>OX421222.1:14563696-15266196 GCA_949125135.1 Alcis repandata | reverse complement strand
TTGGATTTTAAAGTCTCTAAAATATTGACTAATTGTTGAGTGTGACACGTCGCTGTAACCGGCTCGACGTCTCCTCGACGAACCTGCAACAGAAAAGGACACGTTTAGTACAATTTTTTGGAATTAACATCATTTTTCTTCAAAATTTTTGAAAACTTTGAAAAATCGTAGCGTCTTCAAAATTTAGTTCGGAATTTTTCTTTTATTTTATTCGTGCTCAGCAGGCTTGCGCGCGTCGCGCTGCATACTCAGATTTAGGTTTTTGTTAATTTTCTTAAATTCTTTGACTTAGAAAATTTCAACCGAGGTGATGTAAGGAACGTCGTTTCCCAGTACATTTGGATTTTAAAGTCTCTAAAATATTGACTAATTGTTGAGTGTGACACGTCGCTGTAACCGGCTCGACGTCTCCTCGACGAACCTGCAACAGAAAAGGACACGTTTAGTACAATTTTTTGGAATTAACATCATTTTTCTTCAAAATTTTTGAAAACTTTGAAAAATCGTAGCGTCTTCAAAATTTAGTTCGGAATTTTTCTTTTATTTTATTCGTGCTCAGCAGGCTTGCGCGCGTCGCGCTGCATACTCAGATTTAGGTTTTTGTTAATTTTCTTAAATTCTTTGACTTAGAAAATTTCAACCGAGGTGATGTAAGGAACGTCGTTTCCCAGTACATTTGGATTTTAAAGTCTCTAAAATATTGACTAATTGTTGAGTGTGACACGTCGCTGTAACCGGCTCGACGTCTCCTCGACGAACCTGCAACAGAAAAGGACACGTTTAGTACAATTTTTTGGAATTAACATCATTTTTCTTCAAAATTTTTGAAAACTTTGAAAAATCGTAGCGTCTTCAAAATTTAGTTCGGAATTTTTCTTTTATTTTATTCGTGCTCAGCAGGCTTGCGCGCGTCGCGCTGCATACTCAGATTTAGGTTTTTGTTAATTTTCTTAAATTCTTTGACTTAGAAAATTTCAACCGAGGTGATGTAAGGAACGTCGTTTCCCAGTACATTTGGATTTTAAAGTCTCTAAAATATTGACTAATTGTTGAGTGTGACACGTCGCTGTAACCGGCTCGACGTCTCCTCGACGAACCTGCAACAGAAAAGGACACGTTTAGTACAATTTTTTGGAATTAACATCATTTTTCTTCAAAATTTTTGAAAACTTTGAAAAATCGTAGCGTCTTCAAAATTTAGTTCGGAATTTTTCTTTTATTTTATTCGTGCTCAGCAGGCTTGCGCGCGTCGCGCTGCATACTCAGATTTAGGTTTTTGTTAATTTTCTTAAATTCTTTGACTTAGAAAATTTCAACCGAGGTGATGTAAGGAACGTCGTTTCCCAGTACATTTGGATTTTAAAGTCTCTAAAATATTGACTAATTGTTGAGTGTGACACGTCGCTGTAACCGGCTCGACGTCTCCTCGACGAACCTGCAACAGAAAAGGACACGTTTAGTACAATTTTTTGGAATTAACATCATTTTTCTTCAAAATTTTTGAAAACTTTGAAAAATCGTAGCGTCTTCAAAATTTAGTTCGGAATTTTTCTTTTATTTTATTCGTGCTCAGCAGGCTTGCGCGCGTCGCGCTGCATACTCAGATTTAGGTTTTTGTTAATTTTCTTAAATTCTTTGACTTAGAAAATTTCAACCGAGGTGATGTAAGGAACGTCGTTTCCCAGTACATTTGGATTTTAAAGTCTCTAAAATATTGACTAATTGTTGAGTGTGACACGTCGCTGTAACCGGCTCGACGTCTCCTCGACGAACCTGCAACAGAAAAGGACACGTTTAGTACAATTTTTTGGAATTAACATCATTTTTCTTCAAAATTTTTGAAAACTTTGAAAAATCGTAGCGTCTTCAAAATTTAGTTCGGAATTTTTCTTTTATTTTATTCGTGCTCAGCAGGCTTGCGCGCGTCGCGCTGCATACTCAGATTTAGGTTTTTGTTAATTTTCTTAAATTCTTTGACTTAGAAAATTTCAACCGAGGTGATGTAGATAAGGAACGTCGTTTCCCAGTACATTTGGATTTTAAAGTCTCTAAAATATTGACTAATTGTTGAGTGTGACACGTCGCTGTAACCGGCTCGACGTCTCCTCGACGAACCTGCAACAGAAAAGGACACGTTTAGTACAATTTTTTGGAATTAACATCATTTTTCTTCAAAATTTTTGAAAACTTTGAAAAATCGTAGCGTCTTCAAAATTTAGTTCGGAATTTTTCTTTTATTTTATTCGTGCTCAGCAGGCTTGCGCGCGTCGCGCTGCATACTCAGATTTAGGTTTTTGTTAATTTTCTTAAATTCTTTGACTTAGAAAATTTCAACCGAGGTGATGTAAGGAACGTCGTTTCCCAGTAGATACATTTGGATTTTAAAGTCTCTAAAATATTGACTAATTGTTGAGTGTGACACGTCGCTGTAACCGGCTCGACGTCTCCTCGACGAACCTGCAACAGAAAAGGACACGTTTAGTACAATTTTTTGGAATTAACATCATTTTTCTTCAAAATTTTTGAAAACTTTGAAAAATCGTAGCGTCTTCAAAATTTAGTTCGGAATTTTTCTTTTATTTTATTCGTGCTCAGCAGGCTTGCGCGCGTCGCGCTGCATACTCAGATTTAGGTTTTTGTTAATTTTCTTAAATTCTTTGACTTAGAAAATTTCAACCGAGGTGATGTAAGGAACGTCGTTTCCCAGTACATTTGGATTTTAAAGTCTCTAAAATATTGACTAATTGTTGAGTGTGACACGTCGCTGTAACCGGCTCGACGTCTCCTCGACGAACCTGCAACAGAAAAGGACACGTTTAGTACAATTTTTTGGAATTAACATCATTTTTCTTCAAAATTTTTGAAAACTTTGAAAAATCGTAGCGTCTTCAAAATTTAGTTCGGAATTTTTCTTTTATTTTATTCGTGCTCAGCAGGCTTGCGCGCGTCGCGCTGCATACTCAGATTTAGGTTTTTGTTAATTTTCTTAAATTCTTTGACTTAGAAAATTTCAACCGAGGTGATGTAAGGAACGTCGTTTCCCAGTACATTTGGATTTTAAAGTCTCTAAAATATTGACTAATTGTTGAGTGTGACACGTCGCTGTAACCGGCTCGACGTCTCCTCGACGAACCTGCAACAGAAAAGGACACGTTTAGTACAATTTTTTGGAATTAACATCATTTTTCTTCAAAATTTTTGAAAACTTTGAAAAATCGTAGCGTCTTCAAAATTTAGTTCGGAATTTTTCTTTTATTTTATTCGTGCTCAGCAGGCTTGCGCGCGTCGCGCTGCATACTCAGATTTAGGTTTTTGTTAATTTTCTTAAATTCTTTGACTTAGAAAATTTCAACCGAGGTGATGTAAGGAACGTCGTTTCCCAGTACATTTGGATTTTAAAGTCTCTAAAATATTGACTAATTGTTGAGTGTGACACGTCGCTGTAACCGGCTCGACGTCTCCTCGACGAACCTGCAACAGAAAAGGACACGTTTAGTACAATTTTTTGGAATTAACATCATTTTTCTTCAAAATTTTTGAAAACTTTGAAAAATCGTAGCGTCTTCAAAATTTAGTTCGGAATTTTTCTTTTATTTTATTCGTGCTCAGCAGGCTTGCGCGCGTCGCGCTGCATACTCAGATTTAGGTTTTTGTTAATTTTCTTAAATTCTTTGACTTAGAAAATTTCAACCGAGGTGATGTAAGGAACGTCGTTTCCCAGTACATTTGGATTTTAAAGTCTCTAAAATATTGACTAATTGTTGAGTGTGACACGTCGCTGTAACCGGCTCGACGTCTCCTCGACGAACCTGCAACAGAAAAGGACACGTTTAGTACAATTTTTTGGAATTAACATCATTTTTCTTCAAAATTTTTGAAAACTTTGAAAAATCGTAGCGTCTTCAAAATTTAGTTCGGAATTTTTCTTTTATTTTATTCGTGCTCAGCAGGCTTGCGCGCGTCGCGCTGCATACTCAGATTTAGGTTTTTGTTAATTTTCTTAAATTCTTTGACTTAGAAAATTTCAACCGAGGTGATGTAAGGAACGTCGTTTCCCAGTACATTTGGATTTTAAAGTCTCTAAAATATTGACTAATTGTTGAGTGTGACACGTCGCTGTAACCGGCTCGACGTCTCCTCGACGAACCTGCAACAGAAAAGGACACGTTTAGTACAATTTTTTGGAATTAACATCATTTTTCTTCAAAATTTTTGAAAACTTTGAAAAATCGTAGCGTCTTCAAAATTTAGTTCGGAATTTTTCTTTTATTTTATTCGTGCTCAGCAGGCTTGCGCGCGTCGCGCTGCATACTCAGATTTAGGTTTTTGTTAATTTTCTTAAATTCTTTGACTTAGAAAATTTCAACCGAGGTGATGTAAGGAACGTCGTTTCCCAGTACATTTGGATTTTAAAGTCTCTAAAATATTGACTAATTGTTGAGTGTGACACGTCGCTGTAACCGGCTCGACGTCTCCTCGACGAACCTGCAACAGAAAAGGACACGTTTAGTACAATTTTTTGGAATTAACATCATTTTTCTTCAAAATTTTTGAAAACTTTGAAAAATCGTAGCGTCTTCAAAATTTAGTTCGGAATTTTTCTTTTATTTTATTCGTGCTCAGCAGGCTTGCGCGCGTCGCGCTGCATACTCAGATTTAGGTTTTTGTTAATTTTCTTAAATTCTTTGACTTAGAAAATTTCAACCGAGGTGATGTAAGGAACGTCGTTTCCCAGTACATTTGGATTTTAAAGTCTCTAAAATATTGACTAATTGTTGAGTGTGACACGTCGCTGTAACCGGCTCGACGTCTCCTCGACGAACCTGCAACAGAAAAGGACACGTTTAGTACAATTTTTTGGAATTAACATCATTTTTCTTCAAAATTTTTGAAAACTTTGAAAAATCGTAGCGTCTTCAAAATTTAGTTCGGAATTTTTCTTTTATTTTATTCGTGCTCAGCAGGCTTGCGCGCGTCGCGCTGCATACTCAGATTTAGGTTTTTGTTAATTTTCTTAAATTCTTTGACTTAGAAAATTTCAACCGAGGTGATGTAAGGAACGTCGTTTCCCAGTACATTTGGATTTTAAAGTCTCTAAAATATTGACTAATTGTTGAGTGTGACACGTCGCTGTAACCGGCTCGACGTCTCCTCGACGAACCTGCAACAGAAAAGGACACGTTTAGTACAATTTTTTGGAATTAACATCATTTTTCTTCAAAATTTTTGAAAACTTTGAAAAATCGTAGCGTCTTCAAAATTTAGTTCGGAATTTTTCTTTTATTTTATTCGTGCTCAGCAGGCTTGCGCGCGTCGCGCTGCATACTCAGATTTAGGTTTTTGTTAATTTTCTTAAATTCTTTGACTTAGAAAATTTCAACCGAGGTGATGTAAGGAACGTCGTTTCCCAGTACATTTGGATTTTAAAGTCTCTAAAATATTGACTAATTGTTGAGTGTGACACGTCGCTGTAACCGGCTCGACGTCTCCTCGACGAACCTGCAACAGAAAAGGACACGTTTAGTACAATTTTTTGGAATTAACATCATTTTTCTTCAAAATTTTTGAAAACTTTGAAAAATCGTAGCGTCTTCAAAATTTAGTTCGGAATTTTTCTTTTATTTTATTCGTGCTCAGCAGGCTTGCGCGCGTCGCGCTGCATACTCAGATTTAGGTTTTTGTTAATTTTCTTAAATTCTTTGACTTAGAAAATTTCAACCGAGGTGATGTAAGGAACGTCGTTTCCCAGTACATTTGGATTTTAAAGTCTCTAAAATATTGACTAATTGTTGAGTGTGACACGTCGCTGTAACCGGCTCGACGTCTCCTCGACGAACCTGCAACATAAAAGGACACGTTTAGTACAATTTTTTGGAATTAACATCATTTTTCTTCAAAATTTTTGAAAACTTTGAAAAATCGTAGCGTCTTCAAAATTTAGTTCGGAATTTTTCTTTTATTTTATTCGTGCTCAGCAGGCTAGCGCGCGTCGCGCTGCATACTCAGATTTAGGTTTTTGTTAATTTTCTTAAATTCTTTGACTTAGAAAATTTCAACCGAGGTGATGTAAGGAACGTCGTTTCCCAGTACATTTGGATTTTAAAGTCTCTAAAATATTGACTAATTGTTGAGTGTGACACGTCGCTGTAACCGGCTCGACGTCTCCTCGACGAACCTGCAACAGAAAAGGACACGTTTAGTACAATTTTTTGGAATTAACATCATTTTTCTTCAAAATTTTTGAAAACTTTGAAAAATCGTAGCGTCTTCAAAATTTAGTTCGGAATTTTTCTTTTATTTTATTCGTGCTCAGCAGGCTTGCGCGCGTCGCGCTGCATACTCAGATTTAGGTTTTTGTTAATTTTCTTAAATTCTTTGACTTAGAAAATTTCAACCGAGGTGATGTAAGGAACGTCGTTTCCCAGTACATTTGGATTTTAAAGTCTCTAAAATATTGACTAATTGTTGAGTGTGACACGTCGCTGTAACCGGCTCGACGTCTCCTCGACGAACCTGCAACAGAAAAGGACACGTTTAGTACAATTTTTTGGAATTAACATCATTTTTCTTCAAAATTTTTGAAAACTTTGAAAAATCGTAGCGTCTTCAAAATTTAGTTCGGAATTTTTCTTTTATTTTATTCGTGCTCAGCAGGCTTGCGCGCGTCGCGCTGCATACTCAGATTTAGGTTTTTGTTAATTTTCTTAAATTCTTTGACTTAGAAAATTTCAACCGAGGTGATGTAAGGAACGTCGTTTCCCAGTACATTTGGATTTTAAAGTCTCTAAAATATTGACTAATTGTTGAGTGTGACACGTCGCTGTAACCGGCTCGACGTCTCCTCGACGAACCTGCAACAGAAAAGGACACGTTTAGTACAATTTTTTGGAATTAACATCATTTTTCTTCAAAATTTTTGAAAACTTTGAAAAATCGTAGCGTCTTCAAAATTTAGTTCGGAATTTTTCTTTTATTTTATTCGTGCTCAGCAGGCTTGCGCGCGTCGCGCTGCATACTCAGATTTAGGTTTTTGTTAATTTTCTTAAATTCTTTGACTTAGAAAATTTCAACCGAGGTGATGTAAGGAACGTCGTTTCCCAGTACATTTGGATTTTAAAGTCTCTAAAATATTGACTAATTGTTGAGTGTGACACGTCGCTGTAACCGGCTCGACGTCTCCTCGACGAACCTGCAACAGAAAAGGACACGTTTAGTACAATTTTTTGGAATTAACATCATTTTTCTTCAAAATTTTTGAAAACTTTGAAAAATCGTAGCGTCTTCAAAATTTAGTTCGGAATTTTTCTTTTATTTTATTCGTGCTCAGCAGGCTTGCGCGCGTCGCGCTGCATACTCAGATTTAGGTTTTTGTTAATTTTCTTAAATTCTTTGACTTAGAAAATTTCAACCGAGGTGATGTAAGGAACGTCGTTTCCCAGTACATTTGGATTTTAAAGTCTCTAAAATATTGACTAATTGTTGAGTGTGACACGTCGCTGTAACCGGCTCGACGTCTCCTCGACGAACCTGCAACAGAAAAGGACACGTTTAGTACAATTTTTTGGAATTAACATCATTTTTCTTCAAAATTTTTGAAAACTTTGAAAAATCGTAGCGTCTTCAAAATTTAGTTCGGAATTTTTCTTTTATTTTATTCGTGCTCAGCAGGCTTGCGCGCGTCGCGCTGCATACTCAGATTTAGGTTTTTGTTAATTTTCTTAAATTCTTTGACTTAGAAAATTTCAACCGAGGTGATGTAAGGAACGTCGTTTCCCAGTACATTTGGATTTTAAAGTCTCTAAAATATTGACTAATTGTTGAGTGTGACACGTCGCTGTAACCGGCTCGACGTCTCCTCGACGAACCTGCAACATAAAAGGACACGTTTAGTACAATTTTTTGGAATTAACATCATTTTTCTTCAAAATTTTTGAAAACTTTGAAAAATCGTAGCGTCTTCAAAATTTAGTTCGGAATTTTTCTTTTATTTTATTCGTGCTCAGCAGGCTTGCGCGCGTCGCGCTGCATACTCAGATTTAGGTTTTTGTTAATTTTCTTAAATTCTTTGACTTAGAAAATTTCAACCGAGGTGATGTAAGGAACGTCGTTTCCCAGTACATTTGGATTTTAAAGTCTCTAAAATATTGACTAATTGTTGAGTGTGACACGTCGCTGTAACCGGCTCGACGTCTCCTCGACGAACCTGCAACATAAAAGGACACGTTTAGTACAATTTTTTGGAATTAACATCATTTTTCTTCAAAATTTTTGAAAACTTTGAAAAATCGTAGCGTCTTCAAAATTTAGTTCGGAATTTTTCTTTTATTTTATTCGTGCTCAGCAGGCTAGCGCGCGTCGCGCTGCATACTCAGATTTAGGTTTTTGTTAATTTTCTTAAATTCTTTGACTTAGAAAATTTCAACCGAGGTGATGTAAGGAACGTCGTTTCCCAGTACATTTGGATTTTAAAGTCTCTAAAATATTGACTAATTGTTGAGTGTGACACGTCGCTGTAACCGGCTCGACGTCTCCTCGACGAACCTGCAACAGAAAAGGACACGTTTAGTACAATTTTTTGGAATTAACATCATTTTTCTTCAAAATTTTTGAAAACTTTGAAAAATCGTAGCGTCTTCAAAATTTAGTTCGGAATTTTTCTTTTATTTTATTCGTGCTCAGCAGGCTTGCGCGCGTCGCGCTGCATACTCAGATTTAGGTTTTTGTTAATTTTCTTAAATTCTTTGACTTAGAAAATTTCAACCGAGGTGATGTAAGGAACGTCGTTTCCCAGTACATTTGGATTTTAAAGTCTCTAAAATATTGACTAATTGTTGAGTGTGACACGTCGCTGTAACCGGCTCGACGTCTCCTCGACGAACCTGCAACAGAAAAGGACACGTTTAGTACAATTTTTTGGAATTAACATCATTTTTCTTCAAAATTTTTGAAAACTTTGAAAAATCGTAGCGTCTTCAAAATTTAGTTCGGAATTTTTCTTTTATTTTATTCGTGCTCAGCAGGCTTGCGCGCGTCGCGCTGCATACTCAGATTTAGGTTTTTGTTAATTTTCTTAAATTCTTTGACTTAGAAAATTTCAACCGAGGTGATGTAAGGAACGTCGTTTCCCAGTACATTTGGATTTTAAAGTCTCTAAAATATTGACTAATTGTTGAGTGTGACACGTCGCTGTAACCGGCTCGACGTCTCCTCGACGAACCTGCAACAGAAAAGGACACGTTTAGTACAATTTTTTGGAATTAACATCATTTTTCTTCAAAATTTTTGAAAACTTTGAAAAATCGTAGCGTCTTCAAAATTTAGTTCGGAATTTTTCTTTTATTTTATTCGTGCTCAGCAGGCTTGCGCGCGTCGCGCTGCATACTCAGATTTAGGTTTTTGTTAATTTTCTTAAATTCTTTGACTTAGAAAATTTCAACCGAGGTGATGTAAGGAACGTCGTTTCCCAGTACATTTGGATTTTAAAGTCTCTAAAATATTGACTAATTGTTGAGTGTGACACGTCGCTGTAACCGGCTCGACGTCTCCTCGACGAACCTGCAACAGAAAAGGACACGTTTAGTACAATTTTTTGGAATTAACATCATTTTTCTTCAAAATTTTTGAAAACTTTGAAAAATCGTAGCGTCTTCAAAATTTAGTTCGGAATTTTTCTTTTATTTTATTCGTGCTCAGCAGGCTTGCGCGCGTCGCGCTGCATACTCAGATTTAGGTTTTTGTTAATTTTCTTAAATTCTTTGACTTAGAAAATTTCAACCGAGGTGATGTAAGGAACGTCGTTTCCCAGTACATTTGGATTTTAAAGTCTCTAAAATATTGACTAATTGTTGAGTGTGACACGTCGCTGTAACCGGCTCGACGTCTCCTCGACGAACCTGCAACAGAAAAGGACACGTTTAGTACAATTTTTTGGAATTAACATCATTTTTCTTCAAAATTTTTGAAAACTTTGAAAAATCGTAGCGTCTTCAAAATTTAGTTCGGAATTTTTCTTTTATTTTATTCGTGCTCAGCAGGCTTGCGCGCGTCGCGCTGCATACTCAGATTTAGGTTTTTGTTAATTTTCTTAAATTCTTTGACTTAGAAAATTTCAACCGAGGTGATGTAAGGAACGTCGTTTCCCAGTACATTTGGATTTTAAAGTCTCTAAAATATTGACTAATTGTTGAGTGTGACACGTCGCTGTAACCGGCTCGACGTCTCCTCGACGAACCTGCAACAGAAAAGGACACGTTTAGTACAATTTTTTGGAATTAACATCATTTTTCTTCAAAATTTTTGAAAACTTTGAAAAATCGTAGCGTCTTCAAAATTTAGTTCGGAATTTTTCTTTTATTTTATTCGTGCTCAGCAGGCTTGCGCGCGTCGCGCTGCATACTCAGATTTAGGTTTTTGTTAATTTTCTTAAATTCTTTGACTTAGAAAATTTCAACCGAGGTGATGTAAGGAACGTCGTTTCCCAGTACATTTGGATTTTAAAGTCTCTAAAATATTGACTAATTGTTGAGTGTGACACGTCGCTGTAACCGGCTCGACGTCTCCTCGACGAACCTGCAACAGAAAAGGACACGTTTAGTACAATTTTTTGGAATTAACATCATTTTTCTTCAAAATTTTTGAAAACTTTGAAAAATCGTAGCGTCTTCAAAATTTAGTTCGGAATTTTTCTTTTATTTTATTCGTGCTCAGCAGGCTTGCGCGCGTCGCGCTGCATACTCAGATTTAGGTTTTTGTTAATTTTCTTAAATTCTTTGACTTAGAAAATTTCAACCGAGGTGATGTAAGGAACGTCGTTTCCCAGTACATTTGGATTTTAAAGTCTCTAAAATATTGACTAATTGTTGAGTGTGACACGTCGCTGTAACCGGCTCGACGTCTCCTCGACGAACCTGCAACAGAAAAGGACACGTTTAGTACAATTTTTTGGAATTAACATCATTTTTCTTCAAAATTTTTGAAAACTTTGAAAAATCGTAGCGTCTTCAAAATTTAGTTCGGAATTTTTCTTTTATTTTATTCGTGCTCAGCAGGCTTGCGCGCGTCGCGCTGCATACTCAGATTTAGGTTTTTGTTAATTTTCTTAAATTCTTTGACTTAGAAAATTTCAACCGAGGTGATGTAAGGAACGTCGTTTCCCAGTACATTTGGATTTTAAAGTCTCTAAAATATTGACTAATTGTTGAGTGTGACACGTCGCTGTAACCGGCTCGACGTCTCCTCGACGAACCTGCAACAGAAAAGGACACGTTTAGTACAATTTTTTGGAATTAACATCATTTTTCTTCAAAATTTTTGAAAACTTTGAAAAATCGTAGCGTCTTCAAAATTTAGTTCGGAATTTTTCTTTTATTTTATTCGTGCTCAGCAGGCTTGCGCGCGTCGCGCTGCATACTCAGATTTAGGTTTTTGTTAATTTTCTTAAATTCTTTGACTTAGAAAATTTCAACCGAGGTGATGTAAGGAACGTCGTTTCCCAGTACATTTGGATTTTAAAGTCTCTAAAATATTGACTAATTGTTGAGTGTGACACGTCGCTGTAACCGGCTCGACGTCTCCTCGACGAACCTGCAACAGAAAAGGACACGTTTAGTACAATTTTTTGGAATTAACATCATTTTTCTTCAAAATTTTTGAAAACTTTGAAAAATCGTAGCGTCTTCAAAATTTAGTTCGGAATTTTTCTTTTATTTTATTCGTGCTCAGCAGGCTTGCGCGCGTCGCGCTGCATAGATACTCAGATTTAGGTTTTTGTTAATTTTCTTAAATTCTTTGACTTAGAAAATTTCAACCGAGGTGATGTAAGGAACGTCGTTTCCCAGTACATTTGGATTTTAAAGTCTCTAAAATATTGACTAATTGTTGAGTGTGACACGTCGCTGTAACCGGCTCGACGTCTCCTCGACGAACCTGCAACATAAAAGGACACGTTTAGTACAATTTTTTGGAATTAACATCATTTTTCTTCAAAATTTTTGAAAACTTTGAAAAATCGTAGCGTCTTCAAAATTTAGTTCGGAATTTTTCTTTTATTTTATTCGTGCTCAGCAGGCTAGCGCGCGTCGCGCTGCATACTCAGATTTAGGTTTTTGTTAATTTTCTTAAATTCTTTGACTTAGAAAATTTCAACCGAGGTGATGTAAGGAACGTCGTTTCCCAGTACATTTGGATTTTAAAGTCTCTAAAATATTGACTAATTGTTGAGTGTGACACGTCGCTGTAACCGGCTCGACGTCTCCTCGACGAACCTGCAACAGAAAAGGACACGTTTAGTACAATTTTTTGGAATTAACATCATTTTTCTTCAAAATTTTTGAAAACTTTGAAAAATCGTAGCGTCTTCAAAATTTAGTTCGGAATTTTTCTTTTATTTTATTCGTGCTCAGCAGGCTTGCGCGCGTCGCGCTGCATACTCAGATTTAGGTTTTTGTTAATTTTCTTAAATTCTTTGACTTAGAAAATTTCAACCGAGGTGATGTAAGGAACGTCGTTTCCCAGTACATTTGGATTTTAAAGTCTCTAAAATATTGACTAATTGTTGAGTGTGACACGTCGCTGTAACCGGCTCGACGTCTCCTCGACGAACCTGCAACAGAAAAGGACACGTTTAGTACAATTTTTTGGAATTAACATCATTTTTCTTCAAAATTTTTGAAAACTTTGAAAAATCGTAGCGTCTTCAAAATTTAGTTCGGAATTTTTCTTTTATTTTATTCGTGCTCAGCAGGCTTGCGCGCGTCGCGCTGCATACTCAGATTTAGGTTTTTGTTAATTTTCTTAAATTCTTTGACTTAGAAAATTTCAACCGAGGTGATGTAAGGAACGTCGTTTCCCAGTACATTTGGATTTTAAAGTCTCTAAAATATTGACTAATTGTTGAGTGTGACACGTCGCTGTAACCGGCTCGACGTCTCCTCGACGAACCTGCAACAGAAAAGGACACGTTTAGTACAATTTTTTGGAATTAACATCATTTTTCTTCAAAATTTTTGAAAACTTTGAAAAATCGTAGCGTCTTCAAAATTTAGTTCGGAATTTTTCTTTTATTTTATTCGTGCTCAGCAGGCTTGCGCGCGTCGCGCTGCATACTCAGATTTAGGTTTTTGTTAATTTTCTTAAATTCTTTGACTTAGAAAATTTCAACCGAGGTGATGTAAGGAACGTCGTTTCCCAGTACATTTGGATTTTAAAGTCTCTAAAATATTGACTAATTGTTGAGTGTGACACGTCGCTGTAACCGGCTCGACGTCTCCTCGACGAACCTGCAACAGAAAAGGACACGTTTAGTACAATTTTTTGGAATTAACATCATTTTTCTTCAAAATTTTTGAAAACTTTGAAAAATCGTAGCGTCTTCAAAATTTAGTTCGGAATTTTTCTTTTATTTTATTCGTGCTCAGCAGGCTTGCGCGCGTCGCGCTGCATACTCAGATTTAGGTTTTTGTTAATTTTCTTAAATTCTTTGACTTAGAAAATTTCAACCGAGGTGATGTAAGGAACGTCGTTTCCCAGTACATTTGGATTTTAAAGTCTCTAAAATATTGACTAATTGTTGAGTGTGACACGTCGCTGTAACCGGCTCGACGTCTCCTCGACGAACCTGCAACAGAAAAGGACACGTTTAGTACAATTTTTTGGAATTAACATCATTTTTCTTCAAAATTTTTGAAAACTTTGAAAAATCGTAGCGTCTTCAAAATTTAGTTCGGAATTTTTCTTTTATTTTATTCGTGCTCAGCAGGCTTGCGCGCGTCGCGCTGCATACTCAGATTTAGGTTTTTGTTAATTTTCTTAAATTCTTTGACTTAGAAAATTTCAACCGAGGTGATGTAAGGAACGTCGTTTCCCAGTACATTTGGATTTTAAAGTCTCTAAAATATTGACTAATTGTTGAGTGTGACACGTCGCTGTAACCGGCTCGACGTCTCCTCGACGAACCTGCAACAGAAAAGGACACGTTTAGTACAATTTTTTGGAATTAACATCATTTTTCTTCAAAATTTTTGAAAACTTTGAAAAATCGTAGCGTCTTCAAAATTTAGTTCGGAATTTTTCTTTTATTTTATTCGTGCTCAGCAGGCTTGCGCGCGTCGCGCTGCATACTCAGATTTAGGTTTTTGTTAATTTTCTTAAATTCTTTGACTTAGAAAATTTCAACCGAGGTGATGTAAGGAACGTCGTTTCCCAGTACATTTGGATTTTAAAGTCTCTAAAATATTGACTAATTGTTGAGTGTGACACGTCGCTGTAACCGGCTCGACGTCTCCTCGACGAACCTGCAACAGAAAAGGACACGTTTAGTACAATTTTTTGGAATTAACATCATTTTTCTTCAAAATTTTTGAAAACTTTGAAAAATCGTAGCGTCTTCAAAATTTAGTTCGGAATTTTTCTTTTATTTTATTCGTGCTCAGCAGGCTTGCGCGCGTCGCGCTGCATACTCAGATTTAGGTTTTTGTTAATTTTCTTAAATTCTTTGACTTAGAAAATTTCAACCGAGGTGATGTAAGGAACGTCGTTTCCCAGTACATTTGGATTTTAAAGTCTCTAAAATATTGACTAATTGTTGAGTGTGACACGTCGCTGTAACCGGCTCGACGTCTCCTCGACGAACCTGCAACAGAAAAGGACACGTTTAGTACAATTTTTTGGAATTAACATCATTTTTCTTCAAAATTTTTGAAAACTTTGAAAAATCGTAGCGTCTTCAAAATTTAGTTCGGAATTTTTCTTTTATTTTATTCGTGCTCAGCAGGCTTGCGCGCGTCGCGCTGCATACTCAGATTTAGGTTTTTGTTAATTTTCTTAAATTCTTTGACTTAGAAAATTTCAACCGAGGTGATGTAAGGAACGTCGTTTCCCAGTACATTTGGATTTTAAAGTCTCTAAAATATTGACTAATTGTTGAGTGTGACACGTCGCTGTAACCGGCTCGACGTCTCCTCGACGAACCTGCAACAGAAAAGGACACGTTTAGTACAATTTTTTGGAATTAACATCATTTTTCTTCAAAATTTTTGAAAACTTTGAAAAATCGTAGCGTCTTCAAAATTTAGTTCGGAATTTTTCTTTTATTTTATTCGTGCTCAGCAGGCTTGCGCGCGTCGCGCTGCATACTCAGATTTAGGTTTTTGTTAATTTTCTTAAATTCTTTGACTTAGAAAATTTCAACCGAGGTGATGTAAGGAACGTCGTTTCCCAGTACATTTGGATTTTAAAGTCTCTAAAATATTGACTAATTGTTGAGTGTGACACGTCGCTGTAACCGGCTCGACGTCTCCTCGACGAACCTGCAACAGAAAAGGACACGTTTAGTACAATTTTTTGGAATTAACATCATTTTTCTTCAAAATTTTTGAAAACTTTGAAAAATCGTAGCGTCTTCAAAATTTAGTTCGGAATTTTTCTTTTATTTTATTCGTGCTCAGCAGGCTTGCGCGCGTCGCGCTGCATACTCAGATTTAGGTTTTTGTTAATTTTCTTAAATTCTTTGACTTAGAAAATTTCAACCGAGGTGATGTAAGGAACGTCGTTTCCCAGTACATTTGGATTTTAAAGTCTCTAAAATATTGACTAATTGTTGAGTGTGACACGTCGCTGTAACCGGCTCGACGTCTCCTCGACGAACCTGCAACAGAAAAGGACACGTTTAGTACAATTTTTTGGAATTAACATCATTTTTCTTCAAAATTTTTGAAAACTTTGAAAAATCGTAGCGTCTTCAAAATTTAGTTCGGAATTTTTCTTTTATTTTATTCGTGCTCAGCAGGCTTGCGCGCGTCGCGCTGCATACTCAGATTTAGGTTTTTGTTAATTTTCTTAAATTCTTTGACTTAGAAAATTTCAACCGAGGTGATGTAAGGAACGTCGTTTCCCAGTACATTTGGATTTTAAAGTCTCTAAAATATTGACTAATTGTTGAGTGTGACACGTCGCTGTAACCGGCTCGACGTCTCCTCGACGAACCTGCAACAGAAAAGGACACGTTTAGTACAATTTTTTGGAATTAACATCATTTTTCTTCAAAATTTTTGAAAACTTTGAAAAATCGTAGCGTCTTCAAAATTTAGTTCGGAATTTTTCTTTTATTTTATTCGTGCTCAGCAGGCTTGCGCGCGTCGCGCTGCATACTCAGATTTAGGTTTTTGTTAATTTTCTTAAATTCTTTGACTTAGAAAATTTCAACCGAGGTGATGTAAGGAACGTCGTTTCCCAGTACATTTGGATTTTAAAGTCTCTAAAATATTGACTAATTGTTGAGTGTGACACGTCGCTGTAACCGGCTCGACGTCTCCTCGACGAACCTGCAACAGAAAAGGACACGTTTAGTACAATTTTTTGGAATTAACATCATTTTTCTTCAAAATTTTTGAAAACTTTGAAAAATCGTAGCGTCTTCAAAATTTAGTTCGGAATTTTTCTTTTATTTTATTCGTGCTCAGCAGGCTTGCGCGCGTCGCGCTGCATACTCAGATTTAGGTTTTTGTTAATTTTCTTAAATTCTTTGACTTAGAAAATTTCAACCGAGGTGATGTAAGGAACGTCGTTTCCCAGTACATTTGGATTTTAAAGTCTCTAAAATATTGACTAATTGTTGAGTGTGACACGTCGCTGTAACCGGCTCGACGTCTCCTCGACGAACCTGCAACAGAAAAGGACACGTTTAGTACAATTTTTTGGAATTAACATCATTTTTCTTCAAAATTTTTGAAAACTTTGAAAAATCGTAGCGTCTTCAAAATTTAGTTCGGAATTTTTCTTTTATTTTATTCGTGCTCAGCAGGCTTGCGCGCGTCGCGCTGCATACTCAGATTTAGGTTTTTGTTAATTTTCTTAAATTCTTTGACTTAGAAAATTTCAACCGAGGTGATGTAAGGAACGTCGTTTCCCAGTACATTTGGATTTTAAAGTCTCTAAAATATTGACTAATTGTTGAGTGTGACACGTCGCTGTAACCGGCTCGACGTCTCCTCGACGAACCTGCAACAGAAAAGGACACGTTTAGTACAATTTTTTGGAATTAACATCATTTTTCTTCAAAATTTTTGAAAACTTTGAAAAATCGTAGCGTCTTCAAAATTTAGTTCGGAATTTTTCTTTTATTTTATTCGTGCTCAGCAGGCTTGCGCGCGTCGCGCTGCATACTCAGATTTAGGTTTTTGTTAATTTTCTTAAATTCTTTGACTTAGAAAATTTCAACCGAGGTGATGTAAGGAACGTCGTTTCCCAGTACATTTGGATTTTAAAGTCTCTAAAATATTGACTAATTGTTGAGTGTGACACGTCGCTGTAACCGGCTCGACGTCTCCTCGACGAACCTGCAACAGAAAAGGACACGTTTAGTACAATTTTTTGGAATTAACATCATTTTTCTTCAAAATTTTTGAAAACTTTGAAAAATCGTAGCGTCTTCAAAATTTAGTTCGGAATTTTTCTTTTATTTTATTCGTGCTCAGCAGGCTTGCGCGCGTCGCGCTGCATAGATACTCAGATTTAGGTTTTTGTTAATTTTCTTAAATTCTTTGACTTAGAAAATTTCAACCGAGGTGATGTAAGGAACGTCGTTTCCCAGTACATTTGGATTTTAAAGTCTCTAAAATATTGACTAATTGTTGAGTGTGACACGTCGCTGTAACCGGCTCGACGTCTCCTCGACGAACCTGCAACATAAAAGGACACGTTTAGTACAATTTTTTGGAATTAACATCATTTTTCTTCAAAATTTTTGAAAACTTTGAAAAATCGTAGCGTCTTCAAAATTTAGTTCGGAATTTTTCTTTTATTTTATTCGTGCTCAGCAGGCTAGCGCGCGTCGCGCTGCATACTCAGATTTAGGTTTTTGTTAATTTTCTTAAATTCTTTGACTTAGAAAATTTCAACCGAGGTGATGTAAGGAACGTCGTTTCCCAGTACATTTGGATTTTAAAGTCTCTAAAATATTGACTAATTGTTGAGTGTGACACGTCGCTGTAACCGGCTCGACGTCTCCTCGACGAACCTGCAACAGAAAAGGACACGTTTAGTACAATTTTTTGGAATTAACATCATTTTTCTTCAAAATTTTTGAAAACTTTGAAAAATCGTAGCGTCTTCAAAATTTAGTTCGGAATTTTTCTTTTATTTTATTCGTGCTCAGCAGGCTTGCGCGCGTCGCGCTGCATACTCAGATTTAGGTTTTTGTTAATTTTCTTAAATTCTTTGACTTAGAAAATTTCAACCGAGGTGATGTAAGGAACGTCGTTTCCCAGTACATTTGGATTTTAAAGTCTCTAAAATATTGACTAATTGTTGAGTGTGACACGTCGCTGTAACCGGCTCGACGTCTCCTCGACGAACCTGCAACAGAAAAGGACACGTTTAGTACAATTTTTTGGAATTAACATCATTTTTCTTCAAAATTTTTGAAAACTTTGAAAAATCGTAGCGTCTTCAAAATTTAGTTCGGAATTTTTCTTTTATTTTATTCGTGCTCAGCAGGCTTGCGCGCGTCGCGCTGCATACTCAGATTTAGGTTTTTGTTAATTTTCTTAAATTCTTTGACTTAGAAAATTTCAACCGAGGTGATGTAAGGAACGTCGTTTCCCAGTACATTTGGATTTTAAAGTCTCTAAAATATTGACTAATTGTTGAGTGTGACACGTCGCTGTAACCGGCTCGACGTCTCCTCGACGAACCTGCAACAGAAAAGGACACGTTTAGTACAATTTTTTGGAATTAACATCATTTTTCTTCAAAATTTTTGAAAACTTTGAAAAATCGTAGCGTCTTCAAAATTTAGTTCGGAATTTTTCTTTTATTTTATTCGTGCTCAGCAGGCTTGCGCGCGTCGCGCTGCATACTCAGATTTAGGTTTTTGTTAATTTTCTTAAATTCTTTGACTTAGAAAATTTCAACCGAGGTGATGTAAGGAACGTCGTTTCCCAGTACATTTGGATTTTAAAGTCTCTAAAATATTGACTAATTGTTGAGTGTGACACGTCGCTGTAACCGGCTCGACGTCTCCTCGACGAACCTGCAACAGAAAAGGACACGTTTAGTACAATTTTTTGGAATTAACATCATTTTTCTTCAAAATTTTTGAAAACTTTGAAAAATCGTAGCGTCTTCAAAATTTAGTTCGGAATTTTTCTTTTATTTTATTCGTGCTCAGCAGGCTTGCGCGCGTCGCGCTGCATACTCAGATTTAGGTTTTTGTTAATTTTCTTAAATTCTTTGACTTAGAAAATTTCAACCGAGGTGATGTAAGGAACGTCGTTTCCCAGTACATTTGGATTTTAAAGTCTCTAAAATATTGACTAATTGTTGAGTGTGACACGTCGCTGTAACCGGCTCGACGTCTCCTCGACGAACCTGCAACATAAAAGGACACGTTTAGTACAATTTTTTGGAATTAACATCATTTTTCTTCAAAATTTTTGAAAACTTTGAAAAATCGTAGCGTCTTCAAAATTTAGTTCGGAATTTTTCTTTTATTTTATTCGTGCTCAGCAGGCTTGCGCGCGTCGCGCTGCATACTCAGATTTAGGTTTTTGTTAATTTTCTTAAATTCTTTGACTTAGAAAATTTCAACCGAGGTGATGTAAGGAACGTCGTTTCCCAGTACATTTGGATTTTAAAGTCTCTAAAATATTGACTAATTGTTGAGTGTGACACGTCGCTGTAACCGGCTCGACGTCTCCTCGACGAACCTGCAACATAAAAGGACACGTTTAGTACAATTTTTTGGAATTAACATCATTTTTCTTCAAAATTTTTGAAAACTTTGAAAAATCGTAGCGTCTTCAAAATTTAGTTCGGAATTTTTCTTTTATTTTATTCGTGCTCAGCAGGCTAGCGCGCGTCGCGCTGCATACTCAGATTTAGGTTTTTGTTAATTTTCTTAAATTCTTTGACTTAGAAAATTTCAACCGAGGTGATGTAAGGAACGTCGTTTCCCAGTACATTTGGATTTTAAAGTCTCTAAAATATTGACTAATTGTTGAGTGTGACACGTCGCTGTAACCGGCTCGACGTCTCCTCGACGAACCTGCAACAGAAAAGGACACGTTTAGTACAATTTTTTGGAATTAACATCATTTTTCTTCAAAATTTTTGAAAACTTTGAAAAATCGTAGCGTCTTCAAAATTTAGTTCGGAATTTTTCTTTTATTTTATTCGTGCTCAGCAGGCTTGCGCGCGTCGCGCTGCATACTCAGATTTAGGTTTTTGTTAATTTTCTTAAATTCTTTGACTTAGAAAATTTCAACCGAGGTGATGTAAGGAACGTCGTTTCCCAGTACATTTGGATTTTAAAGTCTCTAAAATATTGACTAATTGTTGAGTGTGACACGTCGCTGTAACCGGCTCGACGTCTCCTCGACGAACCTGCAACAGAAAAGGACACGTTTAGTACAATTTTTTGGAATTAACATCATTTTTCTTCAAAATTTTTGAAAACTTTGAAAAATCGTAGCGTCTTCAAAATTTAGTTCGGAATTTTTCTTTTATTTTATTCGTGCTCAGCAGGCTTGCGCGCGTCGCGCTGCATACTCAGATTTAGGTTTTTGTTAATTTTCTTAAATTCTTTGACTTAGAAAATTTCAACCGAGGTGATGTAAGGAACGTCGTTTCCCAGTACATTTGGATTTTAAAGTCTCTAAAATATTGACTAATTGTTGAGTGTGACACGTCGCTGTAACCGGCTCGACGTCTCCTCGACGAACCTGCAACAGAAAAGGACACGTTTAGTACAATTTTTTGGAATTAACATCATTTTTCTTCAAAATTTTTGAAAACTTTGAAAAATCGTAGCGTCTTCAAAATTTAGTTCGGAATTTTTCTTTTATTTTATTCGTGCTCAGCAGGCTTGCGCGCGTCGCGCTGCATACTCAGATTTAGGTTTTTGTTAATTTTCTTAAATTCTTTGACTTAGAAAATTTCAACCGAGGTGATGTAAGGAACGTCGTTTCCCAGTACATTTGGATTTTAAAGTCTCTAAAATATTGACTAATTGTTGAGTGTGACACGTCGCTGTAACCGGCTCGACGTCTCCTCGACGAACCTGCAACAGAAAAGGACACGTTTAGTACAATTTTTTGGAATTAACATCATTTTTCTTCAAAATTTTTGAAAACTTTGAAAAATCGTAGCGTCTTCAAAATTTAGTTCGGAATTTTTCTTTTATTTTATTCGTGCTCAGCAGGCTTGCGCGCGTCGCGCTGCATACTCAGATTTAGGTTTTTGTTAATTTTCTTAAATTCTTTGACTTAGAAAATTTCAACCGAGGTGATGTAAGGAACGTCGTTTCCCAGTACATTTGGATTTTAAAGTCTCTAAAATATTGACTAATTGTTGAGTGTGACACGTCGCTGTAACCGGCTCGACGTCTCCTCGACGAACCTGCAACAGAAAAGGACACGTTTAGTACAATTTTTTGGAATTAACATCATTTTTCTTCAAAATTTTTGAAAACTTTGAAAAATCGTAGCGTCTTCAAAATTTAGTTCGGAATTTTTCTTTTATTTTATTCGTGCTCAGCAGGCTTGCGCGCGTCGCGCTGCATACTCAGATTTAGGTTTTTGTTAATTTTCTTAAATTCTTTGACTTAGAAAATTTCAACCGAGGTGATGTAAGGAACGTCGTTTCCCAGTACATTTGGATTTTAAAGTCTCTAAAATATTGACTAATTGTTGAGTGTGACACGTCGCTGTAACCGGCTCGACGTCTCCTCGACGAACCTGCAACAGAAAAGGACACGTTTAGTACAATTTTTTGGAATTAACATCATTTTTCTTCAAAATTTTTGAAAACTTTGAAAAATCGTAGCGTCTTCAAAATTTAGTTCGGAATTTTTCTTTTATTTTATTCGTGCTCAGCAGGCTTGCGCGCGTCGCGCTGCATACTCAGATTTAGGTTTTTGTTAATTTTCTTAAATTCTTTGACTTAGAAAATTTCAACCGAGGTGATGTAAGGAACGTCGTTTCCCAGTACATTTGGATTTTAAAGTCTCTAAAATATTGACTAATTGTTGAGTGTGACACGTCGCTGTAACCGGCTCGACGTCTCCTCGACGAACCTGCAACAGAAAAGGACACGTTTAGTACAATTTTTTGGAATTAACATCATTTTTCTTCAAAATTTTTGAAAACTTTGAAAAATCGTAGCGTCTTCAAAATTTAGTTCGGAATTTTTCTTTTATTTTATTCGTGCTCAGCAGGCTTGCGCGCGTCGCGCTGCATACTCAGATTTAGGTTTTTGTTAATTTTCTTAAATTCTTTGACTTAGAAAATTTCAACCGAGGTGATGTAAGGAACGTCGTTTCCCAGTACATTTGGATTTTAAAGTCTCTAAAATATTGACTAATTGTTGAGTGTGACACGTCGCTGTAACCGGCTCGACGTCTCCTCGACGAACCTGCAACAGAAAAGGACACGTTTAGTACAATTTTTTGGAATTAACATCATTTTTCTTCAAAATTTTTGAAAACTTTGAAAAATCGTAGCGTCTTCAAAATTTAGTTCGGAATTTTTCTTTTATTTTATTCGTGCTCAGCAGGCTTGCGCGCGTCGCGCTGCATACTCAGATTTAGGTTTTTGTTAATTTTCTTAAATTCTTTGACTTAGAAAATTTCAACCGAGGTGATGTAAGGAACGTCGTTTCCCAGTACATTTGGATTTTAAAGTCTCTAAAATATTGACTAATTGTTGAGTGTGACACGTCGCTGTAACCGGCTCGACGTCTCCTCGACGAACCTGCAACAGAAAAGGACACGTTTAGTACAATTTTTTGGAATTAACATCATTTTTCTTCAAAATTTTTGAAAACTTTGAAAAATCGTAGCGTCTTCAAAATTTAGTTCGGAATTTTTCTTTTATTTTATTCGTGCTCAGCAGGCTTGCGCGCGTCGCGCTGCATACTCAGATTTAGGTTTTTGTTAATTTTCTTAAATTCTTTGACTTAGAAAATTTCAACCGAGGTGATGTAAGGAACGTCGTTTCCCAGTACATTTGGATTTTAAAGTCTCTAAAATATTGACTAATTGTTGAGTGTGACACGTCGCTGTAACCGGCTCGACGTCTCCTCGACGAACCTGCAACAGAAAAGGACACGTTTAGTACAATTTTTTGGAATTAACATCATTTTTCTTCAAAATTTTTGAAAACTTTGAAAAATCGTAGCGTCTTCAAAATTTAGTTCGGAATTTTTCTTTTATTTTATTCGTGCTCAGCAGGCTTGCGCGCGTCGCGCTGCATACTCAGATTTAGGTTTTTGTTAATTTTCTTAAATTCTTTGACTTAGAAAATTTCAACCGAGGTGATGTAAGGAACGTCGTTTCCCAGTACATTTGGATTTTAAAGTCTCTAAAATATTGACTAATTGTTGAGTGTGACACGTCGCTGTAACCGGCTCGACGTCTCCTCGACGAACCTGCAACAGAAAAGGACACGTTTAGTACAATTTTTTGGAATTAACATCATTTTTCTTCAAAATTTTTGAAAACTTTGAAAAATCGTAGCGTCTTCAAAATTTAGTTCGGAATTTTTCTTTTATTTTATTCGTGCTCAGCAGGCTTGCGCGCGTCGCGCTGCATACTCAGATTTAGGTTTTTGTTAATTTTCTTAAATTCTTTGACTTAGAAAATTTCAACCGAGGTGATGTAAGGAACGTCGTTTCCCAGTACATTTGGATTTTAAAGTCTCTAAAATATTGACTAATTGTTGAGTGTGACACGTCGCTGTAACCGGCTCGACGTCTCCTCGACGAACCTGCAACAGAAAAGGACACGTTTAGTACAATTTTTTGGAATTAACATCATTTTTCTTCAAAATTTTTGAAAACTTTGAAAAATCGTAGCGTCTTCAAAATTTAGTTCGGAATTTTTCTTTTATTTTATTCGTGCTCAGCAGGCTTGCGCGCGTCGCGCTGCATACTCAGATTTAGGTTTTTGTTAATTTTCTTAAATTCTTTGACTTAGAAAATTTCAACCGAGGTGATGTAAGGAACGTCGTTTCCCAGTACATTTGGATTTTAAAGTCTCTAAAATATTGACTAATTGTTGAGTGTGACACGTCGCTGTAACCGGCTCGACGTCTCCTCGACGAACCTGCAACAGAAAAGGACACGTTTAGTACAATTTTTTGGAATTAACATCATTTTTCTTCAAAATTTTTGAAAACTTTGAAAAATCGTAGCGTCTTCAAAATTTAGTTCGGAATTTTTCTTTTATTTTATTCGTGCTCAGCAGGCTTGCGCGCGTCGCGCTGCATACTCAGATTTAGGTTTTTGTTAATTTTCTTAAATTCTTTGACTTAGAAAATTTCAACCGAGGTGATGTAAGGAACGTCGTTTCCCAGTACATTTGGATTTTAAAGTCTCTAAAATATTGACTAATTGTTGAGTGTGACACGTCGCTGTAACCGGCTCGACGTCTCCTCGACGAACCTGCAACAGAAAAGGACACGTTTAGTACAATTTTTTGGAATTAACATCATTTTTCTTCAAAATTTTTGAAAACTTTGAAAAATCGTAGCGTCTTCAAAATTTAGTTCGGAATTTTTCTTTTATTTTATTCGTGCTCAGCAGGCTTGCGCGCGTCGCGCTGCATACTCAGATTTAGGTTTTTGTTAATTTTCTTAAATTCTTTGACTTAGAAAATTTCAACCGAGGTGATGTAAGGAACGTCGTTTCCCAGTACATTTGGATTTTAAAGTCTCTAAAATATTGACTAATTGTTGAGTGTGACACGTCGCTGTAACCGGCTCGACGTCTCCTCGACGAACCTGCAACAGAAAAGGACACGTTTAGTACAATTTTTTGGAATTAACATCATTTTTCTTCAAAATTTTTGAAAACTTTGAAAAATCGTAGCGTCTTCAAAATTTAGTTCGGAATTTTTCTTTTATTTTATTCGTGCTCAGCAGGCTTGCGCGCGTCGCGCTGCATACTCAGATTTAGGTTTTTGTTAATTTTCTTAAATTCTTTGACTTAGAAAATTTCAACCGAGGTGATGTAAGGAACGTCGTTTCCCAGTACATTTGGATTTTAAAGTCTCTAAAATATTGACTAATTGTTGAGTGTGACACGTCGCTGTAACCGGCTCGACGTCTCCTCGACGAACCTGCAACAGAAAAGGACACGTTTAGTACAATTTTTTGGAATTAACATCATTTTTCTTCAAAATTTTTGAAAACTTTGAAAAATCGTAGCGTCTTCAAAATTTAGTTCGGAATTTTTCTTTTATTTTATTCGTGCTCAGCAGGCTTGCGCGCGTCGCGCTGCATACTCAGATTTAGGTTTTTGTTAATTTTCTTAAATTCTTTGACTTAGAAAATTTCAACCGAGGTGATGTAAGGAACGTCGTTTCCCAGTACATTTGGATTTTAAAGTCTCTAAAATATTGACTAATTGTTGAGTGTGACACGTCGCTGTAACCGGCTCGACGTCTCCTCGACGAACCTGCAACAGAAAAGGACACGTTTAGTACAATTTTTTGGAATTAACATCATTTTTCTTCAAAATTTTTGAAAACTTTGAAAAATCGTAGCGTCTTCAAAATTTAGTTCGGAATTTTTCTTTTATTTTATTCGTGCTCAGCAGGCTTGCGCGCGTCGCGCTGCATACTCAGATTTAGGTTTTTGTTAATTTTCTTAAATTCTTTGACTTAGAAAATTTCAACCGAGGTGATGTAAGGAACGTCGTTTCCCAGTACATTTGGATTTTAAAGTCTCTAAAATATTGACTAATTGTTGAGTGTGACACGTCGCTGTAACCGGCTCGACGTCTCCTCGACGAACCTGCAACAGAAAAGGACACGTTTAGTACAATTTTTTGGAATTAACATCATTTTTCTTCAAAATTTTTGAAAACTTTGAAAAATCGTAGCGTCTTCAAAATTTAGTTCGGAATTTTTCTTTTATTTTATTCGTGCTCAGCAGGCTTGCGCGCGTCGCGCTGCATACTCAGATTTAGGTTTTTTCCACCGCCATCCCCCGCCCACCCACCCTGGGTCCCGTTAACTTAGGGAGGTGAGGTTATTTTGGGGAAATATTTTTTAAAATTTTTGTTTTTTGTGTCGTTGTTTGCTTGGAGGATCCGTCGGTCATTTTATACAACTTATACAAATTTTATCGACTTTTCTTTTTGACAACCGACGACCTCCAAGCAAACTATGTTCAGGACTCCGGCCAAACGAGGGTCTCTCGATGGAGAACTCCGTGCTGTCGCGGCAGGGACTGCCACAGTTACGAAGACCGCTGGGCCTCCGCACCAAAGCGTCCGAAGGAGCATCGGGGAGTGGGAGTCCGGTTTACCGGACCCCCGCAACAGCCTCACTCCCCCGAAATCGAGCCCGACGGTGGGGCACCCGAAGCCGAAACCGCCAGCCGTGCGTAGGCTGTCGGTGGAGGCCGAGGGAGCCCCACTTAAGACCAAGGGCTCGAAAGACAAATCTTCGGACCGGGTGAAGGAAGCCAGGGCTTGTGTTTGCACGGCCAAGCAGCATCTGACCCACTCTCGGAACCTAAAGACAGATATAAAGGTCGCCGTTAACGCGGCGATCGATCGTCTGTTCCAGTTGGTGAAGGATGCAGATGCTGAATTGGCCAAGTGTGCAAACACACAGCCTGGCCTGGCGGTCTTCGAAGCGGCTGCCTGCGCTCCGCCAAGGTCCCCTCCAGCTTTTATGGAGGGAGCCTTGTCGGAGCACATGCAGCTGCTCAGAGACAGCACGGAGCAGATGAAAAAGCTCCAAGAGACCCTCGACAGCACCACCTCTCTGGGAAGCCAGAAAGAGGCACAGTCTGAGTGCTTCGACCAACTTTTGGGTGAAGTGCGGGAGCTGCGCCAGACCTCCGAAGAGACGGGGCGGAAGGTTTCCTGCTTGCAGGAGACCGTCCCCTCGTACGCGGAGGTTCTGGCCAGACCACCTGCAGCCATACCGCGCGAGCTTCACCCAAAGCACTCAGTAATTGTGTCCTCGGGCGACGACCGGCTCAATGGTGACCACATACTCGGCAAGGTCCGAGACGCTTTAGAAGCCAGGACCACCGGGCTTCAGGTCACCAGAGTGCAAAAGGTCCGAAACCAGAAGGTGGTGCTGAGTTGCGCCAGTAAGGAGGAATTGTTGAAGGTGAGCGAGAGGATCAAGACCAAGGACAAGGGCCTTATCGTGGAGGAGGCCAAGAACAAGGACCCCTTGGTCATGATCCGAAATCTCCTCACCTTCAATAAGGACTCCGATATCGTCTCGTCTCTCAGGTCCCAGAATAAGAGCCTCCTCCGGGACCTGACAGACGACGATTTCAGGGCGACGGTCAAGTACCGTCGCCGGGCGCGGAACCCCCACGAAAATCACGTCGTGCTGCAGGTGTCCCCAAAGTTGTGGATGAAGCTGGTTGAGGCCGAGCGGGTGCACATCGACCTGCAGTATGCGGTCGTACAGGATCAGTCTCCGCTCGTGCAGTGTACACGATGCCTGGGGTATGGGCATGGGCGCAGGCAATGTACAGAGTCAGCCGACCTGTGCAGCTTCTGCGCCGGCCCACACCTCCGGGCGGACTGTCCAGCACACACGGCGGGCGAGACTGCTGTATGCCGCAACTGCAGGTCGGCGAAGTATCCCGACTTTGGCCACAATGCCTTCGACGGTGAGTGCCCAGTGCGTAAGCGATGGGACGCCATAGCTAGGTCTAGCGTGGCGTACTGCTAACGTACCGGGCACTCTAGTCACCACAGCTGAAGGGACGAAGCCTGCGCACACTGGTGGTTACGTGTGGGGCTCCAGGACACAGGTGGAGACTACAGCGATAGATGGTGTGCTGCCGAAGTGTCCCACACAAGTCTCTCACAAGTACAACCTGGAAACTAAACAGAGCTTGAGGCTGACCAGCCCAACATTGTGTTCAATGATGGATGAAGAAGAGTCCAGGTTGTACTTGTTTGCAGCCGGCACTAAGGCAGCCAAGCTCAGCATGGCTGAATTAAGAATGGGTTACACTGGGTGTCACCCTTACTTATTCAAGATTGGCTACAGTTGGGAAGGTGCGTGCAACACCTTTTTCGTTAGAAAAAGGAGTATGCACGCACGTGGGAATGTTGATGTATACGTAGGAAAGGTTTTATCGCATGAATCTAGTCAGCCCACCAAAGCATCTTAATGAATATAAGTTTTTAATTTATTTTTGTACATATATTATTTCATTGACTTGACATTTATGTGTAATTTATTTTTATTGACATTGCAATTCTAGACTTTAGTTATACAATTTTAATTGAAAATATTTATACAAATTATGTTTTGCTTCAAGCAATTTTATTTTATATCTTACTTGTTCATTGACTTGACGATAAACTCTACAATTTTAATTTTATTTATTTTTATATACAATTTTAATCCAATTCTATTATTTTTACAGTTTTAACCTAATTTGTTAAAGTACAATTCTAAATATACTTGTATTTCTAATTTGTTATTTTATCCTAATCCAAACTCTTTGACATTCTTTATTACGATATTTCTAAATTGTTATTGAAAATTTGTTAATCTAAATCTTGACATTATGCCACATTGTGGCGACTATTTTATAAACTTTGCTGTAGGATAAACAACCCAGACAAGGGCCTCGCATATAGAGTGAGGGTACATAGGTGGAGGAGGACGGCTAAAAAAAAAAAAAAAAAAAAAAACCTAACCTAACCTAACCTAACCTAACCTAACCTAACCTAACCTAACCTAACCTAACCTAACCTAACCTAACCTAACCTAACCTAACCTAACCTAACCTAACCTAACCTAACCTAACCTAACCGGAATTTTAGAGACTCTTAGATTTAGACTGAATATTGAGTGTGGTACATCGCTGTGTCCGGCTCGACGTCCCCTCGAAGATTCTGTAACAAAAAAGTACACGATTAGTACAAATTTTTCGAATTAACATCATTTTTCTTCAAAATTTTTGCAAACTTTAAAAAATCGTAGCGTCTTCAAAATTTAAATTAGAATTTTTATTATATTTTATACGTGTTCAGTAGACTTGCGCGCGTCGCGCTGCATACCTAGATTCCTATTTTTGCTAAAATTTTTCTCTTCGTAATTTTAGACCGAGGTGTTGTAAGGGACGGTGATTCCCAGTACATTTGAATTTTAGAGACTCTTAGATTTAGACTGAATATTGAGTGTGGTACATCGCTGTGTCCGGCTCGACGTCCCCTCGAAGATTCTGTAACAAAAAAGTACACGATTAGTACAAATTTTTCGAATTAACATCATTTTTCTTCAAAATTTTTGCAAACTTTAAAAAATCGTAGCGTCTTCAAAATTTAAATTAGAATTTTTATTATATTTTATACGTGTTCAGTAGACTTGCGCGCGTCGCGCTGCATACCTAGATTCCTATTTTTGCTAAAATTTTTCTCTTCGTAATTTTAGACCGAGGTGTTGTAAGGGACGGTGATTCCCAGTACATTTGAATTTTAGAGACTCTTAGATTTAGACTGAATATTGAGTGTGGTACATCGCTGTGTCCGGCTCGACGTCCCCTCGAAGATTCTGTAACAAAAAAGTACACGATTAGTACAAATTTTTCGAATTAACATCATTTTTCTTCAAAATTTTTGCAAACTTTAAAAAATCGTAGCGTCTTCAAAATTTAAATTAGAATTTTTATTATATTTTATACGTGTTCAGTAGACTTGCGCGCGTCGCGCTGCATACCTAGATTCCTATTTTTGCTAAAATTTTTCTCTTCGTAATTTTAGACCGAGGTGTTGTAAGGGACGGTGATTCCCAGTACATTTGAATTTTAGAGACTCTTAGATTTAGACTGAATATTGAGTGTGGTACATCGCTGTGTCCGGCTCGACGTCCCCTCGAAGATTCTGTAACAAAAAAGTACACGATTAGTACAAATTTTTCGAATTAACATCATTTTTCTTCAAAATTTTTGCAAACTTTAAAAAATCGTAGCGTCTTCAAAATTTAAATTAGAATTTTTATTATATTTTATACGTGTTCAGTAGACTTGCGCGCGTCGCGCTGCATACCTAGATTCCTATTTTTTCCCCACCCACCCGCCCGGAGGGGTTTCAATAGAAAGAATTCATTGTATATAGCAGGGGAGGACACAAAGTTGACAATTATTTCGACTTTTTTAAATTTAGATTAGGTTTTGACCGCTATATAGAAAAACGCTGCCTGGCAAAATTTTGGCGAAATTGAACACATATATCTATTAATATTGACAACTTTATTTCTGTTGACCCTTGAAAATTTTATTTATTTATTTTTATTATATTATTGACGCCTGCTAACTGAAAATGTTCAGGACACCTGCTAAATCCTCAGAATCCCAAGCGGCGGTGACGGCCGGACCCGGAACCGTCACAAAGCACGCGGGCTCCAGCGACCAGAGAGTTAGGAGAAGCATTGGAGAGTGGGAGTCCGGAAAACCGGACAGAAAAAGCATCACCCCTCCCAAGACACCCACATTGGTGGAGCCCCTGAAACCAAAACCGGCAGCTGTTAGAAAGCTGACGGTCGAAGTCTTAGGAAGCCCACCCAAAACCACAAAGAGCAAAGCCACTGACAGAGTGGACGTTGCCAGGGCCTGCGTGGTTAGAGCTAAAACCCACTTGACCAACTCCAGAAATCTTAAGTCTGACTTAAAGACAGGGGTAGTCGTCGAACTAGACCACCTTTTCAGGCTGATCAAGGAAGCGGATTTGGTGATAGGCCAGAAACAGCCAAGCCGACAAGAGGAGGAAAAGGAAGTGGGAAAGGCTGAGAAAGGGAAGGAAGGGGTTAGGAATGAGGGAGTTGCAGAAATGGAAGCTCTCATCGGAAGGCACATAAATCTCATCAGAGAGAATAATGAGCAGATGAAGCTATTAAAAGCCTCGTTGGAGAAAGGCACCCATGTCAGTCTCGCAAAGATCCAGAGTGACAAAATGGACCAACTACTGGGAGAGTTCCGGAAACTGCGAGTCGAGACAGAAGAAACGGGCAGAAGGGTGTGCGCCCTACAGGACAGTGTGCCGTCTTATGCAGAGGTCCTAGCGAGGCCCATCAGCGCAGTCACACCAACGAAACGTCCCAAGCACTCCATCATTGTGTCGTCGGACATCGAGAAGGACACAAGTGATGAAGTGCTTGGAAAAGTAAGGGCTGCGCTAGAAGCTAAGACCAATGGGCTGCAATTGACCCGAGTACAAAAGGTCAGGAACCAAAAAGTGGTCCTGAGCTGTGCCACTAAGGACGAGTTGAAGAAAGTGAGTGAGAGAATCATGGCTAAGAATAAGAACCTCAGCGTGGAAATAGCCGCAAATAAAGACCCGCTGATCATAATAAGAAACCTCCTCACTTTCAATAAAGACGAAGACATAGTGGCATCGCTCAGGACCCAAAATGCCGGCCTTTTGGGAGACCTGAAGGACGACGAGTTCAGGGCCGTGGTGAGGTACCGGCGTAGAGCCAGGAACCCCCACGAGAACCACGTCATCTTACAGGTCTCACCAAAAGTCTGGCAAAAGTTGACCTCGGCCGGGAGGGTCCATATCGACCTGCAATTTGCGGTGGTCCAGGACCAAAGTCCACTCGTGCAGTGCACGCGGTGCCTGGGGTATGGGCACGGGCGCAGACTATGCAAGGAGACTGTCGACTTGTGCAGTCATTGCGCCGGTCCACACCTCCGGGCAGAGTGCCCGTCATACCTGACGAGTGAGACTCCGACCTGCCGCAATTGCAGGTTGGCAAAGTGCCACGAGACGGGACATAGTGCGTTTGATGGGGAGTGCCCAATGCGCAAAAAATGGGACGCTATAGCACGGTCAAGCGTAGCGTATTGTTAACGTAAAGGGCACTCCAAATACCACAGACGCACGGACCGCCTCGGGGCATAGGTATGGGATCATGCAGGCAAACCTCCAACGAAAGCAGACAGCGACCGATGAACTCTTCCTTGAGGCAAGATCTAGACGAGTCAGCTTTGCACTGGTGCAGGAACCGTACGTCGGGGCCAGGGGGGAGCTCAAGCGGTATGCAGGAACTCGTGTCGTCCAATGCGAACGGAACCGGACAAAGCCGGTTAAGGCAGCCGTAGTAGTGTTCGACGACGACATTGAGATCCTGAACGACCAAACCACAATATCCGAAAACATTGTTATGACAAGTCTGAAAACAGACAAATGGACTATCGGAGTGGTTTCGGTCTACTTCGAAGATAGTGTGCCGCTTGAGCCCTACCTGGATAGACTGAGGGAACTCTTGCACTCAGTGAGAGCTGATAAAGTCTTGATCGGAGGAGACATCAACGCGTGGAGTACGTGGTGGGGGAGCGTAACGGAGGATGACAGAGGAGCACTCTACAGGGGATTTCTGGACGAGATGGACTTGCATATCCTGAACTGTGGGACCGATCCTACCTTCGATACAGTCCGAGGTGGCCGCCTATTCACAAGTAACGTCGACGTAACCGTTTGCACAACACGTTTACTGCGGCACATCTCGGACTGGAAGGTCGATAAATCGGTCACCAGTTCAGACCACAATGCCATCGCGTTCAATCTGCGTCTGGAGAAACCCTTGGAAGAGAGGAAGTCGGCGTCAACTCGTGTATACAACACCCGGAAAGCGGACTGGGGTCGGTTCACTGAGGAGGTAAAAGAATCATTAGAACAAAATTGTATTAATTTAGAAAACATAGATAAATTAGAGAACAAGGAGCAATTAGAGTCATTAGTTAGCAAATATATAAATAGCATACAAACAGCATGTCAAAATTCAATACCTGAAATCAAAAATAAAAATCGAAAAAATTACTTACCTTGGTGGACCGACGAACTGGAACGCTTGAAGGGTGTTGCGAACACGATGAGACGCCGGATCCGTTGCGCAGCACCTCGGAGACGGGAACACGTGGTGGCGGAGTATCTGGAAGCAAAAAACACATACGAATTAGCAGTTAGTAAAGCACAAACAGAGAGTTGGAAGGAGTTTTGCACTAAGCAAAATAAAGAAAGTATGTGGGACAGGGTGTACAGGGTGATAAGAAGCAAGACAGAGAGACACGAGGATCAACTGTTGGAGGAGAACGGAGTCGTTTTGGGTCCGGTGGAGTCGGTCGCATTGCTCGCAAGCACATTCTTCCCGGAAGACAATGGTGTTGTGGATAGTGATATCCACAGGACAATTAGAAACGAAGCTGAAGCCATTAGCGATGCGATGCCCGATGACCAAAACGACCCGCCGTTCACAATGGCTGAGTTGAACCGGAGCCTCATCAGTTTCGACCCCAAGAAAGCCCCAGGACCAGACGGCTTTACTGCGGATATCTGCTTCAGGGCAATATCCGCGGCGAAGAGCGTCTTCCTGGGGATTCTCAACAAGTGTCTAACTCTGTCTTGCTTCCCAACCCCCTGGAAGGAAGCTGCCGTCGTAGTGTTGCGGAAACCCGGGAAAAGCGACTACAGCCAGGCAAAGTCGTACCGACCGATTGGGCTATTGTCAGTTCTGGGGAAAGTTTTCGAGAAAATGGTGATAAAGAGAATCAGATGGAACCTACTCCCGAAAACTAACCCCAGACAGTACGGCTTTGTCCCACAGCGGAGTACCGAAGACGCACTCTACGACCTTATGCAGCAAGTCCAAAAACACCTAAAGCTAAAAGAGCTCATTGTCATAGTGTCGCTCGACATTGAGGGCGCGTTTGACAGTGCGTGGTGGCCTGCTATAAAGTGCCAACTCAGCCGACTGAAATGCCCACTGAACCTGAGAAGACTCGCGAACAGCTACTTCGATAATAGGAAGGTGTGGGTCAAGTACGCTGGCAAATCAATCGGCATAAGTACCAACAAAGGTTGTGTCCAGGGGTCAATAGGCGGACCCACATTCTGGAACATGCTTCTGGATCCGCTGCTTAACGACCTGGTCGCTCGAGGAGTGTACGTGCAGGCGTTCGCGGACGACGTTGTTCTGATGTTCTCCGGGCAATCAGCCATCAAAATACAGCAAAAAGTCAATGAGACACTCGCTTATGTGCATGAGTGGGGTATCAAAAACAAACTAAAATTCGCGGCACACAAAACTAACGCCATGGTCGTTACGAAGAAACTTAAGTTTGATACCCCAATCATGCACATGGGTGGAGTAGACATACCCGTCGTCGACGAAATAAAGCTGCTCGGCCTTACGATAGACAAAAAACTCACTTTTAACAAACATGTGGCAAATGTCTGTCGTAAGGCCGCTAACATCTACAAGCAGCTAGCGAGGACGGCGAAGGTAGAATGGGGGCTGAACCCGGAGATCATCAGAGCGATATACGTCGCCGTGATAGAGCCGATTGTCACGTACGCCTCGAGCGTGTGGGCACCGGCAGCGGATAAAATAATGGTACAGAAACAGCTGAATACAATCCAGCGTGGGTTCGTCCAAAAAATATGCAAGGCATATCGCACGGTCCCTCTCAACGCAGCACTCGTGCTAGCTGGGCTGCTTCCTCTGGATCTCAGAATCGGGGAAGCAGCACAGCTGTACGAAGCGAAGAGAGGGAAACCGACGACCCTGGACTACGGCAAGAGGGAAATTGAGAAGCGAGTTAGCTTCCTCAAGGCTCAGCATCCGGCCGAGGAAGTAGATGTTAGTTTTAGCTGCCTTAAGGATATGCTGCCCGACACCCTGGAACAACATCAGCTCCCAGAGATCCAAATTTACACGGATGGGAGCAAATTGGAGGGGAAAGTCGGTGCAGCATATACGTATTGGAAAAACGGGGTGGAAACCAGGACGAAGAAGATGAAACTCGAGTCGTTCTGCACAGTCTTCCAAGCCGAGCTATACGCCATCTACCAAGCCACAGAGCTGTTACTGAAAGAGAAGCAAGGCTTGGCGGCTGTGCTGAGCGACTCGAGATCCTCTCTCCAAGTCGTCCAGAACCCAGACACCTTTCACCCTCTGGCTTTCCAAATCAGACGGAACATCGCGATCTTGAAGGCCAAAGGGTGCGACTTAAGATTGTACTGGGTGAAGGCGCATGTCGGAGTACCCGGAAATGAAAGGGCGGACGAACTGGCCAAACAAGCAGCTCTGAACAGCAAAACTTCCGCACACTACGACAGATGCCCGGTGTCGTACGCCAAAAGCGAAATACGGAGGAAAACCGTCGAAAAATGGGCCCAAAGATACCAACAAGGGGAAACAGCAGGAGTAACAAAAATGTTCCTTCCACGAGCCTCAGAGGCATTTAATATAATAAAAAAGTTTCAGCTAACCCCAATCTTGACGCAAGCGATGACGGGCCACGGGGGGTTCTCCGCGTACTTGAATCGCTTCAAGTGCAAGGACAACCCCTCGTGCGTCTGCAATCCTGAAAAAGAAGAAACGGTGAAACACTTACTGCTTGAGTGCCCTAAGTACGATGCTGACAGGTACGACCTGGAGTCCGCGACCAGCATGACGCTGACGGAAACTTCATTGTGTGAAATGATGGCCGGAAAGCAAACCAGGCCGTACCTGTTAGCATTCTGCACGAAAGTAACAAAGGATGCGGTTTATAGGAATAGGACACGAGGACTATTAATGTCTTCAGATCCTATTCAAGCAAACTAAACATGAAAAATGTTTACAACGCATAGTTCTTTCAAACTATGGGTATGTAAACGTGCTGACTCAACGGAATCATAAATTTTTAGAAAAAGTGTGAACCAGTAATTAAAAATAGAAAAATTAGACAATAAACATTTAAAAATAATGACAAAAATAAAAATATAAGGTTAGAAAATAAAATAAAATAAAGAACATATTATGACGTTGTACAAGAGTACGTTTTATTTAAATAAAAATATTTAAACTTAAATAATATCAAAAATATAAATCTAAGATAAATACATACATTAAATGTATACACTTTTAAAATAATAAGTTAACAAAAGTCACTTTGACTTTCTTTAAAAAATAAATGTTGAAATTAAATAAAAACCTAAAAAAGGTCCCCGAAAACATCGGGGGGAAATAGTGGAGGCCGGCTAAAAAAAAAAAAAAAAAAAAAAAACCTAACCTAACCTAACCTAACCTAACCTTTTTTTTTTTTTTTTTTTTTTTTTTTTTTTTTGACGCGGGGTAATGCACTTACGCATCCCCCACCCGCCGGGGGAGACGAGTGGGGGTATGTCGGACTCGACACCGGTGAAGATGGTGGGTACCGGTGCCCATACCGACTAAAACCCCCGCGGTGAGCAGTCCGCCGCCATTGTGGAGCGAGATGGGGGCGCTTTAGCAATCTCCATCTCGCTCCACGGCGGCAGGCCCGGATCAGAACCGGGCCCCAGTCGTCGAGGGAGGGGACGGCCTTGCTCACCAAGGCCGCCCCCCAGACGTGTGGAGCCGGTGCAAGCCGGCGGAGAGTCCCCCGACCCTCCGCCAGTGGCCCCACTACGGAGAGGTAAGGAGGCGAGCGAATCGCCCCCTTCTCCCTCCCCGTCGTCTGCGTCGGAGCGGATCAGAGCGGGGATCGTCCTCCCTGATCCGCTCCGCGGCCTCCTTCTGCGACATTACCGCCTCGCAGAAGGAGGCCACGGCCTGCCACGATCTCTCGTTGCGGAGCATCGCCCTAACAACGCTCGGCAACGAGAGATCTCCGCCCACGATTGCTGTAAGCGTGTGCCGCTGCGGGCCCCATGCGGCACACGCCTCCAGCGTGTGGAGCGCCGTATCCTCCGGCGCTCCACACTCGTGGCAGGCCGGGGTCGCCTCCCGTCTCGCGATCTGGTGCAGGTACTTTCCGAAGCACCCATGCCCGGAAAGCACCTGCACAAGTCGGAACGACAGCGACCCGAACCGCCGCCGCATCCACCCCCGGAGGACCGGTCGAATGGCCTCCACCGTCCGCTGACCTGGGACCGGTGGAGCCAGGTCCTCCGTCCACCGCCTCAACATGGTGGCCTGCGCCTGCCTCCGCATGCGCTTCACCTCCTCCCACGCTGGGGGCTCCCCGCGGGATCTCCTCGCCGCTACGAAGTGGTACACTTCGGCGAGGATCTCCGCTTGGAGCTCCCAGGGGGGATCCCCGGCTAGGACGCATGCGGCCGTCCAGGACACCGTCCGGTACCCGCGTATCGCCCTCGTCGCGATGACCCGCTGCGGACGTCGCAGCAGGGCCTTATTAGCACGACCGAGGGCGTCCGCCCAGACCGGTGCCCCGTACATGGCCATACTCCGGATGACCCCGGAGTACAGCCGACGGCATATGGCGCTAGGGCCACCCACGTTGGGCAGCAGCCTCCCCAAAGCGGCGGCGGCTCCCAGGACTTTTGGGGCAAGCTGGACGAAATGTGCCCCAAAAGTCCACCTCCCGTCCAGGACGAGGCCCAGGTACTTCATCTGGGCCCCGACCCGGACCGAGACCCCGTCCAGGTTTACCCGCATACCTGGAGGGGGTCCCCCCCGAGGCCCGTGGAACAACAGGGCCTCGGTCTTGGAGAGGGCGACCTCCAGTCCCAGGGCACGGATACGGTCGACCACCAGGGCTGTTCCCATCGTGGCCAACCGCACCGTTTCCCCGAGGTCCCTCCCCTTGGCTACGACGAGGGTGTCGTCGGCGTAGCACGCGACCCTGATGTTGGCGGGAAGCGTGCCACGGAGCACCCAGTCGTAGCCCACGTTCCACAGGAGCGGTCCCAGCACCGACCCCTGTGGAACCCCGCAGGAGACGCGACGGCGCCTCAAGCCGTCGCGTCCTTCCACCAGGACCTCGCGGTCCTGGAGGTAGTCGGCCAGCAGCCTCCGCAGATACAGGGGCACTCCGTGGTACCGGAGCGCCTCCTGTATTGTTCCGTGCGGGAGGCTGTTGAAGGCGTTGGCGATGTCCAGCGAGACGGCCAACGCCTTACCCCCCTGGCCGACTGCATCCTGCGTCCACTCCTTGAGCCAGAGCAGGGCGTCTATCGTCGACCGCCCTGCCCTGAACCCATACTGGGCCTCGGATAAACCGGGCCCAGTCCCCTCCAGGTGCCGGATGACACGGGAAGCCACGACTCTCTCCAGCAGCTTTCCCGTGTCATCCAGCAGCACGATTGGCCTGTATGCGGAAGGCGACTCAACGGCACGTCCCTCCTTCCGCAACAGGCACAATCGGCCGTCCTTCCACAGCTTCGGGAACTGTCCTGACGTGAGGCACGCGTCGAACAGCTCCCGAAGCCGACCGCCCAACTCCCTGAGGGCGATCCTCAGGACCCGTCCCGGGATCCCGTCCGGACCCGGGGCCGTCTTGCCGCGCAAGTGGCTGACGGCAACCTCCATCTCCGCTTCCGACACAGGCGGGATGGAGGCCGGGTCCAACTCTTCCGTGGAGGACGGCTGCGCCATCGCCGGCGGGGTGTGGAGAGGGGGATCAGGAAATAGCCCCTCCAGCACCCTGCCTAGAAGCTCCGGCTCCAGGGACTCCGCGACTGGGGGCGTCTGGCCCCGGAACTTTTTCCGGGCCGCCAGGTACGGACGCCCCCACGGGTCCCTGTCGAGGCCCTCCAGGGCCTCCCCCCAGGCCTGGGACTTGGCCCGTCCTATGGCCAGCTGCAGCTCTTTCTTCGAAGCGCGGTACTGGCCATAGAGACGGGCCTCGACAGCCAGCGCCTCCGGCGACATCTGCTCGTCCGTCCGACCGTGCCGCCGCCTCCTGCAGCGGGCGTACGGCCGCCGCGCGCGCATGCAGGCCGCTCGGAGATCGGCAATCTCCGAGCTCCACCAGTAGACCTGGCGGCGACCACCGGGACGGCGACGGGACCGCAGCATGGCCGCGTCGCACACGGCCGTCACCGCCGCCCGAAGGTGACCCGCTGCGACGTCCACCTCCGGGTGCGCGGGGCCGGCAAACCACAGCTGGACGATGGCCGCCTCTTCAGCCAACTCGGCGTCGAGGCGACCGATCGTCCAGCGTGGGAAATCCCCCCGCACCACGCGCCGCGGCCCTCCCTGGATGTCGGAGGGGACGATCTCGAACCTAATATATTTGTGGTCCGAGAGCGTCTCCACCTCCGACATCACCCTCCAGGCCCGGACACGTGCGGCGACAGCTGGGGTGGCGAACGTCACGTCCACCACGGACCCCCCACGCTGTCGCACGCACGTGTGGGCTGACCCTCTGTTTAATAGGGTCAGCCCTGAGGCAACCGCCCACTCCCCGACTATCTCCCCGCGAGAGTCAGTGGAGGGGTTGCCCCATTCCCGGGCCTTGGCGTTCAGGTCCCCCATTAGGAGGACCTGACGTGGCGCCTGCCGTCTCACCGCCGCGGCCAGGAGGTCCGTGAAGGCCTCCAGCTCCGCGGCGGTTCTGTTGGGGGAGAAGTACGCGCCGATCACCGCGTACTCCTCCCACTTGGCCACCACGTACCCCGAACCCCTCTCCTCGACTGAGAGGGGGGGGCCGCCACCCGCCTTTCCCACAATGGCCACGGAGCCGTTCAGGTCCCCAGCCCAGTAGGGATGGGGGGGAACGTGATACGGCTCCGTGGCGACCGCCAGATCAATGTCCCACTGCGCCAGGGTCTGTATGAGCAGATCTTGTGCCCTGGCGCAGTGGTTTAGGTTCGTCTGGAGGAGGTTGCGATGTCTGACCTGATCCATTAGTCAGACATCACAACCACCTCCCCGCTTGCCGGCTGGCCTGCGGCCTCTGGAGCGGCACTATTTGCTGCCGTGGGGGCGGCCGTGGTCCCAGCGGCCTTCCCCTTCGTCTTGGGGGGGGCGCAGTTGCGTCCCCCCATTATGTGCCCGGAAGGCCTCCCCGACTCGGCGCATATTGCGCAGCGCGGGGCAGACCTTCCGCAGCTCGCCGCCTTGTGACCTGTGCTCCCACACCGGAAGCACAGGTCCCCCCTGTCGGTCGACGCCGGACACTGTGGGCGAGTGTGCCCCAACCCCATGCACTTGTAACAGCGCATGGGGCGCTCCCCCAGGGCCACGACGCGTGCCGAGATCCACCCGACCAGCAGCCTGCCGTTTCCAGCCAGCACCTTGGCTGCCGGGATCGGGCAGGACACAATGGTGGCGCCGGCGCCGTTAGGGCCGGGGCGTACCTCCCCGGCCTTTACGAGCCGCACGTCGCAGCCCCCCGCTCTTGCGACCGCCGCCGCCACTGCCTCTTTCGTGGCCGCATCGTCCAGGCCCGTAATCCTGAGGTCCGCGGATTTGACGGGCCTGGCGACGCTGGCCACTTCGGACAGGACAACGCGGAGCTTTTCCGCGAGCCTGTCCGCCCTTTCGCCTTGTTGGGAGCCAGGGATTTCAAGCATCCTGGCTCCCGTCGCCGTCTGGCGGAAGCGGATTTGGCCGGCGACCCCCAGCTCCTCCACATTTATTCTCTCCTGCGCCGACCTAATTATGTCGGCGTAGGTGACCCCCCGCTCTGCGGCCTCGGGGCGCAGCGACAGAACGACTGCCGCAGACCTTGGGGGCCTCAGCGCCGTTTTCTTAGCCTTGGCGGCAGTGACGGCGCGAGGAGCAGGCGCAGCTGCCGACGCAGCACTAGGAAGGGAAGATTTTCCCTTCCCTTTGCCCTTCCCTTTGGGCTTCCTGGCCACCGTCGCCCAGGACTCAGCCTGAGGGGTGGCCGAAGTGGTGGCCTCATTAGCCCTGGAAGGGCCTGCAGCTGGTGCTGGAGAAGGGGCGGCGGCAGGCGTCGGGACCTGGCCGGCCCGCATGCCCGATTTAGTAACGGGGATGCGGACCGGCGTCGGTATCGGCCTGGGAGCAGCGGCGGCTGCCGCCGCTTTCTTGGCCGCCTGTAGGGGCGGGCGGACAGTCGGGGCAGGCGGGAGACGCTCCTCAACAGCCGCGAGTCGGGCATTCAACATCTGCCCGAACGTGACTGTCAAGGAGCGCTTCAGCTCCTCCACCAAACCCGCCATTGGCAGGAGGGCGGGAGCCACCGGCGTCTCGGCGCTGGCGACAGCGGCAGCGGCGGTGGCGGCGGCGGTGTTTGCCGCGGCGGCCTCCGTTTTCGCTTCAGCGAAACCACGACGCAGCGCCTTCACCTGCGCCTTTAGGGACTCAACCTCCAGGCGCAGGCAGCCATTATTTGCACGGAGACGCCTCGTCTCCTCCGCCTCGCTTCGGCTGGTCAAGGCCTCGACCACCTCCCTGATCGTCGACGCCGACCTTTTCAGGCGGCCGACAAATTCCCCCTTGAGGTTGCCAGATTTCCTGGCAACCTCCAAAATAGAGGCAAGCTGCTGGCCCGCCTGCGCCCTCAGCTCCTGCGCGTTTAATGCGCAGAAGTCGTTGACCATCGAGGACGCTTCGGACTCACTCCCAGCGTCCAACTCGAGGTCAACGACCACGGCAGCAGCAGCAGCAGCAGTGCCTGACGGCTTTTTTTTGAGGGTCCTGGCTCGCAGGACACCCTCTAGTTCGCCATCTGATGGCGCCGGCGACGGCATTGGCGATGCCCCTGGAGCCGGCTTCCTAAAACCAGCTGCAGGATTCGCCCTCGTGTCTCGCCCTCGGGCTCTCCCTCTCGCGGAGGTTGCCACCTTGGCGGCTGCCGTCCCCTCGGTCGGCGTGTCCGAGCCTGATTGCCCGGGCACTGCGAGCGAGGTAGCCGGGCGCTTCCGGAGGCGACCTCTCCCGTTCGCACTGACTGGTGACCCCGTCACCGTCAGCATTCCCTCTCTGGAGGAGTCGGACTCCTCACTGTCTCCAGGGCCAAGCCCTCTCCCTCCATCGTACTTTTGGTTTTTAGAATTATCCATGAATATTCCCACGAGTAGAGACGAAATAAAGGTCGACCCCCCGGGTGACGCTCATTCCGGGGGTAAGGGTACATACTGCGGAGGTCCCCAAGTATCCGCAGGATTTAACGTGTTTTCTCACGGGTTTTTGTTTCAAGCTTTTCCTTGCTCTGGGGTCGGCCAATTAAGGCAAGCCCCCTTCGGCTCCCACACTGCCACAACGTACCCCTTACCGCAATACGGGGTCTTTGAAGTGTACAGTGGAGAGCCGGTGCAGGAGAGGGTGCGGAAACCTCCCCCGACGACACTGGGCGATGGTTTTAATACCACCCAGGTCACCCGACCCGCGTCGCCGCTACTCAGCATAAGGCTGAGACGCCGACCGGGTCCCGCAGCCAATCAAGGCCGCCTAGGCTCAGACCGCCGCTTCCCGGAATGTCCAGGGCGCCGGCCCGAGCCTCCTACCTAACTTACTTCTGCGCCCGCTCCTCATAAAAGCTGAGGATCGCGCGCAGAAGTTCCCCCCCGTGTCGGATTATTAGCCAGCGTGCGGTAATACTGCATAAAAGCTGCAGCATTACCGCACGCTGTTGCCCAGGGTGCACCACGTGGAGGTTACCCGACCTTAGCACCCCAACCTAACCTAACCTAACCTAACCTAACCTAACCTAACCTAACCTAACCTAACCTAACCTAACCTAACCTAACCTAACCTAACCTAACCTAACCTAACCTAACCTAACCTAACCTAACCTAACCTAACCTAACCTAACCGGGAGAGTCTAAGCCTAAGTCAGGATTTTAAAGTCTCTAAAATATTGACTAATTGTTGAGTGTGACACGTCGCTGTAACCGGCTCGACGTCTCCTCGACGAACCTGCAACAGAAAAGGACACGTTTAGTACAATTTTTTGGAATTAACATCATTTTTCTTCAAAATTTTTGAAAACTTTGAAAAATCGTAGCGTCTTCAAAATTTAGTTCGGAATTTTTCTTTTATTTTATTCGTACTCAGCAGGCTTGCGCGCGTCGCGCTGCATACTTAGATTTAGTTTTTTGTTAATTTTTGTTAAATTTTTGACTTAGAAAAATTCGACCGAGGTGATGTAAGGAACGTCGTTTCCCAGTACATTTGGATTTTAAAGTCTCTAAAATATTGACTAATTGTTGAGTGTGACACGTCGCTGTAACCGGCTCGACGTCTCCTCGACGAACCTGCAACAGAAAAGGACACGTTTAGTACAATTTTTTGGAATTAACATCATTTTTCTTCAAAATTTTTGAAAACTTTGAAAAATCGTAGCGTCTTCAAAATTTAGTTCGGAATTTTTCTTTTATTTTATTCGTGCTCAGCAGGCTTGCGCGCGTCGCGCTGCATACTTAGATTTAGTTTTTTGTTAATTTTTGTTAAATTTTTGACTTAGAAAAATTCGACCGAGGTGATGTAAGGAACGTCGTTTCCCAGTACATTTGGATTTTAAAGTCTCTAAAATATTGACTAATTGTTGAGTGTGACACGTCGCTGTAACCGGCTCGACGTCTCCTCGACGAACCTGCAACAGAAAAGGACACGTTTAGTACAATTTTTTGGAATTAACATCATTTTTCTTCAAAATTTTTGAAAACTTTGAAAAATCGTAGCGTCTTCAAAATTTAGTTCGGAATTTTTCTTTTATTTTATTCGTGCTCAGCAGGCTTGCGCGCGTCGCGCTGCATACTTAGATTTAGTTTTTTGTTAATTTTTGTTAAATTTTTGACTTAGAAAAATTCGACCGAGGTGATGTAAGGAACGTCGTTTCCCAGTACATTTGGATTTTAAAGTCTCTAAAATATTGACTAATTGTTGAGTGTGACACGTCGCTGTAACCGGCTCGACGTCTCCTCGACGAACCTGCAACAGAAAAGGACACGTTTAGTACAATTTTTTGGAATTAACATCATTTTTCTTCAAAATTTTTGAAAACTTTGAAAAATCGTAGCGTCTTCAAAATTTAGTTCGGAATTTTTCTTTTATTTTATTCGTGCTCAGCAGGCTTGCGCGCGTCGCGCTGCATACTTAGATTTAGTTTTTTGTTAATTTTTGTTAAATTTTTGACTTAGAAAAATTCGACCGAGGTGATGTAAGGAACGTCGTTTCCCAGTACATTTGGATTTTAAAGTCTCTAAAATATTGACTAATTGTTGAGTGTGACACGTCGCTGTAACCGGCTCGACGTCTCCTCGACGAACCTGCAACAGAAAAGGACACGTTTAGTACAATTTTTTGGAATTAACATCATTTTTCTTCAAAATTTTTGAAAACTTTGAAAAATCGTAGCGTCTTCAAAATTTAGTTCGGAATTTTTCTTTTATTTTATTCGTGCTCAGCAGGCTTGCGCGCGTCGCGCTGCATACTTAGATTTAGTTTTTTGTTAATTTTTGTTAAATTTTTGACTTAGAAAAATTCGACCGAGGTGATGTAAGGAACGTCGTTTCCCAGTACATTTGGATTTTAAAGTCTCTAAAATATTGACTAATTGTTGAGTGTGACACGTCGCTGTAACCGGCTCGACGTCTCCTCGACGAACCTGCAACAGAAAAGGACACGTTTAGTACAATTTTTTGGAATTAACATCATTTTTCTTCAAAATTTTTGAAAACTTTGAAAAATCGTAGCGTCTTCAAAATTTAGTTCGGAATTTTTCTTTTATTTTATTCGTGCTCAGCAGGCTTGCGCGCGTCGCGCTGCATACTTAGATTTAGTTTTTTGTTAATTTTTGTTAAATTTTTGACTTAGAAAAATTCGACCGAGGTGATGTAAGGAACGTCGTTTCCCAGTACATTTGGATTTTAAAGTCTCTAAAATATTGACTAATTGTTGAGTGTGACACGTCGCTGTAACCGGCTCGACGTCTCCTCGACGAACCTGCAACAGAAAAGGACACGTTTAGTACAATTTTTTGGAATTAACATCATTTTTCTTCAAAATTTTTGAAAACTTTGAAAAATCGTAGCGTCTTCAAAATTTAGTTCGGAATTTTTCTTTTATTTTATTCGTGCTCAGCAGGCTTGCGCGCGTCGCGCTGCATACTTAGATTTAGTTTTTTGTTAATTTTTGTTAAATTTTTGACTTAGAAAAATTCGACCGAGGTGATGTAAGGAACGTCGTTTCCCAGTACATTTGGATTTTAAAGTCTCTAAAATATTGACTAATTGTTGAGTGTGACACGTCGCTGTAACCGGCTCGACGTCTCCTCGACGAACCTGCAACAGAAAAGGACACGTTTAGTACAATTTTTTGGAATTAACATCATTTTTCTTCAAAATTTTTGAAAACTTTGAAAAATCGTAGCGTCTTCAAAATTTAGTTCGGAATTTTTCTTTTATTTTATTCGTGCTCAGCAGGCTTGCGCGCGTCGCGCTGCATACTTAGATTTAGTTTTTTGTTAATTTTTGTTAAATTTTTGACTTAGAAAAATTCGACCGAGGTGATGTAAGGAACGTCGTTTCCCAGTACATTTGGATTTTAAAGTCTCTAAAATATTGACTAATTGTTGAGTGTGACACGTCGCTGTAACCGGCTCGACGTCTCCTCGACGAACCTGCAACAGAAAAGGACACGTTTAGTACAATTTTTTGGAATTAACATCATTTTTCTTCAAAATTTTTGAAAACTTTGAAAAATCGTAGCGTCTTCAAAATTTAGTTCGGAATTTTTCTTTTATTTTATTCGTGCTCAGCAGGCTTGCGCGCGTCGCGCTGCATACTTAGATTTAGTTTTTTGTTAATTTTTGTTAAATTTTTGACTTAGAAAAATTCGACCGAGGTGATGTAAGGAACGTCGTTTCCCAGTACATTTGGATTTTAAAGTCTCTAAAATATTGACTAATTGTTGAGTGTGACACGTCGCTGTAACCGGCTCGACGTCTCCTCGACGAACCTGCAACAGAAAAGGACACGTTTAGTACAATTTTTTGGAATTAACATCATTTTTCTTCAAAATTTTTGAAAACTTTGAAAAATCGTAGCGTCTTCAAAATTTAGTTCGGAATTTTTCTTTTATTTTATTCGTGCTCAGCAGGCTTGCGCGCGTCGCGCTGCATACTTAGATTTAGTTTTTTTCCACCGCCATCCCCCGCCCACCCACCCTGGGTCCCGTTAACTTAGGGAGGTGAGGTTTTTTGGGGGAAATATTTTTTATTGTTTTTAAATTTTGTGTCTTTTCGTGTTTGTGTTTGCTTGGAGGATCCGTCGGTTACATTTATACAACTTATACAAATTTTGACACATTTTATTTTGACAACCGACGCCCTCCAAGTAAAAATATGTTTAGGACTCCGGCCAAACGAGGGTCTCTCGATGGAGAACTCCGTGCTGTCGCGGCAGGGACCGCCACAGTCACGAAGGCCACCGGGCCTCCTCACCAAAACGTCCGAAGGAGCATCGGGGAGTGGGAGTCCGGTTTACCGGACCCCCGCAACAGCCTCACTCCCCCGAAATCGAGCCCGACGGTGGGACTCCCGAAGCCAAAGCCGTCAGCCGTGCGTAGGCTGTCGGTGGAGGCCGAGGGAGCCCCACCTAAGACCGCGGGCTCGAAATCCAAATCTTCGGACCGGGTGAATGAGGCCAGGGCTTGTGTTCGCACGGCCAAGCAGCATCTGACCCAGTCTAGGAACCTTAAGACCGACATTAAGACCGCCGTTAACGCGGCGGTCGACCGGCTGTTCCAGCTGGTGAAGGATGCGGATGCAGAACTGGCCAAGTGTGCGAACACACAGCCTGGCCCGGCGGTCTTCGGGGCGGCTGCCTGCACTTCGCCAAGGTCCCCTCCAGCTTTTATGGAGGGAGCCTTGTCGGAGCACATGCAGCTGCTCAAAGACAGCACGGAGCAAATGCGAAAGCTCCAAGAGACCCTCGACAGCACCACCTCCCTGGGAAGCCAGAAAGAGGCACAGTCTGAGTGTTTCGACCAACTTTTGGGTGAAGTGCGGGAGCTGCGCCAGACCTCCGAAGAGACGGGGCGGAAGGTTTCCTGCTTGCAGGAGACCGTCCCCTCGTACGCGGAGGTTCTGGCCAGACCACCTGCAGCCATACCGCGAGAGCTTCACCCAAAGCACTCAGTAATTGTGTCCTCGGGCGACGACCGGCTCAATGGTGACCACATACTCGGCAAGGTCCGAGACGCTCTAGAAGCCAGGACCACCGGGCTTCAGGTCACCAGAGTGCAAAAGGTCCGAAACCAGAAGGTGGTGCTGAGTTGCGCCAGTAAGGAGGAATTGTTGAAGGTGAGTGAGAGGATCAAGACCAAGGACAAGGGCCTTATCGTGGAGGAGGCCAAGAACAAGGACCCCTTGGTCATGATCCGAAATCTCCTCGCCTTCAACAAGGACTCGGACATCGTTTCGTCTCTCAGGTCCCAGAACAAGAGCCTCCTCCGGGACCTGGGAGACGACGATTTCAGGGCGACGGTCAAGTACCGTCGCCGGGCGCGGAACCCCCACGAGAATCACGTCGTGCTGCAGGTGTCCCCAAAGCTGTGGATGAAGCTGGTTGAGGCCAAGCGGGTGCACATCGACTTGCAGTATGCGGTTGTACAGGATCAGTCTCCGCTCGTACAGTGTACACGGTGCCTGGGGTATGGGCACGGGCGCAGGCAGTGCACAGAGTCAGCCGACCTGTGCAGCTTCTGCGCTGGCCCACACCTCCGGGCGGACTGTCCTGCACACACTGCGGGCGAGACTGCCGTATGCCGCAACTGCAAGTCGGCGAAGTATCCCGACTTTGGCCACAATGCCTTCGACGGTGAGTGCCCAGTGCGTAAGCGATGGGACGCCATAGCTAGGTCTAGCGTGGCGTACTGCTAACGTACCGGGCACTCTAGTCACCACAGCTGAAGGGACGAAGCCTGCGCACACTGGTGGTTACGTGTGGGGTCCGAGGACGCGGGTGATACCAGAAGCGATGGATGGTATGCTGCCAAAGTGTCCCACACAAGACTCTCACAAGTATGACCTGGAAACTAAACAACGCATGAGGCTGACCAGACCAACATTGTGTCCGATGATGGATGGAGAAGAGTCCAGGTCGTACTTGTTTGCAGTCGGCACTAAGGCAGCTCAGTCTAGCATGGCTGAATTAAGAATGGGTGACACTAGGTGTCATCCAGACTTATTCAAGGTTAGTTGTAGTTGGGAAGGTGCGTGCAACACCTATTTCTTAGAAATAGGAGTATGCACGCACGTGGGAAAGTTGGTTAAAACGTAAGAGAATAATCCATATCGCATTCTAGTCAATCCACCTAAGTATTTATTTATTCATAAGTTTTTAAAATTTAAAATTGTTGTACATAATTCTCTATGACTGGATATTATACTCTTGTGTATGAAATAATTGTTAATATTCATAGGTATCGCTATTTATTTTAGATTTACAATTTTAATGACAATAATTATACAATTTTATCTTTTGCTCATAATTTATACTTAAATTTTAATCTTTTACAATTTTAACTTAGCTTAAGTTAATACAATTACTAAATTTTTTGGAAATAATAATCCTAGCTCAAATTTATTCATAATTTTAAGAAGATGCAAATAAGTTCCTATTTTTGAACGACTGAAAGACCACATAAGTGGCAACTATTAAAATTAAAAGTGTTGTAGGATTATAAACCCAAACAAGGGCCTCGCATATAAAGTGAGGGTACATAGGCGGAGGAGGACGGCTAAAAAAAAAAAAAAAAAAAAAAACCTAACCTAACCTAACCTAACCTAACCTAACCTAACCCAAGAAACCACCTCACCTCCCACGTTGTAGCCAGGGTATCGCCGCGAATCTGGCAGTGTCTGACCAACGCGGGGGCTGTGCACATTGACATGCAGCGTGTCAGAGTCGCTGACCAGTCCCCCCTCATACAGTGCTCTCGCTGTTTGGGGTATGGGCATGGAAGGCGATTCTGCCACGAGGCCGTCGATGCGTGCAGCCACTGCGGAGGACCGCACCTGAGGACAGAGTGTGCCGACTGGCTCGTGAATGTCCCTGCCAGCTGCATAAACTGTAGTAAGGCGAAGACAGGAGCAGCGGAGCATAATGCCTTCAGCGACGAGTGCCCGGTCAGGCAGAAGTGGGACGCACTTGCGAGATCCTCTGTGGCTTACTGCTAAGGGCGCCCCATATAAAATAGTGCAAGCAAATCTTAAAAAGAAGCAGTTAGCCACAGAGGAACTTTTCATCGAAGCCACGAAGCGTCAGTTTGCGGCCGCTCTCCTCCAAGAGCCATATGTAGGACGGGCCAAAAAGCTAAGGGGTTACCAGGGAGTGAGAGTGTTCCAGAGCACAGAGCAAGGAGAAGGGATCGTTAAGTCAGCAATAGCTGTCTTCGACGCTACACTTAACGTCATTCAATACCCGCAACTCACCACCAACAACATCGTGGTGGTGGGAATCCAAACCTGTGCCTGGACGATCACGCTGGTATCCCTTTATCTTGAGAAAGACGAGCCCATAAGCCCATATCTTGATCATCTGGTTAAGATAGGAAGACAGATAGGGTTAACCAGATTGGTAATTGGAGGAGATGTGAACGCCTGGAACACCTGGTGGGGCAGCCCTTCTACAAATCATAGAGGCGAAGAGCTAAGAAGCACTCTGGACGAATTAGACCTTCAAATTCTTAACACTGGATCTATACCTACCTTTGACACCATAAGAGGGGAGAAGAGGTACTGCAGCTTCGTTGACGTGACGGCGTGCTCGGCTGATGTTCTGGACCTGGTGGATGGCTGGAAAGTAGAAGAGAACCTCACGAGCTCGGACCACAACGGCATTACATTTAACATTCAATTACTCAAATCACAAGGCACACAAATAACTAGAACTACAAGAATTTACAATACAAAGAAAGCAAATTGGACTCAGTTTCATGCAAAACTGAGCCAATTAAAAGCTGAAAGCCAACTCACACATACAGAAATTCAAAACATTAATGACACAGAACAATTAGAAGCAATAATCGACAAATACACAACAGCAATAACACAAACATGCACACACACACTACTTAAAAATAAAAATAAACAAATACTTACCATGCCGTGGTGGTCTGAAGAACTCGCAGAACTGAAGAGGGGAGTCGCCACCAGGAAGAGAAGAATACGCTGCGCAGCGCCGGATCGTAGACAGCTAGTAGTAGAAGATTACCTGAAACAGAAAGAAAATTATGAGTTGGAAGTTAAAAAGGCAAAGGTTAGGAGCTGGAAAGAATTTTGTGGGAAGCAGGATCGGGAAGGAGTCTGGGACGGGATATACAGGGTTATAGGAAGGACGAAAACCAGGGAAGAGGATCTGCCACTAGAAGTGAATGGCACGGTCTTAGATGCGAAAGGCTCCGCAGAACTACTGGCAGACACCTTTTATCCGAAAGACCTGACAGACACTGACAACGTCGAACATCGCAGAGTCAGAACAGATGCGAACACTGTCAATGAGGGGCAGCAAGATGGACTTGGTGAACCACCATTTACACTTGCCGAGCTGAACACTGCGATGCACACCTTCAACCCGAAAAAAGCACCCGGAGCTGACGGATTCACATCCGACATTTGCCAACAGGCCATCACCAATGACCCCGATCTCTTTGTTGGAATCCTGAACAAATGCCTGGAACTTGGCCACTTCCCCGAACCATGGAAAGAAGCAACTGTGGTAATACTGCGGAAACCTGGTAAAGACAAATACACAGTCCCCAAGTCATATAGACCAATAGGACTATTACCAGTGTTAGGTAAAGTCTTCGAAAAGATGCTAATTACCCGAGCCAAGTTCTATTTACTACCAAGGATGAGTACTCGCCAGTTCGGGTTCACGCCCCAGAAAAGCACCGAAGACTCCCTCTATACTCTTATGCAATACATCTACAAAAAGCTAGACGAGAAAAAGATTATTACAATGGTATCATTGGATATAGAGGGAGCCTTCGACAGCGCATGGTGGCCAATGATTAGAGTCCGACTGGCTGAGGAAAGCTGTCCAATAGACTTGAGGAGGGTAATAGACAGCTACCTAAAAAATCGCAAAGTACGACTAAGATACGCGGGAGAGGAAGTGGTAAAGGAAACAGAAAAAGGCTGTGTTCAGGGTTCCATCGGGGGACCGACATTGTGGAACCTACTGCTAGATCCGCTTCTGAAGGAACTGGAAAGGAGAGAAGTCTATGTACAGGCGTTTGCGGATGACGTGGTCCTTGTCTTCGATGGGGGGACCGCGCAGCAGATTGAGGCGCAGGCCAATGCCACGTTAGAACATGTTCGGGCGTGGGGTGTCAAGAATAAACTAAAATTTGCACCGCACAAGACCATGGGAATGGTTATAACAAGAAAATTAAAACACGACACACCACGCCTGAATATGGGAGGCGTTGACATTGGCATGTGTAAAGAAATCAAGCTGCTAGGTCTCACCATCGACGAAAAGTTGACTTTTAACGCTCATACCGCAAACGTCTGTCGTAAGGCGTTGGGTTTCTATAAGCAACTGTCAAGGGCTGCTAAGGTCAGCTGGGGACTGCAACCGGAAATTGTCAGAACTATCTATACAGCCGTAGTTGAACCTACCATCCTGTACGCAGCTAGTGCATGGGCATCTGCTACAAACAAAATAGGGGTCCGAAACCAGTTGGAGGCTGTACAACGAGGTTTCGCGCAAAAAATTGTAAAATCGTATCGAACGGTTTCTCTAAGCTCCGCGCTATTGCTCGCTGGGCTGCTTCCTCTGGACATCAGAGTCAGGGAAGCGGCCTCTCTTTATGAGGTGAAGAAGGGGTACTCCCAGCGGGTAATAGGTGATCGTGAGATAGAGAAACCGTTACCTTACACAGCAAGGCCGCATCCAGCGCAACAGTGGGACCTAAAGTTCACGTGCTTGGCAGACGGAGAAGCACTAGAACAGCACTTAGGAAACGAGCTCAACATCTTTACAGATGGAAGTAAGTTAGAAGGAAAAGTGGGCGCGGCACTGTCCATATGGCGCGGTGCCGCAGAAACGAGTACCAAAAAACTAAAGCTGCCAAACTGCTGCTCCGTCTACCAAGCGGAACTATTGGCCCTTGCTGAAGCCACCGAAAGGGCTATGAAAGACCGGAGCTCAAACTGCAGTATATATTGTGACTCAAGGTCCGCCCTTGAAACAGTGACAAATATGTGCTCCCTCCATCCCCTCGCAGTTAAAATTAGAGAAAACATTAAAAATAGTACAGAACAACATAAAACAGTAAAATTATTTTGGATAAAAGCACATGCAGGGATGGAGGGAAACGAGAGGGCGGATCAATTAGCAAAAACTGCAGCTCTGCAGCTCAAGGTGAAGCCGAAGTACGATCGCTGTCCGGTCTCATTCGTCAAGCGACAAATTCGAATCGAGTCGATTGACGAATGGGATCGGCGCTACCGTGACGGCCAAACTGCATCCGTAACAAAAACATTCTTTCCGGATGCAGTTAGCACCTATAAAATTGTAAGAGAGCTAAAACCGGAAGGCATTTTAACTCAATTGTTAACAGGGCATGGTGGGTTCTCCCAATATTTGTATAGATTTAAGCTGAAAGAGAGCCCATCATGCATATGCGAGCCAAATATGGAGGAAACCCCTATACATGTTGTTACAGAATGCCCCGTTTATGGAAAGGAGAGATATGATCTAGAGCAAAATATAGGTATAAATATAAGTATAGAAAATTTAAATGTAATAATAAAGGATAAGCAGATTAGAAATAAGTTTTTAGAGTTTAGCATACAAATTTGTAAAAAAGTAATAAATAGAAATAAAGATAAATAAATTAGGCTAAGATATTATGTTACATATATAATAGTCAATAGCCTATAGTTATAGAAAATGTATATACAATAAGTCTTATAAAAATAAAAATGTAGTAAACCCACCAATGGATGCGTGAATGATGATGAATGAGAGAGAATAAGTGTGATGATGTGTGATGTATGACAAAGAGAACTGGAATGAAAGGAAAATAGCAAACAATAGCTCCGACACTAACTAGTCGGAGATAGGCTAGCTCGCGGGCCGGGCCGACGAATGCGCCCGGACAGGACAAAAAAAAAAAAAAAAAAAAAAAAAAAAAAAAAACCTAACCTAACCTAACCTAACCCCCCCGGGAGCGAATATATAGGCATTTTAAGTTAAGTAAAATTTCGGACAACCCTATCTCCTAAACTAAATCGACAACCCCCATTTTTTATTTCACTTAAAATTATTATAATAATATCCTTAATTGTATGCAAAATTTTAGATTTTTATCCCCCCAAATTCCCGAATTATTAAAGGAAACATATTTTAGGCAATCACGTGGAGGGTGAAAACAACCCCCAACAACCCCAAAATTTTTTTATTATTGTGTATTATCATCATATTAGTAAAACAAAATATTTTCAGATTTTTTAAATATTTAGTTTAGGAGATATTAGCATAATTAAATTTTTTCGCATTATATTGGCACATTATTTTAAGGACCAATATCTCAGGATTAACCTATTATCTTGTCAATATAAAACCAGTCCCGGGTAGTCTGCTTCACAGGCTATCCAGTGATATATAATTTATATTTTTAATATTAAGGATTGACAAGGTAATATCCATTTCAAATTGGCACTGGTCGATTAGCAAAAAGTAAACAAACCAGGATTCCAGGAACTTTGCGGGGTCGTAGCTCGGGACCGGGAAGTCTGATCCAGAATCTGACGCTGCAGAATTCATTTTTTTCAGCAGACGATTCTGGAGAACCCAAAAACTCGGCTCTGCGACCTCCCCCTGGAAACCTCAAAAAGGGTTTCAAATTACGTAAGCTAGCGCCAGCGTAATTACGTAGCCCAAAAATTGTTTACTTTTTGTTAAAAAATTATTTTATAATCTGACAATTGTTTTTTAGTATTTAAGTTTAGTATTAGTAGTTAGGTAGGTTCAAGGCCTATATTTTGGAAGCATCAAATCCCACGCGTCTCTTGGGGTTCCGCAAAAATATTAGATTAAAAACACAATAGATTTTTACGCAACCGCAAACTTAAGTTTGTAGATATAAAGAACGGAGCATCGCTTTGCGCGGTACTAACCGACTTCCAAAAGAAGGTCCACGCGGAAAGTCCTGTATCTCAGAAACGGAGCGTCGCAGCCCTTTTTTGACAACGGCTTGTGTACTAGACGTAGTCTAGTACACAAGTTTTGTAGCCCGCCCCCCATATATATATATATATATTTTTTTTTTTTTTTTTTTTTTTTTTTTTTTTTTTTTGTAACCTCTAATACCAGTAGTCTATTTATCCCAAATATTTAATCTTTACAATTATTATAATAATAAATATTTATCTTCCCCCCCTCTATCTTAAATTTGGGTTTAATTGAGCTCAAATACATTTCACTTCAACATTATTTCATTATTATTATTTATTACTATAATACTATAATATATTATAAATAATAATTTATTAATATAATACTATAATATTATTATAATTTTAAATTATTATTTATTTTTATTTACATTACTTTACAATATTTACATTATTTACATTTTTATTTATTTACATTTCATTTCTATTACTTTATTGAATTTTAATTTTTTAATTGCTTTAAAATTAAATTTAACTATTCGCCCCCCCCCCCCCAAACCCTCCCCCACCCCTAACCTCAACATTTTAAAAAAAATCCCCTTACACCTACTTTAGGTATCACCACCCATCTGTGTAACCTTAGTAACTCCCATCCCATCTGCGACGTGCCTTATTACGAGCTCCTCCCCAGCCCGCCCACAGCCACGCCCCTTGACCTACTTTAGTTAGTTCCACTAGTTTATTTAAATCCGCTGTAGCTCCTGAACCCCGCGTCCTACAGACGTGCGGTTTTTTGCGTTAAGTAGAGCTTCAGTGGGACTACCTAACTAACAGGACAGACTCTACATAGAGCAAAATTTTTTCTGTTTACAAAAACTGTATATTTTATTACTATTTTATTGTGTATGTAATTTGAGTGTCCTATTGACTATACTGTTGGTATACTTACCAAAACAACGGTAGAGTTTGACTCTACAAAACCTGTTGACAAAAATTGTATTGGAAATTCACTCACCTGTATCTGTAGACCGCCGACGGACGTCGGACGTTGGAAGTAGAAACTCTGCAACCAGGACCTGAAACAGAAAACATAGGTTAGTGAATTTCAAAACAACTTAAGAATTTGTGTAAAATATTGACAGCCAAAATTATCTATCATAGGCGCTTTCCCTTCATTTTTATATTATTATTTAAATACTGAATTGACGTTTAAACTTTGTTGATTGTTTATTGAGACGCCCTTTACACGTCCAATAAACATTAGACGATTCCTGACCGCGCACGGGAAAAATTGACTAGCCTTACCTGCCATTGACTTTTACCATTTACCATTACTACACGACAATCCTTTCAAATCTGCATCACGCTGTATTCTTGACCCTGGGAAGCACGGAAACCTGACCTGAAAAATAAATAATTTTAATCTTAATCTAATATTTACAATTTACAATTTAATTTACAATATTTACAATTAAAATATTAACTTCAGTCCAATTTGAAAATTTTACTTTAAACTTCACTAAAAATGTTCCGTACACCCGCTAAGCTAGACGCCGCGAAGGAAAGCCGGAACATCACTGTAACTTTGGCTGGACCAGAAAGAAAAACGCCACCAAAAACCCAGACCAAAAACGTCAGGAGGAGTATTGGCGAGTGGGAGTCCGGGAAACCGGACAGGGAGCGTACCAGCCTGACGCCTTCTCGGACGGTATCCACGGCCGAACCCCCTAAACCCGCAGTGCGAAGGTTATCGTTGGAGGCAAGCTTTAGCCCGGTAAACCCTACCAACTCTAAACCAACACAGAGAGTAGAGGAGGCTAGGGCATGCCTTAAAAAAGCCAAACAGCTCCTTAACACCTCGAGAAATATAAAGACCGAAATAAAGCAAGGAATTGTCATAGCGATAGACCGGATGTACCAACTTATGAAAGAATCCAACGCTACACAAGACCAAAGTGCTTCAGATCGCAGGACGGCTTCACAACCAACTGGAAAGGTGGGAACGGGAAATGGAGGAAATAAGGAACAGGACAGGGAATGGGAAGCTCCAGATCTAGCAGGCATCTCTGAACTATCAAAACAGATAGAAGAGCATGCAAAACTGCTGAGGGAAAATAAAGAGGAGATGACGAGAGTCGCGGAGCTGATGAAGGCACAGCAGGAAACGTGCGAGAAGAGGGGTACGTACGCGAGTGTCACAGCTCGATCGCCTAGACAACAGTCTCCAGCTATGCACTCGGTAGTCATAACCTCTACGGACAGCCAGGAAACAGGAGACCAGGTCTTTGAGAGGGTAAGAGAGGTCGTCAACGCGACAGAAGAAGGAGTAAGAATAGACAGGATCAGAAAAGGAAGAGACAGGAAGATCATATTGGGATGTAGGGATAAGGACGAGATGAGAAGGGTTAAGACTAGAATTGAAGAGAAAGGGGGACATCTAAATGTCGAAGAAATCAAGAATAAAGACCCTCTCATAGTCCTATACAGCGTACTCAAAAGCCACACGGATGAGAGCATTGTAAGAGCCATCAAAGCGCAAAATAAGCACCTGCTGGGTGATGTGTGCGGCGAAGAGGACCGCATGGAAATCCGATTCAGACGGAGAGCGAGGAACACCCTCACCGCACACATCGTCATGAAGGTGTCACCGCAGATATGGCAACGTTTAACAAACGCGGGGGTTGTACACATCGACGTACAGAGGATCAGGGTCGCGGACCAGTCCCCTCTTATACAGTGCTCGCGCTGTCTAGGTTATGGACATGGGAAGCGATTCTGTACCGAAGCCGTCGATGTGTGCAGCCACTGCGGAGGCGCACACTTAAAAGCGGAATGTCCCGATAGGCTCACCGAAGTCCCCCCCAACTGCGTCAACTGCCATAAAGCAAAAATAAACAGGGCGGACCATAATGCATTCGACAGTGAATGCCCGGTGAGGCGCAAATGGGACGCATTTGCGAGATCCACCGTGGCTTACTGCTAAGGGCGCCCTGTATAAAATCGTGCAAGCCAACCTCCAGAAGAAGAGACTGGCGACAGACGAGATCCTGATCGAGGCTACAAACCGCGAAATTGCCATAGCGCTTCTCCAGGAGCCGTATGTGGGAGAGAAGAAAAGGATGCGGGATCACCACGGAACAAGGGTCTTCCAGTGCACTGAGGGAGGAGAAGGGGTTGTCAGAGCTGCAATAGTCGTGTTCGACGAAAGCCTGGACATCATACAACACCCGCAACTCACCACTAAGGACATCGTAGTGGTGGGAGTCCAAACCAGTGCATGGAGGATCACTTTGGTGTCCTACTACTTTGACGGCAGCGCTCCTATCAGCCCGGATCTCGAACACCTGGTCAGGATCGCGGATAAGCTAGGACCAACGAGGTTGATCATTGGCGGTGACGCAAACTCAAAGAGTACCTGGTGGGGGAGCGGTATCATCGACAGCAGAGGCGAAGATATGGTGGGGACTCTAGACGACATCGGCCTCCAGGTCCTAAACACGGGAAAGGTACCTACCTTCGACACTGTAAGAGGCGGGAAGCGGTACCACAGTCACGTCGACGTCACTGCTTGCTCGACCGATATGCTGAACCTGGTGGAGGACTGGAAAGTAGACGAAAATCTCACGAGCTCGGACCACAACGGCATCACCTTCAACATTAAACTACACAAATCAAAAGGCACACATATCACAAGAACAACACGAACATACAACACTAAGAAAGCAAATTGGGCCCAGTTTCATGTGAAACTGGACCAATTAAAAGCAGAACATAAATTAACACACACAGAAATAGAACACATAAACAACACCGAACAGATAGAAGCAATAGTAGACAGTTACACAAAAGCGATAACACAAACATGCACACACACTATACCTAAAATTAAACACAAACAAACACTTACCATGCCGTGGTGGACCGAAGAACTCGCGAAGATGAAGAAAGAAGTCACCACCAGGAAACGCAGGATCCGATGCGCCGCGCCGATCCGTAGAGCGAAGGTAGTAGAAGAGTACCTGAAAAAGAAAGAAGAATATGAATTAGAAGCAAGAAAGGCAAAGATAAAAAGCTGGAAGGAGTTCTGTGGGAAACAGGATAGGGAAGGGGTTTGGGAGGGTATTTATAGGGTCATAGGGAGAACGAAGAAACGGGAGGAGGACTTGCCGCTACGGATGGAAGGTAAGGAGTTAGACTCCAAAGGCTCGGCAAAATTGCTAGCAGAAACCTTCTACCCGGACGACAAAACGGAGGGCGACAACGAAGAACACCGTAAGATCAGGATAGCAGCAAAAAAGGTAAATGATGGCGAACAAAGTGGCTCTTGCGACCCACATTTCACGAGATCCGAGCTGCTATCCTCGATCGACTCGTTCAACCCTAAAAAGGCCCCCGGATCCGACGGTTTCACTGCCGATATTTGCAGGGAGGCAGTAAAGAGCGACCCAGACCTGTTCCTGAAAATCCTTAACAAATGTCTCGAGTATAGCCATTTCCCCATCCCGTGGAAAGAAGCCACCGTCATCGTACTGCGGAAACCGGGGAAGGAGACCTACACCACCCCGAAGTCGTACAGACCCATAGGCCTCCTGCCAGTGCTGGGCAAGATATTTGAAAAGATGTTGATCACCCGCATTAAGTACTATTTGCTGCCGAAGATGAGTACTCGCCAGTACGGATTCATGCCCCAGAAGAGCACCGAGGACTCCCTCTATACCCTGATGCAGCACATTAAATCACAGTTAAACCGAAAACGAATGGTAACTATAGTCTCACTGGATATAGAGGGAGCCTTCGACAGCGCATGGTGGCCAGCCATAAGAGTCCGACTGGCTGAGGAAGAGTGTCCGGTCAACTTAAGGCGGGTGATTGACAGTTATCTTGACCAGCGCAAGGTGAGAGTGAGGTACCTGGGGGAAGAATGGGTCAGAAGTACTGAAAAAGGCTGCGTACAGGGCTCCATTGGAGGCCCCACTCTGTGGAACCTACTGCTGGACCCACTACTGAAACAGCTGGAAGAGAGAGGTGACTACGTACAGGCGTTCGCGGATGATATTGTACTTGTCTTCGATGGTGAGACAGCGCAGGAAATCCAGGAGCGTGCCAACGATGCTCTCGGGCGTGTCTGGGCGTGGGGTATCAAAAACAAGCTTAAGTTTGCCCCACACAAGACGGTGGCAATGCTTGTCACCCGCAAACTGAAATATGATACACCACGCCTAAGCATGAACGGGGTCAGCGTTGGCATGTCGAAGGAAATCAAACTGTTGGGCCTCACCATCGACGACAAGCTTACCTTTAATACTCATGCCGCGAACGTCTGTCGAAAGGCCCTCAACTTCTATAAACAGTTGTCCAGAGCCGCAAAGGTCGAGTGGGGTCTCCAACCGGAAATAATTAGGACCATATACATCGCGGTCGTGGAGCCCACGATCCTCTACGCGGCTAGTGCATGGGCGCCTGCAACGGAAAAGTTAGGGATAAAGAAACAGTTTGATGCAGTGCAGAGAGGGTTTGCCCAAAAAATGGTTAAGGCGTACAAAACGGTCTCTCTAAACTCGGCGCTATTACTCGCCGGGTTGCTCCCCTTGGACATAAGAGTCCGGGAAGCAGCCCTACTCTTTGAAATAAGGAAAGGCTACACCCGGCGAGTAATAGGAGACCGAGACATGGAGAAACCGGTTCCGTTTGCGGAGATGCCACACCCCGCGCAACGGCTGGACCTGAAGTTCACATGTCTGGCCGACGGAGCAGCACTCGAACGACACAACAACAGCGACCTGAAGATCTTCACTGACGGAAGCAAAATTCAGGGGAAGGTCGGCGCAGCGTTGTCCATCTGGGACGGCGCCAGCGAGACCAAATCCCGAAAACTGAAATTGTCAGAGTGCTGCTCCGTATACCAGGCTGAACTTCTGGCCCTAGCCGAAGCCACGGAGGAGGCCATAAAAACCCGGAAGGCCGACATTAGCATTTTCTGTGACTCCAGGTCTGCGCTAGAAACGGTCACCAACTCCGCTTCCCCCCATCCCCTCGCTGTGCGAATAAGATCAAATTTGGCAAAAATTCCTAAAAGCAAAATTATGAGATTATTTTGGATCAAAGCACACGCGGGGATGGAGGGAAACGAGAGAGCGGACGAGCTAGCGAAGGCTGCGGCGTTGCAGAAAAAGTGTCGGCCAAACTACGACTGTTGCCCGGTTTCATTCGCCAAACGACACATCCGCGAGGAGTCGATTGAGGAATGGAACCGGCGCTACTGCGACGGACACACTGCCGCAACAACGAAAGTCTTTTTCCCGAGTGCGGCACAGGCGTATCGTCTAATTAAGAAAATAAATTTAGACCCCAGCATTGTACAGCTGCTGACAGGGCACGGCGGATTCTCCTCATACCTATATCGATTTAAGTGCAAGGAGAGTCCGTCGTGCATCTGTGACCCTGCAGCGGAGGAAAGCGCCTTGCACGTTATTCTCGAGTGCCCGATATACGGAAGGCAAAGATTTGACTTGGAAAATGAGATTGATAGGAATGTAAATAGGGAAAATGTACACGAAATTATAGGAAATAAATTTAGTAGAGAAAAATTTGTGAGCTACTGTAAGAAAATTGTAATGCAAGTAGCAAAAAGAAACGGTAGTAATGTGGGTGCACTACCGTATACGTCTACAGACTATACGGCTAGTGCCCGAGATGTAATAACGTAGTAATAATTTGTAATGATGTAAGGTAGAATATATGTACGTATAGAAATATGATAAAAAGAAAAGTAGAAAATAAGACTGTCCTAGAACTAAGAAAATATACTCCCTGTGTAAAAATAGATAATAAGTAAATAGAGTAGCGTTGGAAACCCACCAACGGATGAACGAATGATGATGAATGAGAATGAATAAGTGTGATGTATGACAAAGAGAATTAGAATGAAAGGAATTGGCAAAACATAGGCTCCGACACTTACTCGTCGGAGGCAGGCTAGCTCGCGGGCCGGGCCGACGAATGCGCCCGGACAGGAAAAAAAAAAAAAAAAAAAAAAAAAAAAAAAAACCTAACCTAACCTAACCTAACCTAACCTAACCTAACCTAACCTAACCTAACCTAACCTAACCCAGTCGCGCGCTGTCCGTTGACCCAAGCGCATCGTTTTTTGCTCGCTCCAACCCACTCCGTCCGCTTAAAAATCGGAAAAATTCACAGTGTCGGTTTTTTTTTGTGCAAATAGTGTCGTGTCGTATATGTGCGTGTGCGTCTAAACAAGACCTTCTCAACGGTACCATTTTCGGGCTCGAGAGTAAAGCGGTTCTCGGGATACTCCCAAAAAACCGCTAAAAACCTCGCCCGGACATCTTCAAAGCTGAACGCCGCCACAACGAGATCTACGACACCCACTTTTGGCACTGTGAAAAGTTGCGCACTGAAGGGGAGCAACGATCAAAATTTTTTCTGGAATTTTTCCGGACAGTTCGCCGACCAAAATCTTCAAAATCCTGGAAAGCACGTGGCACGTGCTTCCCGATCCCGAATTATCCCACGGGATCTGACCATTGTCCCTGAGGACGACCGTGGAAAGCAGCCGGGAGCCGTTTTCCGTTCCCGAATCGGACCCCCAGGGACGGAGCCACAAGTATTTTAAGATTTATGTATTTTTGGACAGCTTTATCTCCCAAAACAGATCGTTGACCCCTACTTTTTATCACATTATAAATTATTAGAGCACGACCCCTATAAGTATTCCAAATTTCAGATTTTTAGCCCCTTTAATTACAGAGCAATTAATTTTAACAGTTTTTAACCAAAAACGAGGTGGGTGAAATCCACCCCCGATTAACCCCAAAAATTTTTTATTTATGCAGAATCCTAATTTCAGTAATATCTAAATTTTACAGATTTTTAAAATTCATGGTTTGGGAGATATCAGCTTTTTTATAAATTTTAGGTTAAGTTAGTGTAAGTTAGATATAAAAATTCCAGGACCAATATCTCTGGTCTTAATTAAAAAATTGTAATTATAAAAATAGTCCCGGATAGCCCGCTTCACCGGCTATCCAAATAATATAGAATCATATTTTTAAATCAAATACCAACAGAGATATAGACTTTTAAAACTGGGAAGAAATCTACCTCAGAAGGTAAACAGACCCAGATTCCCGAAACTGTGAGAGGTCATTATTTGGGACCGGGAGGTCCTACCTGGAATCCGACGCCGCAGAAGTTATTTTCTCCGGCAGCCGATTCCAGAGAGTCCAGAAACTCGGTCCTACGACCTCTCCCTGGAAAGTTCATTTCGGGTTTCGAATTACGTAAGCCAGACCAACATAAATTCCGTAACTGGGAAACTGTTTACCTCCTGGGTAAAATCAGTTGTTTTAATTAAGGATAGTTTTAAAAAATATAAATTTAGCATCATTAGATAGATTAGATCAGTGCCTATTTTTTGACATTATCAAACCCCACGCGTCTCGTGGGGTCCCGCCATAAAAGTCAGGAATACGCGGCAGTAAATTTTCACCCAACCGCAAAACCAAGTTGGTAAGAGCGGAGCATCGACTGCCGTACAGTACATACGACACGATCACACTATAATTTATACGACACGACATTTAACCATTTAACCGACGTCCAAAAGTAGGTTTTCAGAAAAGTCCCGATATCTCGGGAACGGAGCGTCGGAGCCCAAAATTGACAGCGGGCTTGTATACTAGACGAAGTCTAGTCTACAAGTCTTGTAGCCCGACCCAAATTCCCCCCCCCAAATTTTTCCCCCTCGCCCCCCTCCATTTTAAAAAAAAAAAAAAAATTTAGATTTACCCTAGACTAACACCGTAGACTTACTGTAGCACGACCAAACATCTTCCCTACTAAATTCACCCCGCCCCCTCCCCTCTCCCAAAAAGCCCGATATCTCGGGAACGGAGCGTCGGAGCCCAAATTTGACAGCGGGCTTGTATACTAGACGAAGTCTAGTCTACAAGTCTTGTAGCCCGACCCAAATTCCCCCCCCCCAATTTTTTCCCCCCCCCGCCCCCCTCCATTTAAAAAAAAAAAATTTAGATTTCCCCTAGACTAACACCGTAGACTTATTGTAGCACGACCAAACATCTTCCCTTTTGAATTCACCCCGCCCCCTCCCCTCTCCCAAAAAGCCCGATATCTCGGGAACGGAGCGTCGGAGCCAAATTCTGACAGCGGACTTGTATACTAGACGAAGTTTCGTAGCCCGACCCAAATCCCCCCCCCCCTTGAAAAATTCTCCCCCCCCCCCCTCAAAGTCAAAATTTAGATTTCACCCCAAAACTAACACCCCATACCTATTGCATCTCGGCCAAATCACTCCCTAACAAATTTCACCCCCGCCCCTCCCCCGCTCCAGAAAAGTCCCGATATCTCGGGAACGGAGCGTCGGAGCTCATTTTTGACAGCGGCTTGTATACTAGACTATCGTCTAGTATACAAGTTTTGTAGCCCGACCCAAATTCCCCCCCCCCCCCCCCCGAAATTTTTACCCCCCCCCCTCTAACAAAAATTTAGATTTTAATTGTACTAACACCTTCAACCTACTGTAGCTTGCCCCAAACCCCCCCTTTTTCCATTTTTACCCCTCCAACCTGAAACAAAAATTCTTAAAATTTTACTTCTTTCTTGAATAAACCTTACCTTACTCAAACTTACCGGACAGCTGTACATCCCATCTGCGACGTGCCTTATAAGCTCCACCCCAGTTTGCGCCCACAGCCACGCCCCTTGACCTACTTTTACTAGTGATAACACGCTTATCACTAGAAACTAAAACTACTGTAACTCCCGAACCCCGCGTCCTACGGACACGCGGTTTTTTGCGTTTAATAGAGCCTAAACGGGACTACCGACCAAACAGGACGGACTCTACATAGAGCCAAAAAAATTTTTTTTCTTTTTCTTTTTACAAAACTTGTTTTTATTATTTTATTGTGCAATCTAAGTCTTCTACTGACTATACTGCTGGTATACTTACCAAACCAACGGTAGAGTTGATTCTACAAAACCTGTGGACAAAAATAGTAACAGAAGTTACTCACCTGACGTGTGTGTAGACCGCCGACTGACGTCGGACGCTGGACGAGTGGCTCTGCAACCTGCAACCAGGACCTGTAACAGAAAGATATTTTTATTAGTAAGCTATTGCACTTAGATTAGAATTAGAATTAAAATATTGACATAATATACAATTTATGCAAATTTATTTACAATTGACCATTTCCTGTACTGACCTTTTTGGAAGTCCCTTTACAACTTCCAAAAACTGACACTCCCGCGAATACCCCTAACTGACGAAACCCTCTCAAAATGTTTGCTGCCACGAGAACCCCGGCCAGAAAGCAAACGGATAGGAGGAAGCTTTTTGACGCAACCCCCCGAGGCTCCCCCCCGGGGGCGCGAACCAGCTTCGACGAGTGGGTGACGGGGAGAGGATCCCCACCCCCACCGCAAAGCCCCCCGACTAAGCCGGCGGCCATAGCAGCGCCTTCTGCGCCGCATCCCGTCGCCGCCTCGTCGGCCCGTGTGGAAACTCCTGGAACGGCGCCCCCGAGGGAACAAGAGCCCCGCCGCCAATCTATTGGCATGACTATCAAGAGCCCGCAGACGAAGCCGCTCGGTAGAGTTGCTGAGGCGCGAGCACACTTGAATAACGCCAAGCTCCACCTCAACAACTCCAGAAACATCAAAACCGAGATCAAGGAAGAGGTCCAAAAGGCAGTAGACCGGCTATTCCAACTTGTAAAAGAATCAGAAGCGGAGCTTGGAGGGAAAAGGAAAGGACAGGAAAAGGAGCAGAGTGGGGGGATTAAAAATACGGAAGGTGAAAACAAGAGAGAAGGAAAGGATTTGGAAAGGATAATAGAGAGACACATCACACTGCTTAAGGAAAATAATGAGCATATGGAGGAACTAAAGAAGACTATGGAGAAGCAAGCACGGAGCAGTTCCGGTACCTCGGTCAAAACAGAAAATGTTTTGGCCGAGGTGCAGGAACTGCGCCGTATAACAGAAGAAACAGGGAAGAACGTTTCCTCCCTCCAGGAGTCACTGCCAAAAACGGACACCCTGAGGACTTACGCGAGTGCTGCGGCGATGAACCCCCGAAAGCAGCTGCCGGAACAAACTGCGCTGCTTTCGGTGGTCGTCACCGCCAAAAGCGAATTGGAAACAAGCGAAGAGGTCCTCAGTCGAATCCGTAAGGCGGTAAACGCTAAAGAGGGAGGAGTTCGGGTAGAAAGAATTAGAAAGGCAAAGGATAAGAAAGTAATAGTTGGGTGTCGAACGGAGGAGGAAAGACGAAAGGTTAGGGAGAGGATAAGTAAGGAAGGAGAGCTAAACGTAGAAGACATGCAGAACAAGGATCCCCTTGTTATCCTAAGAGACGTGCTGCAGTACAACACCGACGGAGATGTGCTTAAAGCGCTGCGCAATCAAAACCAAAACATCTTTAAAGATGTCACCAAAGAGGATGATAGATTGGAGATAGCCTATAAGAAGCGGACAAGGAACCCGCACACCAGCCACGTCGTCATGAGGGTCTCCCCAAAATTGTGGCAGCGTATGGTGGAAGCCGAGGCAGTGCACATAGACCTGCAGCGAGTGAAAGTTGGTGACCAGTCGCCACTGGTCCAATGCTCGCTCTGCCTCGGCTACGGACACGGCCGGCGTTTCTGCAAAGAAGCGCTGGAGAAGTGCAGCCACTGCGGAGGCCCTCATATGAAGTCGCAGTGTGCCGACTGGCTTGCGGGCGCAGCTCCGTCGTGTTGTAATTGCATGCACGCGAAATTGGACAAGGTGGATCATAATGCGTTTAGCTCGGAATGCACCGTAAGGAGAAAGTGGGATGCTTTGGCCCGGGCCACCGTAGCTTATTGCTAAGGTGGTCCCTGCTGTACACTCTGCTGCAGCCAACACGAAGCCATACTCCATAGCCCAAGCAAACTTGCAAAGAAGTGAGAAGGCAACGAGCGAACTCATGATTGAGGCTCGAACTAGGGGTATGGCCTTCGCCCTGCTCCAGGAGCCCTATATCGGTCGGATAGGTAGAATGAGGGATTACGCAGGCGTGAGGATCTTCCAGAGCACGCCAACTGGTGACGCGCCAGTCAAAGCAGCAATTGCTGTCTTTGACAACGACTTAGACGTCATCCAGTGTCCTGACTTTACCACACCCAACATCGTAGTGGTAAAGATCAGGACCAGTGCCTGGGAGATCCTCGTCGTCTCGTTCTACTTCGAACCCAAGCCCAAACCGATCGAGCCATACCTGGAGCAGCTGAGCAGAATCAAGCAGCACTACGACGGCCAGAGCATCTTAATTGGAGGGGACGGAAACGCGAAAAGCACTTGGTGGGGTAGCGCGACCGAGAATGATCGGGGTGAGGAGATGTCTGGAACTCTGGAAGACATGGGCTTGCAGGTACTCAACGTCGGCACAGTCCCCACATACTTTTCAGTCAGGGGCGGCCAAGTGTACAGCAGCTTCGTGGACGTAACGGCATGCACAGCGGATCTGCTAAACCTAGTGGAAGACTGGGACCTAGATGAAGGAATGACGAGCTCAGACCATAACACCATTATTTTTAAAATTAGAATCACGAGAGCAAAGGGAATAAATATTAGTAGAACAACCAGAATATATAATAGTAAAAAAGCCAACTGGGACCAGTTTCATACGAAAATGGCCCAGCTGTTGGAAGAAAACAATATAAATAAACTAGAATTTGATAAAATAGATAATAAAATAGACCTAGAAAATAGAATAAATACATATATAAATCTTATAATTAAATCTACGGAAAATAGTATGCCTAAATTAAATTCTAAAAAACATACAAACTTACCATGGTGGTCTGATGAGCTCGCCAAACTGAAGAAAGAGGTCGCCACTAGAAAGCGCCGAATCCGATGTGCAGCGCCGGTCCGCAGAGCCAAAGTCGTCGATGAGTACCTGCAAGCAAAAGAAAAGTATGAGGAGGAGATGAAAAATGCACAGATAAGGAGCTGGAAGGAATTTTGTGGGAAACAGGATAGGGAAGGAGTTTGGGAAGGAATATATCGGGTGATGAATAGGACTAACAAAAGAGAAGAGGATCTTCCCCTGGTCACTGGTGGCCGGTCGCTCGACCCGAAGGAGTCTGCAATGTTACTGGCGGAAACCTTTTACCCGATAGATCGGAAGGAATCCGATAACGCCGACCATGAGCGTATCAGATTAGAAGCTGACCAAGTAAACGCCGCGGGTCATAATGAAACCCATGATCCCCCATTTACCTCTGTAGAGCTCATGTCTGCTGTCGAGAGTTTTAACCCCAAAAAAGCCCCCGGTTCAGATGGATTGACAGCAGACATCTGTAAGCGCGCAATACTCCAGTCCCCAGATATTTTTCTATCACTGGCAAACAGGTGCTTGGATCTGGGTCACTTCCCGGACCTATGGAAGGAGGCGACGGTAGTCATCCTCCGGAAACCAGGAAAGGGAAGCTACACAGATCCAAAATCCTATAGACCGATAGGTCTATTGCCGGTGATGGGAAAAATCTTGGAAAAAATGGTAGTAGCCCGTATCAAGTGGCACATTATTCCAAAGCTCAGTACCCACCAGTATGGTTTTATGCCACAGAGGAGCACCGAGGACTCCCTCTATGTCTTGATCCAACACATACGCGAAAAGTTGAGCCAGAAGAAACTTATCACGCTAGTATCGTTAGACATAGAGGGAGCCTTCGATAGCGCCTGGTGGCCGGCCATACGGGTGAGGTTAGCGGAGGAAAAGTGCCCAGTTAACATACGGAGGGTTATCGACAGCTACCTCGAAAACAGGAGAGTGAAGGTGAGATACGCGGGCGAGGAGGTGGTGAAAGACACCACGAAGGGCTGCGTTCAAGGTTCCATCGGCGGCCCGATCCTCTGGAACCTCCTCCTCGATCCGTTGCTGCAAGGGCTCCGACTTCGAGGCGACTACTGCCAGGCCTTCGCAGACGATGTGGTGCTGGTCTTTGAGGGCGATACCGCGCTGGAGGTGCAAAGACGTGCCAATGCCGCCCTCGAATATGTTCGGCAGTGGGGAGTCAAAAATAAGTTGAAATTCGCACCGCATAAGACGAATGCGATGGTATTTACGCGAAAACTTAAATTTGACACCCCATTGCTGAACATGGGAGGGGTCGACATTGGCATGTCAAAAGAGCTGAAGCTCCTGGGGCTCTGGATAGATGACAAGTTGACGTTCAACGCCCACACTGCCAATGTGTGCAGGAAGGCGTTGAACATATACAAGCAGCTGTCCAGAGCCGCCAGGATCAGTTGGGGCCTCCACCCGGAAGTCATCCGCACCATCTACACAGCGGTGGTAGAGCCGGTAGTGATGTATGGGGCAAGTGTGTGGGCGGACGCGACCAAGAAGCTCGGGGTGCAAAAACAGCTGAACGCTGTCCAAAGGGGCTTTGCACAAAAACTGTGTAAAGCCTATCGCACGGTCTCCTTAAACTCGGCACTGGTGCTGGCTGGGCTACTACCCCTCGACCTCAGAATACAGGAGGCAGCCGCCCTGTACGAGGCCAAGAGGGGGGTATCACAACCAGAACCGGGAGATAGGGAGATCGAGCGACCGACAGCGTTCGCTGACACGCCACATCCGGCGCACTACATGGGCTTGGGATATACCTGCCTGGAGGACGAGCAGGACGTGAGCACCCATAACACGCAAGTGTTACGGGTGTTCACGGATGGCAGCAGGATTGAGGGCAAGGTTGGAGCGGCACTGTCTCTCTGGAGGGGTGACGCCGAAACCGCTAGCCGGAAACTAATGCTGTCATCCTACTGCACCGTCTTCCAGGCTGAGTTGCTGGCCATATGGAAGGCGACGGATGAAGTGCTCAAGAGACCCGAAGCGAGCTTTGGGATTTATAGTGACTCCAGATCGTCCTTGGATACAGTGATTAATAATCGCTCTCTCAATCCACTCGCCGTCCGGATCCGCAGTAACCTAGTAGAGTGCAACAAGCTCAACAAGCGAGTTGAGCTCTATTGGATTAAGGCGCACGCCGGGCTCGAGGGGAATGAGAGAGCGGATCAGCTGGCCAAGGACGCAGCGCTCAAAAGCAAGACAAAGCCACACTATGATAAGTGTCCGATTTCATTTGTCAAGCGACAGATCCGAATAGGAACTCTTGACAAGTGGAATCGGAGATACAAAGCTGAGACCACTGCTGGAGTCACAAAAATGTTTTTCCCGGACGCAACGCTGGCACACAGCATAACCAGACAGCTGGCACCAACTGGCGTATTGACTCAGATCTTGACGGGGCACGGTGGGTTCTCCGAATACTTGCATCGTTTTAAGTGTAAGGAGAGCCCATCGTGCATCTGCGAACCGAGTAAAAACGAGTCCATAGCCCACATCGTGACCGAGTGCCCAGTCTATTCTCTCGAAAGACTCGATACGGAACACCAGATAGGAGAAAAGATAACAGTAGATAATATATGTAACATAATGTCAAATAAATACATAAGAACTAGATTTTTAGAATATTGCATAAAATTAACAAAAAAGGTAATAAATAGAAACAAATAGATAAATAAACAAAATTGAGTACCTATATTATGATAATATGGCTATATCAATAAAATTTCAAACTTAAATAAATAAAATTATAGTGATAAGAATAAATTAAAAGACACGATAAACTCCTGGAATGTTTTAAAATAAGTAAAGTTTAAATTAATGCACAACATAATGTGTTGTGGATCACAATCATAATATCATATCATAACCATAATCAAAATCCATATTATGGATTTCGACCCATAACAGTGTAATAAAAAACCGAGACTAATGACTAATGACTAAAGACTAATGACTAATGACTTTCTGGAATTTAGCACAAAATTGCAAATAGGTTGAAAAAGAAATAGATAAATAACAAATGCTAAACTTATATATTTTATTTTATATAGGATGTAACATTGAAAATTGTATTAAGATGTAAAATTACGTTGAGATTAAAAGTGTGTAATTAGAGAAAATTAAAGATAAGATAGAAATAAATATGTGTACAAAATAAAATGTGTGTAAGAAATAAAGATAAGTCGGATAACTTAGATAAATTAAACGAAATGTACATAATCATAAGAAATAAAGATAAGATAGGAAAAACTAGATAAATAAAACTAAATGTATGTAATCTTAAGAAATAAACAAAGAATAGGAATAAATAGGAAAATTGAATTTATATAAATGTAACCCTAAGAAATAAAGATAAGTTAGAAAAATGTTGTTAAAAATATAGGTTAATTTCTCACAAATGAAATAGAAATAAGAGATAGTAAATAAATGGAATGTGTCAAATCCCTGATTCAGTTAGGGACATAGCTCGCGGGCCGGGCCGACGAATGCGCCCGGACAGGAAAAAAAAAAAAAAAAAAAAAAAAAAAAAACCTAACCTAACCTAACCTTTTTTTTTTTTTTTTTTTTTTGTGACCCAGGGAAAATCCTTTATGGATACCACGCCCGCCCCGGGGAGGGCAGGGTGGTTATGTGGGAGTCTCCGCCCTAGTGGCGGCATACCCACTAAAAACCCTGGGAAGTTCCTCCAGGCAATGGACGGAGCCGCGGGCCCATTAAATCACCGCAGCCCCGCCCAGCCTATGTCCGCCGTGAGGCAGACCCACCTCGGGTAGGGGGTGGCCACCCCCTCCCTCTCGTGGCGACGCGTCGGAACATCAGACGCGTCGACCACCCTGGAGGGCCCAATGCGAAGCAGCGGGTGTCCCCGCACCCGCCACTCCAGGCCCTCCTAGCGGAGACGGAGTGCGAGTCTTACTGGCCCCTCTGGCCTGACTCGCCCCCGTGTCCGCTCTTCTCTCTGCGGAGCGGGTGAGAGAAAGGGTCCCTCTCTCTGTCCCGCTCTCTCCCTCTCGGGGACTCGACCGCCGCTACCCGGACTGTCCAGGACGCCGGCCGAGTCTACCCCTCTGGAGGGCACAATGTGCCCCCCGTCGTCGTCCGTAGACGACCCCGAGCCCTACCACGTTCCCTCTCCACGGAGAGGTATACGGGAGGGCTCCTAGGCCCAGACCGCCGCTTCCCGGAATGTCCAGGGCGCCGGCCCGAGCCTCCACCTTTAGGGTTCCTCTTAGTTTCACCGGGCAAGGCGGCCCGGCTACTTATCCCCCCCGCCACGGAAAGGCGGGAACCCAATTCGGAGGGGAACCTAACCTAACCTTTTTTTTTTTTTTTTTTTTTTTTTTTGTGACCCAGGGAAAATCCTTTATGGATACCACACCCGCCCCGGGGAGGGCAGGGTGGTTATGTGGGAGTCTCCGCCCTAGTGGCGGCATACCCACTAAAAACCCTGGGAAGTTCCTCCAGGCAATGGACGGAGCCGCGGGCCCATTAAATCACCGCAGCCCCGCCCAGCCTATGTCCGCCGTGAGGCAGACCCACCTCGGGTAGGGGGTGGCCACCCCCTCCCACTTCGTGGCGACGCGTCGGAACATCAGACGCGTCGACCACCCTGGAGGGCCCAATGCGAAGCAGCGGGTGTCCCCGCACCCGCCACTCCAGGCCCTCCTAGCGGAGACGGAGTGCGAGCCTTACTGGCCCCTCTGGCCTGACTCGCCCCCGTGTCCGCTCTACTCTCTGCGGAGCGGGTGAGAGAAAGGGGGGAGCGGGTCCCTCTCTCTCTCCCGCTCTCTCCCTCTCGGGGACTCGACCGCCGCTACCCGGACTGTCCAGGACGCCGGCCGAGTCTACCCCTCTGGAGGGCACAATGTGCCCCCCGTCGTCGTCCGCAGACGACCCCGAGCCCTACCACGTTCCCTCTCCACGGAGAGGTATACGGGAGGGCTCCTAGGCCCAGACCGCCGCTTCCCGGAATGTCCAGGGCGCCGGCCCGAGCCTCCACCTTTAGGGTTCCTCTTAGTTTTACCGGGCAAGGCGGCCCGGCTACTTATCCCCCCCGCCACGGAAAGGCGGGAACCCAATTCGGAGGGGAACCTAACCTAACCTAACCTAACCTAACCTAACCTAACCTAACCTAACCCAGTCGCGCGCTGTCCGTTGACCCGAGCGCATCGTTTCTAACTCGCTCCGACCATTTTAAAGTCCCATAAATTTGCAGTGCCGGTTTTTTCGTCCGAATAGTGTCGTGTTATATATGTGCGTGTGCGTATCATCAAGGCCTTTTAAACGGTACCAGTCTCGGGCTCGAGAGTTAAGCGGTTCTCGGGAAAATCCTGAAAAACCGCTAAAAACCTCGCCCGGGCCACTTCAAAGCCGAACGCCGCCACAACAAGATCTTTGACACCCCATTTTGACACTGCAAAAAGTTGCGCACTGAGGAGGAGCAACTGACGAAATTTTTCCTGAAATTGTTCCGGACAGCCCGACGAAGAAAAACAAAAAAGACTGAAAACACGTGGACACGTGCTTCCCGATCCCGTTTTTTCCCTCGGGATCTGATCTCTGTTCCTGAGGACGACCGCGAAAAGCAGCCGGGAGCCGCTTTCAGAATCCAGATTGGACCCCCAGGAGCGGAGATATCGGTATTTTAAGATTAGCATTAATTGAGACAGCCCTATCTCCCAAACAAGATCGACAACCCTTATTTTTTATTAGATTTAAAATTATTATAATACGACCTCTAGCTTTATACAAAATTTTGGAATTTTAGCTCTTAAAACAACTGAGTTGTCGATTTTAATAGAAATTAAGTAAAAACGTGGAGGGTGAAAAACACCCCCGATCATCCCCAAAAATTTAATTATTGTGTAGAATCCTAGTTTAAGTGACATTGAATTTTTGCAGATTTTTAAAAATCACGGTTTGGGAGATAGTAGCTTATTTAGTATATTTAGGTTAAGTTTAGTATAAGTTTAGTTAAATATTCCAGGTCCATTATCTCAAGTAATAAATAAAAAACTGTAAGTATAAAAATAGTCTAGGATAGCCCGCTTCACCGGCTATCCAATTAAATTCAACGTATATTTTTAGGCATAAAATTAACTGAGATATAGGACTTTATAACTAGGACGGAATAGTACGCGGGAGGTAAACTAACCTAAATTCCCGAAAAGTGGAGAGGTCATAACTCGGGACCGGGAGGTCCTACCTGGAATCTGACCCTGTAGAATTCAGTTTCTACAGCAGACGATTCCAGAGAGTCCAAAAACTCGGTCCTACGACCTCTCCCTGCAAAGCTCATTTCGGGATTCGATTTACGTAAGTTGGAACAAAGTTACCCAGGGAACCGGGAAGTTTATTTACCACCTGCGTAAAAACCAATTATATTAAGTAGGTATAAGATAGAAATACAATTTTGGCATCTATAGGTAGGTCAGGTCAGTGCCTACCCGCTGACACCATCAAACCCCACGCGTCTCGTGGGGTCCCGCCATAAAAGTCAGGAATACGCGGCAGTAAATTTTCACCCAACCGCAAAACCAAGTTGGTAAGAGCGGAGCATCGACTGCCGTACAGTACATACGACACCGATCACATTATAATTTATACGACACGACCACACGACACAGCTACAACTTACTCACCATTTAACCGACGTCCAAAAGTAGGTTTTCAAAAAAGTCCACAAGTCTTGTAGCCCGACCCAAATTCCCCCCCCCCAAATTTTTTCCCCCCCGCCCCCCTCCATTTTAAAAAATTTAGATTTCCCCTAGACTAACACCGTAGACTTATTGTAGCACGACCAAACATCTCCCCTACTAAATTCACCCCGCCCCCTCCCCTCTCCAAAAAAGCCCGATATCTGGGGAACGGAGCGTCGGAGCCAAATTTTGACAGCGGGCTTGTATACTAGACGAAGTCTAGTCTACAAGTCTTGTTGCCCGACCCAAATTCCCCCCCCCCAAATTTCTCCCCCCCCGCCCCCTCCATTTTAAAAAATTTAGATTTCCCCTAGTTTAACACCGTAGACTTATTGTAGCACGACCAAACATCTTCCCTACTAAATTCACCCCGCCCCCTCCCCTCTCCCAAAAAGCCCGATATCTCGGGAACGGAGCGTCGGAGCCAAATTTTGACAGCGGGCTTGTATACTAGACGTAGTCTAGTCTACAAGTCTTGTAGCCCGACCCCAATTCCCCCCCCCCCCCTTTTTTTTTTTTTTTTTTTTTTTTTTTTTTTTTTTTTTTCAGAAATTAAAAAATTAATTATTATTATACAAAACTACTTTTATACAAAATTGAATACAAATATTTATTACATTTTATTAATTATTACTATTAAATTTTATATACAATTTATATTATTCCCCCCCCCTAATCTCAAGACTTTTCAAGTTTAAAATTTTCAAGTTTTAAATTAAAAATTATTACATTATTATTATTAAATATTATTACTATCTATTATTATATTTCTCTTTTTTACAAAATTTAATACTAATATTTATTAAATTTTATTAATTATCACTATTAAATCTATAATTTCATTTATACAATTCCCCCCCCCCGAAAATTACCCCCCCCCCCCTGATTTTTATATTTATTTATTCAGTACCTCTCCCTCTCCCCACTCGAAACAATCCAAATCCATCTTTATTATCCCGATAAAGGAACGGTTAGTTAACTCCTCCCCAGTTGAGCCCATAGCCACGCCCCCTGACCTACTTATAGAATCTTGTTTACTAGTGATAACACGCTTATCACTAGAAACTAAAACAGCCGAAACTTTCGAACCCCGCGTCCTACGGACACGCGGTTTTTTGTGTTTGATAGAGCCTGATCGGGACTACCGAACAAACAGGACAGACTCTACATAGAGCCAAAAATTTTACCTTTTACAAAAATTGTATTTTACTGTTTTATTATTTTATTGTGTAATTTAAGTACCCTATTGACAAAAATTTTTGTATACTTACCAAAGCAACGGTAGAGTTGCCTCTACAAAGCCTGCTGACAAAAATTGTAGGTATCAAAAGTTTACTCACCTGTGTGTGTAGACCGCCGACGGACGTCGGACGCTGGACGAGTGGCTCTGCAACCTGCAACCAGGACCTGTAACAGGAAAAAACACCGATTAGTAAACTTAAGTTAGACATAAACGGTTTTTTGACCGCTTAGCATAGAATTAGTTTATTTACAATTATTTTAATAAGACAAACTATTAGTTATAGTTAAAAATTATAATTTAAACCTATATATTTTTTGACACCCCAAATTGGGATAGACGTTCAATAGACAGTTTCCGAGTTGCCGCCCTTTACACGTGCAATAGGAACCTAAGGTGATCTATCCTACAGTACTCCTGCGCCACAATGTTCGGTTATAGAACCCCGGTCAAAGAGGTAACCCAGAAGGAGATAAATAAGTCTCCAAAAGGGGTAGAATGGATACGGACGGAGAGGGCCGGTCCCTCGGTAGAAAATGATGGAAGGAACACTAAAGTGAGGCGTAGTATAGGTGAAATCGAAGCGCGGGCTTCGATAACGCCACCGATACAACATAAAACCCTAAGCCAACCGGAAGGTAGAGCAAAAGCCAAAGCGGCGCTAGCACTCTCCGAGAACAAAACCGGATCGCAGAAAGGGAAGGCGGCGTCGTCGACTACCGACACGGAGAGATCACCTAAACAAATCGCCGCTAAATTCAAAAGTAAAACCACCGAAGCGAAAGCTTGCCTAGTAAAGGCAAAACAGTATTTAGGACAAAGTGGAAATTTAAAGACAGAAATAAAGACCAAGGTTAACGAAGCATTAGAAAGGTTATATAATTTAGTGAAAGAATTGGATGAAGAAAGAGACAAGGAACCGCTAGCAACAAAAGAGAAAGAAAAGATAGGACAAGACCAAGAAGGAAATCAGGAACAGCAAAATATAGTACAAGGAGGTGAAATAATGAAACAATTAGAAGAACATAGTAAAAGGTTAAGCGAAAATCAGATAGAAATGGAAAAACTAACAGAGATGCTAAGGAAACAGCAGGACCTACTTGAAAGAAGAGGAACGTATGCAAGCGTAGCGGCTGGCTCACTGGGAAGGAAGACCCCGGGGCCAGCTGCTATGCATTCCATCGTTATTACCTCGAAGGATGGACTGGAGACAGGGGAACAGGTCTTTGAGAAAATAAGGAAGGTGGTGAATGCCAAGGAGGAAGGGATGAGGATAGATAAGATAAGGAAGGCCAAGGATCGGAAGGTTGTTGTGGGTTGCAGGAACCAGGAAGAAATAAAAAGGGTTAGGGATAGGATTAGGGAAACTGACGACCAACTAAACGTGGAAGAGGTAAAGAATAAGGACCCCCTTATCATATTGTACGGTGTTCTTAAAAACAACACAGACGACGACATAATTAAGGCCATTTGGAACCAGAATAGGCACCTGCTGGGGGAGAGTAGGGGTGAGGAAGACCGGATAGAAATCCGCTTCCGTCGGAGAGCGAGAAACCACCTCACCTCCCACGTCGTAGCCAGAGTATCACCGCGAATTTGGCAATGTCTGACCAACGCGGGGGCTGTGCACATCGATATGCAGCGTGTCAGAGTCGCTGACCAATCCCCCCTCATACAGTGCTCTCGCTGTTTGGGGTACGGGCATGGAAAGCGATTCTGCCACGAGGCTGTCGATGCGTGCAGCCACTGTGGAGGGCCGCACCTGAGGACAGAGTGTGCTGACTGGCTCGTGAATGTCCCTGCCAGCTGCATAAATTGTAGGAAGGCGAAGACAGGAGCAGCAGAGCACAATGCCTTCAGCGACGAGTGCCCGGTCAGGCAGAAATGGGACGCACTAGCAAGATCCTCTGTGGCTTACTGCTAAGGGCACCCCATACAAGATAGTGCAAGCAAATCTTAGGAAGAAGCAGTTAGCCACAGAGGAGCTTTTCATCGAAGCCACGAAGCGTCAGTTTGCGGCCGCTCTCCTCCAAGAGCCATATGTAGGACGGGCCAAAAAACTAAGGGGTTACCAGGGAGTGAGAGTGTTCCAGAGCACAGAGCAAGGAGAAGGGATTGTTAAGTCAGCAATAGCCGTCTTCGACGCTACACTAAACGTAATTCAATACCCGCAACTCACCACCAACAACATCGTGGTGGTGGGAATCCAAACCTGTGCCTGGACGATCACGCTGGTATCCCTTTATCTTGAGAAAGACGAGCCCATAAGCCCATATCTTGACCATTTGGTTAAGATAGGAAAACAGACAGGGTTAACTAGACTGGTAATTGGAGGAGATGTGAACGCCTGGAACACCTGGTGGGGCAGCCCTTCTACAAATCATAGAGGAGAAGAGCTAAGAAGCACTCTAGACGAATTAGACCTTCAAATTCTTAATACCGGACTAATACCTACCTTTGATACCATAAGAGGGGAGAAGAGGTACTGCAGCTTCGTTGACGTGACGGCGTGCTCGGCTGATATTCTGGACCTGGTGGATGGCTGGAAAGTAGAAGAGAACCTCACGAGCTCGGACCACAACGGCATTACATTTAACATCCAACTACTGAAATCACAAGGCACACAAATTACTAGAACTACAAGAATTTATAACACAAAGAAAGCAAATTGGACTCAGTTTCATGCAAAACTGAGCCAATTAAAAGCCGAAAGTCAACTCACACACACAGAAATTCAAAACATAAACGACACAGAACAATTAGAAGCAATAATCGACAAATACACAAAAGCAATAACACAAACATGCACACACACACTACTTAAAAAGAAAAATAAACAAATACTTACCATGCCGTGGTGGTCCGAAGAACTCGCAGAACTGAAGAGGGGAGTCGCCACCAGGAAGAGAAGAATACGCTGCGCCGCGCCGGATCGTAGACAGCTAGTAGTCGAAGATTACCTGAAACAGAAAGAAAATTATGAGTTGGAAGTTAAAAAGGCAAAGGTTAGAAGTTGGAAAGAATTTTGTGGGAAGCAGGATCGGGAGGGAGTCTGGGAAGGGATATACAGGGTTATAGGTAGGACAAAAACAAGGGAAGAGGATCTGCCACTAGAAGTGAATGGCACGGTCTTAGATGCGAAAGGCTCCGCAGAACTACTGGCAGACACCTTTTATCCGAGAGACCTGTCAGACGCCGACAACGACGAACATCGCAGAGTCAGAACTGATGCGAACACAGTTAATGAGGGGCAGCAAGATGGACTTGGTGAACCACCATTTACACTTGCCGAGCTGAACACTGCGATGCACACCTTCAACCCGAAAAAAGCACCCGGAGCAGACGGATTCACTTCCGACATTTGTCAACAGGCCATCACCAATGACCCTGATCTCTTTGTTGGAATCCTGAACAAATGCCTGGAACTTGGCCACTTCCCCGAACCATGGAAAGAAGCCACAGTGGTAATACTGCGGAAACCTGGTAAGGACAAATACACAGTCCCCAAGTCATATAGACCAATAGGACTACTACCAGTGTTAGGGAAAGTCTTTGAAAAGATGGTAATTACCCGAGTCAAGTTCTACTTACTGCCAAGGATGAGTACTCGCCAGTTCGGGTTCACGCCCCAGAAAAGCACCGAGGACTCCCTCTATACTCTAATGCAATACATCTACAAAAAGCTAGACCATAAAAAGATAGTTACAATGGTATCGTTGGATATAGAGGGAGCCTTCGACAGCGCATGGTGGCCAATGATTAGAGTCCGACTGGCAGAGGAAAGGTGTCCAATAGACTTGAGGAGGGTGATAGACAGCTACTTACAAAATCGGAAAGTAAGACTAAGATACGCGGGTGAGGAAGTGGTCAAGGAAACGGAAAAGGGCTGTGTTCAGGGTTCCATCGGGGGACCGACATTGTGGAACCTGCTACTAGATCCGCTTCTGAAGGAACTGGAAAGGAGAAAAGTCTACGTACAGGCGTTTGCGGATGACGTAGTCCTTGTCTTCGATGGGGAGACCGCGCAGCAGATCCAGGCGCAGGCCAATGCCACGCTAGAACATGTTCGGGCGTGGGGTGTCAGGAATAAACTAAAATTCGCACCGCATAAGACCATGGGTATGGTAATAACCAGAAAATTAAAACACGACACCCCACGCCTGAACATGGGAGGCGTTGACATTGGCATGTGCAAAGAGATCAAGCTGCTAGGTCTCACCATCGACGAAAAGTTGACTTTTAACGCTCACACCGCGAACGTCTGTCGTAGGGCCTTGGGTTTCTATAAGCAACTCTCAAGGGCTGCTAAAGTTAGTTGGGGACTGCAACCGGAAATTGTTAGAACAATCTACATGGCCGTAATTGAACCAACAATCCTGTACGCGGCTAGTGCGTGGGCATCTGCTACGAATAAAATAGGGGTCCGAAACCAGCTGGAGGCAGTGCAACGGGGTTTCGCTCAAAAAATTGTTAGAGCACATCGAACGGTTTCTCTAAACTCTGCGCTATTACTCGCCGGGTTGCTTCCTCTGGACATCAGAGTCCGGGAAGCAGCCTCGCTTTATGAAGTAAAGAAAGGTTATTCCCGGCGAGTAATAAGTGACTGGGAGATGGAGAAACCCGAGCGATACACACAGAAACACCACCCTGCGCACCAAATGCAACTACACTTCTCCTGCCTGACAGACGGAGCAACAATAGAGCGACACAACAGCAACGAGCTTAACATTTATACTGACGGGAGCAAGATTGAAGGGAAAGTCGGTGCAGCGCTCTCCATCTGGAAGGGTGCTGCAGAGACGAGTACCCGAAAGCTCAAGCTCCCGGATTGTTGCTCCGTCTATCAGGCGGAACTGCTGGCTTTGGCAGAGGCGACCGGAAGGGCGATCTTGGATACGGAACCGGTATGCAATGTATACTGTGACTCTAGATCCGCCCTGGAGACTGTTATTAATAACGAAGCCCTCCATCCCTTAGCGATGAGAGCGAGAGCCAATATCCAACTGTTAGCAAACCAAAATAAAACGGTGAACCTCTTTTGGATAAAGGCTCACGCGGGGATGGAGGGCAACGAAAGGGCGGACCAGCTCGCAAAGAGCGCAGCACTGCATAGCAAGAGGAAACCGGACTACGATAGTTGTCCGGTCTCATTCGTCAAGCGACAAATCCGAATGGACTCGCTGGACGAATGGGATCGGCGCTATCGGGAGGGTGAAACCGCTTCCGTAACCAAGATCTTCTTTCCGGAAGCCAAAACTGCGTACCAAATTGTGAGAAAGCTAAAGCCGGCAGGGTTGGTTTCGCAAATTATGACGGGTCATGGTGGGTTCTCCCAGTATCTACACAGATTTAAACTGAAGGAGAGCCCATCATGCATATGTGAACCCGACAAGGATGAAACCCCAATTCATGTAATAGCAGAATGCCCCGTATATGGAACAGATAGATTTAACATAGAACAAGAGCTAGATATAGATATAAGTATAGAAAACATATGTAAATTAATTAACGATAAGAAAATAAGAAATAAGTTTATAGATTTTAGTGTAAAAATATGTACGAAAGTAATAAAGAGAAACAGTAATTAAACATAGGCTAAAATATTATATTTGATAATATAATTAATTAGCCTAGAATAGGGAAAATTGTATAATTTTAAAATAGGAAAATAAAAGAACCCTGTACACAACTTCCCCTGACCCTTACTAGTTAGGGAACATAGCTCGCGGGCCGGGCCGACGAATGCGCCCGGACAGGATAAAAAAAAAAAAAAAAAAAAAAAAAAAAAAACCTAACCTAACCTAACCTAACCTAACCTAACCTTTTTTTTTTTTTTTTGTTGACCCAGTGGAAATCCTTTATGGATACCCCTAACCCGGGGGAGCCGGGGTTATGTGGGAGTCTCCGCCCTGCGGCGGCATACCCACTAAAACCACTGGGAAGTTGACCTCATTCCCTTGTGGCCGGGGGCAGCGGGGTTCCCTTTCGGAGTCTCCGCCACCCTCAGCCAGGGTCGGCCCTTCGGCCCCGTCTTCCGTGCGTCAAGAGAGGGACGGCCCTGGTCACCCAAGGCCGTCCCCAGACGTGTGGAGCCGGTGCAAGCCAGCGGAGAGCCCCCCGACCCTCCGCCAGTGGCCCCACTACGGAGAGGGAAGGAGGCGATGGATCGGATCGCCCCCTCCTCCCTCCCCGTCGTCTGCGCCGGAGCGGATCCTGCGGGAGTCGTCCTCCCCGATCCGCCCCGCGGCCCCTTCTGCGACATTACCTCTTCGCAGAAGGAGACCACGGCCTGCCACGATCTCTCGCCGCCGAGCATGGCTTTCACCACGCCCGGCAACGAGCGATCCCCTCCTCCTTTCCTTGCACTCCCGACCGCGACCCACACGCGGCGAGGAGCACAAGGAAAGCCCCCCCTGGTGGCATTGCTGCCACCAGCCAAGCGTGGAGCGCCGTATCCTCCGACGCTCCACACTTCACCACACACCATCCGCTGTGCCCTCTGCTAGTCAGAGGGACACGCGGACGGGCCCACCGTGTCGGGTTATTTGCCAGCGTGCGGTAATACTGCATAAAAGCTGCAGTATTACCGCACGCTGTTGCCCAGGGTGCACCACGAGGAGGTTACCCGACCTAGCACCCCAACCTAACCTAACCTAACCTAACCTAACCTAACCTAACCTAACCTAACCTAACCTAACCTAACCTAACCTAACCTAACCATCCATCCATCCATCCATCCATCCATCCATCCATCCATCCATCCATCCATCCATCCATCCATCCATCCATCCATCCATCCATCCATCCTGTTCGGGCACATTGCTAGCCATGGCTAGCAACACTGGATGTGTACACCTTCCATCCAGTAAACTTGGCAACATTGCCACAAAAAACGTCATTCTTGTCAAGCAAAACCCATCGAACAAGTGAGTCGTAGTTTCTACATTTTTAATCTTCTTTAAGTACCTTGTGAGTTAATCCAATCTAAAGGTGTGCGCAGGAGCGATTTAATACAGTCTCCGCCCGTGTACGGAACATTGGTGACCCCGACGTGATCTCGTAAATACAGTGATTTTGTGCTTTGGAAAACACCGGCCGGCAACAACCCCGCCGCCAACTCATCAAGACGATATCGTGGCTGGAAAACAAGCTGCAATAAGGGAAGTGTCCACCTTTTATCCATCCAATCCATACAATTCTTCAATCCAACACCCATCTCGCGTACATCTGGCTATTTATACTGCGCAAATTAACATTTACATTACATCATTTTCAAACTTTTCGCTCACTTTGTTCATTCAATTCACATACATAATCCAGTATTACATCTCTAAATACCTCGATCAAGTCATTTCAGGCCATTAAATCGAGTTTTGTACAATTTCAGCTAAGATACCACGTTGACATCGCGCGAGGTCACAGAAGGTCATGCCGTTGGGTTCAAACCAAAGGCAGCCCCTGTGTACATTTTCCCTCGTTCGACGTGCTGCGTGGACGGATCGCTTCTCAAATTTACGTATCGTTTCACAATTATTTTATTTTAATTTTATTTTTTTTTTCTCTTGTTTTGAAATACGCTCATGATGTCTCAGACAAAGGATGTCTATTCTGCTAAATCCCCCTCTGGGAGTGTGAATCTAGCTGTCCCATCATTACAGCTGACCAATTTAAAGGACTTGAATGTCAAACGTAGTTCCGTCAAGGGCCGCATCACAAAATATAAAAATTTTTTATCATCACTCATTCAATTAAAGTCTGTGACTGCGGTTGAACTAGGCACATTAACCCAGAGATATGACAGATTTAGAGATCTTTCTTTTAGTTTTGATGATCTACAGTCACAAATAGAACTTCTAAATTCTGCAGACCTAGACACCGAGCTTGATGTCCGTGAGGAATTCGAGTGCGAGTTCTCCTCGCTGATATCACAGACTCAGGTGTTTTTAGAGAAAAACAAACCTAAAGGCAATGACTGTAGATCACCAACCAATTCACTAAGATCAGCATGTAGTCATGAATGCAATCACAAAAGTGCAGTAAGTTTCAAACTGCCAATAATCAAAATCGCAAATTTTGACGGAACTTGCTTCAAGTGGCTTGAATTCAGGGACACCTTCACTTCACTCATTCACAATAATGACAACATTCAAGACATCCATAAATTTCATTACTTAAATAGTTACCTGGAAGGTGATGCTGCTAGAGTGATCAGTAACTTGAGCATCAGCGCTCAAAACTATAATGAAGCATGGCGTCTTCTCTGTGAGAGATACAACAATGAGAAACAGCTCATTACAAACCATTTAAACTCTCTCATCAACTTGCAGCCCGTGCCCCGAGATTCAGCTAAGGACTTGCGATTTCTCATTGACCATTTGTCAAAAAATCTGCGAGCACTAAGTACTCTAGGTGAACCTACTGAACATTGGGACACTCTAATTGTTCACTTAGCATCTGCAAAGCTTGATAATAGCACAACATTCAAATGGGAGGAACATAAAAATTCACTTGATAAGAGCCCAACTTTAAAAGAGTTCTTTCAATTTTTGAGATCTCGAGCAGACATTTTAGAGTCAATACAACATAACAAGTCTGAGAATCGCCAATCCACTAGTCGACAGCCTCACTACCCATATCGAAACGAAAAACCTAATGTTAAGTCTTTTGCGGTTTCAGCTGGCTCGCCTGGAGTTTCTACCCCTATTTGTGCCTTGTGTAGAGGTAGTCATCGAATGTACGACTGTGCCTCTTTCCTTGCCAAGCCTGCCAAGGAAAGAGCAGCTGAGGTCGAGCGGCTCCGGCTGTGTGTCAACTGTCTCAGGAAAGGGCATTCTTCGCCTCAGTGCAGGTTAGGTCCATGTTCTAAATGTAAATCCAGGCACAACACACTTCTGTGCCAAACTTCTTCTCAGGCTGCAAACAAAACCAACAACATTCACACATCCATAGTCACAGATCAGGATTACCAAGACAATGTAGTCACTATGTCAGCCACAAGTGATACTAGCACACTCCTTTCTACTGCTTTAGTTGATTTATACAATCCAAATACAAACAAACACATAACAGTGCGTGCACTGCTCGACTGCGGCAGTCAATGTTCTATTTTAACTGAAAAGGCTAAATCCACATTACAATTGGCACCTCAGCCAACACAAGTCAACATTTTAGGCATAGGTAATGTTCATACATCCAACTCAGTACAACGTTGCGTTGTCAAACTGAAATCGAGGACCAGTCAATTTGAGTCCAATCTTTCTTGTCTGGTGCTTCCTCAAATATCAGGTAATTTACCAAATAAATCCATAAACATCACACAAATAAAATTACCTCGAAACATCCAATTAGCAGACACTTCATTCAACCAGTCCCTACCGGTAGACCTACTGATAGGGGCAGACCTGTTTTGGGAACTCATTCAACCAGAACAAATTCATCTTGGTCACAGTCAACCTATCATGCGCCAGTCAAAGTTAGGTTGGATTCTGGCAGGCCCACTATATACACACAATACAATCCAAAACAAATCCATTACATGCAATCATGCAACAATACAATCCAGCGAAAATGAAATCATTTCCAATGAGCAACTAAATAATAACCTCAAAAAGTTCTGGGAGTTAGAAGAAATTCCAGAATCAAATGATATACAAACTGACGAAGAAATGCAATGTGAGGCTCACTTTGTAAAACACACATACCGTGACAATGAAGGTAGGTTTTGTGTGCAACTTCCTCTTCGTACAGACCCAGATTGCTTAGGTGATTCAATCAAACGAGCCAAACAACAATTTTTTGCTCTCGAACGACGATTCGTTAAAAATCCAGAATTAAAGAGACTATACTCTAACTTTATTCAAGAATATGGTGATCTTGGTCATCTAACAGAGGTTCCTATTGTACCACAGCTATCATACTTCATACCACACCATGCAGTTTGGAAACCAGACAGTGAGTCAACTCGTTTAAGGGTAGTATTCAATGGTAGTCAAAAAACCACATCAGGTTACAGTGTAAATGACCTCCAAATGGTAGGACCTCACATACAGGACTATTTGTTCAATATTCTACTAAGATTTAGACAATATACATATGTGTTATCAGGAGATTGCGAAAAAATGTACAGAATGGTGAACGTCCAGGACATACATAAAAATCTACAAATGATCCTGTGGCGTAAAGACGTCACTGATACACTTCAATTACTAAGACTAAATACCGTTACCTATGGCTATGCCAGCTCGAGTTTCCTTAGCACGCGATGCCTCTGGCAGTTAGGCGAGGAATGCGCAGATCCTAGGATAAAGGAAATAATTCAGAAAGATTTTCTAGTAGATGATTTATTGACAGGAAGTGATGACGTCGACGATTTAAAACACATAAAGCATGCTGTAGAATCTGCCCTACGTGCAGGTTGCTTGAATCTACGTAAATATCGCTCTAACTCACCATGCTTACTAGCTGATACACAAAATACACAACACAACTTAACCATAAGCTCTGCTACACATACATTAGGCATTGGGTGGAATCCCAATGAAGACTTCATTCATTTTCCAAGTACCTACGAAACCAACATCAGAAATCCAACAAAACGATCAATATTATCAGATTCTTGCAAAATATTCGACCCGCTAGGTCTTTTATCTGTACTTACAATAATTCCTAAAATTTTAATTCAAAAGCTTTGGGTAAACAAGTGTCCTTGGGACGACCCAATTACAAACACGTTGTGTAAACAATGGTGCAAATTTGTAGAAAGTTTAAAACACTTACACACTCTACACATACCTAGACACGTCATGTGCAAAGCATCTGTCTACACAGAATTACACATTTTTTGCGATGCCTCGAAATTTGCGTTCGCAGCGGCAGTATACGTCAAGTCGGTGAACGCGCAGGGCGACATCACCATCCGTCTACTGTGTGCTAAGGCTAGGGTAGCTCCGGTAAAGCCAACAACCATACCGCGGCTCGAATTGTGTGCTTGCCTTCTAGGCGCGCAACTCGCGGGCGCCGTATGTCGCGCTCTGCGATGTGTCGTTAAACGTAAGGTGTTCTGGACAGACTCTTCTATCGTTCTATCTTGGCTAGCTATGAGGTACGATAAATTAAAAACATTTGTAGCCAACAGAGTAAGCGCCATCTTAGAGTTAACACCGCATTCTCAATGGCGACATGTACCGACAAAACTAAACTCGGCTGACCTAGCCACACGCAGTGTAGAGGCTGACAAAATCGAAAATTGCGAATTATGGTGGGAAGGACCCCCATTCTTAAGGCAACCTGAATCTGAATGGCCACCCACTCATCCTCATACAAATTCAGACATACATAACTTACCTGAAATCAAGGTACATATTACTACCCAGGACGAGAATACTACACAAACATTAATAGAATTTGAAAGATATTCACAACTTCACTTTCTACAGCGCTCATTTGCATACATATTAAGATTCATACACAATTGTAGGAACACAACCAAAAAACATACTGGTGTTTTGCAGCCTGACGAACTCAAAAGGTCGTTTCGAGGGTTAGTCAAGTTATCGCAAGGTGAATCCTTTCCAAAGGAATTGTCGATTCTCAGATCAAACAAACAACTCAGTTCTACATCGCATATTCTGTCGTTAACTCCATTTTTGGAAGATGATGTGATAAGAGTTGGAGGTCGTCTTGAAAATTCTTGTTATCCATATGAAAAGCGTCATCCAATGCTTCTCCATTCAAAACATATATTGACAAAACTATTATTTCGACAGGAACACCTTCGTCTTTTGCACGCTGGTCCACAGTTGCTTTTGTGTTCGATTCGTGAAACTGTTTGGCCAATAGCCGGCAGAGATTTGGCTCGCACCACTGCGAGGCAATGTGTTGTATGCAGAAGAGTCAGCGGAAATACACCTACTCCTATTATGGGCATGTTACCAGAACATCGTGTCAATCCTGGTTTCTGTTTTGAATTTTGTGCGTTAGATTTCGCAGGCCCTTACTATATTACTGATCGAAAGGGCAGGGGCTGCAAAATAAGTAAATGCTACTTAGCTATTTATTGCTGTCTCAAATACAAATCCATACATATGGAAGCCGTGAGCGAATTGAGCAAGGACGCGTTTGTGCTGTCTCTACGTCGTTTTATCTCTCGCAGAGGAAAGCCCACTCAAATTTTCTGCGATAATGGACGTAACATGGTTGCTGCATCTCGAGAACTCTCAGAGTTCATAAAATCCCACTCTGACGACATCATGAGCTATACTTCGGAGCAGGGCATTAAATTTGTAACCGCACCACCTTACTCTCCTCATTTTTCAGGTCTAATAGAAGCTTGTGTCCGATCCGCTAAGTTTCACATGAAACGTACATTAGGCAATACTCACCTTACTTACGAGGAATTGGCGACTTTATTTAGTCAGATAGAAGCAATCCTTAATAGCCGTCCTCTTTGCCCACTTTCATCCTCACCTAACGACTTCTGTCCCTTGACTCCTGGGCACTTCCTCATCGGGAGACCGCTAACCTCATTGCCTGGGCCCGACTTGCAAGAAAAATCTGTCTCCAGTTTGGATCGATTCCAGAAGATAGAGCAGCTTCGACAGGTGTTCTGGAAGCGCTGGCAGACCGAGTACGTCACCGAGCTTCAACAGCGGCACAAGTGGCGCGTCCATAGCAGGCCGATGAATGTTGGGGACCTGGTCCTTATTAAGGAGCCCAACATTGCACCAATGCACTGGAGACTCGGCAGGATAGTCACATTAATATACGGAAAAGATAATGTGGCCCGTGTGGCAGATATCAAGACTCCCACGGCCACCTTCAGACGAGGTATACAATACCTCTGCCCTTTGCTGGATTCAGCAGAGGACAACATCTTGGAACCTCAGGGTTCCAACGCCGCCCAACATGTTCGGGCACATTGCTAGCCATGGCTAGCAACACTGGATGTGTACACCTTCCATCCAGTAAACTTGGCAACATTGCCACAAAAAACGTCATTCTTGTCAAGCAAAACCCATCGAACAAGTGAGTCGTAGTTTCTACATTTTTAATCTTCTTTAAGTACCTTGTGAGTTAATCCAATCTAAAGGTGTGCGCAGGAGCGATTTAATACAGTCTCCGCCCGTGTACGGAACACATCCATCCATCCATCCATCCATCCATCCATCCATCCATCCATCCATCCATCCATCCATCCATCCATCCATCCATCCATCCATCCATCCATCCATCCATCCATCCATCCATCCATCCATCCATCCATCCATCCATCCATCCATCCATCCATCCATCCATCCATCCATCCATCCATCCATCCATCCATCCATCCATCCATCCATCCATCCATCCATCCATCCATCCATCCATCCATCCATCCATCCATCCATCCATCCATCCATCCATCCATCCATCCATCCATCCATCCATCCATCCATCCATCCATCCATCCATCCATCCATCCATCCATCCATCCATCCATCCATCCATCCATCCATCCATCCATCCATCCATCCATCCATCCATCCATCCATCCATCCATCCATCCATCCATCCATCCATCCATCCATCCATCCATCCATCCATCCATCCATCCATCCATCCATCCATCCATCCATCCATCCATCCATCCATCCATCCATCCATCCATCCATCCATCCATCCATCCATCCATCCATCCATCCATCCATCCATCCATCCATCCATCCATCCATCCATCCATCCATCCATCCATCCATCCATCCATCCATCCATCCATCCATCCATCCATCCATCCATCCATCCATCCATCCATCCATCCATCCATCCATCCATCCATCCATCCATCCATCCATCCATCCATCCATCCATCCATCCATCCATCCATCCATCCATCCATCCATCCATCCATCCATCCATCCATCCATCCATCCATCCATCCATCCATCCATCCATCCATCCATCCATCCATCCATCCATCCATCCATCCATCCATCCATCCATCCATCCATCCATCCATCCATCCATCCATCCATCCATCCATCCATCCATCCATCCATCCATCCATCCATCCATCCATCCATCCATCCATCCATCCATCCATCCATCCATCCATCCATCCATCCATCCATCCATCCATCCATCCATCCATCCATCCATCCATCCATCCATCCATCCATCCATCCATCCATCCATCCATCCATCCATCCATCCATCCATCCATCCATCCATCCATCCATCCATCCATCCATCCATCCATCCATCCATCCATCCATCCATCCATCCATCCATCCATCCATCCATCCATCCATCCATCCATCCATCCATCCATCCATCCATCCATCCATCCATCCATCCATCCATCCATCCATCCATCCATCCATCCATCCATCCATCCATCCATCCATCCATCCATCCATCCATCCATCCATCCATCCATCCATCCATCCATCCATCCATCCATCCATCCATCCATCCATCCATCCATCCATCCATCCATCCATCCATCCATCCATCCATCCATCCATCCATCCATCCATCCATCCATCCATCCATCCATCCATCCATCCATCCATCCATCCATCCATCCATCCATCCATCCATCCATCCATCCATCCATCCATCCATCCATCCATCCATCCATCCATCCATCCATCCATCCATCCATCCATCCATCCATCCATCCATCCATCCATCCATCCATCCATCCATCCATCCATCCATCCATCCATCCATCCATCCATCCATCCATCCATCCATCCATCCATCCATCCATCCATCCATCCATCCATCCATCCATCCATCCATCCATCCATCCATCCATCCATCCATCCATCCATCCATCCATCCATCCATCCATCCATCCATCCATCCATCCATCCATCCATCCATCCATCCATCCATCCATCCATCCATCCATCCATCCATCCATCCATCGATCAAAATCGTAATCGACGCTATTTGGTTAGTTTCGAAATGGGTAACAGATCCGACATGAGTTGGTTAGGTTCGAAATGAGTTCGGGTAATCGATCTCGAGCTTTGATTCTATTTTTTTTTTTTTTTTTTTTTACATCGGACTAGGCATGTGTTTGACTGCAATCTCACCTGATGGGAAGTGACGATGTGGTCGAGGCATGACATGACACATGAGTGATGAGCGCGTACTGCGGGCGGCGCGGGCGCTCGCCTGGGAGGGAGTGACACGAGACGTAGTCTTTAGTCTTATTGCTTTACGCTAAGGTAGGAAATTGTCTGCGGGAAATTTATGGCAATGTTGTTGGAATGGTCGGTGAGAAAAAAAAAAAAAACTCGCGACGTATAAAAAGGAGTTTCTATTGAAAAAAAAATAGCCGTGGTTTTTTCGTAGGTGGTGTAGTACTTAAGTAAGCGTCTAATATTTTCTGTCAATTCGATGAGGTCTGGTCACCATAATTATATCAATTCCCCTATGTAGGGGCAAAACATGACCAAAATGATTAGAAAGTATTTACAGGGTGATAGGCAGCTCGATGCAAAGCCATGGGGACGCTCGCATAATTGAAAGGATCTTTTTTGACAGATCCAACTTTTTAGTACCTCTATTGGTGTTCTTGTCTAATTATAATAGGTTGCAATAACCATCCCGCGCCGCCAGCCTTGCAGGCCGGTAGAATTTTGTATTCTGTATCCACGATCGGTGACCCCTAAGCTTTATTTGTGCAAAAAATTCAGAACTCTACGTGTTTATCTTCAGGTGACGCACTGAGAGTGAAGTTTTCAAAAATATTTTTTTTTGTTTGGAAGTTTTTAGAAAAAAAAAAGACGTGAAAATTACGTGTTTTTGTTTTTGTCGAAATATTGCAACTTTTACATTATTTAAAGTCACGTCTTACATCTAAATACATATTTTTCTAAAAAAACCTCAAGAATCGATCCTGATTTTTTTTTACCCACAACGGAACGGAGCAGGTATATGCGTTTAGGGTGAGAGATGTTTGTGCAAAGTAATGTTCCCACCTATCTTCTAAACTTATGATCCGATTTTGATGCGGTTTTCAATAACGGGTTTGTGTTTGATGAGTTCATGTTCTTAGACAGGTGTCATGGCTGTAACTCACTAGGGGGCGCCACAATATTAGTGCAAAACAATGTTGCAATATAATCAAAACGAAATGTCCGATTACAATTCTGTTTTCAGCAATGTGTACGTGGAAGCTCAATGCATGTTCCCAAATAATAAAAATTACGTCTGTAACTCACTAGAGGGCGCTACAATATTAGTGCAAAATAATATTGCAATAAACGAATTGGCCGATTTCAATGTGGTTTTCAGCAATGGGTTCGTAGTTGATTGGTGCATGGTCTAATATAAGTCTTATAATATTAACTCACTAGGGGGCGCTGCTATATTAGTGTGAAACGATTATATTGCAGTATTATTAAAATTAAAACATATTGTCTGATTTCAATGATTCAGAGTTCAAACACAAACGGTTCAAACAGACGGCCTGTTTGGCTCAGCGGTAGTAATATCCGCCTTATAAGCCAGAGGTCCCGGGCTCGATTCCCGGTCGGGCAGATGTTTGAATGATGAATTTAAATATCTGTTCTGGGTCTGGGTGTTAGTTGTCCTTGTCTTTGTGTATGTTCCATGGCATCCCCGACACAGGAATTTATTCTAGTGGGGAGCTATGAGTGTGAAACGTTATTTATTTTATTTATTATTTTATTTATTTAAATATTATAGTCTCAAGAGTATTGACACCAATTCTGAACAAAAACCAACAGAAAGCAACTATATAATAATAATAATATTATAATATTTAATAAGGAACCTAATATTATGTATTATCCACTCAAACGTCCGGGCGGCTAAAGCAGCCCACGCAAGAATATGCATTAACGTGTTTTTTAGTTTTTTTAATTTTTAAATAAAATACATATAAGTATTTATTTGTTTACACTATTATTAATTTATATTTATTGAAATTTTCAACCCTATTCTTAATTTAAATTTATAAAATTTTATTTTTTATTTTTTTAGTTCGCTTTTCTATAAAAAGCGTGTTTTTTAGTTTTTTTTAACTATTATTTTTTAGAAAATATTTTTACGTCTATTATAATAATATTTCGTTACATAATAATTGGGTTAAGTCGGGGGTTTTGAGTTATTTTATTCTTTTTCGATAAGATTTTTACCGTCGTGGGTTTTTTTCAAAATTTTTAATTTTGCTTAATTTTATTTCAGACTTTTTAGAAAGCATATTCGAATTATAATTTATATAATTGTTAATGATAATTTCTTCAAAATTGCTATCGAGAAAGAAGAGAACTTTATTTTTAAGAAGCTTAATTCCGAGGTTTTCTTCTCAATGCAGTAGTGATTAGCCTTTGGTCTTGCATATTTAGGGTTTAAATTGAAGGCTTTCTTACTAAAAGTTTTAGCCAAATCGATTCAGGCCTTCACAATTGACGTGCTCAACGAAAAAACAATACCTATTTTATAGGATTTATATGGATTATTGCCCTAAAAATGATTTAGACAGCATAAATTAAATGCTTAACAAGTTGATTTAGACTTGAATTTGATATGAAAGTAAAAAAAACTACCTATTTCTACACAATTGCTGAATTATTGCTAAGCGCCAATGAAAAGTGTAAGTTTCAGATGTGGTCTACAATTTTTGCTGGTTTCAGTCTTACCAAACCGGCAAAGTCTCAGGAAAACTTACGTATTCTCGACATTTTAAGGTTCTTAATTTATGAATAGAATAGAACAGATAAAAAACTGAAATGAATAAACCACCTTCATTATAAAAATGTATGTATGAATCTAGTTGGCATCAAGATACATATTAATTGTTGTTAATTATAGTTATAATTTTAAGTGATTATATTGTGAAATGTATAGTAATATCGCCTTAAATGAAGATCTAGTTGTAACCCATTTTTGTTTATTGTATCAAAAATTTGAAATTTTGAATGAACATTTACTTCTAAAGCTATGGGACATCGATTAATAATACAGGAGTATCAAAATTTAAAAAATCGTTTTTTCACTCCAGCCTACTACTATACCTATATACCTACAATACCTAGGTACGTAACCCTATCCTATCCCACTACTTATTTGTTATTTAATAAAAAATATATCTCTGCAATTCAAATCTCGCTTGAATTTTGAGACATCCCAGTAAGTAATGCTCGGCGCAACTTACAACCGCTTCCGGAGCTAGTTTCGTAACGAATACAATAAAAACAAAACTAAAACATTTATACATATAATTATGACTGTTCACCAGCCTCCTCCACCAGCATCCTGCTCACCAGGACGGGGCAGACATTGCTGCATAGTGCATACTGAATATTGTTTCAGCTGAACTCCTCATCAGTACTTGTGTTTGACTACACCACACCGTCTACTGTCTACTGCAGTATTTCACTATTTCATAATGTGGCTTCTTTATGGTATTCAAATGGGTAGTAAATTGAATCTTCGTGACGTATTTAGAAAAAATTACCAGAACATATTAAGCAATTAATTGTATTTATGGGGTATCGTTCCATTGTTTTGTAAATTTTTTTTGTTGATTTTTTATAGGTATGTTAAAGTATTTACGCTGGGTGTGTAGTGTAGTCCGAGGTCCGAGGTCCGAGGACGCAGGTAACATGCGTCGCACCATCGCACATCGTGCACCTGACTCGTGCCCTATTTGAATTTATTAAATCAAATAAAAATTGTTGTCTAATTACAATTTACCGATGATTTCGTTACTCAATGAATTAAAACAATTAAAATTTAATATTGTAAAAGAGAGTTATTTATTTTTAAAAAACTTATAAATAAGAAATCACAATCAGAATTATAAATTTACTTGGCGCTTTCGCTCTACATTTATAGAATAATTAACTTCATTAGACAGTCCCGCTTCACTGCGAATACAAAAAATAATTTCACAGATGTGAGGTAGGTATCTAATCTAAGGATCTCTACGAACGTTCGAAGGGATCGGACGGGGCGGGTCCGCCCGAGCGAGAGATTCAACTACTAAAATTATTGTCGATCGAGCGGCACGGAAGGGAGACTCGGGCCGGAGGCCGGCGCGGGCTACGGCGGCTCGTCCGGCGGCTCGGGGCGCGTGCGGTAGCGCGGCGGCGGCGCGCGCGCGGCGGCGCCCGACAGCAGCGCCAGCGGCGCGGGCGGCGGCTCGGCCGCGCGCTCCGCCGCCGCCGTGGCCAGCGCCTCGCCGCGCTCCAGCGACCACTGCCGGCGCAGGCCGCCGCCGCCGCCGCCGCCTCCTCCGCCGCCCCACCGGTAGCGCGCGTACGCCGCGCCGCGGTCCACGCTCGCCGCCGACACCATGCGCGCGGCCGCCGCCGGCGGGCTGCTGCCCGCTGACACGGCACCCGACCGCCGCCGCCCTACAGCGACAAACAATTGAACATAAACCGAACAATTTGCGTTCGGACAGTTTTTGCTGTCACTTTTATTATGCAAAGTATCAATAAATTATAATAAAATACCGTGGTCGTGTTGATCGACGTTAGGATCTAGTGCGACAGGCGCCGGCATTTCAGCGGACGCGGTCTCAGGTGGCGCTTGCGGAGCGGGCGGCGGCGAGGCGGCCGGCGCGGACGCAGACGGCGGACCCGATGACAGTTCGCTCTCATTCTCACCGTCAGTCTCAAATAATACCTCCTCAGCCCTGTACCCGATACAAATTTATAAACAGGGTTATAAGAATAGGTTTTGCTAAGCTTAAAAGAGTTCCTAGTACTCATTATTTTGACTAACTTATACTAAAAGGCCAACTGTCCCATAGAAAAATTATACTCGAAAACATGTATGAAACAGCTAATTATTTTTTTCGTTTATTGTTAATTATGAGTGCTGTGAGCCTTTTTCGGGTTAAGATATTTTTCCTTGTAGCCCTTTAAAGCTGGAAGTGAGAACAAAAGTTGGGTTATGCAAAAAAAAAAACCTGTGAGACGTAGTGTACTCACGGAAGGGGCGGCGGCGTGGGTAAAGGCTTGTCGAAGCCATCCTTCCCAAGGAGCCAGTAGGTGTGCATTGCACCCTTTCCCTTGATCATGACGAGGCCTCGCGAGCGCAACCGGTAACCACCCGCGGCCGCCAGCCGCTCCGCCGTCACCGCCGACACCTGGATGCGCCAAGCTGCACCTGCGGAGAGTGGCGGGTGAGAGAGCGCGGGCGGGCGGGGCGGGGCAAGGCGAGGCGGTCGGTGCTGAGGCGCTCACCCGTGGACTCCATGCGGCTCGCCGTGTTGACCGTGTCGCCGAAAAGGCAGTAGCGCGGCATAGTGAGGCCGACGACGGCGGCGCAGCACGGGCCCGAGTGCAGGCCGATGCGCAGGTGCAGCGGCGTGTCGGGCAGGTGGCGCACGCGGAAGCGGCCGGCCAGGTGCAGCAGGTGCAGTGCCATGGTGGCCACGCTCTCGGCGTGGTCGCGCGCGCGCGCCGGCAGCCCGCCCACCACCATGTACGCGTCGCCGATGGTCTCTACCTTGTAGACGCGGTAGCGTTCGATGGCGGCGTCGAAGGTCGTGTAGAGGTCGTTGAGCAGGTCCACCACTTGCACGGGCGACGAGCGCGCCGCCAGCGCCGTGAACCCCACGATGTCGCTGAAGTAGATCGACACCTCGGCGAACTCCTCCGGCTCTACGCGCGACCCCGCCAGCAGCCGCTCTGCGACTGATCTGCAGCACATTCACTAAACATGTCTCATATCTGCTAGATACTTAAGACTCGTCAAGATACACGTCCAAACTCGTATATTAGAACGAATTCCACAGCGCGGTACTCTTCGAGCACCACGATAAGTGTATAGAATTATGGCATGACTGTAGTTGCTTATGACACGAATACACATTTATCCTGACCGCCTTAGAATACGGACTCACCTTGGAAGCATTCTATTTAGTAGTTGCTCTGTCTTTTTCTTTTCCATATCGAGTTGTTCCGTTCGGTCTTTTATCAGTTCTTCTAAATTATTACTATATTTTTCCAACATCTCGAACATAGAGTCAACAATATTTATTTTTCTGTGAACACACAAAACATAATTACTATGCGAAGGATGGTCGCCACAAAGATACAGCTACTCGTATATTACTACTTAAATTGTATTTGAATCATATTTTGTCGATGACAATAACGATTCTGTGGATTATGGGTGAGTACAGACCGGCCGCGGTGCAAGTGTCGGAAGAGATCGTGCAGGCGGGAGAAGTCGGGGCGTAGGTCGGGCGCTTCGCTCCAGCACTGGCGCATTACGCTAACGGCTTCGGGCGGTGCAGCTCCCATCGACACCGATGGCCGGATCAGCGGTGGCGGCCGTCGAAGCTTCTCAACGATCTCTGCAACGTGAGCCGAGCGTCACAACCACTCCGTACCCCATTCTGCGCTCACCCGTCCTCAGTCCTCGCACTTACCTTCCGGAGATAGCGCCAGCATGCAGTAGGGCTCACCGCGCACGATCACCTCCTGCATAACGATGGCAAACGAGTAGACATCACCGGGCTGCGAACCGCGCGCGTGAGCGGCCGGATCTCGCAGCAGCTCGGGCGCCGTCCACAGCAGGTCGCGCGCGGCGGCAGTGGACGTGGGCGGCAGCTGCTGCACGCGCCCGAAGGCACCTATCCCGTAGTCAGTGAGGCGCAATACCCAGCGTGAGTCTACTACGCAATTGCGCGAGGAGAGGCGGCCATGCACGCGCAGCGGCGACGCATGTAGGTAGCGCATGCCCTTAACCAGGTCGGTGAGCAGCGACAGCCGAAACGTCCAGTCCAGTTTGATGTCATCCGCCATTAACACGTCTTCCAGCGACCCGCGTCCGCAGTAGTCCCACACCAACGCAGGACCCGCGCCCGGCCGCGCCGCGCACAGCCAGCCTGTACACATTGTCAAACGACGCGCCGCATGCAGTGACATCATGTTTAACATTAGATACTTGTGATTCCTAATTTGTCTTAAAATTTTCGCTGATTCATTTTAACAGTAGACCATGGACAAATATTTATTAAAAAAATATAAATGTATGTACAGATACACTAGGTATGTACTGACCTATGAAAGGATTAAGATTCTCATGCCTTAAACCTTGCATGAGCAGTAGCATGTCGATCGTCTTCCGCTTTAAATCGATGCCGCCCGTCACCGTAGCGCCGTCTCCGCCGTCCACCTCCAGAAGCTTTATGTGTACAGCGTCACCCTGTGACCAAATTCATGCACGTTTGAATGATTATACAATTCATTTGGTGCGGTATAGAGGTAAAGCTGACGTGGCGTGGCGGTCACCTTGTATCGTACGCGGCGGTCGAGTGCGATACGGTTGACGCTGCAGGTGGAGGAGGGCGCGGAGGGTGCGCGCGCTACCGGCGGCTGCTTTAGCAAGTCGGGCCGTTCCAGTTCCGGTCCGCCGAACTCGTGCAATTGCTGCAGCCAGCACGACAACATTGTCTCCATGCCGTCGCCCACGCAGCGCCGTTCGTCCGCCGGAAATGAGAAGTCAGCCGGTGAGAGCACAGCGTCCCCGCCGCGTCGTCGCCGCCGCCGCCGCACCGCCGCCCAGCGCGCCACGAGCGCCGCTACCGCTGCCAGTGCCACGCCAGCGCCCGCGGAGAGCGCGGCGGCGACAGCGCTCGCGCCCGTGTGCCTCTCGCCGTCCAATTGCTCTTCGTCGAGCCGACGGAGCGCGTCGGTCGCGTTAGGTGCTCGCACTTCCGTGAGCCAGTCTCGTGCATCATCGAGAGATAGCGTGGACGCTGTGGCGAAGGAACCGACGTGAGTCCAGGCGCGCGCCATGCCGGCGCGCCTGTACACGTGAAATGTGAATTCCGCAGTCTCAGCGCGCGCACTCTCCGCACTTGTCGCGCGCCGTACAGCGTCTACAGCCTCTTCGTACACCCGCTCGAGGTCAAGCGGAACTCTCTCCCCGTCGAGTTTATCGTCGCTGAGAAGGATTAGATCGCGCCGCGGTAGGTTCTCATCGATGTATGAAAATAGATAGTCGAGACGCCGTCGCCGGCGCGGTTTCGAACTGAGTTTCAAATTTGTTTTACTGTCGTATTCTTTTTTCAATTCAATAATTCGATTATTGGACGTGTTTTTCTCCATACTAACTTCGAGCATGACATCGCGTCTTTTCCGCAACAAATAATAGGGTCTTAAAGACACTGAAAAACTGGATGCTCTGCGATAGTCTTTTTTAGGCGGAGCAACGGGAAGTTTAGTTTTTTTTTCCATATCGTCATACGAGATTCCATGTGTGAGCGAATCCATTTCGAGCGTTTGAATGTCGTCGCCGGAGGTAAGCGCTGGTCCGTCGGTCTCGCCAACTCCTAGTTCTTCCACGTGCAGTAGCAGGACGGCGCCCGCGCCACTGCCCGTCACCGATGCGCCCTTCTCGCCGACTACACCCCGTTGCCTTGACACGCATCGAATCTCGACTGAAACCGAGCGAAGGACTTATCAATCATAGTAATAATAATAACGTACATTCCGATTCAAACACTCGGTTGACTGTACCTTGAGACAGGTGCGGGAGTTCATCGGAGTCCGATGGAGTGAGTGCTGAAGACGTAGTGAGGCCGGCGGCGGCGAGCGTGCGTGCCACTTCCCGCAGCGCAGCGCGGCACTCGGAGCGCGGGGGTGTAGCCGGCAGTGCCGCTCGCCGCCAGCCCATCCGTGCCGCCAGCCGAGCCACGGCAGCTGCGCGCGCACTTGGAAGTGCACACACGGGCGGCCGCGGCAGGTGCAGTGCTCGCGCCGTCGCCGAAAGCGCATCACACGGGGCAGCGCCGGGCCACCCGACCACCGCTACCGCACTGCCACCGGTCATGGCCGTGAGCGTCTCCCGCGTCACCGCCGCGCTCCACCCTGGCCCGCAAGTATCTGCCAGAGAAAAGCCGGCTTAGATCGCTTCGTTGGGTTGGATGTCAGTCGATGTGCCTCCTTCACCCCCGTCACTCACCGTCGTAGGTGAGCACTCGCAGCGGACGCGCGATCCGCGCCAACGCAGGCGGCGGCGTGAAGGCGGCGGGGTCGCGGGCGACGCAGGCCGCGCGCAGCACGAGCAGCGCGGGCGGCGGCGGCAGCGCGGCGGCGGCGGCGGCGAGCAGCGTCAGCAGCGGCAGCAGCGCGCGCATGCCTCACGCGGCCGCCATGCGAGGCGCTCGTTCGCTCCGCCGCCTTCGTGCTCGCTCGCTTCGCTGCACCGGTTCAAAAGAGCCGCGCTTTACACACCGACCTCTGTTACGAAAATAACACTCGATCGATTCTTTGCTGGCGGAAATACGCTGCTGACCTGGCCTTCACGCCTCATTAAAGTGACTAAGTAAGAGAATATAGTAAAGCATAGGTAATTGATACAAATCAATTACACTTGTATTATAAATGTAAAAAACTTATATGAGTGATTGGGTGTTGTAGTTGTGTATTTGTAATTTCCACGCTAAAGTAATTTAATGAATAACAAAATACGGAATAAAAATAACTGAAACCTTGGATTGACACACTCGCTACTTTTTATATCGGAAGGATTAACAGCCCCTATAGGGTAGTAGGAGCAACCATGGGCAAAGCCGATTTTTTGGGTGCATGGCAGCTTTCAATTAACTCTGTCTAAATTTCTACATATGTGTACCTATAATAAGACCATTTATTTGTATGCATCAAGGAATTAGTATAACATTTAAATTTATCTATGAATACTTAAACACAGCAACAAAGATCTCGCCTAATGCGCTATACATAGGTACGAGTATGATCCTCAGCCGACTAAAAGGAGCGTTAGGGCTCGTGGGTGGTCAGATTTGGGGATCTGGCTGCCTTCTCGAACGAGCGCAGGGACCACGACGCGGTGTGGCCCCTGTACCCCTCTATCTCTTACCGTTTCCGAGATACGAGAGGTTAAATTTTTCGTCTGCCATCATCATCATTTATCCGATTTGAGCCACAAGGAGTCATTTTTCAAAGTGTTTCTTGACATTGTCGGATTTAACAATATTGAAAACTTCGGGGAAACTCATTTACAAACTTGTTATATGATCTACTGCTGACCAAGGCCTCTTAAGAGAAATTGTAATTTTTTTTGGCCTGGTCTGAAATGAATATCAACATACATATCTCGAAAACCATGAGTCCTATCAACATGCATCTAAGAGCAATACTGTAGAGAATGTTATAGAAAACATATAAACTAATATTTTATTCATTAATTATCATAATTATTATTACTTGTCTTGAACAGTTTCCTCGTAGTTGGAACTGTTTTTGAGCAAATCGCGAGTAACCCGTTTTGGTGACCTTCTACGGTCGGTAATCGGTATCGGATCGATGAGGACTTTTTAAATTCCATTTATGATGGTGTTTTAAACAATCCTACCAATTTTCAGCTGGGTGGGAATTAAAGTAACTTCACTACTATTTTTTGTTGGTCTAATTTGAACGAATTATGAAGTCTTGACCATTTCCTCTTATGACGTCTGCTTCTAGCCTTTAAAAAAGTCAACTGTGGTCCACATAATCAAACGTTTTGGTCATATCGCAGAATATTGCGCATATTGGGATTGGATGCATCTACGTTGGTCATTACCTATATATGGTAAATGATCTAGAAATTCATAAACCATGCTTAGTTTTAGTGAGTGTAACGCCACAGAACTCGGTTGCTCCCCAACGCAACCGGGTATCTTTCTAAGATTTCTCCCCAGTCAAAAAAAGGTATGATCCTGAATGATGCCAAGGTAAATATGAGTTTGAGTATCAATGTGGGTTCCGATCCCCTCCCCGAGCCGCCGCCGCCGCGCCGCTGCGCTCGAGGTGCTCCTCTCCTCTCCTCTCCTCGCCGGACTACTTGGGAGCGCTTGATACTTATTGTCCACTATTGGCGCCCTGCGGTTTAATCCGCAACCTACAAGAACCGTTACATTCTCCGGGATAAAAAGGAGCCTTCATGTTAATCCAGGGTATAAGCGACTTCGTACCAAGTTTATTTTGAGTAGGTAGCGTTTAAATTTCATTCTAATTAATTACGTGTTCAGCTATTTTTGCCTTTTTTTTATGTAATTGAGTGACGAGACGAGTAAATCGCTCGCCTGATGTTAAACGTCACGTTTGCCCATAATAGGTCTGCGCTACCCAGAATTTTGAACTCACAGAATTCAAGACCCTGCGCGGCACAGCACTGCGCTCGTCACCCTGAGATATAAGTTGTTTAATCTCCCATTTGCCCTGTAATTTCACTGGAAACAATGCCCTTCCAACCGGAACACAGTAATGTTTGCACATTACTGCTTGGCGGTGGAATAACTGGCAAAGGTGTGGTACTTCCCCAGGCGGGCTCTGCAAAAGAGCCCTACCACTACAAAGAGCCTGCCTGGTTGAGTAACAAACGCACAAACCTTCGTATTTGTTATATTAGAAAAATATTGCCGTTCCTTGCTTCAGTTTTCACCATTACATTGCGTATCACCTGGAAAATATTGAATTCAAAACAATGAAATTTTCAGACTCTAACTATTTTTTCATCTCTACGTTTGTATTTTGTTCTAATGTCGCATTGTTGTCACAAAGTGCTAGTGTGTCGAAGACCGTTTCCTACACTGTCGAGTCTCCGCGCTGCAACATGCCACTCACACACGGCTCACTACAAAGTTTTATCTGACTTGCACTATTCTTAACTTTGTTTTCTGAGTTTCCTATGTGGATAATTGGATATGTAGGACTGTAGGTGCGTATTTTAACTTTGGGAGTATGTTTTCCTTCCGGTTCAAATCACTTAATAGCTTTTTTGTCCCCTTCCAAGTTTCCAATCGAGCCTGGAACTTTCTAATGGCAAATGGTAGAGCCACCAAGTTAAGTCTCATTTGGTCTATTAGGATGAGCAACATCAGACACGATTTTGAACAACAAGCAAAGTTTTTTAATCGAGGTTTGTGCGAGACATTATCACATCGAATTAAAAAGTTTGTTGAGGAGCTAGAGTAGGTATATGGAATGAAAATTACTAATTATTTAGATTTCAGTTATATTACGGTTTCTGTGCGCCGTGGGTCGCAGCTAGTTACTATTATGGTATTGTGGTAATAAACTGTAAAACAACATCTAGAGAACCTAAGCGTCCCGTTACCTGTGTCCCACGAGGCATGATGTCGTGAGTCGAGTGCGGCTCCAGCGGCGTGCAGTGTTGTGAGGCGCCGCGTGCGAGCGAGGCTCGAGCCGAGAGCGCGCGAGAGGCCCGCGAGTCCCGGCCGGGGCTCGGCGCGCACTGCCGCTCCGCCGCCCTCGCGCCGCCGCCGCGCCTGCGCGCCTCCGCCCGCCCCACGTATCCGCCTGACTCTTCTCTAGTCCACTATCATAACGATCGTTGACATTCTGCGTGTTTACTACAATCTGGTCGCCTATACTTAGGATATTATGTTATTGATACGTCACCTGTTTACAGAACAACAATAATAGCTCGCGCCGTATTCGGCCGCTTCGTGGCCGACCCGTCTCGGAGGTACGTTTCATGTAGTAAAGGAGAACATTTTATTACAAAATTTTCTCGCAATTAATAAAAACCTATACACCCTTGCATTTGACTTCGAAAATTCTAACCCTTCGGTGAGACCGGAGGGGGATCGGAGGTATACGGGAGAAAAAAAACGCAATTAGTTTATGTTCATAATTTAATCTTTCCAATTTTCTCCAACGGGTGGAGTTCGGTCGGGGGAGAGCAGAGCGTGAGAGCGTCTGCGAGCGCGGCTACGGCTCGCGGGCGAGGCGCAGGATGTGCGGCTCGTCCAGGCGCATGGCGTTGCGGCCCTCGGAGACGTGCAGGTCGCGTGCGCCCAGACCCGCGTAGAAGGCGCGCGCCGGCGCGTTGCTCTCCAACACGTGCCAGTCCAGCCGCGACGCGCGCTCCGCGGCCGCCATCTGCAACACAGGCGGTGAGTGCGCTGCCGGGCCGCGCGGGCGGGGGGGGCGGGGCGGGGCGGGGCGCACCTGGCACACGCGGCGCACCAGCAGGCGGCCGACGCGCAAGCGCCGCGCCGCCGGCCTCACGTACAGGTCCTCCATGTAGAGCGCGCGCCGCGTCCAGCTGGAGTAGGCTCGGTTGCAGACGGCGTAACCCAGTACGGCGCCGCGCAGCTCCGCCACCAGCGCGAAGAACCACGGCGGCGAGCTCTCGAACCCGTCCGCGATCAGATCTGCGCTCACAAACACCGCCGTCAGTCACGAGCTAGCGACGTGCGAAGACAGCATACTCACTGTGCTGTCTTCGCACGTCGCAAGGTTCCACGTTGTACCACACTGTGCATACTATGCACACTGTGCCACACTAGCCGGGTCGGGGACCGTCTCGCGCACCTTCCACGGAGAGCTGCGGCGCATCCGGCATCCCCTCGTACGTAGCCAACTCCTGCCGGGGACACAATAAACATACAGTTAGTGAATAGACCCTAGTAGCTAGCTTCCACTTTAATAAAAAAAAATATGCATACATCTGCGTTTGACCACCAACTCGCCTTTACTGATGTAAAGTGCCGATGTGGTCGAAGAGGAGTTAATTGATATGATCGACTAAGTGTGTTCTTATCTAAGTGTGCGTCCACACTGAATGCGCGTTGACTGGAGCCTGAGACGGGTGCGGCGAGCGGGGGCGTGCGCTGGCCACAGTGACGCGCGAGCTCTTGTAGCGGTTCGATTTATCGCCATTTTACACAGACGCGCATACGCCGAGCGGCAAGACCGAATTGGTTTGATGCCCCCGCCACCCGCGCATTGGGTCGCTCGCCGACTATGCCCGTAGTGGGGCCAGAACGCGCGGACAGGCGCGTTTGAAAATTACGTGCGCTGCCGCTGTCTCGCTCAGTCCCGCCGTACTAGGTTTCCGCTTTAGTCGCTACAATACGGACGCAAAGGCGCGTTTCATATGTTTGATACTTCGCGCCCGTCGTCGCAACCGAGCTAGGCTCGCAGTGTGGACGCACACTTAGACTAAAATAAATTTTATTTTAGCTTAAGACTCTACCAACACAGCACCCATCATCGATCACAAATTATTTAAAGTCATTATTATGACGAAGGTACTTCATTTTTTTTTTATGTGACTATTCCACGTTTTAGTTTTAATTTAATTCGTTATTATTTTGAACTATTTATTGATAATTTTTTAGTTTCTAATTTTTTTTAATTTTCGACTCCTGTACGATATTACTACATTTGCGACGACACGCCTGTCGATGCAGATTTCTCAATTTTGCACGCGTCGTGTCTGAGACTCAGCACTACGAGTATACACAGGTAGCGCTAAACAAACTATTGGAATATACTACACAGTAATACCGCAGTAAGTACTTAGGTATAGTTTGATAAAAAAAAGGAAAAATAATTATGTAATAACTGATAGTGTTGTTTGCTTTGCAGTGATTGTAATTATCTTGTGCAAATAAACTTTAGATAATACCTATAGGTATAGAGATAGTAAGAATGTACACACATGTATCATGGCGTGTGTGACGTAGAGATAGTAAGAATGTACACACATGTATCATGGCGTGTATGACGCGCATGTCGTCTCGCGTGGCGTCGCGCACCGTGACCTCGTCTGCGACGGCGGCGGCGGTGTCGGCCGGCGGCGGCGGCGGCGGCGGGCTCGCCATCGTGTGCTGTAGCTCGGCTGCGGCTCCTCACTTGCCTACTGGCGACACTCACTGACTAGGCCCAAACAGAATATTAACAATACTACGAAAGTACCTATACGTATGTCACGAATATCAAAAGCGCGCGAGCGCAGTATAGTCGCGGGTCACTGAGCTCTTCGCGTCGCGTGGTTCCACCGCACGTTCCGCGCAGGCGCACACTAACTACCTACTGGGGCTACTGGAACTGGACTGGTTCTAATAAAGGACATTTATTTGTGAGTATTAAGAACAGTGTTGCAAGCCCTAAACTTGAAAACTTTAAAACCTACTAAAATTTTACAGAACTTTCGTGATCAAAAATGGTTATGAATGATATCTAATATTTACACTGTATTTTTAATTTTAATTGTTCCATAATAAACACTTCTTTCACTCGGCAATAAAAAAAAAAGACGGCGCTTGTAGAAAAAAAAACACCGCCACGCTTGGCAATAAATCCACAGTTTGGGGGCAAAACAGAATGTTCTTTTTCTATTATGACTGATAAAAAGGAGTAAAGCGCCACCTATGACACGCGCGCGGCGACGCGGCGGCTTCCCGCTCACTTCGAGCCGCGCTCGGGTCGCGCCGCGGCGCGGCGCTCCGCCCGCACTCAATCAGATTGCTTCACCGAATAACCCAAATAATTTAAAGCGTTTACCCTAGATGGCGTCGTGTGTTACAATATGTACTACTAGGAGTTCCGCCTGTGGTTCCGCGAACAGTTATAGACCTTGCAAAAACTGTTTTGCGACAATCACTATCTTTTGTCTTTCGACAAAAGAAGTCTGTCGCCAACTTTTTGACTGATTTTACTCGTATTCGAATTTCTTGTTTACAATTACTATATAGGGTTATCCATAAAGGGCTAAGCCGAAAAGGGCTCATAGTACTCATCATTATGAACAACTTTTGTTATGGGACCAACCCGAAATTCGCGGAAAAAAAATCAGCTATTCCATAGAAAAATGTCAATGACACTCGACAAAATGTATGGAACAGCTGATTTTTTTTTCGCGAATTTCGATGGTAGTAATGGTTTTATTCCTCTCGCCCGATTATGTACGCCTGTCTGTCTAATAGAACCTAACTACAAGCCCACATTATGAACATAGAACCGCTCGACAATACCTAACTTCTGATAATTGGCAACACCTCAACCTATGAGTGCCTTTATCAGAAGTGGGATGCGAAGGGCAAAGATCAGAGGATAAAACCAGCAGCTAGAAAACATCGCCATGCAACTAAACTTTGTGCATCATGTAAAGTCGTCGGGATTTTTGGCTAGTACTTAACCTTGAAACTACAAACAACAGAATATGAAAGTACAGAAGCCGATGTTTGAAAAATTTACATGGTGACGGAGATTTCAATATCAATAACTGATAAGAAGAACGATAGTAAATTTGAGATCAAGGAACTTGGCAATGCCGGCACTAGGGTTTCCAGAACCGGTACTGTTTCTAAGAACCGGGATTTCGGTACTTTTGTTCCAAAGAACCGGGAAATCCCGGGATTCCCGGTTCTTTCGGATTTTTTGGTATATTTGATATTTTTTGTTTTTCAATGGCGCAAAAGTGAATCTTACACGCAGTAGTTATTCGTTTTATACTTGTCTGAGTGTCTGAAGTGATGTGTGACTCTCAGCGGACTCTTGGAGTCTGAGCTTCAGCGAGTAATAGCCGCAGCCTATATCCTCCTCATTCTTCGCCTGTGTATATATTCTACCTGGATGATATACCCAGATATATAATATCCAAGATGTTGTTCTCTATGATCAATGCATACTTGTTACATATTTACAAATTACTTATTCTCGATGCTCGGTCGATTATTCTGTAGTGGTTTGTTATGGGACCCATACTTTTCCACTATTTCGTAGATTTGATCCTTAAGGCTGAAGCTATCGCCTCCTGCTGTATGTGCAGGTGTAGCAGAAACCTAAAATTATTTCGCTAATGATGTTTTCTTCCTAAGTGGAAGTTCAGTTGGAAGGACATTGTTTACAGTGAAATTTCAGGGCAAAAGGAGATTAAACATCTTATATCTCAGGGTGACGAGCGCAGTACTGTGACGCGTAGGGTTTTGCATTCTAATTCTTTTTGCATTCTTTCTGCAGCCCTGTTATGGGCAAACGTGACGTTTAACATCAGGCAAGCGATTTGCTCGTCTCATCACTCAATAACATAAAAAACCAATTAGATCATTAGCGTACGCTACAGTGAATACACCTTCTTTGTTAACGAGTTCTGCGAGTTGATCTACCACCATAACCCAAATCAATGGTGACATAGCTCCTCTGATTCCAAGTAGTGGTGATATGACCTGCACCGGCATCCCGCTTGGGGTGTTTTGTGTACTGCCTTCCAACTGTCAGCTTACCCAAACCAGCCGAGCTCCCTAAACTAGCAGAGCACGGCTTGGGATCGCTGATATACCTCTTCTACTCGTACTTGTGTTGCGCCACGTAGGTCCTTCTTGCGGGCAGCTTTTTGTAGCTCAATACCCTAATGCCCTCTGTCTCAATTCTGACAGTTCTGTTAGCGAGCATTGCCGTAACCCAACAGACAACTTGACAAGCTACAGAATGACAATAGAGTCTGCGGACGCCCATTCCTCTTTGGCAGGTTGGTGTGGAACTCGGCACCACCCTTCCAGTGATACCAGTGGCGTAGCGTAGGGGGGGCGGGGGGGGCGGCCCGCCCCGGGCGGCACTTTTTAGGGGGCGGCAAAATTACACAATAAATAATAAAAATATTTAAACCATTTCATATTTTTATCGCAATTACAAATTGGGACCGATTGAAAAGAGCACGGAACTTTTCATTACTTATGCTGTGACGAATTCGGTGAATCTCTTTTCTTTGAATGACATTTTGTAGCGACTGTTTGATTGTATTTCTTGGCAAGAAATACAAACTTTTACTAAGTTTAAACGTTTGAGTAGTTTTCTTTACTACACTTGAAAAACTTGAGTATATTATTTTAAAAAACATATTAAACAGCATAATTTTCAAATGAATAATGCACTTTAGTTAGGTAGTAAAAATTACAGGTAAATAGTCAAAAGTGCAGTAATAGCAGAATTTACTACTAGCCTAAGATCCCGCTATACAACGATCTTCACCGAGATATTTTTTGATGAAATGTATTTTATATTCAATCTAATATGTCAATAAATATATTGCATATGGGTTGTCTAGCAAATTTCAGTCCAGGAAATGATTAATTAATAAAAAAAAAATTCAAACATTTCCAATCGAAAGTATGAAGCCCATAGAATGTGCAAACGTTAGGATGCCTGTTCTTTTCCGGTCACAACTCTCGGGTTGCCAGGTATAAACAGGTAAATCGATACTTGTTAGCATTATGCACCGGTCTGATTATTGAATTAAAATTAAATGAAATTAAAGATTATTTCATTACACGGTGATATAGGGTTGCCTGCGAAAAATCAGTCCCGAATTCCGGTTGTCGAATTTTGAAAAGCGAAATATTGCTGAGTGAATATGTGCGAGTGAGAGGTCCCAACCAACCATCCTATGCGATAGAAGAGGACACAGTATAGCAGCTGTTTGAAGTCCGTCCATTTAAAGAAAGAGAGTGCACATGCTATTTGTTCTTGAAAATGAAAAGGATAGCGATAGACTCGTACTATATGCTGTGCATCATTTTGGAGTAGTTTTTTTTATTAAAATATAGGAATATTTATTTAATTTTTTTCAAAATTCGACAATTCAGGACTGTTTTTTCGCAGGCAACTCTATACCATCGTGTTCATAATGAAATAATCTTTAATTTTATTTTATTTCAATAATCAGACCGGTGCATAATGTTTACAGGTATCGATTTACCTGTTTATACCAGGCAATGAGGGATCCCGAGAGTTGTGACCGGAAAAGAATAGGCAACCTAAACTTTGCGTATTCTATGGGTTTCATACTGTCGATTGGTATAAAATTTGTCTAATAATCAAACCGGTGAAATGTTTATAGATTTTTTTTTTAATAATTATTTAATCATATCCTTTTTTTTTTTTTTTGGGGGGTGGTAAATCATCAAATGACCCCTCCCACTCTTGGGCAGAGCGGAAGGGAGTGTCAGACTTCTACTGACCAAAACCACCCATGTTCCTTCTACGCCCTTGTGACGCCGAGGCCGCGGTAACTTCTACCCGCAGCCCCGACGGGCATGGGCCCTTTCGGGCCCCTTCCATGTTGCTGACATCTCTTTGAGGCGCGCGTGGAACACGAACGCGCCGTCGACACGGCCTGTGTCGTCATAAGACGGACGGACAGCGAGCTAGCCCAATAGCTCACCGTCCACAGGCCCGCGTCTACGGTGGCCGGAGGTCGTCACGTGACCCCCGACGCCCGGAGCGCCTCCCACGGCGGCGGCTGGGACGAGAGGTTCTCTCCCTCTCACGTTCCGCCACCTCCTTCGCTAGCATCACTGCTTCGCAGAAGGAGGCGACGGCGTCCCATTCCTCCTCGCCCCGGACCATGGCTTGCACCAGGGCCGGACGCGAGAGATCGCCGCCGCCGATCGCCGCTACGAGAACACGGCGGGGCTCCACCCAAGCGGGGCAGACCTCCACGGTGTGCTCCACCGTGTCCTCCGGCCGATCCTCACAGTGGTTGCATCCGGGCGTTTCCTCCCGCCTGATTCGGTGCAGGTACCTCCCGAAACAACCATGTCCGGTGAGAACCTGCGTCAGACGGAAGGTAAGGGCGCCGTGGCGCCTCTCAAGCCACTCCTCAAAGAGGGGACTTACCGCCACTATTGTGGCGTGCCCTATTTAATCATATCCTGGACTATAATTTGTTAGGCAACCCAAATGTTATATATTTATTAACATATTAAATTGAATATAAAATACGTTTCATCAAATAAACATCTCGGTGAAGGTCGTTGTATAGCGGGATCTTAGGCTATTATTGTAAAACTTAGATAAACTTTTTTACTTAAAATCTAACCTGTATAATGCAAAATAATGATGACTGTTCTTGCCGAAAAGTTATCTACAAATAATGTATTGTATACCTACATTAAATTGAAATACCTATTATAAGAGGGCGGCGAAATTGTCATCCGCCCCGGGCGGCCGGCACTCACGCTACGCCACTGAGTGATACTTCAGGAATAGTTGAACTATCAGTGAATCGTCCAGTGAACTATCAGGAGGCTGTGACGGCGTTAACACAGTCATGAAGATCTAGGTCATCATCATGATCATCATCGATTCTAGGTCTCTTTCTAGATCAAATCCGGTTGAAACACTCTCAGTAGTCACCCTGATCCTGAGACAAAGAACAAACAACAATTTGATCCTAAGATGCTGGAGCAGAAGTATAAAGCGATGAGAAAATATTACTGCTACATAGAAGACATCCAACCAAACGTTGGTGTCAATGAGTCTAGATAAAGTGAGACTAACAAAGAACGCAATGCAACTGACCTTATTTGGTCCTGAGAGGCCGGAGCAGAAGTATAAAGATTTGAGAAGATATTACTGCTGCATAGAAGACATCGAACCAAACGTTGGTGTCAATGAGTCTAGATAAAGCAAGACTAATTACTGAGCTTGTGCGCAGAAAGACATGACATGTTGCAACAGTGTGTCCAGACGGACACGGAGAGATCGACGGAGCAGCAGCTTGTAAAGGTTCACTCCGTGAACTTAGACCATCCTCATGTTGCTTGAACACAATATCCGGTGAGCTCGTTCCTTTACTGTCTTTGATTGTTGGTCACACACATATGTGAAATTGTGAATGTAATGATCAATAGAATAATTCTAGTTTGTTCATATAAAGAGATGATGATGATGATGATCAGTAGAATTGTTCCATAGAAGAGTCTACAAGGTGTGTTTTGTCTTTGCAGATCAAATGGAAGATTAACACTGGATAAGTGTTGACGAGCTTGGTGGAGTATCAGAGATGCTATGGAGAAGCAGTTGCATGAAGACTTGCTGGGTCCAGAGATGCCATGGAGAGGGATTGCTGGAAGACCACGAGGAGAAGGCGCACGAGGACGTGAGATAGTCAGAAGAGGCCGTGTCGGCGCTCTGAGCCAATCTTTATTTAGAGTGGTAATAAAACGTAACTGACAGTGACAGCTTCTGAGCTGCTGACGTTTACCACTCTGGCACAACTACGAACGGTAATGAAAAGCGCGGGAAACGATACTTTAGGAATCTCGACCAGAGCCACAAGTTGATCATCTACCATACCAACCTACGTCTATACAAAATAAATCTGTCAAAGCGAAAACTCGCATGTCGAGGGTTCTGAACCAACACGATAAAAACATATTAATGCGATAAAATACAAATTACGGAACTGAGATGATATCACCAAGACCAATGAAGCAAGACCCTTGTATTTTCCATATTTTTGTATATTTTTCCTGTCCTGTTCACGTAATTACTACTTGAATTAATTCAGATTTTTTCGTCGGTAAATTTCGAAGATAAAGGAAAGGGGGGTGCGGACATATTTATTTTGAAATTAAAATAAAACCATACATGGTTTAAAGTACATAAAAGTAAAAAAAAAAATTAAGTGCCCATTTCAGGACCCAATTTTCAGGTAAAGAACTATTTCTCAGCATTTTTTTTTAAATGTAGTGGTTAACATTATCTATTGTTATGCCAAATTTCAGACCGCTAGCTTTTATATAATAGTTCCAGAGATAATCGGCTGTGATACACAGACAGACAGACGCAGGAGTCTCACCTTAAGGGTTCTTCCCCGAAAGAGGTTCAGAACCCCAAAAACATCAAAAAAAAAACAAAGCCAAAAAGCTGGGTACTTTACTTATCCTTTCGAAGGTGAGGCGGTACTTTACGCCGGAACAGCTGCAGTGCTGTCACTATATATAGCACAAGTTCGGTCGTGCATGGAGTACTGTTCGCACCTTTGGGACGGATCAGCCAAATACCAGCTTGAGGCGTTGGAGTCCATTGTGAAACGTGCCAAAAAGCTCATAGGCAAAGACTCACTTGTTCGGACTAAGCTCTAGAGTCTCGAGCATCGCCGCATGGTTGGTAGTCTGTCGGTATTCTATCGGATACATTTCGGGGAGTGTGCATCTGACCTGCATGCCCTTATTCCCTCTAGCCCATTCTATTATCGAACCACAAAGGGCACAAAAAAGCGACATCGTTTTATGGTAGATATACCAAAAACTCGTGCGAAACGCTTTGATTCCACTTTTATTGTGCGCACTGCCAGAGTGTGGAATACTCTGCCCGAGTGGTTGTTTCCCGATAGATATAATTTGGGTGTCTTCAAGTCGCGAGTGAATCGGTTCCTTCTAGGCAAGCGTGCTCCATCGTAGACCGCATCATTGCTTGCCATCAGGTGAGATGGCGGTCAAACGCAAGCCTATAACTAAATAAAAAAAAAAATCCGGACAGATGAAAACAAATTTTGCAAGTTATTGCATAGGCGTTTCGGTCGCACGGTCAATAATATCTGATTTTGCTGAATGTAGTAGATTCTATTTAATCGACTGCATTCAGATTTTGTTCTACTCAACTCAACTATGAGTGTAGCACGACACGCACTTGACGATTTATCATGTGCCCGCGCTTGCTAGTATGATAATTGACCGAGCGAGCGAAGCGTCTCTGTAACAAGTAGTAACAACTGGCAAAACTTGCTCTCATCTGTCCGGATGTTTAATTATATCTATGTTCGTATGGACGTTGGTACTCGCTCGCGTACAAGACGTAGTTTTCAACGAATCTCGACGAAACTTGGTCTGCAGGATCTACGATTACTTACATGGTTTTGGTTTTGTATGTCGTCGGGAAGTTTTGATTAGGGGGCGTTTTTTCCCATAAAGGGGGGGGGGGAATTTGCCACATAGCCATTTACTGGCCGACTATGTCATATGTTAAAATTTGACAAAAATATGTGGTACTTCCTAATTCTTAACAAGACTTTCAAATATAAGTAAAATTAGTGACGAGTTTGTCGAGATAAAAGACTGTGATTGTCGCAAAAAGTTCTCGCGAGGTCTACCATTCGCAGAACCACTAGTTATTATTTAAATAGATTAAATACCTACAAGAAAAAGTCTCGATTGGAAAATTTCTAATTAGTGGGGTCCGTAGATAATAGCTCAGTGTATTACTCGTACTATGTGTTGGTGCGTTGGTGGTATGTTGTTAGTCGTTTGGTCGCATGTGAGAGTAACGACGATTAGAGGATGCGCGAGCGGGTCCGGCCCGGGCCGGGCTCCCGGCCGCGCGCGGAGCCGGCGGCGGCGCCGGCGCGGGGTCAGGCGGCGTGTCAGCGCGGCGACGTCTTCAGTTGCGTAAGCGGGGCGCGGCGGGGCGCGGGCGGCGGGACCGCGCCGCGCTCGGACTCGCGCGCTACCGACCGGCGCGCGCACGCGTGCTGTCTCCGCTCGCGCCGACCCCGCCGCCGCCGCCGGAGCATGCGCCACCGCCGCACCCCGGCCCCCGCTCCCGCCGCTCCGCCGCCGCCGCCGCCGCCATGGACGGCTCCCTGATCACCACCAAGATCGAATATCACTTCGGTGAGTGTCCGCCCCGGCCCGACCCCTCCTCCTCGCGACCACACGGCTGCATCCCTGGCTCGGTGACACCGACCTAGACTCCTGCACTCGACATTGTGATCTAATCTTGGGTATGTATATTTTTATGGTGCCATGACAAACTACAAACTCTTATGGTCTCTCCAAATCCGCCTGTAAGTCACAGTTAAAAATTATAAGCAATTCATGTAAGAATAACTAGCCGTTGCCCGCAATATCGTACGCGCAGAAAAAAAACCGTCTATCCTGTTTTTTTTTGCTTGTCTTTCACCCTTCGATGTAATCTTCCACCTGTTTCGTCTCGATCCCAATGTCATCCCCCTCCACTCACTTCCTACTGCGACCCCTAAAACCAAACTGTAATAGGTTTAACTTTGTGAAAGCAGAACTTACAATGAACGTTTATAACTCCCGATTTTATTTTAATTCGTCCTATCCTGAAAAATATTAATATCATTTAAAAAATTTACCCGCATACTAAGTCTCAGTAACCAATTAACAAAATAGTAGTGGTTTTCGTATATTATAATTTTTCGAATCCAGTTTCAACTCTACAGTCGACTCGGTTCCAAAATCCTGATATATTAATTACGTTTATTTCATAGCCATCATAAACAAATAACTATTATGTTAACTTTTATCACGTCACTTTATTTTATTTTATTTTTATTTTATTTTATTATCCAAGGAAAACTAACGGCTAGTTACAATTATGATAAGAATTTAAGTATGGAAGGCCAATTAAAAGTTTTCACAGATATTATACATGCACATATTGACATACACAACACAGTAGACATACGGACGAGCACAGGCGTGAGGACACTACCTATTGGTGTCTGATTAACAAAAAGATAACATTCCAAAAAGATAGGTAAAGAAAAAAAAAAAAAGGAAAACAAGGAAAACAAAACTGGTTTCACAAACAAACAGAAAATAATATCAAAGAAAACAATATAAAAAGTTACTAAGTGAAGTATCGATCATTCAACAATCGTTTAATCTTAAATGCAGAGGTGTTGAATAGGTCGATTTCTAAATCTTTATCTTTAGCAAGGTCATTGTACCTTCTGCATGCCCTAATTAAATAAGAATTTTGTCTATAATTGCTACGCGCAGGTGGAATGTATAATAGATTAGGTTTCCTAAGTGAGGCAGCGGGCGTGCGCAGCCCCAACTGTCCGAGCAGCTCCGGACAGTCAACCGTTCCATTTGCTACGTTAAGGAGGTATGCTATGTCCGCTATATTTCTTCTCTCATACAGCGGGAGTAAATGAAATTTCTTACATCTAGAACTGTAGTCTGGCATGACTTTTTTTGCGCGGTACTGTAAATAACGAAGAAACCGTTTTTGAATGCTTTCAATGCGTGTAATATAGATAAAATAGCGGGGATTCCAGACTTGAGACGCGTATTCCAGGTGGCTTCGTACATACGCACAATAAAGTATTTTAAATGTTTTAATTGAAAGAAACTCAGAAGATAATCTCAACACAAATCCCAAAGCTTTCGAGGCCTTGTTGACAATGTTATTGACATGTTCATCAAATAACAATTTGGAGTCGAAGGTGACTCCAAGGTCTTTGATAGCAGATAATGTCGTTAGCGGAGAATCCTTTAAATTATAAGAAGTTACAATTGGGTGAGGTTTCCGCGTAAAAGAGCAGACGTAACACTTAGACACATTCAAATCTAATTTATTTTGAATACAGTAGTTTTGAAATCTATTCAAGTCCATTTGAAGAAACGAAGCGTCTTGCGTAGTACGAATTGGGCAGATAATTTTCATATCGTCAGCATACAGTAAAATTTTAGAAAAATGGAAGCAGGAACTGATGTCATATACAAAAATTATAAAAAGGAGTGGACCGAGCAAGGATCCCTGAGGAATTCCTGAGGGAATACACATTGCCCGAGACGTAAAGCCATTCAGTACTACAGTTTGACATCTATTTCGAACGTAATTATAAAAAGGAGTGGACCGAGCAAGGATCCCTGAGGAATTCCTGAGGGAATACACATTGCCCGAGACGTAAAGCCATTCAGTACTACAGTTTGACATCTATTTCGAACGTACGATGAAAACCATCTGAACAAGTTTCCTCGAATGCCTACTCGTTGAAGTTTATGCAACAACACGTCGTGATCCAATCTATCAAAACACTTGCTATAGTCAGTATATATAACATCGACCTGCGAAGGTTCCGACATGTATTTAGATAAATATTCACTACATAGTAGAAGATTAGATGTGGTGGACCTACCCTTAAGAAACCCATGTTGTTGTTCGCTAAATGTATGCTTGAGTGAGGAGTAAAGCTGCTTATAAACTATTTTTTCTAATATTTTGGCAAAGACACATAATTTTGAAATAGGTCTGTAATTTTCGACGTTGTCTTTCGGCCCTTTTTTATGCACGGGAGTTATGTATACTGACTTCCACAGCGTAGGGACTGTACCTTCGTTTAAAGATCGCTTGTAGATAAACGAAAGCGGAACTGTGAGACTTGCAGCGCAGTTATGAATAAAAATAGGAGATAAGTCGTCTGGACCGGCAGATTTACTCAAGTCAAGAGATTTAAACAATTTTAGTACTTCTGATTCACTAACTTCAATAGAACCTATGTCTGCAGAGGTTTCAGGAAGGTTAAAGTCGCGTACCATCCCGCCGGTAGAAGTAGGTACTAGGAACGTGGAATGAAAGTACTCACTGAACATGTCACAGATTTTTTCCCCTCGATCCGAAGAGCACTGGCCGAGTCTGAGAACTGAGGGATACGCATTAGATTGCTTTTTAGCCTTTACGTAAGACCAAAAAGCTTTGGGATTTTTTAATATATTACTTTCGATAGCAGCAAGATAATCTGCATACATTTCACTTTCCATGACTTTAGCGCGCTCCCTTAATATATTAAAAGAGTTAAGGTCACCTATGTTACCATATCTCTTATATTTAACACGAAATTTATTTTTCTCCTTGAGTAGTTTAATTAATGGAGACTTATACCACAGAGGATACTTATGCCCTGGAAAGACGGTTTTAGAAGGAATGTAAACACTGCGTAAATCATTCAAAGTACTGTATTTGATCTTCTTAATGAGTCTTCTTTGTGGAAATCAATTCACAGTTATTTTGGGCCCTAACATCACAAGCTAAAAAATGTAATGGAAACTTAAAGCTCCATTTTGACCTCCTTAGTTCATCCCTGTCATGTAATCGAATCCTAGCGTATGTTTTTTTTTACCTTCTGAAGACTAATATAAAATTGGAGGCTGGCCTTCAATTATCTAATAATTATGTACCTAGTTATATTATTAACTTATTAGTTTACTAAACATAGCCGACCGCATCCTGATAAGGCCGACGTGTCTCGGTGGCGGCCTGGTTCATCACCTGCGGCTGCGGCCTGCGCTGAATTATTATGTAGTGTTTTTTGGCTTTGTCTGTTATCTTGATACTAAACAGGCTGACTTACTTTCTAATTTTCTGTAGCAAATCTCTATAAATATAACTTCACAGTGCCAGTGCACAAAGCACGTACTCGTATGTCATTGAATATTGCGTTTTATATTAGTATAAGTTCAGTTGACTGATCTGCGGGACTATTACAATGCAAGAATACTTTATTGACACTAAAAGGCTATTCCTGATCAATAAATAATATAATATTATTTAATTAGCTCTTTTGCTTGACATTCTCGTTAAATGATCACGAGAGTAACGGACAGGGCAGTAACAATGTTGATCGCACCAGCCGCCATTACGCTGGTCGGAGGTATGATAATGCTTTCAGAAGAAAGTCTCCCTTTCAGTAAACATATCTTGGTTTAAATATTAGAGGTACAATGAAAGTAAGTCCTGTGCTGATGTTGAACCACGATCAATGACATGTGTGAGTTGATCGGCGCGAGTCTACGAAGCTCTACGAATAAATTGATAGACGATGCTCTACGACGCCCTCGCGGGGAACCCGGCCGACACGACCACGGTAAGAAGCTGCATCTATACCTACTCGTGCCTCGAATTTCTCTCGGTAGTTTTCAAAAATAATGTTTGTGCTCAACATATTGGAATACCGTTGCGTAGGCGACGAAGTACCACCGCTGCCGGCGTCGTCGGTCTGCACTGCGCGGCCCGGCTCCGGTGTAATGTTTTGTTTTGCAGAAGTAAAGTTTATTACTAGTGGTCGGACTGTAACGGGCGAGAGGCAGTTAACAGCGCGCGAGCGGCGCCGGCCCACGGCCACAGGGCGTAGGCGCCGCGGCGGCTCTGGTCTCTGTGCGCAGGAGCACAAGGTCCACTTTGTCGCAACTCGGACCGCCTCTTGCGCCCTTTCATCTTCGATGACGCTCTTATCGCTCGACGCTCGCACAACATTTTTATAGGCATCATACTAGTTCAAATCGACGTACTTACCGAGCTACGTTTTCCTGAGAATACGGGAAGCATGTGGCGTGCCGCGGTCGCGGTGCGGAGCCGCGCGACGCCGCGCGACACCGCCGGGCGAGGCGAGACGCGCGGGACTCGCTCTATCTTCCTGCGATTAGATAAAGCGCCGATGAGGCGGGCCGCTCTCCGCGGCTGCAGTAAGGCCGCGCGCCTCCTCGCGCGGCGGCGGCGCGCTCGGGCACCTCGTCCTAATGGTTTCCTTGTTATTGTTAGCGAGTGTTGACCGCTGCCGCGGCCGCGGCCGCCCGCTGACCCGGTTTGCCGGTTCCTAAACTAGCTCGCGCTCTAAGGCAAGTTTCCCAGCGAGCGCGCGAAGCCCAGGTACCACGGCCTGAGACCCTCCAACGTCTGCCCGAGTTCCGGGACCTACTGTCGTGAGTTGATCCTGATCGCTGTCAGCGATCGCTATCGCGAGTGCCCGCGGCAGTACGCGGCCGCGCGGCGCGGCGCGATGCGACACACAGCACGCCGCGGCCGGGCAGCGCTCCTCTGGTTGTCGTTGCGTGTCGTTAACCCAAATCCGTATACATATAGCCCACTTTATTTTACACTCTGCTATTTGGACTCACAGTTACTCACCTCACTAACCTTCTCTTCGCCAAGTTTGTTTACTTGACGACTGCAAAAATATTTATGTTATGTATGTACTTAGTACATTTTTATAGTGATAGATTGTAATACCTAGCTAGCCTAGTCGGCCGCGTGTAGCCAAGATAATGATTGAAGGGGTATAGTCAATTTGAGGGTTCCGTACCGTCGGTATCCTTTTATTTGGACTAATTACCATTTTTTTAACCTTTTGTACTTTTGTGATAGGCCCAAGAATATAAAACTGTATAGGTATTTGGTGTAATGTATATAAAAAAATAATAATAATAATAATCTGTTAAAAAAGTAAACTGCGCTCTGTGAAAAAGTAAACTGAGGACAAGCACAAGGGTTCCGTACCAAAATCACAAAAAAAGTGTTTTCTTCTAGTTTAGCTCGCGACATCTGCAGTGTGTTTTTTTTTATTCCAAATTTTATCAAAACCGGTTCAGTGTTACGGAGATATAAATACAGTAGATAACTCTAACGTACTCTAATGTAGCTATGTCTTTTCTTGTAAAATGTTCTCGTTGGTCTTCCTGATCCTCTACTTCCTGCTATACCTTTCTCTCCACGATGGTTTTCATTAGTTTGTCATGTCGTACAAGATGCTCAAATATTTTGCCCTTTCATTTTCTACGATCGCCATTAAGACGTCAGCTTCTTCCCGGTGCGTCCTCGTCCCTGTCCTGCTCACTCGCTCCTCACGTCTCCAGCACCACATTTGAAATACTTTAAGTTCCGCGATCCCCCTGAGGTCCATGAATAGATGAATAATTAGTCACATTTGTTTGTATAATTTTTATGTAAGTAGAGACCAACTTAAATGGAGTAAATGTTTCGTGGAATTTTTATTTATTTGGGTAAATAGGTCTATTGTACCAGGAATGTAAGTTGCGTGTGTGTGTGTAAGCAAGTAGTTGATGGGTGGGCAGTGGGCAGACAGACCACAGACACAACACCACTAACACTGTAGTTGATGGGTGGGCAGTGGGCAGACAGACCACAGACACAGCACCACTAACACTGTAGTTGATGGGTGGGCAGTGGGCAGACAGACCACAGACACAGCACCACTAACACTGTAGTTGATGGGTGGGCAGTGGACAGACAGACCACAGACACAGCACCACTAACACTGTAGTTGATGGGTGGGCAGTGGGCAGACAGACCACAGACACAGCACCACTAACACTGTAGTTGATGGGTGGGCAGTGAGCAGACAGACCACAGACACAGCACCACTAACACTGTAGTTGATGGGTGGGCAGTGGGCAGACAGACCACAGACACAGCACCACTAACACTGTAGTTGATGGGTGGGCAGTGGGCAGACAGACCACAGACACAGCACCACTAACACTGTAGTTGATGGGTGGGCAGTGGGCAGACAGACCACAGACACAGCACCACTAACACTGTAGTTGATGGGTGGGCAGTGGGCAGACAGACCACAGACACAGCACCACTAACACTGTAGTTGATGGGTGGGCAGTGGGCAGACAGACCACAGACACAGCACCACTAACACTAATGCGTGAATCAGCGCCGCTCGCGCCGCATCTCGGGCTCTTCGAAATGTGATACTTGTAGGTGAGTGCATATCATTCTAATAAATATTTAGGTAGTTGTTAGTTGAACACAACTTCGAGTAAGTCAGGAACGGCCGACGACGCGCGCATGCAGCAGTAGATGGACGGAAATGCAAAATGAGAGGCACAAAATGAGCTATACCCAATACTATACCTATATACGTTTGTACAATAATAAATGTTTAAACTTTCTAGTGAGCACGAATATCAACGTATTATATAAATATTACCATTTTTAAACAAATAAAAAGACATTGGAAAGAATATAGGTACTTCTTTACTATGTTTTCTTTTATTCCCCCCTAATGTTTGATTGGCCGAGAAAAGCAAAGTGTCACTGTAAACAAATACACAATTTTATTTTTCAAATTATGCTCGCGAGGTCTACTCTTCGCAGAACTAGCATACCTTTATTTCTCATGAGAACCTGACAGACATAACAGGCTACTAAAAACTTCACACGTTAAAAGATAGTGATATTTTATTTCTCAAAATAAAAATAAGTAAAAAAGGCAAGAAAACCGTGGGACGTGCCCCACGGTTTTATTTTAGTCTAGTCTATGCATATGTTTATAATTCCCACGACTGTATCTATTTTATTATTTTTTGGTTTTTAGTACATTTTTTTTATTGTTTTATAAAACCGTTTAACTTAAAATTTTTTTTTTACTTATTTTTATTTTCTAGTTTTTAGTTTTTATTTTATATAGTACATTGTATTATACTGGTTGAGCACTTTCATTTGATACCCATATTGATGGGATCGATAAAACCTACGTTATCCGCCATTTTGTAGCGGCCGCCATCTTGTATTTCAATTTTTTATAGTATATTGTATTCTGCTTGTTGAGCCCTTTCATTTGATACCCATATTGATGAGATCGATAAAACCTACGTTATCCGCCATTTTGTAGCGGCCGCCATCTTGAATTTCAGTTTTTTATAGTATATTGTATTCTGCTTGTTGAGCCCTTTCATTTGATACCCATATTGATGGGATTGATAAAACCTACGTTATCCGCCATTTTGTAGCGGCGGCCATCTTGAATTTATAATGATAATGAATAAACATAATTGTATTGTCACCAAAATCCAAAGTGTATACAAAATTTCAGATTAATCGGTTGACAGGAAGAGGGTGAAATTTGAATTACTAAATTTGACCCAAGAAAAAAGAAAACGTGAGCTAAATAAAACCGTTTAATAAGTACGAAATCCGACAATGAGGGTGTCACGGTACACGATATGCACTTTGTATTCTGAACCTTCTCCGGAGCAGAACCCTTTAGGCGAGACTTTGGTGTCATGTCTGTTTGTTTCAGCCAATTATCTTAGGAACCATAAAAGCTAGAGATCTGTAATTTGGCAATGTTAACTACTACAATTAGTAGAAAAAAAATACACTGATAAATAGATATTTACCTGAAAATTGGGTCCTGAAAATTGGGTCCTAAAAAATGAGTAAATTGAAATGGGACCAAATGGAAAGCGTCAGCTTTCTAATAAAAAAAGAATCATCAAAATCGATTCACCCAGTCAAAAGTTATGAGGTAACAAACATAAAAAAAATAAAAAAAAAACAAACAGACGAATTGATAACCTCCTCCTTTTGACGTGACAACGTCTTATAAATTGGTTTGCCGGGTGACACTTCAAGAAACTGCGTTACGCTCCGCTCACGTTATGCGCTCACAATGAGAGCGAGTGAGAGGCACGCGTCCCTTCCACTCGGGCATGGTTAGCCCGCCTAAGAGCGAGAGAGACAGACATAAAATTTTGTTAATATGAAATTCAGTGCGAGATTCTTTGTATAAATTAATGTTTTAAATATAATTCTTTGTATAAATAAATGTTTTAAATTGTTACTATTATTTCATCCTTCTTCCTACTATACGAATGAATATTCACATTAAAATTATTTTACCACTCAAAGTCGTTGTCACGTAAAACTTTCGCCCGTATACCGACTTTACAGGCAACCAATTTTTTTTGAAGTCGGTTAATAATGTTCTTGTTTGAGGGAAATGTCCTCCAAACCCAACCCAATCAAAACTTGCCAAATTCAAAAACAATAAACCTGCATACCAAGTTTCGTGAAGATTAGTTGGAAAGTTGGAATATGCAACCTTTACACGAGTACGAACATCCATACAAATAAACAAACATCCGGACAACTCACGCAGCTGGAAGCTAACTGCGCCTGGCTTCTATACTCGTATTATAGTTGTAGCGTTTGAAAATATGTATTTTGACAATGAATCGAGTGGATATCGTGAAACTAAACTTTAGGTACGAGTAGGTACATAGAATACGAGTACATAGACAACAGAACGCTATCTTGTTACAGATTATTTATCCGCAGGTACTGAAAGAGAAGTTTTCTACTTCTCCATAGTTTAGATATTGTAAAATTGTATAATGACATAGAATGAAATATTCCACACGGTAGTTTATAGTATAGTAAAAAGAAGCCGTTCGATTCGAGTTGGAGTGGAATGGTTCGGCGCGGCGGGGGAGCGCGCGGGCGCGGGGCGGCCGCTGATAACGTGAACCGGCGACCTCCGGCCCCGCCGCGCCGACCGAGCTCCAGCTATTCATAATAATATTATCATTATTATTTGTTTTATTCCTCACCCTCCCCGACCCTGCCCCGCTCCAGGACTAGCGATGTGACTTTTTGTTTTAAAAATGTTATCGATAATATTTTATTGCTATAACTTGTCGGCTGGTTTGCTAGCTCGGCACACGACAACCTCGTCCTATTCAGACAAGGTTACCGAATGTAGTTTCGTGACGAGATGTACTCGTAGATAGTATGCTGTTAATAAATTAATAAACAAAACTTAATTTGTAAATATATTTCAAAAAACATTTTTTTTTTGTATTGTCATCGGAGTTACCGACGTTTACCAAATTTCAACCCAATCGGACATCGGAAAGTGGGTTGCAAGATTCCACCCGAACAAACATCGTTAGATAGTTAGGTACATACTCGTACATTGCAAGTTAAATAAAAGCTTTTAAAAATAGACAACATATTTTGGAATGTTTTCTTATTGTCGTAATTCAGTGCGCACATACCCTCGTACAAACGTGTCATCATTTAGTTTTCCCATTTCATGGAGACTATCGGACGATATGAGATATTGGAGGGTCTATCCCACCTGTAGTCGCTAAGTTATTTAATTGTTAAACCATAGGGTTTCATACCAAAATGGTAAACAGGAAACCTTACAAATTAGGGGCCTACTTTTCTCTTTTTACTTCGAAAAATTGTTGAAAAATGCTGTGTTTCGAACCTACTTTTGATTTCGTGTATGTATAAAAAAATTATTTCATATTTTTGAGTGAAAATGTTTTTGAAGTCGATTTAATTTCCCGCTTAATTGGCGGGCGTATTTCCCAAGTCGATGTTTGAGGGCGAGCGGCGCGGCGCGGCGCGAGCGCGAGCGCGACACATCCGAACTTCTAATAGTTCCGCCACAACACAAGCCACCACAACACACAGTACATAAATGGACAAAATTAATGATCGGTTTTAGGCTGTTACGACTGGTTTATGTAACGGTAATTATTTTACAATGTTACGTAATATCGTACGAGCTAGTACTATTATTAAAATGAAGTAGATACAAAATGTTATATATTTTTTGAATATGAGAACTCTGATTCCTCTAAATGTACCTAACTCTAAAATACTGTGAACGTGTAAACAAACTTGTTTAAACTAGATAACCTCTGAGGCCTTTCTGCTCGAAAAATAAATTATCTTATTTTAACAAACTATTGACACATCTGATCGAGAATTATCTTTATACTCATTACAGAAATATTAACGATAAACACATAAGTAATGAATGCATATCCACAAGACCATAGGGGAAGAACTAAATATTCAGTGTATACAAATTGTGATTACCTTTTCTGAAAGCAAAGCTTAACATGTAGCATGCATGTTGTAATTACCTACAAATCTCTCCAACTCGATTTATTTTTCAGGCATATTAACATAAAAAATACAGTCGCCACTAATAAAACCATGCATTACCGAAGTGGGGTGGCAACCGATTGGCACCTGGGAAGGATTGAGTCTAACTACCGCTAGGTGGAGCCATTAGCTCTAGTTTCTTAGCATGCAAACTACTTGTGCCCATTCAGTATTGATCGCAAGAATTGGTAAAATTTGGTACATTAAAACTAATTTCTCGGCCTCCACCACCCGCGAGCGTGCCCGAGCCGCGCGTAGCACGCGCAGGTGGACATCGCGCATCGCGGGTGCGCTCGTAGCGCGCTGCTACGCCTCGTAGCCCTCTCGAAAAGAGATAACACTTTACACGTTATATTACAATAAGCTCAATACTCAATACTTTATTGCAAAACATTATGGTTTTGTATGTAGGTCTTAAATAACATATATGTTTAAAAGTCACACATAATGACCCTGATAGGGTATAAGCAATGTTGTGCGGAGCGGGTTCATTTCATAATAGCTTCGTCAGAAAGAAATTCCTCTAGTTCATAATAAGATTTGTTTAATAGTATTTCCTTTAGAGTTTTAACGAATTTAAAATTGTCTTCTTTGTCTTTAAATTTTGTGGGAAGTTTATTATATATTTTAACGGCCATAGGGTTAGGGCCCGAGCTGTGCATAGCTAGCCTAGAGGTAGGTAGAATTAATTTGCGTTTATAGTCAGGTCTTATTAGATAGGTACGCTTGTCAGTCAGTTTTATGAAAAATTGTGGGTATTTTCTTACGAACTTACATGTTTCTAAAATGAAAAAAATGAAAATGAAAATTTGTTTATTTGTCAGAAAAAATGTTACAGAATTGTGTATGAACCCTGAATCTTGCACTAGGTGAGTCCTGTGTCGCAAGATTCAGTGTCTTCCATCGTCGATGAAGTTATTAAAACTAGACAGGATAAACAATCTTAGTAATAAGTACTATTTACAAGTTCAAATACAACAATCTCAAGGTAGTGTCTTGCTTCAATTGGCTTAGGGTATGAGAATGTATAAAATGTGTATTTAGAAATGTAAATGTTTGATTTTGGGTTAATTACTAATGATTAGGTGTATGTTAGTTTGTGGTGCATGTTAGTTTGTGTGAGTGGGTGTAGTTGAAGTAGTGTGTAGGTGAGTGAGTGAGGGAATGAGACGAGTGAGACGAGTGAGTGAGATTAACGTGTGGTAAGGTGGAGTAAGTGAGGTTAATAAGAATATTGTAACAATTATATAAGTATATAATTATATATTTTTACGACAAATTGTTGGGAAATTTACTACAGTAGTCACTCAATCAGAATGTTTTACTTAAAGCGGTAAGTTATTATTTCGCAGTTTTATTGATAATTGTAATTGTAAGGGGCCTGATTCCCCACAAGCTGGTGATTACAGATATTCTAACATGGGTTGCGTAAAGAAAAGAAGAGGTGGTCATTTATTGCAATCAATATGAGAGGTCGAGCCAGCAAGTGCGGAGAAGCAAGCCCCTTAGGGTCATTTGGTAATTAACAATATATTTTCCGTAGCACATTGGTCCAAAGAGGTTAGCCATCTCGTGACTTTACGTTTACACACAAAACGTGATGTTTGTAATAAGCTAAGAGAGCTATCGAGGTGCTGATATAGGAGCGGGCCCTTGAAGTAGTAGGAACGTTGAGCGAACGTAGTCCTAGTGAGGGAAATCTTCCAAACATTGCGACGTGCTGACCTTGTGGGTGGGATGATTGTACTTAAGGCCGTCCTATGGAAACGCAGAATCACCGCGAGAATGTATAGTTGGCGAACCGTTAAGTGTCTTGTGTCATTGTATAATTGGACTGTGGGGTATAAATAAGGCTTCTTATAAGCAACTTTAAGAATGAACCTCTGAGCGCGTTCGATTTTCATGAAGAGGGTTTTATTTGCAGATCCCCAACAGACTATGCAGTAGCTAAGTATGGATTGGCAGAAACCGTGGTATACAATTTTGAGAGTATTGGGATCTGCCACTGAACCTAATCTTTTAAAGATATGAGACATTTTACGAAGTCGAGCACATAAGTTGTTAATGTGGCATTCCCAATTAAGCCGGTGATCAATGGCGACACCCAGGTATTTTACATTATTAACGCGCGTTAGCTCCGGACAACGACATGGCTGGTTGGAGTGTGGATGACATATATGAAGTTTAAGATTTATTTTACTTGGACAGGTCCGCTGGGTGATACAAAAAGTAATGTACTTTGTTTTGGTCGCATTAAGTGACAGCAAGTTACGTTGCAACCAATGAGCTACCTCCGATAATCCCTGTTGAGCCACGGCTGCTACCTCGTTCCAGTTTTTGCCTTGAAAGACGAGTGCTGTATCATCAGCAAAGGTGAAGAATTTAGCTTGGTTGATCTTAAGCTGGCAGAGGTCATTAATATAGACCAGAAAGAGGGTAGGTCCAAGGACACTGCCTTGTGGTACTCCAAAAGAGACAGAGACATAGTCACTGTGAAAAGGTGCAGCATGAACCCTTTGTTTCCGATCGCAAAGGTAGGAGCGAAACCAGTCGAGTGTTGTGCCACGTACGCCATAGAGTTCCAACTTCCGGATTAGCATTGGCCAAGACACTGTGTCGAAAGCTTTAGCCAGATCAAGGAATACACCTATACACTTTTGATTCTTGTCTAGACAGTCCGTCACATGATCAACAAGGGCCACAACTGCATCTTCAGTAGATTTCCTGGCTCGGAATCCATATTGATTGGGAGACAACATTTTGTTATTTTCTAGAAAGCCGAGCAGTCGTTTATTTACAACTTTTTCTAGTATTTTGGATAGAGAAGGCAATAAAGAAATTGGCCGGTAGTTGGATACAGCAGTTTTGCTTCCTGTCTTAAATATTGGACAAATATCAGCGATTTTAAAGCAGTTAGGAACTACACCTTGCAACATGCTTAAATTGCAAATGTGAGCGATTGGGGACGCCAACATATGACTGGCCCGTTTAAGTAGCTCGTTGCTAATCATGTCGCTGCCCGGGGCAGAAGCTGTTTTAAGTCCAGAAATAATTTTGGTAATTTCGAATTCATCTGTAGGTTTTAGAAAAAAGGAGTTGGTTGGAGAAGCAGTGATAGAAATAGAGTTAGTCAGTTGCGATTCGGATGTCTGCAATTGCGAAAGCGTACTCTGTGCAAGATTTCTGCCTACTGACGAGAAGTAATCGTTGACAGCATTCAGGGAGTCCTTCGGATTGGGTCTTATGTTAAGGAGTTCATTGTTGTCTGATTTAGATTGTTTAACGTTACATATGTTTTTCACCGTGTTCCAGAGCTTTCTGCTATCATTTTTGTTAACTGCTATTAAATCGGAATCGTAGTAGTTTTTTTCTGTTTTAAGCAATATATTAAAGTGATTACGGAATCTCTTGTATTTATCTTGTAGTGCTTGATCGTCTGGGAACTTTTTAGCCTTTAGATGCAAAGCGTCTCTTTGCCTAGCACAATTTACTAGTTTAGGTGTCATCCAAGGTTTAGTGATTACATCAGAACACTTAATTTTTTTCTTTATGGTGTTACTCTGTACTGCTAGACTTATATTGTTGATCAGAAATTCCGACGCCAAGGTGACATCGGTTTCGCTGTAAAAACTGTCCCAATTGATGCTCTCCAGATTGACCAATTATTTTTACAAGAAGTCAAGACAGAGATATCGTCCGCAAAAATATACACAGGATTCGTTAATTACTTTGGGGAGGTTATTAATATACATCAAAAATAGGATGCATCCAACGACACTTCCTTGAGGAATAGAGTGGTTCATTTGTATTGGAATGGATCTAGTTATATTTATCATACCAGTGGTAGGGTCAACATTTTCAATTTCCACGAACTGTTCCCGATTATCTAAGTATGAGCAAAACCAATTGTGAGTTACGCCGCGTATGCCTAAACTATATGGTATGTGTAACAGTAAGTCATATTGAACTTTATCATACGCTTTTGTCATTTCTAACAGGATACCAATTGCATATTCTTTATTATTTATTGTATTCAAAATTTCGTGGATTACTTTATACACAGCCAAAATTGTCGAGCGATTCTTATGAAAGCCGTTTTGTGAATCATCAAAAATTCCAAATTTTTCGCAAAAAGAATTGAGTCGTATTTGCATTGAATTGAGCTTCTCGCTGATAGATGCCACATCATGGTGTAGCTGAAGCTACGGCTTTATTTCACATTGGAAAGGAAGTTGTATTTTATTATAATTATAGTGGCTTCTCTGTCTTACTTTATATTATTATTGCTACGTCGCGCGTCGCAACGATGGAATAATTGAGCTCAGCTATTAGACTGTGCTTTAAATTATATGTACATAATTGTATGACTACCTGTGCACTGCGAATGCACGCATCACAGCTTGTAGATATGATTTAGAACAGAAAATGTGTGAGGAATAGAGGTTGCAACATAGAGTGCAGGTAGAGGAGGGCGCGCATTGTTCTCACGCGGAACAATGCCGCGTGCCGCCGCGCTGACTCACGCTCCTAGGCGGACTCTCTCACGCAGTATTGCCCAAATTCGGACTAACTCATTATTGTTCCTCCAAAACTATTTCTTAAAAATATTTTCCACGATAACATACCGAGTTCGGTAGAAAGTAAGACGAGAGGCTTATTGAGCTGATTATACTCGTAGGTATAGGTACATACGCCCATAGTGTCCGTCATTAGCTTCGGTCACAAAATTCATATTCAGAGAGTTTCTCACTGATATTCAAGAGATAAAATTTTAATTTCGATTTTGACTCTAGTCCACTTTAGATCCACTTTACAATTTAGCGATGTCTAACATCGCGGTAGCAAAATACAAACAATATAATATCTTAGAAATGAAAATATGTGTTTGATAAAATAATGATAACAGTCAGTTGTTTGCATTCAAATGTATAATACAAACGTGGCTCCTACCGAGTCATTATTATAATGTTTGCCTGCAGAGTGCCGAGTAGGTACCGTGAGCCGGGCGCGGCGCGGTGTCTGCTCGCGCGGCGCGCGGCGCCGAGCGCGCCCGGTGCTGTGCCGATCCTAAACAGCCCCACGCCAAGTTGCAATTCTGGCAAAGTTGGCTGGACCTGCAGGTTCGGTACGACCGAGTACGACTTGCAAATGAGTAACCGGAATAGATCGGCCGCTAATAAGTGGACAAGTTAATGAACCTACAAGGGTCTCCGTCTCCGCGCGCCGCGCGCCGCGCTCGTCGCGGTCGTCGCGCGGCGTCCACTGTTTGCGGACAAATGTTCGACTAACGGCACCCAATGTTTACGCGGTTTGACTTTATCATTAAATCCTCGTCGTCGTGGTAAGATATGATGTGATATTATCGAAATATGGTAAGTTTTCTTTACATGCTAACTAATTGACTACATTCATCAAAATGAGACAATGTAAAACCAATCTGTCAAAGCGAAAACTTGCATGTCTTGGGTTCTGAAACGGGCGTGGAACCCTAAAATCGTATCTAAGACAATAGACAGATAGACATAGGTATCACAATTTAATAGATAAGATATAAAATACAAATTAAGGAACTGAGATGATATGACCAAGACCATTGAAGTGGACCCTGTTATTTTTCATATTTTTATAATAAAAAAGAACTATTATTTTGGGCAACTTCGCTATATTTTTCCTGTCTAGTTCACGTAATTACCTATCTGGTTGAATTAATACACATTCTTTCGTCTGTAAACTTCGGAGATAGGGGAAAGGTGCCGTTTTTTTCACAGATTTTGAAATTAAAAAACAACTAAGCCTTGTCAAAAAAAAATAAATAAATGTAGTTATAAAACTAAAAAACACGCATTGACATCAGCCTTTAACAGGTGTGCTAAGTTTGAATTAATCTGACTTCAAAGTAGGGCAAAATTGAATCCAAAAGGGTCAGTTACAAACATACGAGTACGGGTGTACGGGTAAAACTAATAAAAGCGTGTTAAAAATGATTTGAAACGTCTAAATTTACCTTTCATTTGGTACCCCACATGACCATATTGCTAGGCTTAAAAGTTTTAGATCGCTATTTCAGGACCCCATTTTCAGCTAAAGACCTATTTCTCAACATGTTTTTTTTTCTAAGAGTTGTAGCGGTTAACATTATCCAGCGTCATGCCGATCTTCAGAGCGCGAGCTTTTAAAGTTCCTGCGATAATTTGGCAGTGACATACAGACAGACAGACGCACGAGTCTCGCAGGGTTCTTCACCGAAGAAGGTCCAGAACCCTAAAAACACCAATAACTTGAAGCTTAAGTAAAAAAAATTGTCGATGTTTTACTTCGAGAAAGAAGACATAAAAACTACATTTAGCTAAATAATCATCAAACTTAACTAAAGAAAAAATACAAAACAATATTATTCCGAAACATCTTTAATTACTTTTGTGAAATATTGGTATAAATTGTTACCTGGAGAATATTGTTTGCCAAAATAATTTTAATTTTAATGATCAATAACATCTTGAACATTTTCCAATTTAGAATAGATTTTAACTCTCAAAAGATTTTATAGCACTTATTACTAGGAACAACTTTTGATTCATTTTAAAGTAAATATGCCTATACAATATTTTAGATTCAAACATAATTAATATTAAAATGTACGTACTATTTCTCATTCATCAATTTTGAAATTAATATGGTGTTGTGACAGGCGGGGACCGATGAACAATAGTATCTATAATGATTCTATAAGACTTCATTATCGTGTTACGAAACCCTAAATAAATTGTTAAAATTATCAAATTGTTTATTTAGTTTTAACAAATGTGCTGCACAAATCGCTAGACAAAACAAACAATGAAGCCGAGAGCAGCGCGCGCACCGCGGGGCGCCGCCGCCGCCGCTCCGCACCGCACCCGCCGCGCTAACTTATCACAACACCATTTTTTCAGCAAGCGAGGGCTCGTGATACGAGGAACCGTCGAGGACTTGGAACCCTCACGATTTACAGCCCATTTGTCGCTAATACGATACAATTTATAGGTTCCCGGGAGACAACGAGTCTACATTTCGACGGCTATAATGATTTGTGAGGTGCACTCTGTGGACATGTTTACGAGGTTCGTCTCATGACTGTATCAATTCATAGAAATAGTATAATCTTTAAGACGTTCCATTGACTACAATATTCGAATACGATTATCTAAAGTCAAAATAAATTTAAGCAAAGTATTTGAATGTTCACATTTTTTTCTACAAATTTCTTTTACTTTGAGCACATGAAATGTCGAGGCCATTCAATTCCTCGGCCACAAGGATACAATATACCTAATATAGAATAAAACCGTTGAAGCTCGTGTAGTTGTAGAAATAAGTAGTGAATATAGTGCAAGTGTTATTTATAAAGAACACGTGAACATCTCATGTATCTTCACCTTAATAGAAACGATTAGTAAAGTGGTCATGCTCTTAGTCATTACTTACCTAGTCATGTAAGTATGATTTAAAATACTTACTGGCCTCAGATAACATTGTAATTTTTATAAGAAGCACTCTTGGCTTTTTCTATAAAAAAAAAAAACATGAGCAAGGAAAGTTCAAAATATTCGGGAGTTGGAGGTCTCGAGCTAGCTACACTCGCCCATATGGTTTTCTATCCCAGCGGTGGAAGTTCACATAGAAAAAAATACTGTTGGACTTACGAGGAAGAAAGTAGAGTTAATGAATAATTAAATCATCTCAATTTTTTTTCATAAATACAATACTATTTTACCTTAAGTATTATATTTATGTATAGAGAAATAAGAAAGTGCCTATACTTGTACTTGTGCCATTTGGCTGCGACTGCGACATAGCTGTCAGCAGACTTCTCTCCTTCTTCTCGGTCGTAACGCTCTTGACAGAGAAGTCATGGTCATCATGTAGTATATTGGCAAGGGCAGATGTAATGTAATAAGATTTCCCTTAGCCTACCATAATGATATATTATTGTAGGTACACGAGAAAGTGCGTAGGCCTGGTGTATTTACCTAATGCTTATCTCTAATATTTTATATGTTTGTTTTTTCGTGGTATTCATAAATCGCTATTGTTATTGTAAGATCCGCTGAGGTAGTGGTCGGTGTCAGGTGCGAGTGCGGCCGCGAGCGCGCAGCGGCGGCTGGAGGCGGCGGCGGCGGCGCGCGAGCCGTGCCGTAGGTCGGGAGATGGCGGCGAGATAACAGCGCACGTGCTGTGCCGATAGCTTATCTTCGGGCGCGACGCTCGGCTGCGCTATCGATCAGCTGACGGCGCGCGCAGACGCACCGTCTGCCGGCCGCCGCCGCCGCCGCCGCCGCTCCCAGCTTCCAGGGTACTGTCTTCTGACGCTTGGCTTCTGGTCCAACTCCTGTAAGCTCTCACTAATGACTTTCATTTCTAACCCGTCGTTCCAGAAAATCTGAATCTGAATCAGTATCATAAAGTGCAGCATAACATAAATAAACACATGTGTTCTGTTTCTTTTTTAGTAGTTGACACTCAACAGTAGGTATGTTGGTACTCGCGTAATGGGCGTATTTTTCAACCAATCTCGACGAAACTTGGTTTCCGAATTTCACGATTTCATAGAATTTTATTATTGTCGGGTATTTTTTGATTGCGAGAGTATTTTCCTCAAAATTTCGCCATTTGCCAGCCGTATTTGATAAAAGCTGGCAGAGATATTTTACCCCTAATTCTAAAAAAGAATTTCGAGTAAACTCAGTCAAGCGGTTGTCGACATAAAAGACTGCAATTGTTGCAAAAAAAAAACTCGTGAGGTCTATTGTTCGCAAATATGTACTAGTTAATAGGTGATAAAATGATAGTTAAGCCTAACCTATTTTCTTGATAACAGATTCTCACCTTCTACCTGAATATTGACAAATCGTTGGAGGTACCCGACGTGAAGTCGAGGGGATTTGATCCGCTGCCACCTTAAACACCTTGTACAATAATAATGATATGTCCCGTGACTCCCGTGATTCCCGTGCAATCTGTACAAGTGTACATACTTAAGACTCATGACACGATGACAGTTTGCCTATGCTTGACTCGACCGTGCGTTATCTTAAGGCCCCGTTCCCGGCCATAGCTATTTTGTTCGCTTATTTTCTATTTTTTTTGGTATTGAAAAAGTATTAATTAAAGAATAAATAAAATTGGCATTATTTTTTAAATATTATTTAAAAAATCAATTTGATGACCGATATCCATGAAAAAAAAAACAATACGTAGGTACCATTGTTTTCAACTTGTCCATTGTTTGTAACCATTCGAATTAGACAGATTAGACATTAAATTATTTTATCGATTAAGATTGGAATAGCAATATTAGCATAGAAAAAAAAAGACATGAAACAATTAGCTCTCGATTCGAGGAAAGACAGGAAGTAGTGTTGAGCGCGGGACACAGGAGCCGGGATCGGCGCCGGCGCAGCTCCGGGGAGGCGCGGCGCGCATCAGTCTGTGCGCGGCCGTCGCTGCGAGCGCACGTAACGTGAGTACCAACCGCGAGCCAGCATGCTGCACGAGGCGTGGGCGCCGCCCGCCGGCGGTTTCAAGATGGAGCCCTGCGAGTTGGACGCGCTCTTCACCGAGGTCAACAACAACTACTTGAAAGGTAAGCGCGTCGCGGCCGTCTCCGAGCCGGCCCGCCTGCCGCCTCCGCCGCGCCGGGTGCGGGGGCTCAACACCGGATCGGATGTTATCTCGCGTAGATCATACTTCATTCACCAAGATCGGAGCTAAGTAGATACTCGTATTGATATGTAATCTGTCTACTTATGTTTTGTTTGTTTATTGATTACCCTGACGATTCGTAAGTTTTCTATGGTTTTTTTGTACAGTGTAGGTTAAACGATTTATTTTATAACACTATTACTTCAGCTCCTGTTTTAACTTATAAAATAATGGTTATCGATCTCATTATTTCTAAATTGTATGCGTTTCAAGTTAAAAGAAGCTTTTCATTGTCTTTGTTTGTTTGTTTGGTCATTGTGATTCCCTATACAAACAATATAGGTACGAGTACATAATTAATTTATTAATGTTGTTAAAATTAATGACTTTGTTTTAATGAGCACATAAATATAATTAGCATTCTAATTGCTTAATAGACCTTTTGTGCGCTATAGTACCCTTTAAAATACATTAATTAATAAAATCATAATATGTTCTTGTTCTCGTATTCTTTATTCAGACATTATGTATGACGCTCGACACTTCATTGTGACGAGGGTTGTCATCTTTTCATGTAGGTGTATATCCAAGAGAATCCGCTTTTGCTTTATAAAATAAAGAGCAGCTATCTCTGCGAGCGATCACAAACAGAGCGGTGCGCGGAGGGTACCTCGTCAGCGCGTGTGTGTCGCACCAATGAGCGGCCGGAGTAACGTGTGTTTGTGTGCGTGTGCGCAGAGGGCGAGGCGGAGTGCGGCGCGGAAGGCGGGCGGCGCGAGGAGAGCCCGCCCCGCCTGCCCCCGTTCGGGTACGCCCCCGGCCCCGGCCCCGGCGCCGGCGCGGGCGCGGGCGCGGTGTCGCCGTCCCCCTCGCGCAGCTACCAGGAGCTGCGGCCGGCACACGCGCGCGACATGCAGGCCTACGCGCACCTCGAGGAGGCGCTCTTCAAGCCGCCGCCGGCCGGCGCCGCCGCGGCCTCCACCGACGGCTACCTGCGCCGCTCGCCCGCCGCCGCCAGCCCCTCGCCCGAGCGCCGCGACGACTTCCGCGCCTACGACTACCACCAGCCGCCGCCCTACGACCACGACCACGACCACCACCACCATGTCGACGACAAGTAAGTACCCGTTTGCTTATACAATATTTGTGTCAATTCCATTGTCCCGCTAACTAAACTAAAGCAATCTGAGAGTATTCAACCCTTTTAGCGCCTCTTTCTAGTTCTGCGAGAAAAACTTGGGTACAATTACACAGCTGTTAAATTTAGTTAAGATAACAGTACAACAGAATCGACGTCACTATCTCTATCTCGCTATTGCATTATAATCACTTATCTATCCTATAACACTACTCACGTTTATTCGTTTTGTTTTGATTATTATCGCTTACGACCTTCTCGTTTCCCATTCATGAAATATCGTCTGAGAAAGTACATGTTAATAAACCCAATTAATAAATAGAAATCTTACGACTTCCAAATACAATGCAACTTAGACTCATTTACAGCATCACTCAACACAAAATAAAAAATATAATGATGGTTTCTTATCAGTTTTCACCGACGACACATAACGAAATGAAAAAGATATTATTTGGTACAAATATGTGTTTAAGAGTGTGTTTAACACCTAGTTGATGTCGTATATGTTTATTATAATTAAAACCTCCAAAACAGGTCAGCCAATCTGATTACAAAGTTTTTCATTGAAAGTAGATTTTGTTACGGTGGTTGTTATTGTTAGCTGTTTGCTGCAGCAAGCAATGTACTTATTTCTACTAAATTTTTCGCCTCAAATAGGGCGAACGGTTTTTTTTGCTTTTAAATCTTACTTCTTAACTACCTTTTTTATAGCCTATGTAAACGTATGTTTTCATGAATGTATGCTTGTGTATATATTTTCTGTAAACTACTGTACCTACTATCTGATGAAAATTAAGGAATCTATCAATACGTTCTAGTTTTCTTCGTCATATGAAGTATTTAAAATTAAGCCTTGTATTTTGTGGACAAAATATCTACTCAATCAGCTTATTTTATCAAAAGCCATAATAATACATTTTAAAAAGCAAAGCAAAGCAAGAAACGGTGCAAAAGAAAAAGATTGTCCATTATCATAAAAACATCATTTAATAAGTTGCCTATACAAAATTTCAGGAATCTACGAGTATGTCTACACTTAACATGAAACGGCTATAATATATAAAATATATTATAATGTATTTATATTTATACCTATGTATATTATAACCATGATAGAACCACTTTTCAAAACCTAATAGTTTTGCGTTTGCTTTGAATTCAAACAAAATTAATTTATTATAGGCTACCCATAATCACACAAATACAAAAAAATATTAAATTAAATTACATAAATATTTATTTACAAGATTATAACATCCTAATGGATGCACGCTCGTGTAAAATGATGTTTCCTCGGTTTCCCGCTCAGTAAATCGTTGTAGCTGGGAGCGAGGTCTTAAGACCGCGTTCAGGACCAAAGTAGCTTTATCGTGTTTTTCAAAAATTTTCAAGAGAAAAGCATCCATGACTTAATTTTCAAATAATGACCGCCTAATTTTTTTAGGATAACAAAGAATTTTCATATTAATAATCATGGCATTTTGGCAAAGAAGAAAGAACAAAACATCGAGAAGTGAAGTGAACATCGTGAAGTTCAAAATTGGGTTGCAAGATTCCACCCGAACAAACAGAGTTGCATACGAGTACATTGCATCGATCCAGTATGTATTAAAATTATGTAGGTAGGTACTATTATGTAGGATGTACCTAGATCGGCCTTTCGTAGCTTCGTAGAGTAACCGTCCATCATAGAAAAATCTATGATGTTGGCCGTGACGTCACAACAGTCAATCAGTTGTATTTTGGCAGCTAATATAAATTAATAATGTCGCCAAAATGTCAAAGTCTGTGAAGAAAATCACAATTTTGAAGAGTAAAATGGCGGCGTGTGCTGTTAAATTCTGTAAAAGTAACAAGAAAACCATTAATAAATCAAGAGGAAACGTTTTATATCATGTGTTAGTGCTTAACATTTAAGTAATTTAATATTTTTGTAAATTATCACATATCTGATACAAAAACCGAGTAAGTAATTTCAATCAAAAAAAAATCTTATTCAACCTCAGATCAAGTAGAAAGGCAGATAAAGTCCCGCTTTAGACACGGGTGAAGCCAGTGCACGTATACTTAAAGCACACATTGACGAATAAAAACTACCCGAATCAATCGTCAATTCTTACGTCAGTTGCTCATAGAACGTGGACAAGAAAAATAAGTAGTAATAAGGGTAGTTTTTAAAATGTGCTTGTAGTATACATACACGGGCAGTAGGGTAGTTTTTTTGGTTTCACCTGTATCTAAGGCGGAAATCTGTCTGCCTTTCTGCTTGATCTGAGGATTCAACACAATTTAATGTATGTATGTGCAAACTAAAATGAAATGTATAATAGTAACCATATACAATTCTTATTATAAATATGTTATTTATTATTCATCACATCATCATCATCAGCCTAAAGAACGCCACAAGGTTCTGCCTCACGCATCCGCCACGATCTTCTGCCTCACGCATCCACTTGCTACCAGCCGCCTTACGCAGGTCGTCGTTCCACCTGGCCGCAGGGCGCCCTACTATTATTATGTATTTAAAAAACGGAGCGCTTTTTTTGTATTCTGGTAACATGCCATTAATTATGTCACAACGGTGAAATTAAAACATTTCATCAAAATTAAAGTACTTAGATCACTCAGTAATTTATCTACTTATGGAAATCGTCGGTATTTCTATGAAGACTCATCGATAAATTCGATTGATTTATTATCTCTTAAGATATTCAGATCCCATCACTACGTTTGCTGTCAAAGCTTAACGTCAATGTACAGTAACCTATAGTATAGTAAAAAAAGCTATCAATTGACTTAACTATTTGCTATCACAAGGATGATAAATTATTACAATATTTGAAAATGTTGGTTAATAAGGACCAAGTACCTAACCTACCCGAATACGGACGGATCCCCCCCCCCTCACGGATCCCCACGGATTTTGCATTTTGGCCCGTTTAAAGATTAAAAAAAAAACTAAATTAATTTATTGCAGGCTTATTAGGTATACCCATCACATTTAAAAAAAAAATTGGTACCTAATCCTAATTAGGTTTGTAAACACTACTTGGTGATTTTTTATCTTAAAAAAATTATAAATGCGCGAAAGAACTTCAAAGTAGATCTGACCTATCTATGTATAGCGCGGCTAGGTTTCAGCGAAGAGGCCGTGCTCGGAGGGATGTCACGTGCGGCGCGCTCGTACGTGCGCGGCGCGACCTCGCGGGGCGCATTCCTCGCGAGCCACGCCGGGCCGGGCCGCGCCGGACGAGCTGGTTGTAAAACGCCACATTGTGACACTGCTACAGCTCTTGGTGGCCTCCACTGGTCGCTTCACTGTGCACACTGTTTTCTATTTAAAATCAAAAGAAGCACTTTCAATTGCTTCTATTAATTCGCATTGTCCAGCAACGCTCACTTACATCCAAAAATCTTAGCAAACAGCACGCACGACAAACCTTTGGCCCGTTGTCGAAGAAAAAAACCAAAGTAGCGCTCTTCTCAAACTTTACTTCACATAACAAGATGTTGAAATTATGAAATTATCACGTTCTTGCTTGGGAGTACACATGCAACCTCTTTTAATAATTTTTGTTAAAACAACTTGAATATAGTTAATCGGTTGTACTCGTAAAGTCTGTGAGTTATACCAAAGTTTATATTATTCTCTATAGCATGTATATACCTACTCGTAGCTATAATGTTTGGTAAAATGGTAATATTTCTAGTTTCATTTCGCTCGCAAAAACTGGCCTGTTTCCCAAAGAGAGAGAGTGTTGGTTGTATTTGTATCATTTTATATACTTGTATTGGATTTATGTGGTCTCATAATAAAACCAAACTACACTAATAAGCACAATTACATCGAGCTAGTCATATAAAAAGTTTGACTAATTTCTGTTGCACGTTTGAAATGTTATGTCCCCCAAATTTAGGTAATTGATAATCTTCTTCATCGTTTGACAAGCAAGTTTGGTCGTGGTCCGTGCTTACAATTCCTCACGGTTGATTTCCTCGTACTCACATACTCGTACGTGCAGGGGATAGATGAGACTATACTATATAAATTGTCCTTGTCTTTGCAAATCCTCACAAATACCCTTAATGCAGTTAATGCAGGTTTACCGACCTACGTGAACTTCACAGTCCGAGCTTAGCCGTCTCCTCGATTACCAGCTCTTGTCAGGTCTGGTCAGGTCTGGTCAGGTCAGGGTGGCCGGGAACTAGTCACTTGTGGGTTGTCCCTAGCGGGTAGGCTACCCAAGAGAGGTCCGGACTGGAGCCGCTGCTGGCACATTGCCGGTCTAATAGCTAGCTCAATACGTCATTCTCGATAGTCGTTAATTCGTGTTGGATACACTCACCAAGTTAATCTTCAAATGCGTGACAGTTTATCGTCTAGATACACGATGTTTGAGTTGGCCTCTTTGCATCACGATGGTGTTGCACCTTCTTGTAATCCCGCCATGTGAAGGTCCCCGCAAATATTTTTGTAAGCAAGCTTGTTTGACAGAAGTACTTAAGAAAGATAGAATAAAACCACGGTCAAAGTTATATCCACAATAGCTTCACAAATGACACGTATGTATGAAAATAAATATAAATAAATTCCCTAGTTGCTCTTAGTTAGGGGCTGTCCTGAAAAGTTCTGAAGGCAGATCGACTTTATAGTCTTGTCGCTGAGACCTGGCAAAGCAGCCTTATCGACTTACTTCTCCGATGTTCGATGCTGGCATCATGGAATTTGAAACGGTCTAATCTGGCTTTTCTCAAGCGTAGAGTTTTCATAGGGAGACAGCCCCTGGGCCTAATCGCTGAAATACATGATATGTTTATTGCCTATCTTAACTATTTTCTGGAGGTAAATAGAAATGAAAGAAGAAAATGTTTAACATTATGTAGGTATTCGTAGTTTTGATGATAGTAGTGATCGTGAAACGCTCGTCGCTCCGTGAAAGTTCAGGCGTACTCGTATCTACATTATTTATGTCACGTTGTATTCGTTTGCATAATTACGTCCTCGTAAGTTAGAAACCGCTCCGAGCCGCGGAAACATAGCTTCAAGTTTACTTTAATGACAATACATACTCGGCGGTAGTTATAAATAAACTGTTGACAATGTAGAGCCGTCAACGTAGCGGACTGCGGTCGACCCAATCGACTAATTAATTTATATAATATGTTTTTAATGTACTCGTAGAGCGAGCTGCGGTGCGGAGTCGCGCTAACGGTACATTAACCGTACCGACTACGCAGAAACAATGCACTAGGTACGGAGGTAGGTAGTTTAGAGTGCAGCGGCGGCGGCGGCGGCTATAAAACGAGCCGGTTAAATAAGTCACCGAGTGCGAGAGAGAGTCGAGTAGGTTCAGTAGTTAGGTACCCGCGGAGTAGCGGCGCGGCGGCACAGTTAGCGCGCTGTTTGGGCGCTGTATGTGGAGCGAGCGTCCTCGCGACGCGCGTTATCAGCACCAGCCGCCCGCGTGTGTGCGTGCGCGGCGCGCGTGTGTGCCGTGTGTACATCACCCAGCACAACCATTATTATTAATAGTCGCCGTGGCTGTGCTGCGACACGTTCACAATACGAGTGCCCTGTCAATGTTGCAATGAACACACGAACAGAAACGATTTCTTGCTCTAATAGGAACCCACAGATAACGGGCAACAAAATGCAGAGCGAGATTTGAAAACGCCCAATTAATGTTTTAAAATTATTTTTTTTGCAAAAAAATAACAGCCTTCTTTTGGTTTTGTTTTCAGTGTGTCGTTGAGGGTCTTACAGTAGTTTTTTTTTCATACAGTAGTTGTTGGCGAAGAGACCCAAGTTGTGTCTTGGCTTCCGTTACCAGGAGCCGCCGTCCTTCACCATTTACATCAAGTTTTCATATTATACCTAGGTACGTCAAAGAAAATGTAAATGACACTTCCTTGAAATTACAGGATGTATGTAATTTCAAGTTGCCATTTGAAAGTTCCAGTTTAATTCTATTTTACTCGTACTATGAAAACTAACGTGGTTTTTACACATTTCGTTACTTGCCTATTATTTCTATTAATATCAAAACCAGAAAAGCTAACATCTGTGAAATTGCAGTTCAATCGGAAACATTATACCTGAGAGGTCGAAGCATTCATTACGTACTTTGAACCGAAAGGATAACAGACATATGTAGAGTAGACGTGCGCATGTCAGAGTATGTAGAGTACACGTGCGCACGTCAGAATATGCGCATGTCTATACATTGCGTGTTAAATAAATCTGTCTACTCAGCCTGTCTATACTGTATTTATTAATTAATTTCACGAAAGAAGTATTGGAATTCGAGACCTGGACTGGACCTGGAGTTCAGCCTTTATTTAAACTTGATTGATTTTGCTTGTACTCGTATTTAAATTAAAAATATATATTTTGTAACGAACAGGCCCACAAAGTTTTTTGTATCGGGCCAATACACAAGTTATCGTCAAACAAATATGATGGACAAACGCTGATTTGTCTCGTTAGAGTCTGAGAGTTTCGCTCGGTCAATTAATTATTGTATGAAGTAAAGGAAAATAGTGAATCGGTTGATAAATCAATAAGAAGCAAGATCTAAAATAGCCGAGAGTGGTGACGGTGACGGACTCGATCGTGTGACGTAGACGTGATCTGTAGTACGTGGCGACACGTTTAGAGACGTGCTCGAAGTTAATTCGCTGCTTGACTCGCGCTCGCGTTACTACGGGTAGGTAATAGGTACTGACAAGGTGGAACTAGCTGCAGGACCTACACAGTGCAAACATGAGTAATAATTATGTATTCCAGTAACAAGAATCTTATAATAACACACAGGTATAGTTCTAATTTGGAGAGATGTGGGGTTTTTTTGTGCAGGGCTATAAGAAAAGGATATGCTAATTCGAAAAGGGCTCATAGTATTTATCATTATGAACAACTTTTACTATGGGATCAGCCCGGCATTCTTGTAAAATATCTATTCCATACATTTTGTCGAGTGTCATAGACATTTTTTTTATAGAATAGCTGATTTTTTTTTGCAATTCCTGCATGGTTTGTCCAATAGTAATGATGGATACCATGAACCCTTTTCGGCTTAGTACCCTTTTCTTATAACCTTGTATATCTTTTGTTTTTCGATAATGCTTATTTGCAATAGATTCACTAAACTGACATACTGTAGATACTGTTGTGTATTTGTACGCCGACAACTGTACGGTTAATCTGATCGTCCTATTTATAATTTTGAAGGCACGTAGTTAATTTTAATTCAATATTTTTGGAAGATTTTGAGCAAATTCGGTTCTGGGTTAAGGTATGGGGAGGTGACAGCCCGGCACGGTCAACTAGTTTTCGCATGATTCGTTGGTGTAGTAGTGTGGTGCCGGCGAGCGCTGGAGCGCTGGAGCCGCACATGTGGCGGGTGTCGACACCGCCGCCGCGCGCCGCGCCGCTGATAAGCGCCGAGTGTCCACCGCCGCGCCGCGCCGCCGCCGTCCGCCAGCGCCGCATACTCCGCACATCGCTCTATAATACAATTATTCTGTAACTGCACAACACAACACATAACTCTGACTCGACTCCAGCTCCGCCAGTTTGTTTTTACATTTTAATTGACAGAGAGGACGTTATCGGATTGTTTTCAAATCGTTCAAGTAAACACCAAACCGTTAATTATTTCGTTAAAACAAATGACACGAATTAAAGTTGGCACTTAGGTACCTAGACTTTGCGTTCGTCAATAAATGAACAATATTATTTTGTCATTAAATAAATTACTTTTGTTTGAGCATACATATATATATTATGTACATGCAATTGGATCGGAATCACAATTATATTATAACTAGCGGCCCGTCCCGGCTTCGCACGGGTAGACTTTGGGATAAACGCAGAGTAAATTGAAATCGGTCCAGTCGTTCACGCGTGATGGCGTGACCAAAGGTGTTGAGAATAATTATAGGAACTCTTTGTTATAACCTCTATTCTCATGCTATTGCGTAACTATAGCAACCGTAGTTTGTTGATGCTAACTTGTCAATTTATAGTAAAAATTATCAGTATAAAACGCACACTGTTTTGATAGATATGATTGAATTTGAACTTTGTACAGAGGTAATAAAGTGCAAATTGACTCTTGGACGTTAGGAACATACCTACATTGCTTAAACAACAGTGAGTGCTTGCAATTCAATATGAACTTTATACAATAGCAATAAAGCTCGTTTTAGTTAGAAAACGTTTGTATGGGAAAAATAAAAGGGCTGTTTTTAGGGTTATTCAATATTTCTGAAAGATTTTCTTAATATTTTTTTCCGTAAGAACCTTCTCCTAATAATAACAAATACAACAAAAAAAGAATTAGTGAAATCGGTCCAGCCATTCACGCGTAACGCCGTGACCAAGGAAAACGGGTTTCATTTTTATATAGATATAGATATAGATTTGTGAGATGAAACGCGAACGACCCTCCATTTTGTACCTAATTTTATCCATCTCGTTCCCATTATATTGGTATTTATATAATTATTATCATTTGAAAAACATTCCAAGATTTTCAATTTCAGTCTGGGTATTAATTGTTAAAATCTGGGTACATAAGTTTAGTGGGTACACTTACGAAAATTTTGTGTATTTTTCCCATCCTCAAACGGGTCAAGCAGGCATTATCTATGAATCGTACTCATCAAAAGTTTAAATTTAACTTGCTCTGGAGTAGGTACAGTATACCTACTTGGTGTAAAAGTTTCCTATCGCATCCATAACACAACGCTGTGGTGTCAAACCACAACCAAGGAAGTAAGTAGCTCACAATAGTCACAATAGTCACAATGTTGTTACCTGTGCTAAAGTACAAGTAGGGCTGGACCGGACATGAGTCACATGCAGAGCGAATTTTGGGCTCACATAAACAACTAACTTTTCTAGGTCAGAGTGACGGGGTATGGGTGGTGGGTGCGTGCTTCATCTTCGACAATATCATTGCTTAGCAACAGACGATATGATGGTCAACCGCGGACTTATTCACGATAAAATAAAAATATAGGCTTTTTAGAGGTACATAATTGCATAGATTCCTTGTCGTCGGCGGCTTTTGATGGAGGAGGAGGGTTCCTTCCAAAATAGGAGAAGTTTACTGTGATGCCATGAACCGGCCGATTTTGACAATATTTGGCAGAAAAGTTGGTGTATAATTCTAAGCAATCATTTCGAATGGGGCCAAATTGGTTTTGAATTGTCGAAATTGTGCACTGGTGGAAAAAATAATGTGCTCGCGAGGTATTGCTGTTCGCAGAACTACTAGTATAATACAGTACAGTCTGTCTCCATACGAAATCTCGATCAGCTGTGTTACGGGGTGTGACAATTACACAATGAATCGGTATCTCCTCAAACTTATTGAATAGGTTTAAAGTTTATAATATTAGGGCATTCGATATCGTTCGTTGAAGGTCACCGACCATTTGTAGACCATTGTAGGTCCACAGTATTAGTACGTGACGATGGGTTTACGTATCAGGTATCATGTTACGCCAGCACGGTCACCCGGCGCTGCTGGCCCGGCGCGTGACGTCACTCACGTCACCCGCTCATGAATGACCGCGGCCGCCGCGGTCGGCGCGGGCGCAGCCTCGAGCCGCGCCGCGCGGGACGTGCTCGCGCCTCTCATTCACCGCCGTTCACCCTGATTCTACTCTTACCTCCTACGTACCTTTGTTCTGTGCTATAGCTGTGTACATCACACCGTTTTTTGCACCAAATTGATCAAGAAGAATGGCGTTCGAATTAATTGGCAAATCTCTAATTTATTTCTTATTTACCTATTCCTGCCACCTGTGTTTATAGTAGGGCATAACGCATAGTACCTGAAAATCGTAGCAAAGATATGAGGTACAATTAAATCGGAAAGCCTTTCGCACGAAATGAGGCTGTTTGGTGATACGTATTTTTTTTTAATTCACGACTACGTTAACGTTAACGAACACTTAGTCGACCTACGGTACGCGTCCAAGTTTATTTTAACTACATATGTTATTTATTATGGTACATCCTAATTAATTCTAATCAATATATTATTACATTCAATATAATTACAGCAACAGTTATTAGAACAACATTTTATTATTACTTAAAAATTATTATTACAAAAATAGGTACGAAAGTGAGTTTATTTGTTTGTTTGTTGCGGATTTATGCCTCTTAACATAATGTTTGAAAGAAATATAATTTGTCATAATCTTTTTCTCATCATTATCATTGTTTTACAACATCGCGCGGGTAAAACCAACGGGATCAGCTAGTCTATACTAATAATCTATACTTAATATTATAAAGAGGAAAGATTTGTATTTTTGTATGTTTGTGTTAAATAAACACAAAAACTACTAGACCGATTTCAAAAACTCTTTCACCATTAGATTGCTACATTATCCCTGAGTAACATAGGCTATATTTTATACCCGTGCAAAGCCGGGGCAGGTCGCAAGTATAATGTATATTTATTATTAAGAACCTAGCCCGAGCACTTCTTCAACGCGAGATGTGAGAAGAGCTGCGGTTATAAAGAAACAAAGAACAAGCGCGTCAAAAACAAATATAGTAGGTACCTACTCTAGACAAAGGTTGAGGCTAGAGCGCGCATGTCGGTCTGGACTCGCCGGAGGTAGGTACATCAGCAGTATGTACCAGTACAGTACCTACTGTATGGTATTTGCGTCGCGTCGCGCGGTTTCTGCGAATGAGTAACATGGCCACTTCCTGCGCCTGCGCCGCTCGAACCGCACACAATACCTTATACCTATTTGCATTATTTAAAGTTTTTAAACATACAAAAGCGTGTTTGTCGATCCCTCGAGTGATATTAATTTATGCCACTCGGCTAATGCGCAGAGCAAACGACCCTCGAGCGGGGTCGCGTCGTCGGCGTAAACACCGCGAGCCCTGTTTGCGCAGGCGCACCACGCCGGCGAGGGTACGACTACGACTTTAGCAGGCGAACAAGCGACCTCCCATATTTTTCCATTATCTGAAACAAATGAAGCAATTACAAATTAAAATTTTAAACAAAATTCCAAAATTTTTGAATAAAAATTACCGAAATAAGTAATTAAATCTAAGCAAGCGTGTTCCACCCGAGACCAGATGGTCAGACCAGATGGTGGACGAACGCAAGCTTATCCTAAATATAAATCAGTCGAACCTGAAATTTCTTACCGCCACAATTTAGAAAAAAAAAACAAGAAGCTTGTAGGCTCTCAATCAGCTGGCGCCCTGACTGTCAGATGGACCCTAACTTATCCTTTGGCCACGTTAAGCGCCACCTCTTTCACACGCGTAACATCGGCAAACAGTTCCATAGTTCCATTACCAATCGTAAGAAACATGTAGGTACCCCATATTGTTTGCGGGTTTATTTTCCGCCGCCTTCACCGTTGTACAAGAGGTTCTCGGTATGCTTGGAGATGAAAGGGCGCAAAAGTAGAAATTATTTGAAAGTATTTGTTGGTGTGTGTGTGAGTACCTATGTCTGAATATATCTGAATCAGACGCAATCAATATCGGTGGTTCTGCAGATGCACGTACGATGTATATTGATAAAATACCTATTTACCTACAAGGTTTGCAGTATGCAAAGTAAGTACAGGAGCATAAAATAATAAGCAATACGAGTGTAGTTATTTATTAGAGTTGAGTTGTGTTGTGATTGTGAAGCTCGAGTGTGGCCAAGCAGCGGCCCGGTGTCGGGTGTCGCGCGGTGCGTGGGCGCCGCCGCCTCGTGAGAACTGCTGCCTCCTGCAGGTCTCTCCTCGATAGCGCGCAGCGCCGCGCTGGCGGACCTCACCTACTTGTACTCCTTGCATCATAAATTAATTCCTACAATAATTGAATTAGACTATAACTCATTATTTTGCACGCTATGCAAATAAAGTTAGAAACAAATAAACGAATCAAACAACCGTTGCTGAGAATTTGAACTTTCTGTAGATTTCATAATCCAAATGATACCTATAAATAAAAAAATAGAAAATAAAATTTTATAAATTTAAATTAAGAATAGGGTTGAAAATTTAAATAAATATAAATTAATAATAGTGTAAATAAAAAAAAAAGCGTGGGGTGCATGGGTCAATAGATATACATTTTGTATTGACAGACATGAGTAGAGTGATTAGCATTTTGATAATAATTATGTTAAAAAGCACCCCACGCTTTTTTTTTAAATAAAATACCTACATATAAGTATTTATTTATTTACACTATTATTAATTTATATTTATTGAAATTTTCAACCCTATTCTTAATTTAAATTTATAAAATTTTATTTTCTATTTTTTTAGTTCGGTTTTCTATAAAAAGCGTGTTTTTAACCGACTTCCAAAAAGAAGGAGGTTCTCAATTCGGAAGTTTGTATTTTTTTTTTTTTTATGTATGTTCGGGCATAACTCCGTCAAATATAGACGGTTTTGCAAAATTATTTTTTTATTCGAAAGGGGTTTATTCCGAAATGGTCCCATTTAAATTTCATATAGATCTGATGATGGGTTTCGGAGACAGACAACGGAACTCTTCAAAAAATGACAGCAAATCAAACGCAATCGCTACTTTCGCATAAATATGCATTGTTTAAGCAATCACACATAATAACATCACGTCTGTACACTTGAAAGAGTTACGCAAAATGTTTCAGTACATCAGGGTACCACATTTCCTATCAAAGTTAGTAGTAGTTACATAATTTTTCGCGACTAGAAGCTAGTTGTAGCGCATAGGTAGTACCTACTCGTTTCTATAATTTTGATAGACTTAGGCTCTTGGTACATTTCGCTACGCAACTTTTAGACACTAATCTTGTAAAGTTATATCGCAAACATCTGGGATTTCGGCGACGTATACCTGTGTAAATGTGTATACCAATATGAATTTGAATTCCGTAATGCGTTAGTTGCTTAGATACTAAAATTGTTGGATAGCGATTTGCTCGTCACGCCAAAATCGTGGATCTGCCACTGCTTACTTCCACTCAAAATTCAAAAATAAAATTATTTTTACAAAAAAAAAACAAAAACCGACTTCAAGACTAACAAACTTAAACTAAAAAGTAGAAAATAAAATTTTAATTAGTTTAAATCAAAGAGCATTAAAAGGCAACTAAAGATAAAATAGAATCAGTTAGTTTTGGAGTCGGTGCCAGCCAGGGACAGTTTTGCTGATTTTACTTTGACTGGCACCGACTCCAAAACTATAACTGATTCTATTTTATCATTAGTTGCCTTTTAATGCTATTTGATTTAAAAGAATTTAGAATCATTTAATCAATCATCATTTAGAATCATCAAAATCGATTCACCCAGTCAAAAGTTATGAGGTAACAAACATAAAAAAAAAAAATAAAAAAAAAACGTACAGACGAATTGATAACCTCCTCCTTTTTTGAAGTCGGTTAAAAATAAAATTGATGCGTAACAAAAAATATTGAGCAAAAAGATTTCTAGCAGAGCGCGTGGTTTCGATCCACGGACCTCTGGGTTATGGGCCTAGCACGCTTCCACTGCGCCACTCTGCTCTCTGACACGTGTGACGAAATTACTATTTGTAAACTAAACGGTGTTATAAGTTAAAGATACTTTATAGTAAAAAGCGTGTTAAAAAAATTAATAGTTAAAAAACTAAAAAACACGATTTGTTTAGTGTATTGTCATCGGTCCTCGATATATCAACAAAGTTTGAAAGAAATCTGACCGTTTAAAGTGGGTCAAAAACGCGCTCAAAGGAGTCGGTTACAAACATACGAGTACAAACATATTAACATACAGGTGAAGCTAATAAAAGCGTGTTAAAAAATCAATGTGCATAATCATAACAGTATGACAAACGCAAAAACTATCTATCTAACCCACAACACACGGCAAGTCAAACTAACACGGCAGTTACTGCCGGTAACAAAAATGATGTAGATACCATTCTTTGAGTAAACAATTTTGAATTATTTATCAGCCCGTAATCAGTCTTTGCTACACATTAAGGAATTTACTTATAAGCACTGTTTAAACTTAATCAATGCTTAAAATTCTCCGTCATGTTTTTGCATGTCAGTGAGGTTGTAATAGCATTTTATCCAGTGATTACTTCGAGCTGTGCTTATAAATAAGGCTCTGTCTCTCTTGCTCTCTTGTACGCTGCTATGAAGGTACTCCTATTTCGATCCTTATCCTATCGTATTGATACTACGAGTATTTACAATGTGCCTTTTACGTCAAACTGCGTGCGTGCAATCCAGCTTTTGGAAAATTTATTTTTCCCTCGATTTAAAGGATGGTGGCGGTGATGATGAAGTGTTTCTATATGACCTTCTTTAGGTGGCCCACACGTTGATGAGGAGAATCAAGAGGTTCGATTCTATTTCTTATCATAAACTAGTTTGGCCGGTAAACAAATTATGACCTTTATTCAATATTGTACCATGTATATTGTACGTTTTAAAAACAAATGAAGTATTTGTTTTTAATTCTTATTTCCTTCATTATAATGAAGTTAAAATAATAATAAATTAATTAAACATCTCATCTTTGTATTATTCCGTATAAAACAGTTATAACCCAGTGTTTACGGTCTGCTCGACGGCGAGCCGCGGCCGCGGAGGAGGAAAATCGTGCAGAATAAACCGTCACATCTGCGGTTACACGTATACCTCTATAACAATAGCTTCTATTCTATTGACCGCGCTCTTTTGTAACTAACTCAATGACATTTCAAATGCAAGAAAACAAACTGAAAATGTTTATGTGTGTCCTCCGAGCGCGCCTCGGGTACTCGGGTTGGAGCATGCGAGAGTGGTAGTATCATATGGTACTCGAAGTGTACCCACACTACCCACCCGTGCCGTCGGCTCGCGGCGCTCTCGAGAGTTTCGCTTGCGTCGCATCTTTACTAATGTTGTACACATTAGTTTTTGTGCGTGTCGAGTGACGATTTAAGTGTCTCGAAATGAGTTATTTGCGTAGGCTGTTAGCGTTCCGGTGCCAGCGCAGGATTATGTCGACGATGTGCAAATAAGGCCCGCTTTATTTTCTGTTATACTCTGTGAACCCAAACAACTTCATTTTTTGCGACGATTTCTTCACTCGAAAACTTTTTCATGGCTCAGTTAGAAATTTAAGTTTTGACACCATTTTTTGTATAAGTTGAAGCTGCTAGCTAAGTGGCTGGCTCTCTAGTATTCTCCACACGACTGCCGGGATTTCTACATAATTATATAGTTTTGAAACGTGTTTTTATGAACTCTACTATGGAAAATTTAATTTAAGGTGAAGTAATTACACAAGACTTCACAGCGTTCGTCCGTCAGTGTCTAATTAGTAATCATGAATGTGTTTCAACATGCTTCGTTGTTTGTTATCTCGAACTCGTTAATAAACGTGACTCCAAAACAATCAGGATTGTGGCTGGCCGGCGGTTTGTCCTATGTTTAGGAAGGACACGGGGCCGCCACCCGCAGCGTCCCCCGGGAGCCGCCGCCCGACCGTGGACGCACGTGCTGCCCGCCTCGCCCGCGCCGCGACTATGTCTTTTGCTTGTTATGCGGGCCTTCGACACTCGAGTACATCACCGATCACTTAGCGTACCCAGATCCCGAGTGTGTCTACACTAATTAGACGTCGCGCGTTTCTTTCGAGTCGACAACATACGAGCGAGGCGCGAGCGCACCCGCCGTTCTACCTGTAACTACTTAGTGTTGTTTCCATGTCGTTATCGAAATGAGGGGCACCCGGAAGGGTCGATGATTCACGGCAGCTCGACAAATTAGTAATGCTTATTGAATGACCGAAACAAAAGTGGTCTAGGTGCCGAGCCGATAATCCCTGCAAGCACGAATGTTTTGTTTAGCGACATAAATTAGGAGCGGTCCAACGTTATCTGTGTTGTTGCGTCACCGAGTTCAGCCGGCGGTACGAGGTAGTGGCGCCACCGCCGCCGCCGGCCGCGCTGCTCGCGGTTCGCAGCCCGACAAGGTCTTCGCCATTATTGTGGTGGTAGTGTTTCGAGAGCCTCGTGAGCAACCCGCCTTTCTCCGCCACAGTAATGAATGCAAGCGGGTCGCGGCGGCAACTGCGGGCTGGGGAGAGGAGGCCGCGGCTCTACCGATAACGAGCCCATTTCCGAGACGTTCCGAACCATTAGCTTCGCGTTCCACTTTAGCTACCGAGTGGGCCGCAGCTCCGCCGCAGCCGCGCCGCAGCGGGCCGCGGCTCCGGCCCGGGCACGTCGCCGCGTCGCAGGCGCCGCCGCCGTCGCGGTAACGTCACGTACTCGCGTTCCGTATTCTTTGCATAATTGCCGTTATCGGGTTTATTGCCCCACACGTGCGTTGCATCAATATGATAAGCGAGCAGCGTTGCTCAACCCCGTCAGCGTGGCGGCCGCGTGCCCGGCCCGGGCCGGACCCGGCTCGGTCGGCAAACGGAGCCGCGTAACGCCGCCATTGTTCCTTCGGCTCGTTATCTGCGCCCGTGTCCGGGACCGCGACACAATGTTCCGTTGTTACTAACGTTAATGAGCCACTTACATTGTTGTCGTTTTGCGACTGATTACATACCACTAAAACTAAATGGTCCGAGGCATTATTTATTCCGTCAGAGATGGACATCACTGAGTCAGAGCAATTTTCACTAAAAATACCTATTTAATGACCACACCATATTCGTCAAGTTAGCGTGTAATACTTTGTCGTACAGTACTGGACTGCTCTTATATTGACATCAACGAGTTCATGAATATAATGTTTCATTACTACTAATCCCGTAAATATCTGTGAAACTGGAATCGGGCCATTTTATTTTGTTACAAGCAAAAGGCGAAAAATCAGTTAGTTCTTCGTAATTTTGACCTTAACGTGCCGTAACTACGAACATACGAACAATGCCTTCTCGCTATTTTCTGAAGCCATAATATGCTGCTGATTTGTATCTAGGCAGATAAGATCATTCGATCATAGCTAGTAAGGGTTGTAATACCAATGTGGTGTAGTAAGTAGGTATGTACTTAGATATAAGTGTGTATTAGTAATATGTAGTTAATCAGTGTGTATTAATAATAGTTAATAGTTAGTAGTTAGTTAGTTAGTAGTTAATAGTTTAGTTGATGTCTCTTCGTTTTTAGAAAAAGCAAAATAAGTTTGGTTTGTTTTATTTTGAATGTGCTCCTGTAAAACTAGACCCCCCTAAATAATTAGCTTAACATGGCTTTGAAAGATTTCCACCATAATAATATCCGCTGGAGCTACTCTATGTACAGCATAGTAGTAAGAGAGTATTGTTGAGTACATGCTACATACTAAAGAGTGTATGTTGTTGTTACAGCGGCGGAGGCGGCGGCGGCGTGTACGGCGGGCGCTGCGCGTACGCGGCGAGCCCCGCGCCGCCGTACTACGCGGGCACCGAGCTCGGGGCGCACTCGCAGATCTGGACTCCCGCGGCAGGTACACAGACACACGGGCCCACGGCACTCCGCTCAACATCCCGAGAAATACGGATGAAACCGCGGGGCGCGACTAGTTCTAAATATGTCTCGACTACGTCCTATCCTGACTGATGTTTCCCGATAGATACTCGTATAATCTAGGTGTCTTCAAATCGCGAGTGAATCGGTTTCTTCTAGGCAAGCATGCTCCATCGTAGACCGTATCGTTGCTTACCATCAGGCAAGATGGCGGTCAAATGCAAGCCTATAACTAAATTAAAAAAAAATCGAAATGTACCAACATATTGTACTTTTCAGAACCTTGGCTCACGTATTCAATTCATCATCGACAGTTTTTATGGAGAAGCATTTTTTTGTAGATGTCAAGTGTGATTTAAAAGTAAAAGGTGTTCATGAGGAGTTAAAATCACATTAATGCCCTTTCAATGAGTCTCCAGGAGAGGACACGATTAAAGTAGCGAGACGTGTCGTTGCAGGCGGGTCGCCCAACTACGTGGGCGGCGGCGGCGGCGTGGTGCTGGGCGAGGAGTACGCGGAGGGCGGCGCGGAGTGCGCAGGCGCGGGGGCAGGCGGCGGCTCGCTGCCCGCCTTCAGCGCGCGGTTCGGCGGCGCCTTCGCCACCAGCACCTCGCGGCCCTCCACGGTGTATGGCGCGCCGGCGCTCGCCGCCTCGCAGTACTCGCACCAGGTACGCGCCGCGTTCCATCACTCAACATCTTCGAAGCCTAAGCCCGCACTCGGTGTCCCTTCCCATAGCATACATACACTTTACTTCATTGCACGTCTTATGAAGCGGCGTGCCGCTTCAAACTTAAACATTTCTGAATTTTCTAATTTAAGCCACGCATTTCATAATTTTAATTTTGTTGTAACTACCGCAGTTTTAACACAGTGTAGGCTTGCTTCTCTTGATTTGGCTCAACACGATTCATAAAAGTTCGTAAAAACTCCTCTACTGTAACAGTGGCATCGTGAGTGTGTGTTTCCTATGTAAAATGTTCGTGTTGTACGTTCCAGGACGTGTGGAGTCGTCCGCAGCTGTCGGCCGCGGCGAGTCTCTCCGCGAGTGAGTATCTCGTCGCGTGCGGCGCTACTTCTACTTGTACATTACCTACTCACTCGGTGTAGTGTCGACCTGCAGGTCCACCGGCCTCGCTCTCTCGCCGCGCCGCTCGAGTGTCTCGCGCGCAGCCTGTCTCTGCACGCATGTTTATGTTAGAGTAAGAGAGTGACTCCGAGTAGTTCCCCCGCACGCACACACACGCGGTCGGCGGCGGTGACCGCGCGCGTCCCGTCGTCTACTGTCACCTCATGTCTTGCGCGGGTGCAACAAAAAGCTTCGACTGTTTCAAAAATTTTTAGTATTCATTGAGAGAAGTAAAAGATGATAAAATACAAATAACTATGATGATCCCGATACGGATAGCAACGGCGGAGGGTCACGCTCGCGTGCGATAGCGCCTCCTCCCCCCGCGCCCCCCTCCCCGCGCCCCGCGTCACTCCCGCTCTCCAGCGCGCTCGCGACATGTTTTTATTGCGATAAAGCAATTTCCAAAAGACACGCGAGATAAGGCGACAGTTCCGGCGTTATTTACGAGCGTTGTTTTTTGGAGCGCGCATCCACTCGAGACCTTCGTCTGTCCTCGGCGCGGGCGGAGCACGGTAACACTCCGCTTCACTTCACTTTTGTGACCCATAAAATAAAATTAAAAGCCTTTCTTTGAAAAGATAAATAGGTCATAATCATAACTGTCTCGAAGTATTTTAAAAAGTCATACTAAATAATGTTTATTCAATCTCAAATTCTAAATGGCATTGGGATGGTTGATATGTTGCTTTAGGATAAGTTGTTAAAATTTATCGCATGACAGAGTTTATCAAAACTAATAATAATATACCAGATGTCCGTCCGAGACGATCCGCGCGGCTGCCGCCCGCCGCTGGACCCGCTCGCTCATTACAATAATAATACGAGAAGTACCTTCCGGTTCAACTTTGCTGTGTTTGAGGACCTCCTCGTTACAACCATTGCTTTTTCCAACATAGAGGTACTTACATCAAACTTGAATGATATTTTTTTTTGTCGGATACAAACGTAGGTACATACTTCGTACGTATTTATTTTTTATCGGTGAATTACTAACCTACTCGTACTTACTGAATTGTTTATAGGTAGCAAAAATAGGCACCTATTTTATTTTAAACGTCATGAAACGTCCAACGAAAACTAAAGTGAGCCCATTCAAGGACCTCTCGAGACATATATGTACGAGCAAAGCGTGACTGCAGCCGAGTTCGGAGTGGAGCGGGCATCTCGTCTACCTACCTATATATTATAGGTAGCTAGGTAGGTAGTGGTACCTACACGCGGGCACCGAGCTACGTACTGTTGCTAGCCGCCGCCGCCGCCGCCGCTGTTGAAGTCGCGGCGTGCACGTCTCACTCGACATCCATTAAGGAAGTGCCACATTACTCAGTAAAATGATTAACCTTTGAACTTGACTATTTTTACCCGACTACTCAAAACAGAGTCACGTTTTTCGAGTTGTATGTAAGCACTAGCTGTGAACTGCGGGTTTACTTGAAGTTCTATAAGAAACAGCTATTTCTCGGTATGAAAAGTATAAATTACCTCCAAACCATTTCAAATCGTTGAGCTGTTTCAACGTGAAGTAACAAACACACCAACTCAATCATTAATCACTTCCGCATATTAGTGTAATGTTAGTGTGTGTGTATAATTGTCTGTTTCTATGTAACCTCTTACAACCTAAATGGCTTACCCTTTCAAATTTGATTTTGAAAATAAAAAAATAAACGTTTCTCGAACAAAAGACTTCAACGCGCTCCGTAATGTTGACCTCGACCATTCACCAATTTATTCGTGACACTAGAATGAATTATGCTTCTAGGCATCCATGTCTTTGTTTACATAGATTAACCCTTAAATCTAATTCGATGCGGTGTTGTAATTTTAAAAGCACAAAAAATAAATCGGTGAAAAGAAGGTATAGGAAAACAAGAAAGCACTGGAGGCGTTAATGTTTATATAGGCACATCCTTATTATGTAAAAAAAGCTTGTCACCTAATAAGAGAGCAGAGGTCCCGGCCGGCGCCGGCTCGCGGACTGCATTGTCGGTCGCTGGCGGCACGAGCGGCGAGGGTTCCTTTTATGCGCATTCAAATCGCATTCCGTAAAAGGTTACGGATAAGGCACGTGCCGCGCAAACAACTAGCCCCGGCCGGCTCGCTCCAGTGCAAACAAACCTCACAAAAAATGGTCGAGCCGTGTCCGCATATTTGCCGAGTGTCGGGTCCGGGCGCCGCGCCGCGGCCCGAGGCCGGATACTATCGTCACACCTACACTACACTCATGTCGTTAATGCGAAAGTTTATGTGTAAGTGTTGCTGTGCTATGTAACTAACAGTGTACGTACTCTTGGATATCATTACCAGATAAACAAGGGAGAATAATATTTGAATCAAAAAAATATGGAGGAAACTATAAAATCATGATAGCTTGTAATAAGCAAATATGTACGAGTATATGAAAAAAATAGTAGGTGGCAGGCGGCTCCGAACAGACGCCCCGCGGCGTCATGTTGAACCCATTACGTCGGTGTGTGCCGTTACAAGTAATTGGAAACTCGGCAATTAATCGAGTCAGATGTGTGTCCCGTGTCCCGTCCCTTCCCGTCTCGCGCCGCCGGCCGCGCACATGGCTCGCGACGTGCGCGATACGACGCTCGTTATTCATGTTTTATTATTTGCATGCATTGTTTTGGTAGTACTGCGAGTGTACCGGCGATACGGGCGTTTCAATAATTTAGTTTTAATATGAACGGTTAATTTTTAGCTCACATAGTATGACCACGTGCTGTAATTGGTATGTTTTGCATCATTGTATGAAATATGAGAGTACATATATTATATTGATAAAAATATTCTGGGACCTCTTAGTGTTTCACTGTAATAAAGCAAGATCGTGTATTACAAATATTAGTGAAATCATTTCCACGGTGACTGACATCTCTGCCTCTAATTATAAAATAATATACAAAGAAGCAGCACTTTACTAGAGCTGTAAGCACTTCACATCATGGCGCACTGATGTCTGCGCGCAATGCTCAATGCCAACTTGAATTGTATAAAAGTAACTCAGCTTTCTAGCCGTGCAGGATACGTAGAAAACTAAATTTCAAGATCTACTGTATAATTATAGCGTGCAGTACTAAAGCGCTAATAATATCAGTAGTTCTGCGAACAGTACACATCGGAATCACAGTTTTTTTGGAAACAACCACAATGCGCATATTAGAAATTCTTATTTGGAATGAGACACCGAATGTGTCTGCCAAATTTTTATTTTATTTTATTGGGATAACAAACAGTCTTCTTATAATTAAAAACATAATTTGATAAGCACACCTAGGCCTACTAGAGTTATCACTCGTAGCACTGTAATGAAATGCGCAACTAAAAAATACAAATATTGTGTCTACGGAAACTTAAACATGGATAAAAAGAAATAGAAATCAAATTTAGATATGACCTACATTAAAATTAATTAATTAAATGCATATTTCTGTTATTTTTATAATGCATTTAATTTTAGTCTTTTGCCCTTTTGCCTTTTGCCAAAAAAAGTATTATTAATTAGGTTTTTAAATATATCGTGCCTTGTTGCAAAAAGATCAGCATGTTCGGAAAAAATGTTATTAAAGTTTGAAAATGTACGGGAGATGAAAGAGTTAGTTTCTACTGTAGAGGTAGTTCGAACAAGGAATACGAAGTCGAATGTAGTTTTTACGTGAAGATATAGGAGGCGTGACAAGCCTTATTTCTGATAGTAAGGAGGAACAGTCAATTCTATCAAATCTAAATATTATCAAATCTGGCAGCAAATGCCCCGTTTTTGAGACAAATAAGTATGCGATCAGAAAAATAAAAACCTAAACCTAATGAAAACAACAAAAAACTACGAAATTGTAAACTCTATAATACTATGCTAAGTTTTGTCGATATTCGTTGAAAACTTTACGATAGTAATAACAATGTTGGTCCAACAGCCATACAAACAAACATTCAAACCAACATCCGGACATTCCGGACTCATGACTGGAAATGATACCAGTTGTTGAAGAGTCGTTTCGCTGGGATGGTCGGTCGGAGTTACGTTTTTGGAAGTTATTTCTCGATGTATTTTTATGCTCGGAGATGTAGGCGTGCCCGCGCACGGCTTCAAGTAACGGTCGCGGCACCGTTGTGCGCCGGCGCGGCCGCGACCGGTGACCGGTGACCGGCGGTGACCGCGCGGTCACGTCCACCCGCGCCCTTCCTACTTCCTACTCCCATGTGGTTCGACAGGCACGTGCCGACGCTATTCCAATTTTTATTTCATTTAGAGCGACTCTCCGACCATTCATGTAATTCGCTCACTTAGAAGATCTCGCACCAACGCAGCCAGCGTGTGTGTGTGTGCGTGTGTGTAGGTGTAGGTAGATGCGGCGCAGTGTCCGCAGAGAGGACGTGCTGCAGCGCGAGTGAGTCAGGCGGCCGCGGCGGCGCGCGTGCGCTCCGTGCCGCCGCGCCGCCGAGCGTGGCCTTGAACCCCATTGTTATGTAATAACATCATACTAATTGACAATTTTATGCTGTGTAAGCGCACATTCGAGCAGTGATCAATAAATGAAATCGTTTTTGTTTGTTTACGATAAGTGAGTAGGTAGACATCGTATAGTACGAGTATCTGTAATGTGTTCCACTATGAGAGAGACGGACGCTCGGGCCGGCCGCAGCCGGCGGCCGGCGGCGGTGGGCAGGCTCGGCGCAGGCTAATGGCTTGGTGCGTGTGTTGCGCAGTCGAGATGGCGGAGTTGTTCACGGAGGGGCGCGAGTGCGTCAACTGCGGCGCCATCAGCACGCCGCTGTGGCGGCGCGACGGCACCGGCCACTACCTCTGCAACGCGTGCGGCCTCTACAACAAGATGAACGGCATGAACCGGCCGCTGAAGCAGCCGCGGCGGCTGGTACGTCAGCGCCACGCCGCGCACGCGCTGTCGGCGCCCCACCACGACGTACGCAATATCCGCATAGCATCCACCCCGCCCCGCCCCGCCCCTCACCCGCCCCGCGAGATCCGCGCCCGCCGAGCGTCCTCTCCCCCGGCCCCGGTCGGAGCTCTATAACAGAGTGTGTGTTGGTTGCAGTGGCCGCGGAGGGGGCCCCGTCGGGCGCGGATTTCTACAAGAGCTTCCTGTATAACGGCATGGCGTCGCCGCACTCGCTGTCCGCGCCCGCGCCGCTCGCCACGTCCACCCCCTCTGACTACAATAAGAAGAAAGGGGTACGTGTCCCGTCCCCTCCCCCGCACCCCCATCACACTAACTCCCCGCACGCCGCTAACCACACGCGCTTCCCCCCCGCGCGCCCCGCGGCCCCCGCTCACTCCGCTCCCTGTGCAGATGGGCGCCAAGCGGCCGGGCACGACGTGCACCAACTGCATGACGGCGACCACGACGCTGTGGCGCCGCAACGCGCACGGCGAGTCCGTCTGCAACGCGTGCGGCCTCTACTACAAGCTGCACGGCATCAACCGCCCGCCCTCCATGAAGAAGGACTCCATCCAGGTACGCCGCCGACGCTCCGTCTCCGCTCGCCCCGCACCCGCCGTCGCCTCAAGACCGTCGCCGATTGACCCCGTTTCGTTGTCATGTTTCAGACCCGGAAACGAAAATCTAAGAACAGCATGAAGACTGAGCGCGGCCTGAAGAATGCCGCCCGCGCCGCCAGCGGGGGAGCACCCGGTAACTCTGCAGTCAAAATCGAGAACATGCGTAAGTAATTTTTTTTGTTGAATCACAACTTCGAGGTATACATTTTTGTGACGTCATCCTCATTCTTATAGATATTAGAGGTCTTTCAAATCTGTCGGTAGTACTGCTCGAGCTCCCTTCCACTAAATATTCATTGAACTAGATACAACGGAGGAGCGCGTAGTGCTAGCTCGTGAAATCCATCTACTTTCCGTGATGAGCTCGTCATCGAGCAGTATCGAGCTACACTTGATGTATTTGACGTGTCCGTCGACAGTGGAGCTGGGGTCTGCGTCGGGACGGTCGCCACTGCCGCTCGGCTACTACGTGCCGCACGGCGCGCTGAAGCTGGAGTCGCCGCCGCCGGCGCATGCGCACGGAGCGCACGGAGCGCACGGAGCGCACGGAGCGCACGGAGCGCACGGAGCGCACGGCGCGCACGGCTCGCACCCGCACCTGCAGCACGCGCTGTACGCGCCGGAGGAGGCCGACTACCGGCCGCGGCTCGAGCCCCAGGACCGGCTCGAGCGGCCCACCGTGGTCTCCATGGGCAGCTGAGCCGAGCCGCCGCTCGCCGCTCGCAAACAATAACATTATAGAATCTCAGTTAAGTTAGTTCGTTACGGTAGTCCCGGGAGTGTGGGGAGCGAATCCGACCAAAGAGTCGCTGCTAGTTGACCAAATACGAGCGCGCCTCGTCTATGTTAGCGGTTAAAAGATGTAAACGTTTCGTTTCTATTATTATTATTATTTGCGGCCGATGCCGATAGTGCCTTATTTGTAGTTATTTTGTAATAATATAACAAGAATTTATTAGCGAATGTGCTCAAAGATAATAATATTACCTATTATAGAAAATTAAAATAATGTTATCGTAACGCTTGTTGTTACCAAATATTGTAATCACCACGAGACTGCGGACCGTTCCTAGAGATGCATTCCTACCCGCGGCCGCGAGGCGGCGCGGCGTGCGACACGCCTCGTCCGGCCGTGCTAAGTAAATATGTAGTAGGTAAACTAATAAATGTTAGGTATATTGCGCCGTCGGAGGCTGTTAACGTGAATTGGAAACCTTATCTAATAGTCCAATAAAATTTCGGATCGATAAAATATTGTAATAACCGTTATAAAATTAATGCTTTTGGTTAAGATACATCGTAGTTGTAATATTTTATAAGTTCATATCTCCATGACTTGAAAGTACATTCCAAGAGTGAAGCGAGGCCCCGCCGGCGCCGGCGCCGCCCGCGGGAGTGAAGCGAGGCCCCGCCGGCGCCGGCGCCGCCCGCGGGAGGGCGCCGCTCGCTGCGACCGGATCACCGGACTGAGCTCCATGCTCGCACTCACACGACGTATTTTAAGGAACGAATTCTCGAAGAAACAGAATTGATGAAAGGAGCATGAAGTCAATCCGCTCGCACGCGAGCCTTCGATACGAATTTGCGGGACCTCGTCGAGAGCAAATCTCTCATTGAATCTCATATCGAACTGTTAATTTAAAAATAATAATATTCGTAGTCTAAATTTATTTCTTACTAATCATAGGATTCGTCGAAGACTAAGTACCTTCCCAAAGAATAAAACTAATAATATGTAATCGTATAAGAACAGGCTGCATAATACCTAAGTGTCTCGTAACCGATCGGCTGATGTAACGCTAGGGCCGGTCTGGGGAACGATTAATAATTATAATTTAATAAATCGTTATCTGAAGTAATCATTAGATCTGAATGAACTCTCTAACATTGTTGCTGGAATGTTATTCTCTAAAATTATATTATTTAATCGAGTGTAATTATTTATGAAATTGAATCCGAATTCGTATACATAATGATCTTGATGTCTATCGATGTTAAAATTCAGTCCTATATTAAACGTGTGTGTTACTGTGACCGGTATGTCCAGTACGAGTAAGTGTATGGAGGTAGGGGAGGTAGGGGAGGGCCCGCGCCCCGTAGAGCCGCAGCTCTATGTGATGTTATACTATTTATATAATAATGTTGGAGATATATTTACTTTGCCGTAACTATAGTTGTATCTGTAAATATTATCTAAGTTGTCAGAAGTACACATACTACCAATAAATAAATAATTTTCAAATAATGCTTTGAGTAATTATTACTACCCTTCATGGATGGATGAACTCGTTCACACCAGATATTACAAACAAAAGGATTATAACACTTAAAACTAGTACAACAATTGGCGGCCTTATCACTAAGAGCAATCTCTTCCAGGCAACCTTAGGATGGAGAGGTTAGATAAAATATATAGAAAACGGGGTGTGCAATATTGGAGAAAGCTGTGTCATATAAACCTACATAAAATGTAAATATCTACTTACTTATATTACATTCAAATAAAATACATTCTAATAGGTAGGTACTAAAATTTCCTACATTTACGAAAATATACCTAATAATACATTTAAATATAATACTAAAAATTTAGAATAAAATACATATCTACCTACTAAATAAAAACAAAATAACAATTAGTTTATAATAATTAAATAATCACAGAAGAGATGACAATTGCGCCAAGAATTCATTTTTAACTGAACTATAACACATGCATGTGATGGAGCATTTCTTATTGAAACAAGCAAATTGTCCTACAGCTGAACCGCTTGGAAAGCAAAAAAATTGCCGTAAAAAGTTGTACAACGTGCGGAAGAAGTCTTAAGGGAGAGGGTGTCTTTAAATATAAGGGTAAGGGAATGAGAGGCATGCCAGAAGGAGAAGGGTTCTTTTAAATGGCGTGGGGTGGGGTAGATGAATTAAACAACGTATTGTAGAGAAGGGAGAGGATATGAGCATTCCGCCGAAGGCGATTGGGGAACCACTTGAGTTTTGCGCGATAACTATATAGTACTTAACTATAAAATCTAATAACATATTAAGGCTTGCTAGTACATAAGTAGAACTTCGCTACATGATTATTAAGTAGTGCTTAAACCTGATAATTATACTGTACAGTTACTAGAGTTTGGTTAGTAGCCGCACGATGCGCGCCTTGGACTCGCGCACGTAGATCCTCGCCGCGCGCCGTGTCTAGCCCAATTTAAGAGGTCTCGTAACCACACAGGGCGGAGGAAAATTCTCATGGATACAGAAAAATGTCTACTTTTGTAATGAAAAAATAGAAAAAACTTTCAAAAAACATTACTTTTGAAGACAATTCTTTAGCGTAATCTAAATAATTTCAAACTTCAGTTTTACTTTCAACAACTCATAAAGTTTTAGAGTCACTCGAAATAATTCTAAAATGATATAATATATATTCTTCCGACTGGCTGAGCGCTATCCTGTTACCAGTTAAACTGCAAGCCCCGGAGGCCTTCAAGCGGCCTCAAACTCAATTTGACAAAGTCTGATATCAGGCCACTTGAGTCATATGACGACTGTTACACTTTCCCACTGATGATTAAAAGGAATTCAAGTTCCATGCTGGTGACAGTTGGGGCAATAACGGCGCATTGTATTTCCTAATATGTAGGTAGTTATTACAGGAACAAAAAGAAAACAAAACTTTTTATTCTTAAACAAAAATAATAAGACTTTAAGTAAGTTAAGGTTGCAATGGTGAGTTTCAGTACTTAATCACGACTATTATGACTTATATTAGCACTGATTATTATTTTTGTTTGTTCCACAAAGTAAATTTGATTGAGTGATTGAGAAGGCAGAGGGAAACGGCGGCGGTGAGCCAGGAGGAGCCACGAGCCAGGACCCGGGGACGTGGACTTGTCAGAACTAGGTCGTGGAGGTTCTCTTGTATACTGTTAGAGTTCTGAACCTCCTTCGGGGAAGAGCTCTTAAGGCGAGACTCGTGCGTCTATCTGACTGTATGTCTGCTAGCTGCGCCCGCGGCTTTACTCGCATTTTCCGGGATAAAGTCACATCATTACTAAAAATTAAATTATTAAATTATTAAAGTCATATTATTACGTTAATCAAACAAGGGTATAAGCTACTTTCATATCGGGTTTTTGGCGGGAACGTGGAAGAGACATGTTGCTTCATTTTGTTATTTTACTAAACTTGTGTAATTTTGAGTGTTAATGTTTATTTTAAGTGGGGAAAATAACCATTAAGTGCTTGAGGACGTGCACGAGTGTGGGCAAATCATAAAATGCAGTGAATCGTGTCATTCCGTGTTGCTTCCAAAACTCCTTAAAAAGCCTCTAGTAAAGTCTCCACTACTTTACTGGGGCACGTACCGTACCTTACCTACTCTATCCACTTGACACTGGCTAAATTGTGGCAACCCCGCAGAAGCCATTTTTAAAAATTGAAGTTGAAGTTACTTTCATATCAAATTTCATCCAAATCTGTATAGCCGTTTTTGTGTGACTAAGCAACAAACATCCAAACTTTGTTAAATATTATTAGAATAAGAGTATAGAATTTTTAATTAAACTAAGTGACCGAAGCGAATGAAGCATCTCTGGAGCAACTGGCAACTGCTTTCATCTGCCCGGATGTTTGTGTGTAAGTAGTGGATGATCGGGATGGGTCGTATTTTTTAACTAATCTTGACGGAGGTATGTAAGTTTATAGTTTTTTTGTTATTGTTGGTAATTTTTTTTCCCAAAAAAAGATTTTTTTTTGCTGAGCGCTACTTAACGGTTATTTTAATAACGTTTAGTGGAAATCTTTTGTACTCATTCGCAATTTCGAGTATGAGCAAAAGTGGTCAGGTCAAGACCCCTTGATCAATTTTGCTCATGGTTTTGACTCTCAATTTTGGTCAAGATGAAAGATAATTATAGCAAAAAAGTTTGGTCGCGAGGTCTACCTACAGTTCGTAGAACTACTAGTAAGTATATCAGAAGACGATGGGCACAAAATTAAATGTATGGATTCTGGTCCCAGCTCCGATCGGAATGAACGATATACCGTTGGATAGATATTTGTGTGTGGATTATGAATAACTATGGCGCTAAGCTCGATTTGCTGTCCGATCCTAGTTTTTTATTTTTTTTATTACGTCCTGCAAACACTTTTATTAACATTTTTCTTGAATTTGTCATGGTAGTGTTATCATTTTTAACCTCCAACAAAAAAGTTTAAGTGTTATAAGTTTGACGTCGATGTCTGTATGTGTGTGTGTGTGTGAGAGAGAGAGAGAGAGAGAGAGAGAGTCTGTGTGTGAGTTTCAATGCGGTTTTTTCATTCGAAAGCCAGTTTCCTTGGGGTGGTTTTTAGCTATGTTTTATCGAAATCGGTTCAGCGGATTACAAGATAGGGGGAGTTAAATAGGGGATGAACTATAGAATGTTTCAAATATATATACTCGAGTGAGGTATCAAAGGAAAGGGCATAATGTGTACATTACAAAACTGGTAATATTATCATGACCATTATCATCGTCAACATAGGTATCCGGGGTTTTGTAATTCTATTTTTTTTTCGATATTTTTTTACGTGGAAACGCAGAGGCTTATTATTGTTTTTGCAAAAACATACAGAAATCTGAAAGCAACATTTTGTAAAGAAAAAGTTCCCCGGGATGGGGCGAGCGAAGTGCGACTGGCACTGACCTGGCATGCGTAAACGCCGCATACCTGTACGCTGTAGAGGCCTCAGTGAAACGCCCCCACCCTCTCCCTTGGCCGTGCTAACCGCGCTGCGTTAGAGAGCGAAAGAGACACTATACCCGATTGTCGAATGATAAATGCACATCAAAACAATCAACTTGATCATTTTACTAGGGCTCTAGGGCACACCCCTTCTGGGGTGCCAGAGCATCAGTCTCCCCACCCCGGGCGACGGCCCAAGCCGAGGCTCGTACCTCCGAGGTGCCCTTGTGCTTGTCGCCCCCAAAAACTTTAGGCCCAGCGCCATTTGCGCTCGTCAAACACCCGGTACGCTGCAGAGGCCTCAGTGGCCAACAGCATTTAGTCATTCCATAAAAAAAAAGCGGGAGGGACAACAATACTGGTCTATTGTTTAAATAAGCGCAAGTATTATCAAAATCGTTCAAGTTAAACCTGCAATATGATTTTTTAAAGTCTATTTTGAATTAAATATCTAGTATCTTCTGAGGACGATAGTTCCAAACGGACAACAATTAAGGGCTTGCTGCCATAGTAGCTTATGTTCTCTTGAAAAAAAAAACTATCCAACGATGGTAAATTCATTTTGATTGGACATGGGGCCCAAAACGCCCAGCATCCTTTGAGTCGGACATCCTGACTATCGTTTTCATCCGTTTATCAAAACAAAATGTGTCAAAACCAAGTTGAATAACTCAAGGTCTTACTATTAATTACACAATTTTTGTTGTATCTAGGTACCTCCTACAGGTAGGTAACTACGATAAGTTAGATGTGTGTGAGAGAAAGTAAGTGTTTGTGTGTACAGGCGGCGGCGGCGCGGCGCTACGAGATACTACTTATCATGATGCAAGCGAGATAAAAGGTGATAACAGCCCAATTTTGTCGAGGGTGTTTGCAACATTTTTTGCTATATTATTTGTTTCTATTACAAACGAATGAATATTAATTTAAGATTAAAATAAGCCGTTACTATTACACTTTACCTACCTCAAATTAAACTAGATAGTCTTTGTTCTATTTTGATCGCCAATAACCGACGCTAACATACATATGTATAATAATGTACATATCTACATTGTTCCAATATTATGTAGGATAGTCGATACTTTTATGATTCAACCGTTATCCTACAAAGCACTTCAGGGGAATCAAACATGAGTGTCGCGGGGAGCGGAGCGCGGGGTGCGGGGCGCGCCGGAGCAATATGGCGGCTTATCGCGTCACGTGCGCCTCCCACCCGCGCCTCACCCCACTCTTTATTAGGTTTTCACGGAAAATATTCGACGAAAAAACAAGCGATAAGATCGCGAGGAGGTCGAGCGGCGCCCATCAATAATCCGTCGATGTCGAGCGGCTATCAGATCGCGCGGGATTACGAGCGGAGCACGCGGCGCGCGGGTGTACCGCGCCGCTCCCGCCGCGCCGCGGGCGCTCCCGCCGCCGCGCCGGGGCGCAGCGCGCGGCTCGCGGCGCCCGCGCCGACTGTAGCGCGCCGGCTGCCGGCGCAGACACCGCTCTCTAATCAAATCTGCCTCTATCTGATAATTACTTTGTATCGGGGATGGTATCACGGTGCTTCATCCGCGTAGATACGGCGCGAGGATCCGGGCCCTCCAGGGCGAGGCGAGGGCAAGGCGGCGCGGGCGGGGCGCGGGGGGAACGCTGGCGACGTTCCCTACAAATATTTGCGGAGTGCTCGGCGGATATGTTTGCTCGGCTTATCGCGTCCCCGCGAACACACCCAGACCCGCCGCGCCGCGACGGCCGCGACCGCGCGCCGCAGGAGCGGTCCGCGCGCTGCACCGCCGCTCACTAGATACAGTATCTGCTAGATACGATTATCAAACTCTAAGATAGCCGCACTACATTAACGCCTAGTTAAGATAAACTAGATAACAACAATTTGCATATCTAAGGAAAATAGCGATACGCCGATGTTATATCACCGGGGTCGTTGCACTGAGATAGTCGCTGCGATAATCGCACCTCCCATGGACGCTATCGGAGCAGACCCGCCGCCGGCGCAGGGTGCCTTCACCGCGTCATACACACCGGGGGCGGAGGCGTCACATGTCCACACTTCCTTATCAAAGGGATCAAATAAAGTTCTATGAATTAAATAATAGGCCCAAGTTCGAAGGCTTTTTAAGACAGATCTAAATTTTCTAAAACTATTGGCATCCTTGTCTAATGGCTTGCAATGATAAAGACAGATATATTTTTAGTTACTTTAGATCTGTCTTAAAATGCCTTCAAACTTGGGCCGAATACCTAATTCATCTTTACAAACACTCGTACCCTGGCTACCTCGACGGCCGCAAGCCCGCGGACGGCGCGATGTGGCCAGCGCCCCACATACCGCATACCGTTGTGCAACCTCTTCTTGTCCTCCTCCCTTCCCCCTCGGCCTCTTCATTCCAATTTCTTTTCTACTATAATACTAGAGGTATTATAGTTCAGGCAAACAACATTTAACAGTTCCAAATGTTACCTACTCACTAAATTATCATACTTTTTACAGCTGAATACTTTTTGTACAACTGTCGCCGTACGCGCAGGAGATCGGTAGTACTTTGATGGTTTCGTAATAATTATGAAAAACTTTTTACTATTTATTCCGATCGCAAAATGTTAAAAACTGCGATGAAATGCTAATAATAATTGCAATAGTAAATTAAAGAGTTGATTACAGCAGTCATTTATGGACGCCGCACCGCGCGCCGCCGCCGCGCCCGCGCCGGCGTGAAATGTGAACCGACCTCTACGTAGCGAGCTCGTAGCAGCCTCGTAGCGGTCGACGTGCACACTTGCTAAAGCTAAAACTCTGTAGGAATCAACCATAATGTTTATTACATTAGGTATACTCTAACCTATTTTTATAATACACATGATAACACAGTCGTGTTCTCTATGATGTTAGAACGTTTGTCCCAAATTCGTCAAGAGTGTGAGAGCGCTATCTAGGTGGCGAGGCGCGTGGGAGCGCTGTTATCGAGCGCGGCGCTGACAGCTCCCTGCATCTGACACCTGTCAACGAGCCGCGCCTCGCAAGCGCAGATTCTATAAATGCTAATAGTTTCAAGAATGTTGGCAATAGTTGACTTCTGCGAGGAAATTCCTACAGTGAATAATAATATAAACTGGTATTTTTTTATGTGTCTCTGTATATACTAACATTATCAACTGACTTATTCAATTATAGCTGTATCTCAATTCAGCCATACCGTGGGAAGATGCAACAGGAAGGCGAGTTATCGCATTACCGTATATCAAAGCGGCCCCAAGGTAACAATCGATAAAGGCAAATCGATATAAAATAATGTTGAGTGCGATAAGGAGATGGTGGTGTATCACAGTAATTAGGCAATTAGCAGCCGAGTGATAGCATCGACATCGACATCGACAGGCTCGCGGCCGCGAGTGAGTCACGCGGCGCGACGCGACGCGAGCCGAGCTCACTCGACTCGCTCGCACTAACTCTCCTCCTAATGGGTTGATTACACGTAACGAGTACAGTGGCGAGAAAGTGCCTTCGGCCGAGTACTCGATACACTCGTATATAAACAGTTTGACGAGGCGAGACAGTTACTAGAACCATGACTTGCTTGCTCGGCCGAGTATGCCCATTTACTGTCTCACTTGTACCTACTCGTTTAGTGTAATCAACCCACACACGTCAGTCGCAAGGTCGCAACCATAGTTTCCAAATTCTCGCCTTCTATATAATTCAACATAAACTTCTACTGTTTAAGGTTTTTATATAGTCAATTGTTCTATGTTTGCATTTTGTAAGATACAATTGCCAATTTACGAAACGCTTTGACTCCACATTCATTTTGCGAACCGCACCAGTGTGGAATGTTCTGCTTGAATGGGTGCTCCCCGATGGTTATAATATGGGTGTCTTCAAGTCGAGAGTGAATCGGTATCTTCTATCTAGGCAAGCGTGCTCCATCGTAGGCCGCATCGTTGCTTCCCATCAGGCAGGAAAGCGGTCAAACGCAAGCCTATATTTGAATATAAAAAAAAATACAATTGCCAAACGCGGGTAATGCGCAAGCTTGCGGACAGACATACGCATTCGTAGGTGCAAACCAGTCTCAACGGAAGACCAGCGCCGGTTGTTTACGACCGGCATTATGCTGAGTTGAGACTGGTTTAAGGCAAAAATTGTGTTGTTTCTTCTCTTAATTTTTTTTTGTTTGTTATTATTGTTTTTGTCTTAAATAAATATTTGTCTATTGTCAAACATCAGTAGGGCTAGCACAACTTTGACGTAAAAATACGTAGCGAGTTTTCTATAGAAAAGTGTACGCCATTTACGACTGTCAAGTATGCTCCTGACGGTCAAAGTCAAAGTTGTGCTAGGCCCACAGCACTGGCGGACTAAGACTTTTTGAGGCCCGGGGCGGTCTTTAATTTTAGGGCCCCCTGGCGCCCGCCCTCCAGATTTACTGAATTAAACAAATGCAGATAGAAACTAAAATTTTAATCAATATTTTTTAACATTACAGCTTTCAAATAAAAAACAAGCAACCACACTACAAGTAATTAAAATTAATTACAAACATTTCAAATTGTGTTTTTTAGCTTTTAATGCACTAAATTTATTAATAACGTCATCAAAATCCAAAACCGATGCTGCTTTTCTTTCAATCGACAAAATAGCCAAGCTAGCAAGTCGTTCTTCAGTCATGGTCGATCGTAGATAATTCTTGATAAGTTTAAGTTTTGAAAAACTTTTTTCGCACGACGCTACTGATACACTAATTGTTAGAAAATACTGAAGTATCAGACATATGTTGGGTAGGGATTCGGTAAAGTCCCATCTAATAATAAATTCAAACATGTATTTAGTACTCCATGAAGCAGCTTCCTCCGTTGCAGTATTAGTTGCGCTTACATGTCTTCGCAATCTGTAAACTTCTTTGCATAATTTTTCCTTGTCAAAATCACCATAGACTAGGTTGAGCTTTTCCACTGCCTGCTCAAGTTCATTTTCTACAGAGCCTTTTATCAGGAATTTTGGTTGTACAATATGGAAGGTGCTAGAAATGTTTTCCATAGCAGTGAGTCTTGTAGCCAATTCTTGACTAAATCTATCCAAGCACTCGAACATAGATCTGCGAACTTCTTCTTGCAAAGTCAATCTGGCATCTGAAGATGTTTCTCCAGGTTGATTCTTTTTTACTTTTCGTCGGCCTCGTCTCTCAATATCTATGCCCATTTCTCTACATTTGTGCGTGCCAAATTGTATAGCCTTAGTGACGAGCGTATTTCTTTCCTCGACAAGAAACAATTGCAGTTCCTTCATTTTTATCAAACCCATGTCAAGTGTGATTTCAGGTGTTTGTAAATATTTTTGGGTGAGATTTACTTCTTCCAAAATCATATTCCAGAACTCCAAGTAGCTTAAGAATGTGAAGTCACATATTGCAGGAAGTAGTACGCTTGCTGCAGACCTAGTATCTAAATTTTCTTTCGAAGGATCACACATTTCTTCCAATGTAAGGACCAGTTGTTCTACATTTTGTCTGACAGCTTTAACGAAATCATGATGATCCAGCGTGTATCACACAGTCTTTTCAAAGTTTTCCCAACCTTTTGTATTAGTGTTTCCCATCTGTGGGTCTCAAAAAAAGAATGAATATATTTTTTGTAAGGTGCCAGAACAGGTTACACTTGAAGGAATGCATGCAAAGGAATGTATACCACAAAGATTTAATGAGTGATTTGCACAAGGGCTAAATAATGCTTTAGGGTTAATATCCCGGATTTTCTTTTGAACTCCTCCATGAACACCAGACATTGAGGCGGCATTATCGTAGCCCTGAGCTCTACAAAGTTGAATGTCTAATCCATCTTTTTCTAGCTGTTTTAAAATATCATTTGCCATATCACTTGCCGTCTTTCCTGACATAGAAAAGAAACCTAAGAAGGACTCCCGAACTTCCACAGCTCCTTCCTCTATATAGACATATCTTATTATTTCACTCATTTGGCCGGTATGGCTCTCGTCTGGAGTACTGTCAAACATGATTCCAAAATATTTAGATTTTTTGATATCATCAATAATTTTCTGTTTTACGTGATGACTTAAAATAGATAGGAATTCATTCTGGATACCTTTTGATAAATAAGAAGGTACTCTTTTCAATCCACCTGCAGCGTCTTGAAGTTTTGACCAGTGCTTACTTAATACGGGATCGTATTTTGCCATCATTTTCACTAATTCTATGAAATTACCTCTGTTTTCTGATGAAGGATCTTCTCTATGGCCTCTGAAAGCAAGATTCTGCTGAGCTAAAAATAATGTAATATCCAAAAGTCGACGTAATATGTTTCGCCATTTTTTAGCCTATGCGTTATGAACTTAGATGAATTAGGTACCTACACCGTTTACTTATTATGGTAAATGATCGGAAGAATGGTTTAATTACAGCAGATAATGTTAAAATAACATTGTCTGAGTAGACAAGGATTTTTTTTTTAAATATGCCAATCCGAGGCCCCTCAGTTGTGGGGCCCGGGGCGGACCGCCCCCACCGCCCCCCTGTTAGTCCGCCAGTGGCCCACAGGTAGCTAGTGGATTCGATATGGAACACAATAAAAATTCTAATTTTTAGTAAAATTATGAGGTGTAAAGAGAATTTTAAACATCTTGGGAATTTAGTAATTTAGTAAAAATCAAAAAACCTATAACCTATAATCCTCAATTGCAGTGCACCGCACGGTACCGTTCAAGTTTTTAACACTGAGCTATAATATTGTGGATCTTGTCTAAGTTTGCATGAAAAGAAAAAAAAACATTTTTCATGAGCATCATAAAGTAGAATGGGTAGCTGGTATTCAGCGCCCCCCCCCCCCAGCCCTCCCCCGCCTGCGGCGCACTATCTCGTCGAGTGCTCGATAAGGGCCGCCGGAGCGCGGCAGGTGCCGACCTCTCTCACGTACGACTCTTATTCTATTACATGGATGAGATGGAGATTGGATATTTTGTAAAAGTAGATAATTCGTTAATGAGAAAGATAAGAATGGACGTAGGTTGTTCTATTTTGTAGGATTCGATGCCATCGAAAATCGATGCCGCCCCGTAGGGTTTTCAAAGAAAATTCTTCTTCATTAATATTGCTTAAATATCCTATTAATTAGTGTTGTAAACACTGTTCCTCAAACTGGGTGTAATTTAGAACCCAACCTTGATTAAAAATCTTTGGTTTTGTAATTACGATGAACTTGGTGGTTTTTAAGATTTTAAATCAATACTTGCTGCATCATTTACTACTATACTCAGCTAAGGGCATGACTCCGTTTACATTCCAGTGTTCTTCACTTGAATCTATTAAATTTAAAAAAGCTTTTCCACCAACACTGAGATAATATTTCAGAAATTTTGAAGCATTTACATTGATTGAGAGTTACTATTATCTGCCTGCTATTGTTATCACTTTACCTCAGCACAAAAAATGTTATCGTTGAATAAAAACATTTAAATTCACGTAGATAGAATCTCATTTTTAACCGACTTCAAAAAAGGAGGAGGCAATTCGACTGTATGTTTTTTTTTATGTTTGTTACCTCATAACTTTTGACTGGGTGAATCGATTTTGATGATTCCTTTTTTGGTAGAAAGCTGACGCTTCCCATTTGGTCCCATTTCAATTTAGTCCAGTTCTAATAATGGTATCTACGAGAAAACCATATAAGTCTTAAATTTGCATTAAGTACGTGCGCGACAAATAGATGAATAACTCAATAGTCGGTCTTTTTAAAATTAAATTAAAATTAAAATTTGTTTATTTGTCACAAAAAAATGTTACAGAATTGTGTATGAACCCTGAATCTTGCACTAGGTGAGTCCTGTGTCGCAAGATTCAGTGTCTTCCATCGTCGATCAAGTTATTAAAACTAGACAGGATAAACAATCTTAGTAATAAGTACTATTTACAAGTTCAAATACAACAATCTCAAGGTAGTGTCTTGCTTCAATTGGCTTAGGGTATGAGAATGTGTAAAATGTGTATATATAAATGTAAATGTTTGATTTTGGGTTATTTACTAATGATTGGGTGTATGTTAGTTTGTGGTGCATGTTAGTTTGTGTGAGTGGGTGTAGTTGAAGTAGTGTGTAGGTGAGTGAGTGAGGGAATGAGACGAGTGAGACGAGTGAGACGAATGAGTGAGATTAACGTGTGGTGAGGTGGAGTAAGTGAGGTTAATAAGAATATTGTAACAATGTTTTACTGTTTAGAGATTACAGCGCATCAATTATATGAGTTATTTTATTTATTTTAATTTAATTTAATTTTTTTTAAATATTTTTTTAATTTAACTTTTGAAGTCGGTTTTTGTTTTTTGTTTTGTAAAAATAATGTTCTTGTATAATAATACATTTGTTCATGTGCATGATAAATTGTGCAGATTTTAGTGATCATTTTTATCTAAATCCGTGCAATCGTTAATAAGTACCTATTTGAATTAATCAACATAATAATATGCTATCAAGATTTTGGTATTAAATATTTAATTAGAAAGGAGTACAAAGAAACGGGTTACAAAGTAGATAGGTAAAGAGTAGGTAAGTAGGTAGGATGTACTCGTACCTACACTACATATGACTGACGCACGTAGTACTGGCGTCCCTTGGCGTTAGGTAACGGTGTCACTTCGCAGTTGTGGCGTTATCTATTGTTAACGTACGGTATCTAGAGGTTGGGATCGGTGAGTCAGCGAGTTTCTGCGAACGAGCTCCAAACGCAGGTGAGTGCGTCATGGCGGCGCGGCCGTGTCCGGGTCTCCGCTCCAGGCAAGGTGGCTCCGGAGGAGGCCGTGTCCGGGTCTCCGCTCCCTTCAAGGTGGACTCCACTCCGGATATGGTTCCAGCTGTAGCCAGGACTCCGTTCCATGGGTGGTTCCGGCGGCGGCGGTGTCCGGGACTCCGTTCCGGACATGGCTCTAGCTGCGGCTCTTTCCACGATTGCGCTTCTCGAGAGGCTTTTAAATTTACATGTTCTGTACCTCACTCATATTTAACAGGGTTACCACAAGGAAAGGCTATGGGTAAGCCGAAAAGGGCTCATTAGTACTCATCATTATGAACAATTTTGATAATCTCTGAAGGGACACATTTTTAGTGGTACATTAATTATAACAAAATGATATTGAGTGCTTGCAGGTTTTGTTGTTCTCCTTGTCTTCGATAACATCACAATAGAAATACAAAGTTTATTTTTTGATCCTAAACAAACGTTTATTTTTAATTTATGCGGCTTTAAAGACTATTTACATGAAATTTATACAATAAGTAGTAGTTTCTTTGGAAAGTCTACGTAAGTGTTGTTTGTCGAAGTTTGCGCCTGTGGAAAAATCCCCCCGCCGCTGCCGCCGCCTGGTATAGGAGGCGAGCAGCGCCGAGGAGGCGGGCGCGGCGCGCTGCAGGAGTGTGGCGCGGCATCCAGCGATTAATTTTATCGGCTGTAATAATTAGACCGATGATCGATGTCTCAAGTAAGCCTTTAATTGATTAGATATCGGCCGCGCATTATCGCGCCTTATCGCGTTTTTATTGTTCCAGTACCTATCGTAAATATGTACTCGTATTATGAGGATCGACGCGCTCACATTGCATGTAAGTATTTCAGTGACATTAATGTTCGGATTAAGTCCATTAGATGCTGGTTTAGCTGATACGAGCCGCTTTCCTCGCCTCGTGCCGCCAGTACTCGGAGGTACCCACCGAGATGTATTATATTATATTCCTGCCATATGGAGTCCACGCGACCGCCGATTTCTAACATACCTTAGCAATTTACTGGATTTCGAGCAGAATCATGCTGAAAAATAAAATATTGTTCGTAGAATATACTCGTACTTGCTGCACCCCGAAATTTTACCTGCGCGTTGATGACAAATAGTGAATATGAAATGTTGCCTATATTATGTCAATCCAGGGCTAAGCGATCTCTATTCCAAATGTTCAAACAAATATTACTAAATACAATATATTAAACTCGATTCAGTAGTTACGGACATACTTGGTAACAAACATTTACTCGCAACACACACTATTTCGCATTTATAATATTTGTAGAATACGATGATAAGAACCAATAAGACAAATTAAACATCAATAAAATTAAAAATAAACAGTTTTCTGACACATGTTCTCGTAGTGTTTATCTGATTGTGGAGCGCGCTGTCACCTCCTGTCACCGCGAGGATATCTCGCAGCGCAGCTCGTGTCTAGTCAACATACGAGTACTGTCCGAGTGTCTTTCTGTCACATCCATCAATGTTCTCTCATCTACTACCTGAGCCGACGACTGATAATATTAATATATTTATTTATTATTTCGAAAATGGGACAAACAGAATCTCATCCCAGGAATCAAGGTCCGAGCTAGGATAGAATGCTACGAGTATGTATTATATTATATGTTAACTTCAGTGACCAGTTCTCTATTTAGAATTTATATAACTCCACCAGAAAGCCTCCGACATGACCGGCAAAAAAAACGCAATAAATTAATCAAAATAATAATAATGTTTCAGACTCATATGATAGCTCCCCACTAGGATCAATCCTGTGTCGGGGAAAAATGGAAAAATAAATAATTGTAATTAAAAAATAAATATATTATTAGCTAATATATTTATGTAGTTTATTGACGAAGCGGAGTGGAGGTTGGTTTTCGTATGCAAGTCGTATTTTTCAAATAGTTTTAGAAGCTTGGTAGATATAAAAAAGCTACAATTTCAAAATTTTTTATCTTCGGCGATTTGTTAAAATACTCAAGAGGAGGTGAATTTTACTACAGGGTTGTTTATCGTCCGATTGTGATAATATTTGGTACTCAATTCTAAACAAGAATTTCAAGTATCCGCAAAATCGGTCAAGAGATTATCGAGATAAAAGGTTGTATTCTTACAATAACGTTTGTGGTCGCGAGGTAGGTACTCGTATGTTACATCTACAATTCGCAGAACTACTGGTAGAGACAGATCTTTGTAACTTTGTCAATTACTATACTTGTAGAATACTTTTGCATGTATTCTATTCATGTACCTATGTATACACGAGACACCGACCTCTATGTTATAAATGTTCCCTGCGGTTTCACTCACTATTGCAGGTATCGTTGTATTTTAAAACCTTTTATTTAACTTCTTTATTTAACTATCTTTGTTCGGGTGGAATCTTGCAACTCAATTTTGAACTACTTCCTGATGTCCTTTTTAAAAAAGCGAAATTTCACATGTATACCAAATACATGTGAAATTTCGATGACAATGCAATAAAAAGTAGTTTAAAAAGAAAATTGGTTATTTTATAGTAAAATATTTTAAAATCCAAAAAACTTTTTGCAGCAAACTTTTATTTAAATGTACTAAAAAGAATAAAATAACTAACTTGAAATCCATCTAATCTATTTGTTTTAAAAGTATTGCGCCGTTCTAGCTTGAAGAAATAACAAACGTACATTAACATATAAAATACTAGCTGACTCGACAGACGTTGTCATGTCAAAAGCCATTGCGTCAATTCTATGTCAAATGTCAAATGTCAAAAGTAACATTAAAAAAGTTTACATTGTCCAAAGCGCTAAAGTTAAATTATGGTTTAAGTATTTTTAATTTTTTGAATTTTTTATGTTTTTTTACTATAAATTGAGACTTGAGCTATCCTATCTCCGGTGCAACGGTGTGCAAATTTGATTGAAATCGGTTAAGTAGTTTAAGAGTCTATAGCGGACAAACAACGTGACACGTAATTTATATATATTAAGATTTACCTCAAATACCTACACCCTTTCTCTTTCAGTTTTTTATTTTGTTTAATCTATTTATTATATTTTATCGCATTTACAATCCTCACAAATTGTAGAAATGCGATAGTTGGTTTGCTTGGATCGTTTTCTCTTGTAGGTACGAGTATGCTCATCACTTCGAAATAATATGAATTATATCAATGAAAATAGTATGTTTCTGCTATTGTAATTTTAATTTTCAGTTTCTTTAATTTTTTTTGTTTTTATTTTTAAGTTTTCTCCCATAGTCCTGTGAAAGAATTCAAATAATGTGTTCTAATATTTTTGCAGTCATTGCATGGTAAATGTGTTATTGATTTGTGAGTGACCCAAAACAAAACCTATATCACATTTTTTTTGTAAATACCCGTTTATCCAAAATGGTGTAAGAATATGTAGCGGGTAAATTACGTACTTTTAAAACACAAACTTATTGCATTTGACATTAGTCATCGAGTGATCGATACTGAAATTAGAACACAGCAATCGAGTGGGGAGAAAAATATAGCTACAAGTTTTCTTTCAAAGTCAATCCAAAGTTCGCCCAATCGGATGCAGTCGTTACGCAAAGCCCCAATCCAACGGCGCGAGGGAAAACTCTGAAAACGAAAACGACAAGTGCGCATTATAGGAGCCGCGCAGGAGCGGACCAATGAGCGCGCGGCCGCGCACGCACACAGGCGCGCGGCGCACGCACACGGGCGCGCGGCGGCGGCGCAGCGGCGCGGGCGGCACACGGTCGCGGGCCCGCGCCACCGCCGCTGCTATCTGATAACCGCAGATCCAGCCGAGCCGCGAGTGATACCGCCGATAGCGGCCAGCCGCCCCTACCCGCTGCAAGACACGGTTTCTGCACCACTGCTTCAATTAGAACATATCTACCTAGGTGAGTGCGACTTATCGACAGTATCTTGTCTCCTTAGATAGAGGGTAATTTCATGTCTGATACCGCCTGTTAATGAACGGCCGGAGATGTTAAGTGTGTGTTATTTTCATGAGTCACGGTGAACTTCACGAGTCGCTATGAAAGCTAGTTCCGGAAGAGTGAAGAGAGTTCAATTCTGAAATTCAGATCTATTCGACGTTCTGAAAACAATTTGCAGATTGTGATTTATCTGATAGAGATATTATCCATAAAAATTATGTTTCAGTACACGATTTCAGTATGAAATTTGAAAATTTGTGCAATATATGAGAAAAGCAAAAGTGCTATTATCATTTATAATGTGTTAGCAAAAAATATAACAGGCATACCATGTAATATACAGTTCAAAATGAATCTGAAGAAGTGGCTATTAAATTACGTATTTTTTGACTTGAATGAATTTGTGAATAGAAATAGATTTACGGAAATAACATTATTAAAAAACAAATTAAAATTTGACGTTTGATGAGGAAGTGACATGATATTATCTTAATTTATTACTTTTGATATTTAATTTAAATTATTTGACATACTCGTATTATCTATGCATAGAATTTAAAATTGAAATGGAAATACGAGTAGATAATTATTATTATTTTAAAAACTACTAAAACTATTTGACTGCGTACATATTGAATGCCCGATGTGGTTAAACTGATAATTTCAACTAATGCACTAACATCTAGCTTCTAAATTATAATGTATCAGTGGTTCAATAAATATTTCTGAATCTGAAATTTTAGACGACAAAATACTAATCACAGAGCAATCTCATAGAATAATCATGTCACTTGTTGCATGATAATAAATCATACTTAAAATCTATAATAAACAACAAACAGATAAATAAATAAAATAAAAAGCCTTTTTATTTCATAAGCTTACTACTATATTATGACAATTGATATTTTAAATAGAATTTTATACCTACGAATTTTGTGTTTAAAGGCATTTAAATATATTTATAATTTTATTGTTTACATTTATTTATGACCCCCTTCTGGGTATTAGCCTCTTTCAGCTTTTTCCATCTCTTCCTGTCTTGTGCCTTGTTTATCCAGTTTTTGTCTAAAACAAAGAGATAGAAACGATTAATGTTAAAAATACGACAGTGTTCAAAACAAAATATTGTAAATTCTGTAGCGCTGTACTCAACGTATTCAATAAATTTTGGTGGTCAAGTTATTTGTAATGATTATTGTAATATATTTTAACCGCTTTTGATTAAATATATTAATACAAATTTATGATTGACTTGAGGTATCCACAATTCGGCACCCTGAAGTGTGCAAGAGGAAAAACAGCATTTGTTGTAGGTATCACACAATCTAAATTACAGGAACGAATGTCAATATATAGGTTCCCGACTTGAAGTAGATTCGCTTGAGATTGATGACAAACAGGTATTTCTTATTTAACTAAGTTATGCAACATTTTGCATCATAGATTCCCAGTTAGTTGTGTGTATAGCGAGTGGAGGCGAGCGGGACGCGGCGCGACGAGACGCGAGCGCAGCGGTAGCAGTAGGCCTATCGTAGCTCGCGGCCCGCCGCGCGCCGCGCACCGCCGCCGCCGGAGTTTCCTCTAACTTTACGTGATTCGTTTTGAAAATACTTAGTTACTTAGATAATTCAGTAAAGAACACACATAGAACAGCTATTATCAATTGCAAAATAAATAAAAATGCATAGTTTAGTATTGTAACTTTACCCGTCCATATGAGTGAACCTTCAAAACGTACATAAGACGTATTTCTTTTTATTCTTGGTTATTGAATCGGTAATAATTTTTTTATACTTAATATTTAATATCGAAAACGCAAACTGTGACAAATCTAAAAATGATTTAGTTGTGTTAATTTAATACAAAAATAATAAATATTAGTTAGAAATACATTTGACAGTTAATATTAAGTACAATTAATTGTACAAGATAAGACCAAAATTCTTTACAAAAAACAATAACCACGATAAAAGCTGATTTCCCTGTCGGATGCCATTGATAAATAAGTTGTGAAATTCTGAAAATGTCTCCAGTTTATAATGTCTTCTTAGTTTATTGTAGTCTAAAATTTATAGTTTTGTTTTGAATTATGCTCTTGAAATAATGATAAAATAAATAAAAATAAAAAAGAAGAAGTTTCTAACTCTGTCATTTTTAAGATATTTTATGGTAGCAAGCAAGCGACGGGCCACCTGATGGTAAGGCGGTCGACGCCGTCTATGGACACCTTCAATGCCCGAAACATCTTCGGTGCATTACCTACTTATAATAGTTAGTTAGTTCTGGATACGTTAGCAATGTTTACCATCGTTTTAGTGTCCACGTTTCTGACTTGTACCAGAAATATGGAGGAGGTTAAAGTGTTGCCGATGATGATGTGTTGTTGCCTGACCGCTGATGTGGCGATCCTTCCTTATCCTATGAAGCTGTGAAACATTACGGCAGGTTTCGTTCTGACAATTTTTTTATGCAAGCTTTATCCCCCAAAAAACTCCTACGCTCAATAGAAATCTAAAACCTAAGTAATTTGTAAATACTCAGAATGGTTGTGTGACTTTTATGTGATATCTATGTCTAGAAGTACATAAGCCACCAGTAGGTACGCCTTTGGTTTTTTATGATTAAGATTGCTTGTAACGTTGATGGTATATCCACTGTTCCAGTTTTCTCAGGTCTGCCGTATATTATGTACTCCATTAATATCAAATGAGATATAATTAATACATTTTCGACTTACTTCTTTGGCGAAAGAAATGGTTTCGAAGTCTTTTTTTCCTTCCTCATCTCCTTCAAAACTTTCAATAGGTATTAATAGTTCCCATTAGCCCTTTTCAATATGTTTCATAGGCATCAAATGATTCTTTCTACTTGTGCTATTTCTGCTAAATTACATAGTATCTGATTTTGTTGGCAAGGATTAGCGACTGTTTACAAGATATTGCAAAATTATTTCTCTGTTGTTATACTTACCTATAAGAAGTTCGAGAGCTAGTTATATATTATAGCTAGCTATATAGCTTTAGAACTATTTATATTAAGACTATCTGCAATTCTGTATATGAACACTGATCGCAGACAAGTAACTAAGGTTTACAAGGTCTATGACTGAAGCCCCCAGTCCCGTGGTGTGAGTGAATTTTATGAATGTTATGTTGATCGCGTGGCGCGGCGCTGCGCAAACAGAGCGCTCTAAAGTTGCATCGCGCGCAGCGCTCGTCGTCGTTTGTCTCCACTGCAATATAAGCTTTAAAGACCTCGAAATTAACCTCATTGTACCTTATTTTTTAAAACCTTTTGGAGGTTTGCAAGAATGAGCCGTAAGAGCCAAGACGGAGGGTGTAGTTCAGCTCGCACGGGCGCATGTTTGCTCGCCGCCAGTGAGTACACAACGCCGAACAGTTCTTCCGCTGCGCCGGATGCCCCATATTTTATACACGTTTTTCTAAAAAATATGGATAAATAAATTATGATGATGGCAGCACATTTATTCTATTATAATATATAAACTTATATATGTATTAAAAAAATAAACTAAACTAAAATTATATTTATATCATCGCTTAATGTTAAGCCAGGTTTTGTTTTAGATTTACCTACTATTCGTAAAAAAATAATGAAATTTCATTACCATCAGCAGCCCGTTCTCGCCCACCGCTAAACACAGACCTCTACTTTTGTACGCTACTCGGCCCGGTCCTGTGCCAGTCTTGTGCAGGTACAACTCGCTCCTATTATTATATTGTCGACCCAATAGCCCAATACCCAATAGACCCAATAGATTGTTGTGTATTGTGTAGGGGACGACCAACGCCTCGTTTACCGGTACGCGGCCACCAATACGTTTCCGTCTGCCATCAGTCTGGCTGGCAACATGTCCTTTTTTTTTTTTTTGGGAGGCAGGGTGGTTATGTGGGAGTCTCCGCCCTGCGGCGGCATACCCACTAAAACCACTGGGGTGTTCGGCATCCGCCTGAGATGGGGCAAGGTGGGGTCGCGTTAGCAATCGCCACCTTGCCCCGGCGACGGACCCGATTAGGGCCCCCTGCACCTATGGAGGGGTGACCCTGTTCCCCAGGATCACCCCCCAGACAGTGTGGGGTCGTGCAGGCCGGGAGAGTCCCCCGACTCTCCCGGCAACCCCACTGCCGAGGAGCGAGGAGACGGGCGAACCGCCTCCTCGCTCCCTAGTCCCGCTCGCTCGCACGTGGTGGGCAGTGTTGTTAGCACCACCCACCCCGCCTTAAGCCCTCGTTCCTTTCACACCCGGCCGCAAACCTCACGCGGCGAGGTGCAAAAGGAACCCTCCTCTTTCCCTTGCACTCCCGACCGTGACCCACACGCGGCGAGGAGCACAAGCAAACCCTCCTGGTGGCACGGCTGTCACCGCCCGAGCGTGGAGCGCCGTTTCCTCCAGCGTCTACCACACTCGTCACCGGCGGCAGCAGTGCCACCGTCCAAGTGTGGAGCGCCGCATCCCCCGGCGTCCACCACACTCAGACCCTCCTCCTTTCCTTGCACTCCCGACCGCGACCCACACGGGGCGGGGAGCACAAGGAAAACCCTCCTGGTGGTCCGAGCAATCGCTCAGACCCCGGCTCATCCGCTGTGCCCTCTGCTAATCAGCCCTCTGCTGCCAGAGGGACACGCGGAAGGCCCCACCTCGGGTTCCTCTTCGTTTCACCGGGCTCAGTGCCACGGCTACTTATCCCCCCCGCCACGGAAAGGCGGGAACCCATTCGGGGGGGTGGCAACATGTCCTGCTCAACTCCATTTAAGTTTCATGAAAGTCGTTCCGACGTCACAAACTTTAGTGCGATGCCGGATCTCGACATTTCTCACTAGGTCTGTAGTTATTGTTATTGTAGATTTTTTGCATTCGGTCATTTTTATATCATAATAATTAAATTTCGCGCGAGGAGGGGTCAGAAAGTTCAGAGTAACGAAGTGGTCCGTGCGCGGCGCCGGCGCTGCGAGCCGAGCCGTGTTTAGAGCGCCGTTTCCGCGCGACGTTCCTTCCGCTCCTAAAACAGGCTTTTTGTGTTTATTTGATCAATTTAGAAACCGGGTTTTGTTATTTGTCAAGTTGAAAAAACGTTTCCGTATCGAGGCTAACTGTTTGCCAAACGTATAGCTTTAAACGTTATGTATTTTCGACAGGACACAGATCATGGAGAACGTTCAACAGATGAGTCGCGAGGGCGAGGAGCAGCCGCGCGACGAAGACGTGCCCGACGAGGCGCTGCAGCTCGTCAAGAGCGAGGAGAGACTCGAGCAGCACGCGCACGAGGCGCACGACCAGCACCAGCAGCACCAGCAGCAGTACGAGCATGCGGAGCAGGCGGCGGCCGAGGCGCGCGCGCACTCGCCGCACCACTCCGCCTCCGTCATCACGCGGCGCGGCGGCCGCACCATCACCGCCGCCGGACACATCACCGAGGAGGGCGAGCCCGCCGAGGACGGCGTCAAGGACGAGCCGGCCGAGCCCGCGCCCGACCCACCGCCCGCGCCACCCGCCTCCGCGCCACCGCTCTACGCGCCCAAGCTCGAGGAGCTGCCGGAGCACGCGCACGAGTACGAGGAGCGGCTGCGGCTCGCGGACGCGGAGGCGGCGCGCTACCTCGCCTTCAAGCAGGAGCGCGCGGGCGGCGGCCGCGTCGGCCCCCGCGCGCCCGCGCCCTACCCGCGCGGCCTGGCGCTGCGGTACGGAGCACCGCATCACGTCATCGTGGCGCAGGATTCCGAGCTTGCCGAGCATGCGCACGACGTTTTCCTCGCTCACAAAGACAAGGGCGAGGGAGGCCAGTACGGGGGCGCCGGTGCGGGCGAGGGTGGAGAGGGGCGCCAGTACACGCTCGGCGAACAAGTCTCGGCGTCCGCCGCGCTCGAGATGATTCAGACGACGGCTCTCAACCAGCAGTCGGTCGGCGTGGCCTACCAGCAGGTCAAGTACGAGGCGCGCGGCGAGACCGAGGCACGAGCGGCCGGCACCTACGCCAGCCTGCAACCCGTCACCTCCGTGCACGGCGGCGCTGGCGGCGGGTACTATGCGGGCCAGTCACCGCAGTACGCATCCTACCAGTACGGAGCGCCCCAAGGCAAGGAGCTGCTTACGCTGTACGGCGGTGGGGGAGGCGAGGGCGGGCGCGGGGCGGCGCGCGACGACTCGCCACCCTCGCAGCTGCTGTACCGCACCGACCCCACGTTGTCCTCCTCCTCGCTGGCGCCGCGCACCGCGCACGTGGTGTACGGCTCCGTGGTGCCGCAGTCGCAGGCGGTCTACGAAGCGCCGCCGAGCCCCAACTCGCAGCAGGTGACTATCCTCCCCAGCTTCACCGACGTCATCGGCAGGCACGTGCGTGACACTCACTACATACATGCTCCTCTCGGTCCGCAGGTGACGCTGTACACGCACGGCAATACGGTGCAGTACAAGGTGGGCGGCGAGCACTACCTGGGTCAGGGTGGCGGTGTAGAGTACGTGCCGGTGTCGGGGTACGAAGGCGGGTTACTAGTAGAGGGGTACCCGGCGCCCGCGCAACCCTGGCCCGCGCACAACCTGCTGCCCATCGACGACGGCTTCGACCCCAGTGAGTGGAGTTCTATGAGTTCATTAGAGAAGCGTGCGTCCAGCAATCTGTATTATGTATAACGAGAGTGGTGTGCGCAGGTATGGCGGGCATGGGAGAGGTGAAGGAGTGCGTGAACTGCGCGGCGGCCACCACGCCGCTGTGGCGGCGCGACGGCACTGGACACTACCTGTGCAACGCGTGCGGCCTCTACACGCGCATCAACGGCGTCAACCGCCCGCCGCTCAAGGGACAGAAAGCAAAGCCGCAGCAAGCACTAGTCCGTTCATTAATCTTTTAATATACTGAATATTATAATGGTAACGTGCAATTGTTTTTAACTAATATGTCATTATGCAGCCAACGAACGGCAACCGGCGCGTGGGTGTAACGTGCGCCAACTGCCGCACGTCCAACACGACGCTGTGGAGACGCAACAACAACGGCGAGCCCGTCTGTAACGCGTGCGGCCTCTACTACAAGCTGCATAACGTGAGTTCTCTGCGCTGCCGCCGCGCCGGTCGAAGGCGCCGCTCCACCGCCGACCGCCAACGCACCGTCCGCGTCACATGACCACTGTTTAGATATTTCCTTCCCACGTGTGGCTAATCGCATAACGGCCACACGAGTAGCTAGGCTTAGATAGCCGGGTCCGGTATCGCTAGATACTCTCTATAGTAATCTAGCGCGTGAATGAACCGGCGCTAGATAGTTGTGTATCGGGAGCAGTCGGAGCGATTGCATCGATTACGGCGCCGATTACGGAGCAGGTATCTAATCGCTGCAGCGGTTATCAGGGAACTCCTCGGCAAATATTGGGCCCGCATAAAAAATCAAAACACAGGGTCTCATCTAATCTCGCGAGATAAAGCGCGGGGCTACCGACTGATAGAGAATTATCATCGTGCGACCACGAATATTCATAATGAGATAAATAATCTTTTATCAATTATCTCCATGCGAGCAGATACGCTTGTTTAAAGGATGATATGAGCGCGTGGCGGGAGATTACGAGGAGTTCCCCGGCGCGTGACGCGCTCACCGTCCGCTCACTGTCCGCTCACCGGCCACTCGTTACAGGTGAACCGGCCGCTCAGCATGAAGAAGGACGGCATCCAGACGCGCAAGCGCAAGCCCAAGAGCATGGGCGGCGGCCACGGCGGCGTCGCGCGCCCCGGGCCCGCCTCGCTCTCCGGTGCGTTCTACTACACATAGCCACTGCCCTCCACCTCGCCCGCTCCCGTCTCTCATCCGCATTCGCGTCACGACATCATCCTGGTTCATACTGTCCGTTAACTTATATCATACGTAAAACGTTTGAGCATTCCCTTGAAGTACCAAAGCTTAGTTTTAAGTGATGTTATTGTGGTATGTGAGTGGTCGTGCAGTGTAGGTGTAGAGTAACGGTGTGTGTGTGGTGGTGCCCGCAGTGGAGGCACACTCGCACAAGGTGCTGCCTCCGCTGTACGCGAGCGTGGAGGGCGCGGGAGGCGTGCTGCTGCTGCCCGCGAGACACCACGCCGACGTGTGAGTACCGCGCGGCTTCCGGGGCGTAGCGCTGCGTAGCGCCTCCTGCGGGTAGCCGCTACGCAGTCGCTACGACTCGCTACGATACTTTCATATAAATCACTCGATAGTTTAATGTTTTAACATGAGTCGTAGCAATGGTGCCATTCTATTAGTCCTGATAAGAGCATTCAGTTCCCGTGGGTGACCTTTTCTCTGCATGATTAATTCTTTCAGTGAAAATGTTCTACTATTGCACGCTGATTCTTCTTCGCTTGGCACCAAAATGTAAAATGGTAAAAAACAGTAGTACAGAGTGGTAGTGGTGTACAGTTTTGCTTTTTGTTGCTTAGGCTAACATTTAAGCTTTTTGTGTGGGATGCAACGTCAGTATAGAGCACGCACTACCTCCATGCTGTAGTATGAGGAGCGGTGCCGATGTGTCACAGCTGCTTACTCAGGACGCAGCGCGCATGAAGTGACGTCATTCACGTTATTTTTGCTGTGTCGTGATAACAATCATAAGTTTTCTTGAGTGCAGTGTTGATAACATGGAACTCCGTAACTGCGGCATTTGGAATGTATCGGCACTACTCTTTTAATTCCGGTTCTGTCTCAACTCAAGCACGCGCAGCACAAGTAGGTACTCAGTTGTCATTCTCATAAACTTGTTATTAGATTCACGCGGCTTAATTTAATTCATGTCATGGACAAAGAAAATTCAGTCAACTTTTAAGTACGCTGTTTCTCGTATGAATCTGGCACGACTGCAACTGTCCCAGAATGATGTAAGCGACATCGCATTAGTAGAGTGTAGCCCCGAGCGTCCTCGTCAGCAAACAGTGCGCCGCCGCCGGTATTTGCACGCGCCTTATCTCGCTACACTCTACTAAGGAGACAGTTTATAGCAACGCACCGCCGCGCGCCGCGCCGACGAACTCGCCTGTTTCATAACTTGTGCTGCACCATGCTGTAACAGTACATGATGCATTTGTAACTTAAAACTATACTACGAGCTGCCTATATTATTCAGTAACTAAGTTGAAATTTTAAAGTATTTATTTTGTTTGCCGAAACATTGTTTTAGTTTAAGATTGTTTGGTTACCTAAAAGTTTAAATTAGATTTGAAATTCTCATTAGTCTGAGCTAGGTTGTAATTTTACTAAGAAGTGTTTTAGTGGCGTTAAAAATATCTACCTCTATATACCTAGTATTTACTCACGTCCGAGTGACTTAATAAACTTCGAAACACATGAGGCGGTCTATTTCTTGGAAAGCACGAGTGAGGCACGCGCGCCTCGTTTAGTATTGCCATATGAGCCAGAGGTGTTTTGTCAAATGTTTGCTTAGAAATGTAACGAATGAGTATCCAAGTATGGTGGTATTGCTTTCGTCGGCCGCCGGCCGGTATCCTGTGAGCGCGGCGCTGGAGGCGCGTTTCCGGAGCTCGCGCAACTCGGGTCGTTCACACTCTAGTGTCAATATTCAATGTAGGACGAAAATATTTACTGTATTACAAGGTTTTAATAGGTTCAAATATTTGTTACAAACTACCTATATAGAAAACCTACTTTAGAAGAAGTTATTAAAAAATCGTGAAATTTGTTCTAACCGATTGAATTTATAGAGCTCAACCAAATGACGTTGTTTGCTACTCGTATCAGTGTGTTCTCATATTTGTTGACAAGTTAGTAGTGAGCGATCTAAACCTTTGTTTTATCGATTTATGAAGGTTTGATCAGCGTTTTCTTTTTAACGACAGGCTTGTAGGTGTGTCGCTTTTAATTACTCTTATATACAAGTATTGAGGAATTTGTGCACTTCTTAGTAAAATACTGGCCAATCAACGATGAATACTCAATCTTCAAATGTAAATTAGTTACTAAATGTTCAAAAGCAAAGAAACTTTTAAAACAACTAAGTACGAGGAGGTAAGACGGTGCGGGGTGCATGTTGCATGCGGAGCTTGTTGAGCAATTGAGAACGCTTTGACTCCTTCTTCATTTCCTGATCATTTCCTATGGAGCTTGTTCTGGTGTTGTGTCCCGGTGCAGCGCGACTCCTCGTCCGGCGAGCCACTGACGGCCGCGTGTTCTTGCAGGCTATCAACGCTAGAGCGCGGCGCGGCGCCGGCGCCCTCGGCCGCGCACTACCACCCGCCCTAGCGCCGCCCTGCCCCGCCCTAGCCGCTCGACCTCCGCTGAGAACCGGCGGATATTTTGTACATAATGTAATTATTACTTCAGCACCCGACAATAATGTAAAGACTACGAAAATTACGAGACGAAGAAAATTTATTGTAATGGGAAACCCACCCTGTACCTACATACATTTTACCTTAACAACACGTTTAAAATGTTTGCCGCAGTATGTCGACGTCGTAAGTGTTGTCTCTGCGTTTCAGCCAAATCAAATATTAGCAAACAAGAGCTTTCAAACTTCGACCATGTTGTACGAAGATGTTGATATCACTTAGAGCCGTCGCAGACGTGATACTGAATAGTTTACAAATTGTACCTAAAATACTATTAAGTAGGTAAATGACATTATAATTTAATTTTTAATCATTTTTACAAAAATGTAAAGCTCGAGTCATACTCGGCTGATCGATTAGAGATCGTTCCAAAAATGCATATTTATCTAGTTATTGTTATAATAATATAGATTCTTATAATAAAAAGATCTCAAAGACGTAGAAAAAGCAGAACGAAATGCATTATATTTTTCATAGAATCGTAAATGATTAAATTCTCTAATGAGAACAGCCTAACAAAAAGATTGCAATAAAAATACTTTGCGCAAGCGAATTTATAACAAGTAATAATGTACTCGTAGGATGCCTGCAGGAGCCCGCGCGGCGCAACTGTCTCGGCAACGCCTGCGAGCATCGGTGTACATAGCTAGACGTAAATAGAGGCTGTTCCAATGTAAAGTGCATTTTATAGCAAATAATTTAAGAAATTTAGTGACTCGTCGACGAATTTATTAATATATTTACGTATAATATTTAGATTTAGTGCGTGTTGTTTTTATTGTAAGTACCTAATTGAATAAGTGTGGATTTGTGTGAGTGTGCGTGCTGAGTGTGTGGTGTGTGAGTGTGAGTGCGTTCATTGTTAGACAACTTTGTATTTATATTTTGATAACTCTCTGTACACAGCGTTTTAAATTGTACGGCAAATAAAGTGCTTGCCAAGATGACGTATTTGTATTATTTCTTGCAATATTTTTCATTCCACCCACTGAAACACATTCTACTATGTACTACAATCAAGAAATAATTTTTTCTAACTACTAGTTCAAGTACAGTAGCTCTACACGCATCGTGTCGTGGAAATTTTCCAAATTCGATCCACATCGAGCTAAATCTTTGTCAAATACGTTATATATATAGAGCACAATTAAAGAATCCTAGTTGTGAAACCTAAGTCAAAGTGACTGAGGTTTCGTAATTCCTACACCTGCCCTGCCCTGCCTGATATCTGATCACATAAGCTGCAAAAATGATGTCGAATTAAAAACACGAACGCAGAAACATATCTACGATGACGAGTATATAGGTACTAGAAGTTGCGCTAAAGATAATGCCGAAAAACTATGAAGTACGAATCAGACACATTTTATCTTCCTTGTTTTCAATAATAGGTATACCTATATAATAAGTAGATATAGATATAGAGAAATATAGGCACAATTTTTTATTGGATAATTTCAACAAAAAAATAATTTAGTAAGTAGAATTTATGAATGATCACTTATTAAAATAATGTAGAATAAACTACCTGAATATATTCTTGACTAGGTAGTTAAGCAAACAATAAACCTTCCGTTCAAACGTATTTTCAAACAATCATGTTTTATTTCGACAATCTCCTTGACCTATTTTTGAAATACACCCCAAGCAAAAATCGCCGACGACGAAATGAAATCTAAGGAATTATTGAATTTTTATGTGTTGTCGAGAATCGTTGAAAAATATGACCGATACGCGGGTTCCGACATTCATACAAACAAACATCTGGACAGATGAAAACAAATTTTGCCAGTTGTTAGAGCCCTCACTTAACTCGCATGGTTATGTATTTGTAACGGTTTGTTGTTTGTTACGGTTTGTATGTTACATTACATTACATTACTTCAGTCAATATAATTATTAAAATAAACAATATGGTTTAAAATAATTAGTTTGTTTTATTTATTGCCGTAGATAATATGCATTTTTCTTAGACGAAGACACATTTTAATTCATTTAGTTTTTCACCAAGAATCCAAATCATTAAAATAGTCGACATACCAAAAATTGCTACGTCCGGCAGAATAAGGAAAACTCGATTTAAACCTAGCTACAAGCACGTTATACTCGTACCTACAGCGCCGAGCATGGAACGTCCTAGATTACAAGTCATAAGTAACAGCTACATGTCCACACCGAAACTACAAAAATAATATCATCAATCAAACTGATAAGAGCGCTGTTTGCTCAACTGATAGCGAGCGGTAGGTAAGTAGGTACCCTACCTACCCACCGCGCTCACACAGATTTAATAATAGTTGTACAGCGACACAGATCTAAATGAATGTAGAGGTAGAGGGTTATTCCCAACCGCCTCACAGTTGTCCCCAAGCCATGCGCTAGTAGGAATGAGGCTTCGTAGGACGCTTTTATTTATTTAATTTTATCTTTGTCTTTCTTAGAGACAAGTTTCTCCAAAAAATAGAAAATAAAACATTTGGAAATGTCTCAAAAACTTTGCACGTATAGGATCGTTGAGAACTTTTAGAATTCGTTTTGGTGTTTTGAACAATCCTACCAATTTTCAGCTGGGTGGGAATTATTGTACCCTCGGATGTCTAAATTGACTGGATTTCTATCAAAGAAATACACATGACGATTGCAGGACAATATAAAAAGCAAGTATACCTTACACATACAGCTGCCTGTAGGTGGTTCTATAATTTACCACATAAAATTATGATCTGTGTCGCAGTGTACCGCGAGCCACGACACGTCACCCCATCCAAGCCAAGGCCCGCCTCGGGTCGAGTGCCTGCACTCGTTTTGTACTATCAACATGTGGCGCCATCTGTGACATTTCACTGAAACTACGTTGAAACAGACCTTTGAAAATGTTTTATCACCAAATATCTAAATATAAGTACCTAATCGTCTTTGTAATCAGTATTTTCATATTTTTGACATAAATGTTATGGTTCAACATCGAAAATTGATCGTATTTATAATCCTTTAATGGAGCAAAGAAAATAATACTTAAAACAGGTGGAACACCTTTCAACTGTAATGTTTCGATCTTGATTCCGACTCTATGGTCTCTTACTAATTTCAAGTAAATTCGATAGATGGCGCAAAACGCCATTAAGTTTGCGTTAAATAAAACGTATTGTACAGATGGCGCTGGCTGCCGCAAACCAACCTTCTTAGTTAGGCGACTTTTTTGATCGAACCTCCGAAGGCAAACCACAAAGGGAAAATTATTGTTGCGCTCATACACCACGATTTATTTGCTGCTCCGTAAAAGGTGGACGGCTTGGCCTTCTCGTATTCTTTACCTAATATTTTTTTATATTTAAGTAGGTATCTATATTAAGGTAACTACTTAATAGGTATTTTGGCGAGGAGCGCACTAGCACGTCTTGACCAGCGTGAAGGAATACGGCCTAATTACCCTTCGAGGGTAGACCTGGCATCCCAGCAGTGGGATAATTATAGGTTGTGTTGATGATTTATAAAAAAATATGAAAATGATGATTATTTATAAAAATTAACTGAGTCGATTTATGGCCGAATTCAGTTAGAACCGTCATTGAAATCACCGTTTTTTTTAAATTATCAATTTTAACATATTTAAATATGTTTCTTTCTACATTTACCTACATTTTATCATTAAAATTAAATTAATTAATTAAATTCTACCTTAATTATTGATTTCTCACTTTAGCAAACAGTGTTTTCTACGCTCAAGTAAATTGATGGATATTGGCTCTAAAGATCTCTAGAGACAAAATGTTTAAAACTGAGCCAATATCCATTCGCAAACTCACTACATCAAGAAAGAAAACACTGTTTGCTAAAGTAAGAAATCAATAACTAAGGTAGAAAAATAACTTACTTAGTTGTAGTCGGGCAATCTGAAGGTAAAATATTCACTAATTAATTTTTTTCTTCAAAAAGTCCATAAAAATCACTTGCCTTTATCTTTTAGGTGGTTAACTTTAAGTTCAATTTGGTAAATTGTCTATAAAATAAAATCTCGATAAACGCGCTAAAACTTAGCAATGTGTTTTTTAGTAAGTATTCAAAAACTTCAAACGCTCGTACCTCGAAACAGTGTTTCTCGACTTAGTTAATTTTACGCTCTACGGACAGACAGACACTCTCGACGAAATTATCTTTACATACGTCTATCAAAACACGCTAGAAGTGGATATTACCCTTATATTGCCTGAATAACCGTATCGTGACACAAAGACGGAAATTAATGTATTTTTGCAATTTCAGAGCTCAGAGGTCACCTACAAAAAGTTCCAGAATTATGAGTAGGTTTTAACCATTATAGTCGTCACAAAATAAGAAGCCCGTTTGGACGTTTGTCATTGCGACGTAATTAGTGATGTAAACATACGACTCGGTACTCGATATACACGATAAATCAATTCAAGTTTGTATGAGTATTTGATCGATTTGATTTTGTATTGTAAAGTACATTGGATTAAGGTTACGATTCGAAAATTTAACTTAAACTTGAATATTATAGGTATATTGAAATGATACGAAATGGTGCGATAGGTCAATTTGTCTTCAATTTAATATTTTTAGTTACAATAACATTCATTCAATCACAAATAAACAAGAAAAAACGAAAGTGATTGAATCTTCATTCAATAATTTTCTTCGGATGATGAGCCAAAATCGTCAGTTGAGCTATCGTCAATTCAATAATTAATTGGTTACAACTTACAACACTAATATTTGAAAAAAGAAGACTGAGAACATAACTGTTTGTGAGAGTTTCGTTATAATTTGACATTACATGCTACCATAAAATATGCGCGAAAAGCGTTCCAAGTTACATTCTACGGTCTTTCTCAAGTGTCCAAACGGGCCTCTTATTTTGTGACGACTATAACATTTAACATTTGGGGCCATTCATACATTACGTCACACGTTATGGGGGAGGGATTGGTTCGACGAAGTGTGACATTGTGTGACACGGGGTGGGGAGGAGCCGTGGGGGTAAAAAAATATGAAATTCATGTGATGTAATTCAAGCCCCTTTGGGTTCCGAATCCGTATCAAAATGGTTCAATGCGGGTCCCATTTATGGTGAGAGTGCATTTGTCATTTGTATAACTAAAGAGTCCCGCACTTTATGTAGTTATTTTGACATGGTATAATTATTACTTGTGATATTGATAATCTTGTCCTTAAAAGTAATTTAGGGTTCCATGTCCATGTTCGTTTCCAATACGTGCAGAACCCTCGATAACCGAGTTTCGCTTTATTTACAGATTGAGGTAATGGTCGAGTACAACTGATATAAATAGAGATCTCATGGTAGGTAAAAATTAAAAAAATTGTGTGAAGTTATTGTCTGATTTATTAAATGATTGTCTGCTTGTGAAGATTGCTGGGCTGCATAGTGTAAGAAGCATCTTGTTCGTCGTTCCGAAGCAGCTCAGCGAGCATTCTGGGCATCGACATGAAAAACAATTGAGTTTATAATTTGGTTGTATTACTTAGTTAACATCCTATATCGATGATTTCAGGGTATGAATAGCGGTTGACTTGCTAAAACATTTTGAGTAGCGTTTTGAAAAATAGTTTCTCTAACATATTTCAAAAGAAAGAAATCGATTTTTGATAGAATTAAAATATTATTGCACATCACACCCTGCTCTTTCTTATAATGTGTTAAAACATCAAGTAGTCAAAAGTACGTTCAGGTAGGAGTCTTAGTGTTATCATTCTGCTTATTTAACTAATTAACATTGTTGGCGAAGTGACCGAATTGTACCTACGTATCTTATTGGAACAGATAATAATATTTAAAACTAGAAAAAAGTTACTTCTCTACCTCTTCAGCTAAGGAAGTTTACTTCTAGCCTTTAAGTTGACAGCTGCTGCTAGGTACCTGCTGATCAATCTGTTGCCACTCCTACGAGTACACAAAGGATTTTTTACAAGCTTTCAGACGAGTGTTTACCAGAATGTTCGTGTCGATGTTTGATTCTAGTTTTTCAGTTCGTCCAAGTTAAAAAAACTTTAAATGTTAAACGTTATTATATCCAGCAATGTTTGCTGAACACCGTCGCCGCTGTGCAGCTGTCGTAGAGTCATGTTCAGATGATGCACCTAAGTATAGGTAACTGTAGTTTTCAAATACTACATTATGTGTTATACTGGTTCAAACTAATCTGACCTTTTATCTTCGGTCAGTTTAGATTGTCGCCTCATGTCGTAACGTCAGAGGCCTGATGTGTGCCGGGGCGTGTGTGCGTGCGTGTATGTGTGTAGTTCACGAAAATATATTATAATAATATATTCTGGAATAGAGTTTTGTGGGAAACTGATTCTGCAGTAGTACCTACCTACAGTGGTGTCTAAATTAAATATATATAGTTTAAAAGATGAAAAAGGCCTTACTCAGGATATTGAAAATCAAAATCAATATCATTAAGAAATAATAAATAGTTGAATGATAATAAATTAGTATATTTTTTAGTTCTGCGAACAACAGACGTCGCGAGTACAGTTTTTTATTTTATGTCGATAACCTCTTGATCGATTTCGCTCATATTTGAAATTCTTGTATGGAATTGAGCACCAAATGTTTCTGCTAAATCCGGTAAACGGTTCCATAGAAAATGTACCCGTTTTTGAGAGAACACCTCTAATCAAAAATCGCCGACAGCAATAAAATTTACCTATTTCTAAAACCTGTATTGTGTAGGTACATACTAAGTTACGCAATTTTTTTTTTGAAAATTCCAACCTATACGCACCAACATCATCCACCTGTGTTTCCTACAACACCTGTAAAAATACCTAACAATCATATCTATAAACAATAATTGTCGATTAAAGCAAATTGTTCCAGTTGTTGCCAGGACGCTTCGCTCACTCGGTCATAAAATTTAGTGTAGTTGCATTGGATTAACAATAAAATTAAAATAAATTGGTGTCTTCAGTGGAACTTCAGTTCATTTCCAGTTTAAATAATGTTAAAAAAAGTCAGTTAGCATATCTCATTTATTGTTTTCTAGAACAGTGAAACTGCAGAAATTCAGTTTACCACATAGCGAGCGAACCGACAGCAACTCTAGGAGCCACTACACAGGTACGAGTAGGTATCTCCGCGTGTCTAGATTAGAGGGACACGGCGCGGGACTAATGAAGCAGGAGTAGTGTCCGCGAGCCGGAGCCGGAGCCGGCGCTGGTAGTACACGCGGGACATAGCTCAGCATGTCGGCGAGTGGCCGGCCGCCGTTATCTCGCGCTCGTCAATAAGTAATGCGTCGCCGATCGCCGCTCATTAGACGGACGGACGGCAGCCGGCCCGGCCTGATATATGGCTCGTACACACGTATCGGCTAAATTGTCCGATCGATAAGTGGGCGGGTGACGCGGTGAGTCCCCACCTAAGCTAATGTAGACCCTCCGTAGCGGTGCTACGGTGTACAATAACAGGACAGAAAGCGCAATAACTGCCTTTCGTTGCGAGTGAGGTTGCACAGGACCCGTCTTATAAAATCGTATAGCTCTTTTATAATCCGTTATAAATACAGTTTTATTCCGTTGACTGAAGGATCGAATCACATCTGCCGGACGAGGCGCATGCGGCGGCCGGCGCGGCGCGCGCGGCCCGCGGGGCTAATGTGTAACCGATGTCGCGGTCGCGGGCCCTAATGCGCACGGCGCCGGCGCCCGCCGCTAAACAAAATCTACAACATTCCTGCGTTTAGGTCGCGAGCCTTTATTCCTTTTTTATCGGATCATGAAATAATAGAATAGGTACAAAGCAGCCGCTGATCCGTCGGCCCGCGACCGGCCGGCGCGGCGCCGCGGCTTATCGCTTGCATTTCGAATTATAAAAAAAGTATGTCAGTGTAATTTATTCGAGGATGGCCGCAATACGTCGCCGTTACAGCCGAAATAATACCATTACAGAACAAGGAGGCTCCGGAATCCTGCTTGACAACTTATCTAAATTTATATTATTGTACTTGTCTTACTTTCCTACAAGGATAATACTACAAGTAAGTATTGGATATGCATATTTACCTAACATACGAGTATGATAAATTTTAAGTTTTTACACGTCCTAATAATTAATATAGCAATATCAAGTAATTGTACCTGTCTGGTATTAAAGACATCAACGCGCTTGTTTTTATTAAAACAATGTTTGATTTTTTACTTATCTTATCGTCCATACCTACTATTAAAACCTAGCATTTGTACTTACGAGTACATACTTACCGAGGTAACTGTAAGCAAAACCATACAAAATGTAGTTTTATGTAATAATAAACTGCAAACCTATGTGGAAGGGGCCGAAGGGCTTCGTGTGGCCTACAAAGTCGGAGATTAGGACTGACCAGTGAACAAACTTACCTACTTAACATACGAGTACTTACCGTACAATCATCAGCAACGAATTGCTTTCGATTTTACTATGAAAACTAACGTGAGTATGAAACCTTTTGTTATAATAAAACGATAACAATATTAACCTGATTATTACCGTAGATAGTAATTTTATCAAAAATGGTTTTAATATTTATAAATAGTTATTGTGCCTTGCTTTTTATGCAGTTTAAAAAGTTTTCAATGTTGAATATTTTGGCTTTTGTACAAAAAAAATTAAATAAGCTTTTATATTTAATTTTCGTCAGTGTTACAGATGTATACCAAGTTTCAACTCAATCGGACATCGGGAAGTGGTTCAAAATTAAGTTGCAAGATTCCACCCGAACAAACATAGTTTCATACATTGCAAGTTAAATAGGTAAAAGCTTTTGAAAAACATATCGATGGTATGTTTTGTCTAATATACTTACCTTCCTCAAGCCTAGACGGGACAGCAGGCTATTCAAACATAACAGTTTAAGTTTATCCACCGCTGTTCCTGGTACACATAAAACTACGAACTATCGTGAGAATTTACACTCGTTTTAAAGCACAAGGAGCTTAGCTATTGTAGATTTAAGTAGCGAAAATATTATTAAACTAGAGAAGTCAGTGCTTTGAAACAATCGCAACTTCGTAAAAATTGCTAAGAATCTCTAAAAATATATAGGTGCTTCTATTATTGTAACTTTGACGTAACTTTGAAGATACGCGTATGCTTTTATACATGCACAAAGCATACGCTTTTATTAAAAACAGATACGCAACAGTTTGAAGAATTATTTTTTATGAGAACTGCCAAAGAGTGAAATACATTCTCTGCTCAATATTTTTCATCAAGCATAACCTGGGTCATATCTAGATGAAAGCAAAGAGCCACCTGGTGGGCCGGTGTGGGCGAGCTCCGAGTAGACCACGTTAGCACTCTTCTCAGGTGTGTTATGTTGTGTCGGACGAAATCAACACTTTGTTGAATTTAGGTCTTCTCGTAAATGTGGCGTCGACTTGCGACGGCAATTTCACGATGAAATCGCAGGGCGCAGCTTCTATTTTATCAGATAATATAGAAGCTGCGCCCTGCGATTTCATCCGCATTCTCCAGGAAATAATCAGACCGTATGTTATTTCAAGGTACGAGTATAAGCTATCTATCATCTATCTGTTCTGTCCCAAATTTCATCCAAAGTGCCGTTTTTGCGTGATTGAGCAACAAACATCCAACCTTCGAAGTGAATAACGTTATCAGTAGAATTGTAACCGATCTGTAGAAGATGACTAATTTCCATTTGGGACACAGTTTTTTACAAAATCTGCTTGAATTATATTTTAAAACAAATAAAATTAAAAATAGGTATTGCTATTTCGATTACCTATTAACGAAGTAGTAACATATTTATACTATATTTATATTAGTAATATAACATATTTTGGGGCTCAAAGATGTTTCTAGGAAGGTTAAAAGCCATCCATGAAAAGTACCAAGGTATACTTCCCGTGAGAAAGTACGTAAATCTGCCTCAGTTTAGGTGGATGTCTATTGTTTTTGGATCGTTAACGAGCTTGCAATACAATCCTATTGTAGTAATGTACATACTTGTGTATAATGAATGTATGGCATGGAGTGCAGACAGCAGTCATACTCGAGACTATTAGTGTAACAATGGGAGCAGAAAACGGGCACAATGGCCGGCGGCCGTCCCGTCACTCGCCCGCGGCGATAAGGCGGCTGATCTGAGGAGCCGCCCACTGCCTACTCGGAAGATAGTCGTATTAGTCACTACAAGACCACGACTAAATACTACTACTTGTGTGTCTGTTGAAAAAAATAGCTTCTTTACTGCTTTCCCACGTAGGTAGGTACTTGCATGAGTTATGACGGAAGCGAGGAGACTGTCGAGATTCAGGAGTGCTCATTACAGGAGATTAGTTCTAGGAACGTTATCTACCGTCCTTCTAGCTACATTAAAAGCATTACATTAAAAGCACCACTAACACTGGAACTAGCTTGTAAGCTTCCTTATAGAGGTAGTTTTACAAAACCGGGTGGGAAATAATCGAACTATTTTGTTCCCGAAATAATCGAATTGACATCCCGTTTTGATTATAGGTGTGACCAGCCGTGTCCTGCGGTCTCGCGCGGGGCACGATTCGTTTCGCGCGTGCGGTGATGTATATCGGTGACTATGAAAATTAGTCTATGTGTTAATATAGGGCCTAAGCTATCTCTTTTTTATATTTTATCAAAATCGGTTCAGTAGTTACTACATAGTTAGTTCATAGTTATACGGAGATACGTGGTAACAAACATTCACATACACACACACTTTCACATTTATTATATGTAGTAGGATACGATGAAAAAAACAAATCTGTTCTTCACATTCGAAATTAACAAAAATTGCTTTTCTTTAACTTCAAAGACATGAGTTATATAAATATATTACACTCGAAATATTAATTCTTTATTATACAATGGGCCATACAAATGGCAAACGCACTAGTGAAAGCATCATAGAATCGATCGCCGATTGAGCTGTGATACACCTACCATTTTTTTAAAAATAGTCGTGCTAGCTTTAATGATATTTCAAGCAAAAATAAACTTCTGAACTGAATTTGTGCATGTTTGTAACTTGCGCTGATTTAGTGTCTGAAAAATTATGTAGGCATTTACTTATTTGCAGAGACTTGTTATTAGATAAACAAACATTTTGCTGTTGAGATCAGAAATGAGAGGTCATAACGTCTCAGTTCGGCACGACCAACTTAATAAATCTAGATGAAAAGGATGCAAAGATCAGTACGCAATGAGATCCGCCAACATACCGCGGCTAGCTCCCGCCAGCTCCAACACGTGGCTAGTTCTGAGCTCCTCCTGGTGTCACGCGGCCGCAGGCGCGGGGAGGGCAGCACCGACTAATCGCAATAATTTCTCATCTTAGACACAAGCAAGCAGGCGCTCCAACAAGCTTTACAAAGTAATATGCAACAAAACAAAATATCATATTAATGTAATAATTTTGATTGATTCGTTCGTGTCGGTCAAGTAATGTTCAGGCCCGAGTCTTCTGCTAGTGCTCCTTGACACGACATGGCATCTGCCTTTTCTTTCATCTGCTCTAAGAATGTTCTCCTTGGTCTTCCTAGATTATCGAAATTCTGTAGTTATTAAATTTAGAATAGATATTATTATTTCAGTAAAACTAACGTTTCTGGTGATGTATAAATGGATTTGAGGATATATTAATCATGTAACATATCCTAGTTTTTGTTAATGTGTGTAAGTTTTTTAATCTTGTGCTTAATCTGAAAGTTAAATTGACAATTTCTAAGCGCATGCAATAGGTATGCCCATTGAAAATAGAGTTTTTGATTTAGTGTCAACGTGCTAAGTATTTTAATTCGGTTAGGATTTAGCTCAGGTCGACATTCTATATTTGTACTGAATACAGAATACAGAAAAAAAAATTGTTCGTTAAATAAATCATTATAACGTAATAAAATAAAATAATTGCTTTAATGACAAGCTTCACTATCACTGAGTGTTATAAATTATACTGCAGCACCGCACCGGGCATAAAGTCTCGGAAGTGAGCTAGTTCGTAATATTGCTCTAATTTCAGGAAATAATACCTCTTGACATGAATAATTACAATTCTACTAAATATTATAAACGCGAAAGTTTGTAAGAATTTATGGATGTATGGATATTTGTTACTCATTTACGCAAAAACGGCTGAACGGATTTACATGAAATTTGGAATGAAGGTTGTTCATGGTTTGGATTAACACATAGGCTACTTTTTATCCCGGAAAACGCGGGTGAAATCGCGAGGCGGAGCTATATATATTGCCAGATACAGAAGTTACACAGAAGCTATATTATGATAATCGCTTAATGATAGCTATGAGTGATTGAAAAGAAGTAGCACCGGGCCCCGAGCTCGACCGAGCCCGTGTCCCGGGCACCCTGCGACCTGCGACCTGCGACCCGCGACCCGCGACCCGTCAGCAGAACCTGTCTACAGCGGGGGTTTGTATTCGTGCACATTAACAACTATCACAACCATACTTTGCAATGTGTTTTTTAGGGTTCCGTACCCTAAGGATAAAACGGGACCCTATTACTAAGACTCCACTGTCCGTCTGTCACCAGGCTGTATCGCATGAACCGTGATAGTTACAGTTGAAATTTTCACAGATGATGTATTTCTATTGCCGCTTTATCAACAAATACAAAACAGAATAAAATAAATATTGAAGAGGGCTCTCACGCAACAAACGTGTTTTTTTGCCGTTTTTATAGATAAAAGTACGGAACCCTTCGTGCGCAAGTCTGACTCGCACTTGGCCGGTTGTTTTATTTCAGTGCTATTAATTGTAATTAGGTATTAATGATGATGACTAATTATAAGATGCCTGTTCCTCGTGGTAGATAGTGTCTGCTTAGTGTGGGGGGGTCTACCTTAAAACTTGGAGGACCCGGGATCGATCCATATTTGGGCAGATTTTGTGTTAGCCATCCGTGTTTTTGTCATTGTGTGTATAGATTACACACATGCACAGGCTTCTATTCAACGACTTCCCACACTAGGAGGTTCAGTAAAAACAAAATAATTTATACTTATTTTACATTTTTGGAGTCCACAAACATTACATACGAGTACGTGTGTAATTTTTTGTCCCGTGAAAATTAATTTTATTTCTGCCAAATAATACTACAGTATTACCACAGAATACTACTATTGCTACAAATTAATATCTTTGATTTCATTATAATTATCATTGATTCACAAAAATTGATTTGATTCATTCATTTCATAATATTATACTCGTATTTGTAGGTATATTCGAACTGCAACAATAATTAGCAAAAGTTGCTTTGATATGTCCGGATTGTTTGTTGCTTGTTTGTTTGTATGGATGTTGATTTTCGCGTAGAGACCGTTGAAAAAGCTGGGTTTAAAAATAAAATCAGAAAATCTTTAGTTTTGTAAAGATTTTCTGCGACTCCATTTACCGGCCAATTATGATAATATTTGACAGTAACATTTGTTACTTTTACTTAATTCTAAAGAAGAATTTCAAGTATGAGTGAAATTGTTCAAAGTGTTGTCGAGATAAAAGGTTATAGTACGAGATCCGGCTGCAGGATTAGTGCGTTCATCGCTTTTTTGCTGAAAACCGATTTTTTATGTATATTTATAATTAGGAGAATATATATTTATCAGGTTGCCTATCAAAATTTGGCCGCCAGTATTTTTAATTAAATTATTTTTAATTGATTTTTGGGAAAAAATTTCGTTCACTTGTTTTTTAAATAAAATAACGTCTACATCACGGCAATTTATATGAAGATTCAAAAAAATCACGGTTGCCGTTGCGCACTTGGCCGCACCTCTTCGCAGCCATGTGTAAACAGGTATGATTTCGATACATTTATACGTTCATAACGTTTATTTATGAATTATATATCAAATTAAAGCTAATTTTTTTCTATTTATTATCATATATGGTTGCCTAATTAAATCTACCCGCAAATAAGGGTTGCTGGCTTTTAAAAATTATAAATATTTAAGGTAGAGTGAAAGAGAGTTAGCGCGTAACATCATTTGTCAGACGAGGATAGCGATTGCCGGCTGTGCGACGCTTTTAAGCCATTGCGCATGCGTCGAATGTTAGTGTTCTCAACCACCGAGGAGTAATAGAGACGACTAATAAATACTCCAAAAAATATGTCTTCCTTTTCAAAATGACAAATTTAAAAATCACAAAAAAAAAATTTAGATTGTACTACGTTACCGCGTTTTTCCATAAAAATAAATATTAATATATTTTATTTATTATTTTTAAATTAATTTATTTTTAATTTAATTTAAAATTTAATGTTTTTTTTTTATTAATTAGTTAATATTAATAACTTAAACAATTACCTAACGCATAATTTGAAAAAAATAATTGATTAATTTAAAAAAAAATTATAATTAAATAAAAATAATAAATTTAAAAAAATATATATTAATGTTTATTTTTATGGAAAAACGCGGTAACGTAGTACAATCAAAATTTTTTTTTTGTAATTTTTAAATTTGTCATTTTGAAAAGGAAGACATTTTTTGGAGTATTTATTAAGTCGTCTCTATTACTCCTCGGTGGTTGAGAACACTAACATTCGACGCATGCGCAATGGCTTAAAAGCGTCGCACAGTCGGCAATCGCTATCCTCGTCTGACAAATGATGTTACGCGCTAACTCTCTTTCACTCGACCTTAAATATTTATAATTTTTAAAAGCCAGCAACCCTTATTTGCGGGTAGATTTGATTAGGCAACCATATATGATAATAAATAGAAAAAAATTAGCTTTAATTTGATATATAATTCATAAATAAACGTTATGAACGTATAAATGTATCGAAATCATACCTGTTTACACATGGCTGCGAAGAGGTGCGGCCAAGTGCGCAACGGCAACCGTGATTTTTTTGAATCTTCATATAAATTGCCGTGATGTAGACGTTATTTTATTTAAAAAACAAGTGAACGAAATTTTTTCCCAAAAATCAATTAAAAATAATTTAATTAAAAATACTGGCGGCCAAATTTTGATAGGCAACCTGATAAATATATATTCTCCTAATTATAAAATACATAAAAATTCGGTTTTCAGCAAAAAACCGATGAACGCACTAATCCTGCAGCCGGATCTTAGACTTATTGCAAAAAAAGCTTGCGAGGCATACCTACTGTTCGGAGAACGTGACAGACAGATCGCCAGACGGATAGAGGATGACCGACCACAACGACTTCATGGGGGCTGCCTATCTTACTACGGAATACTAAAAATATTTAAGTTTCAAAAAAAATATATTTTGTTTAATATACGAGTATATTATATTTTATTTGTAAAACTAGCTGACCCGGCAGACTTCGTACTGCCATACAGTACTTCTCTATGGTACTGCCTAATCTATATATATAAAAATGAAACCCGTTTTCCTTGGTCTCATGCTATTGCGTAACTATAGCAACCGTAGTTTGTTGATGCTAACTTGTCAATTTATAGTAAAAATTATCAGTATAAAACGCACACTGTTTTGATAGATATGATTGAATTTGAACTTTGTACAGAGGTAATAAAGTGCAAATTGACTCTTGGACGTTAGGAACATACCTACATTGCTTAAACAACAGTGAGTGCTTGCAATTCAATATGAACTTTATACAATAGCAATAAAGCTCGTTTTAGTTAGAAAACGTTTGTATGGGAAAAAGAAAAGGGCTGTTTTTAGGGTTTTTGAATATTTCTGAGAGATTTTCTTAATATTTTTTTCCGTAAGAACCTTCTCCTAATAATAACAAATACAACAAAAAAAGAATTAGTGAAATCGGTCCAGCCATTCACGCGTGATGCCGTGACCAAGGAAAACGGGTTTCATTTTTATATATATAGACTAAGTTAGTTATTATGTGCTCCGTCGCATTTGTCATTCAAGTCAGTCTATTACCATCACACGTGATTTATAATAATTCCTGCGACCAATTAATCAGAAAGCTGGTCGGTGCGCAAGCGCGGCGCGGCGCGGTGCCGCAGCGGGCCGCTGCGTGCCGGCGGAGAGCGCGATTGATTGCGGCCAGCGCCCGTAAACAAACCGCGCCGCTAATTCCATTAGGGACCGCTTTAACCCCGACATAAATCTCCCGCCGCCCACCGCCCGCCCCGCGCCGCCCGCCCCGCGAGCCCGCATGCACGTCCACGATTTATGGAAAACGCATTTCCCAGTTGAAGGGGCGGGGCCGGGCCGGGGCGGGGCGGCCTGCCCCGGCGGCGCGCGCCGGCCCGCAGTGCCTCCGCGCGCGCCGCTCCGCTCACACGCGCTATCTCTCGTATCTCGGCTATCTAGATAACGATCAGCGCAGTGCTCCGCGCTCGGTGCTCCTGCTACAGTGACTCAGTGATATACATATTGCAAGGTTGACCCCGTGCTTGTGACGTCATCACACCGCATCCATCTCAAGCCACTGCTATTAACGTAAGTCTGTGGAAGTTATCTTTCTTCTTAGTTGATTTCTTATTTAATTATATTATGCACTTCATTCTATGCAACCAGAGATGACCAAATACGGACAAGTTAATTCCGAGTGATTAAAATAATAAACCAAAATTACCTATATTCGAGTAATTCGAAGTGTGACATAGCTGAGATTTAAGATAATTGCCTGAAATTTCAGGACAACACTTCAAAAAAATACCAACAATGAAATTTCGGTTGCAAAAAATAGTAAAGAGTATAGTATTGTCATGGGATTCGTTGAGAACTATCCTCCTCTCCTATACCCACAGCAGCCTGGCCCTGGCCGCTCGTGGAGCACCGCTGTGTCCGCTGTTAGCCAGCTCCGTGAACAGCACGGCGGCAACGAAACTTTCACAAAGCGTTTCGAAGCTTTTGTTTTCTTTTTGTCAGTTTATGACGATTGTTATTTTTAGAAATTAAGCGCACAAACATAATGTTAAGCCATGTTAGTTCTTAGTTTATATATTACCACTTAATTTTGTCATCATCACAAGCAATTGTGGAGAAATGTCAACCCTTTTTAAAACAAAACAACTAATTTGAATCTATTTCTAACTAAACACGGCAATGCTTTTTTTGAATGATTCTTTCGATCATCCGAGGACAGATTCTCCGATACTTAGCACCACTAATCTTTTGAAATTACCTATCTAATTCAGCTTTATAATTATGTTTCGTTGTGCAAACCCTTTCGTTTAAGTTTCATTTCAGATTAATTTTGAGTCAAAAATATAGCAGTCAAGTGCACAATTAGGTACACGTAATGTTAAATAAAACAAATAATTTAATTCAGGCATTGATTTCACCATGCATTGCTTTTTTACCTTTTTTATTACCTTTGATCAATATACCTAACTTAAACCACCAACTACATAACAAACAATAATATAATTTAATTTTCTTATTAAGGTAGGTATATACAGAGAGCTAAAATAAGTATTTATCAAAGTGTCGTCAATGAATACCCTCTAGTCCTACCATTTTAGTATAGCGCCAAACCAAACAATTCTACTGTTCCGAAGAAGAAAGTTGGTAACCCGCAGCGTGGTTCCTCCCTCGCGTAATGCGCAGGCGTGATACTAATAAATCAAGCAATTAATTACCCGCGCCGGCGCAGGCGCACAAAAACTGTTACACTCAGTGAACGCAGCGCCGGCGCGGGGAAGTTTTCCATATTTCTGTTCAAATGCAGTAAACAGGGTAATTATGTTCAAAAAGAGTTAAATTAGGCATCTTTTTTATATGCCACGAAACTTACTTTGCATTGTTTGAGTAATTTTTTTGCCTACACTAGGCGATTGAATGCATTGCATGCACCATTATTTTTTTTCCAAGTGTTCCAGCGCCTACAATATTATGATTGATGTTAGGTTTAGTTAGGCTAGTTAGGTGCAACCTCTGCTTCTTTTAGAGAAGCCGTTTTCAAGCGGAGGCCGGCGAGAGGCGGCCCTCGTATAGATTTAGAAGATTATCAATTTTTTAAACTGCTTTATGAACATATAATATTAGGCGTAGAGACAGTATTGTTGTCTGATTAAAACAGATCTCAATGGAGAGAAATACAAAGATAAAATTCTTTCCATTTTAGAAATTCTAAATAATATGGTAAAGCGCTAAAATATTAACTCTGGTTTCATAATAATATCATACTAAAAGACTTCGATTTATACTACTTTAAAGAATTTGTTTTGTGTTGGTTGTTTATTTTTTCTTAAAAAGCAATAAAAATGTATTTTACAAATCCACAAAAAAAAAAAGAATTAACTTAGAGGATTTTTACTACAATTTAGAACAAACTTTACTGAAACTTGACAAAATATGTTGATGATATTTAAAAAGGCAGAAACCAAAAGATATTTCTAAAATTAAAACACGCTTTTTACCTGTATATTTTCCATACATAAATAAAACTTATAATATAGTATTTCCAGCTTTTGTTCTATTTGAAAACACAACTGTCACTTTAAATTTAAAAGGAAATAAATCTTATAACCCAAATTACCAACTATATATTTAAATATAAAAAGTAGGTAGGTAAGTAGAAAACCTGAAGCGATTAAAGAAGAGTTACCTACACAGGAAGTCGAGACAGCTGTAACCAGCCAGAGCTCAGTTAATTAAAAATAATCATCAATTCAAAAACGTTTTTAATTCAATCAACTCATTAGCATTTAATTTAAAATAAAAAATATTTTAAAATACTTAATATTATTTCACCACAAGGTATGTAGGTTAAAGTACATATATCACCATCGCTCACTGAACGCGTCATCAAATGAAGGAACGATTCTTCTCTTGCACTCTTTGCGTCATCCCCACATTATCTGGGTTTACGTGAGTTTGTGCAGATCTGTATCTGTTGAAAGACGTCGGTCCCGCGCCACGTCCCTGCGGATACCGCCGCCGCCACCGCCGCGCGCCGCCCGGGGCCTGTGTTCGGGGCTCTACTCTACACTTCACCGCATTCCTGTATCACTATTGTCATTTAGCTATGTACTTATTGTAAGCACGTTAGCGCACGTCCCTTCACCGTAACACCGTTATCCGCAATGCATATGATTCATAGATAGTTTTAGTTAGGGTTGAATGATGCATAACTGCCTTATAGGATGCACTTTTTGTTAACACCAGAAATTACAACTACGGAAGGTATTTGTAAGTACATAATATGTATATTCATATTATGTGGAACTTTTCAGCATTTATGAGTCTAGTAGGTCAAACACAGTTTTGATAAAAGTCTACCATTAATATTAATATTAAATGAGGTATTTGTTGTGTTTCGGTCGGTAGGGCGGCGGCGGCGACGGACGTGTATCGGGCAAATTAACTGAAAACCGTCGGGTTTCATTATACGGGACATATCAGCCATAAGGGCGCGGGCCAGCGCTGTGTTATCATATATTTGGGTAGTAGTGTGCCTGTGTGTGTGCGTCTCACGCGCTTAGTCATGTGCATCGAATTAAACTTCAATAGATATGAGTAGGTACCTAATTTGGTGTATTGTATCAAAAGCTTCAAATTTACTAGATACATACATCTAAGTATATTATTTTCTATTAATTTGACGTTAATTTAATTAGTGCGTACATGTCACGTCATGTTGTCCTTATATCAACAGATACAATATTTATTAAATCTCCTGACATTATGAACGTGATAATATTATACATAATACTAGCGGCTCGTCCCGGCTTCGCAAGGGTAGACACTATAAATTGAGATTTAAAAAAAAATAATCTAAAAACTATCCTATCTCCTAAGTTAGATCGAACTGCACCCGGTGTGCAAATTTGATTGAAATCGGTTATCTAAGTAGTTTAGGAGTCTATAGCGGACAAACAACGTGACACGTAATTTATATATATTAAGATATTTGTGTTGGCCTGTAATAAAATTTACTACCGATAAATAAGATTATTATCATAACTGCCATTATTAATGTATATTTCAAATTTATATTTTTTAATTCCACTAATATTATAAACTGCTAATTTTGCGTGGGGCGTTCTGATAGGAGAATACATACGAGTAAAAACTGAGACCATTGTAAAAAACACCACCTAATATATTATGTTTCTATTTTGATTTCAAAATGAATAGCTTGGTAATGGGTATTGCTGAATATATATTATCCATAATAATCGTATTTTCACATAATATATGTAATGAATAAATACGAAAGATGCAGTAAGTGAGGGGTGTTGGTGGGGGGGGGGGGGGGGGGGTCGCGTAGTATGTAGTGTGTCTGTATGTTTGTTATTTATTTACGTAGGAACGGCTTCAACGGCATTTGGATGCAATACCGTATGAACCATTATACCCTTAATTGATACGCAAAATATTTTTTTCCGGTAAAATTGATTTGTTGTCTTCTTATTATAGGTAGAGTAGCGGGGTCGAACTAGTCTTCTTTTTATCTATGCTAACATTAATTTGAGAAAAAATAATACCACGGAATAACAAAAACAAAAGGAATCCAAAAATAGTAATAAATTGCAATAAATTACAAAATCCAGAAAGATCGTTAAGCCCGCGTCGTGCCGTGAGAGGGCGCGTCGCGTCGAGGAATGCAATAAATAACCGGCGCACGAGCCGGGGTTGCGCAATGCTGGAACTGCGCTTTGTGTCCTAAACACTATTATTGAGGCTTCGGTGACAACTCCGACTAATTGTTTGCAGAAACGATACGCCAACGAGCCTCCACAATGAGTCAGAGAGGGACAGACAGCCGTCCTAATAATCCCTATAAATAACCGAGCTCCTAACGCGCAGGCGCCACGATTTTTTCCGTCCGTTTGGTTCAGCGAGCGCGACCGACGCGACTCGATACTTGCGCACACAATGAGCGCGCGATAACGAACAGATAAATGCATTAAACGCTGTCACAGGCGGCTATTGAATTTCGATATGCGTATGGCGTTTTCGATAGTCGTCCGTCCAGACCGGTTCGCTAGTAGACACCATATTGCGCCATAAAGTGGAAACTAAGTATTATGCAAATGAATTTGAGTTAGCGATTGCCCACGGCCGCCTGCCCGGGCCCGAACCACCACCGGTAGATGGCGACGCGCAAAACGTACTCCCCTCGTTTCAATTTCTCTATTCGAGATAAACGTCGTTTTATAATGAGTTTACTGCGGCGCTCGTCTTGTATGATCGGACTTCAAGTCGGCACGGAGCTAAACAAACATTTTTACTGCCTACATCCACACAATGTTGGCGCGCTAAGTACTTATACGGACTTCGCTGAATAAACTGTATGAGTTTAATGTTCGAGTCGTACAATTTGAAGATAATTTTGTCTCTATTTTTAGCGGCACCAATAAAATAGTTATTGAATTCATGCCATTAGTTTTCTGTCGTCTCCGTGTACCAAGACGAGTCGGTCCGCGCCCGGTGTCGCCCGGAGGTGCCGCCAAGTGCGAAATATTTGTCCCGAGCGAGAGTCCACAGTTTTTTGTGAAGTTTACGAGTTCTTAATCCTGGGATGTCGGAGCGGAAAAAAAACTAATGGCTCTCAACACGTATCATGTCGAGGGCAGACAAATAGATGTATCGGTGACAACCCGCGCCGCCGCGCCGCGCCCGGGCGGGGAGGCTCTTAGCTTGATTACGATTTGAAATAAGCCACTCTCGTGAAAACGAATTTTATGTAACCCGTACTCAACAATGCATTTTTATAAAAGCTTTAATATTTCACACACTCCAACGTTATTTCATAAATGAGATAGCTCCCAATCAATATACCTACTCCTACTATTACATAGTACGATTATAATGACAGTCATAATTACTCAGAAGAAATGTTTATGGGACCTGAGTTGCAGTTTTTAGAAACCATTCCATTTCCATTGACACATGAACATTGAACAAATCTGTGGAAGAAATTTTAATCAACTAGTTGGTGCAACTCAATACAACACATAATTATTTGTGTGTCAAAAAAAAAGCTAATTACTGAGGTATTAGTCTTTAATTAGAACCGGATAATATGAAGATCCATTGAACTGAAAACATTTTTAAAAGGTAAATAAAAAACTCGAACCTTTAAATCACGAGTCCAAACAAAAAGCTTTTAAATAAGTCAGTGACTAATGAGTCCCGAACATTAAAAGAGGACGAGGTCGATTGCGAAAACCATTACTTAATGGTTAAAGAATGGCGCTGTGCTGACCTGATGCGATCTAAACTGGGGCACTATTAACGCTTATCAGAGATCGAGATGCGATCTCTCCATTCCGGGTTGCTTTCTGAGAAACCCGGAACCGGCGGGACCCTACCTGCGCAGGAAGCGCCGGCGCCAGCTGGACACGCGTGACGTCACTCCGACACTTTTATTGCTCAGACGGGAAAGGATTGCAGGTAGACCCTGCAAAATATCCCAATTGTAGAGTAGGTACACTAGCAAACACTTGTTAAAAACCAACATTTTTCAGACCTTTGTCACGTTTTTCATGTGAATTTGAGCTTTTCTGCACTTCTGCAAAAACTAATCTCATCTACAGGAGATTTAAAGAAAGCCTTCCTTTTTAACCGACTTCCAAAAAGGAGGAGGTTCTCAATTCGGATGTTTGTATTTTTTTACTACATATCAAAGCATTTTACTTTGTTTACCGCGACTTAGACTCATTCTTACCAAAAAAATACGTTATAGTGTTTTTACTTTTATTAAATTTCAAGTTGATAGTTTTTAGAAAACGATTTTTGAGCGTTCTTTAGAAAATTGGATGTGATAAACAAACGGACAGAAGTGTTATCATGAGGGATCCTTTTTAGATACTATTTTCATATAAAACTCTTAAACACTAGTAGTTCTGCGAACAGTGAACCTCGCGAGAGTCCGGATGTTTGTTTGTTGGTACTCGCGTACAGGTCGCACTTCTCAACAAATCTCGACAAAACCCGGTATACAGGCTCAACGATTTAATAGAATTTTTTCGTCGTCGGGATGTTTTAATTGGGGGGGTTATTACCTCAAAAAAAGGGGGAAACCCGCTGCAGCGCCATTTACCGACTGATTTTGACAAAATTTGGCAGAAGTTTAAGGTACCCAACTAGCCAACTACCCAATTCTTAACAAGAATTTCAAAACCTATGAGTAAAATCAGGCAAGAGACTGTTGAGATAAAACACTGTGATGACACACAGAATGTGGTGAATCACAGTGTTTTATCTCAACAGCCTCTTGCCTGATTTTACTCATATTCTAAATTCTTGTTTAGAATTAGGTACCAAATATTTCTACCAAATTTTATCAAAATCGTTCGGTAAATGGAGCTGCAGCAACTTTCCTCCCTTTTTGAGGGAAATACCCCTCCCCCCAATCAAAAAATCCCGATGATGAAAAAAATCTATTAAATCGTTGAACCTGTATACCGAGTTTCGTCGAGATTTGTTGAGAAATACGACCTGTACGCGAGTACCAACAAACAAACAAACAAACATCCGGACAGATGAAAGCAAATTTGCCCAGTCGTTGCAAACCTTTAACAACAAAAATAACCTTTTACATAAACGGAGCCATATCGACGAGCAAGTTTCTTACCAAAGTCGTGAAACTTTATTGTTGTGTGGGCAAACCAACTCGATATTTATACATTTTAGCACGCAATGCGTGTAATCTGCTAATATTTTTCTCAGTTGAGTAATAAACATTAAAATGCAAGCTTACAACCAGTAGGTACCTAATCAATTAAATTAATTGGCGCAGATAAATGAAGGGAATAATTACAAATCACACGGCACTAATCTAGACTAAAGCTTTGAATGGCAAATGGAATGTCTCAGTAATTTGTATTACTCCATCATAAAACTGGTAGCAATACTCCTTTATTTTATATTTATAGGTTACTTCTAAGGACTGGGCGGCTGAGTAGAGGCTGCTTTATCTCCGCGCCACAAAAACGTTGAACTGTCAATTAGGCTCGTTGTAGTGAGCAGTGAGCAGTGAGCAGTGAGCAGTGAGCAGTGAGCAGTGAGCAGTGAGCAGTGAGCAGTGAGCAGCCGTTTCAGTTAAACTCCACTAATTGAGGGGCGGGTACTGCGCGCTAACTCAATCGAACCGTTTATTTTTTCTCAATTTGTATGACTGCTACTGTTCGAGCAAAGTGTTACTAGTTTGATTAACGTTACGGAGGCGTACTTTTTAATGGCACAAACTGAAAGAACAAGAAACTAACTTTCTTCTCTGTCGCTAGCACATATTTTTTATAATTCAAAATTACTGAGAGCGATATTGTGAAATGGTTGATACGTCTTCTTTAAATAGTCCATTGATTTTAATAAAAGAAATGTGTGAGAGACCAAATATTTTGCTAAAGCGGACTAACATTGGACAACATTTTATCATTTATCGTGTTGGCAATAGAATGGAAACACCAATATACATAGTAATGTGCAAAATTTCGCGGTGAGAGAGTAGAGTCGAGCAACATTGTGTTGGCTGGTTCAGCTCGGTTCAGGTAAACGACCGCGCGACCGGTGCGGTGCAGCCGACCTGTACTACATACCTACATACCAGTACCACACGTGACGTCACACTACTGGCGACGATCATCAAATACTCACGTTCAATCTGACAACAAATCATTGGCAATATTTTTTGTAATCTAGCTGACACAACAGACGTTGACCTGTCTGAACTATGAAACTATTGTCTTAAATTTTCTAAAATTCCGCTCAATTTCCTTATTTTTTTCTTTCATTAGAACCTTCTCCTGGCAATAATAAACATGACAAAAAAAATTGTGCAATTGTTCCATCCGTTCACGCGTGATGCTACGACCAAGAGAAATAGACATTCTTTTTATAAATATATAGATATACATATAGACTTAGGTATGCTAGACACAATTTTAAAATATTTATCTGAAAATCAAATTCAAATTCAAATTCAAAATAATTTATTCAAATATGGGTACATCAATGTACACTTATGAATGTCAAATACAATTTTTACGAATAAATTAATACACAATAAATTAAATGTCAAAGAAAATAATATTATTAGAATGTCAAAAATTATATAAAATAATTGCAATGTCAAAATATCAATGTATAAAATAACTACAATAGTAGGTATAATTAGTCAAGTATTATTATTACAGTCTAAATACAATTTACGTAAAGAGACTTTATCACAGATGAAGTCTTCAATTTTGTAGTAAGCCTTTTCAATTAAAAAGTCTTTTAAAATTCTTTGAAAATCTGTGTCTTTCTTATTTACTAGAGTAACAGGCAACAAGTTATAAAATAGTACGCCGTTCATTACAAAAGAGTTGCCAGTTTTGGCTAATCTAATTTTAGGTAGAACAAGTTTAAACTTGTTCCTTGTTATGCTAGTATATTGACTTCGTTTGTGATATTTATGAATATTTTTACGCACATACATAATGTTCAAGAAAATATACAAACATGGTAACGTTAAAATTTTCACCTGCGCAAAAACTTGTCTAAGAGATTCTCTATAACCTAGCCTATAAATAGCCCTAACAGCGCGTTTTTGTAAAATAAAGATGCTATTTACGTCTGCTGCATTACCCCAAAGCAATAATCCATACGACATAACAGAGTGGAAGTAACTGAAATAAACAATTCTTGCAGTTTTAATGTCTGATAGTTCTCTTATTTTCCGCACTGCAAATGCTGCGGAACTCAATTTGTTAGACAGTTCCTTGATATGTGCTCCCCATTGAAGTTTGCTGTCAACGATAAGGCCAAGAAACTTAGCATCCTTCGACAAAGTAAGTTGATCGTCGTCAATAACTATACTAGGCAAGGAAGGATTATTAGTCAATGTGAATTTAATAGCTTTCGTTTTCTTGGCATTTAGCATTAAGTTATTGACGCTAAACCACCTATTAATTAAACTAAGCGACAAATTGATTTTGGATATATCATAGTTTTTCCTATTGATTCTAAATAACAGAGATGTATCGTCGGCAAACAAAATAATTTCACAATGCTTACGCGCTAAGAAAGGCAGGTCATTGATTATTGAATCACAATTCAATAATAAAAGAAGATACATAGAATTAAGATTTCCATCGTTGAATATGTTTATTTAAAAAATCAGTACAAGAATTCATAATTAATTTATTCATCAGTCAATTTATTCATTTTATCATGACGTTCATCTACTCGTAGTAAAGTTGGTTCGCTGCTGGACATAGGCCAAATTTCAATCAAATCACAACATAATGCGAGTATTACAGCTCCCAGACAAATAACTATCACTAGGAAAATATCATTGTTTTAAACCATTTTTGCACAAAAAATGGAATTCTTCAACCATTACTAATCCATTCACATTGGGCCCAAGATTGAAGGCCTTATTTGAAAGATCTAAACTAACTAAAGGCTTTATCATTGCAACCTATTATATAGACTATATAGACAAGGACATCAATACTTTTAGAAAAAATAGATCTGTCAACAAAAGCCTCCAAACTTGGGTCCAGTGTTTACATAAATCTATAAGCTATAGTTCTTGTAACCCAGAACCAGTAGACACGCCTTTGTTATAATTTCGATTCCAAGAACAGAATCAACACAATAAGTAGAACAATGTAAGTAATTAGTACAAGTTTTGTTCTAGCATAAAAAGGAATATTCTTTTGTTGACGCGTGGGAATAAATCCGCTGTTTAAATGTTCCCGGAAATATTATAATTTAATATTTTCCCACACACATGTACTCGTATAATGTGCTAGATGAAGAATTAGAGCGTTTAATGGTGTCAAACTTCCTCGATACTAAATAAGGAGCTTTATTTTAAACTACTTGAAAGTATTTAATACATTTTAAGCAGCTTCTCAAATACTGTCACCAACAGAACTAAAATTAAAAATTAACTAATTATTTATATAATACTTTTTTATATTTTTACGAGGTGAATAAATTTAATCAATTATTTTTTTTGTGTTTTTGAGGTGAATGGATATTATAAACAATATTGTTTTTAACCCCTGACACAAAAGAGGGGTTTTATAAGTCTGTATGTGTACCTGTTTGTGGCACCATCCGATTTGGATGCGTTTTTTTTAAATTTGAAAACAAGTTTTCTAGCGGTGATTTTAAAACATGTTTGATCGAAATCGGTTCAGCTGCTTTATCATTGGGGTTTTTCTTTTTACTTGTTCATACTTAAAGTTGTACGTTCCTACTTACTACGTAACTTAAGTAACGATAACGGCGAGAAGACAAACCTTTCGATGGTTAGAATTAGAATCGTAAAAAAATTGTAAGCAAGAACTTAACGAGGAAAAACCACTCGTTTACAGTTGTTTTCTTCAAACATTTAGAGTGGTACTAAATTTTTTTTAATAACTTTAATTTTATTCGAAAACTCTCTTCAAAAATGTATTGTTGTGTAAATTTTTAAGTGAGGTTAACATGTGAAGGTTCCAATTAAATTTTATGCATTTTTTTAACATTTCAAGAAATATTAGTCAGGAGGATAAAGACTGGACTTACGAGTACAGTTTGGTGCATAACAGTAGCTGTTTGATATAGTGAATTAATAATTATAATTATGTTTGATAAAATTAAATATGTAATAGTATTCTAAAATCATGGTCTATACAGTACAATCCACTGAGTAGGAGGTACATACGATGATATAAAGGTACGATTCCACCAAAATAGTGTTTAGCACATTAGTTTACAAACATTTTGTGCATAACTCCAGCATTGCACGTACTAAGCTTGTATCGAGTTTAGCTTCTGGCTCCACCGGCAAGACTGTGCGTAACTTTTGTAAACGCACAGTGTGGCACACTTGTGCAAGAACATGTTCACTGAGAAGAGTTCTGTCTTCAGTTGTTAATTTGGACGGGCGAGAAAACGTAGTGATTTGTGCTGCAGCTTGTGTTTTATTATGTAGCCAAAATAATTTTCCATTTTCTCATTACCTCAGTCGAGTCACAATTGAAACATTGAGCTAACTCTTGAGTGGCGTCGTGTTTTTTGTTTCTATTTTTATAATCATTGTGACTGGAATCCCATAATAGAGGATAAGTTTCAATTGCTTGAATAAATTTAATCATTTTATCATTCGTCCAATCCATATTTAACTCTGTTAAAACATGTGCGCGCACAAATAAATGTTTTCGCTTTGGTAGCGGAAGCAAGATTGAGTTTGCGAACAACGAGTGCGTACGCGTCGACACGAGTCCACTACTTGTACTGTGTACGCGCACACGAGTGCACAGCTGTGCGCAAACATTGCTAAAATGTTCGCGCACAATTTGTTCTTGTTCGCTTGAGTGAGTCGACCAAAGCAAACATTTGTGCCGTACGCTGTGCAGCACTGTGCCGCACAGTTCCGCACACTGGTGGAATCGTACCTTTAAGGTCTGTACTTATCCACATTTTTTGTGACGATGATTTAACATTCAGTTCTGCAAGTTTTGAGACATCCAGCAAATATTTAATAACTGTTGTAATTAACTTTTGAAAAAATACTCTTTAAGAAGTGGGTCTGATTCTTTAGCTTGTTGTAATTAAACTCTGCTTAGTGTAAAATAACTTGCAGGTAATTATTTTAAAATGTTGTCTTCTACATGTATTAGTTGCTGCTCATAATGTTAGTGAAATTAAACTAATTATTTTCGCGATTAAGGCACGTACTCGGGCTGTTTGTCGTTTTACGGTTAAGACCGTACAATATCAATAATAAAATATAAATACAAACAATAGTAGGAAAGAATAAGTTCCATAAAGACGAGTAAAAATATTGGTAAATATTATAAAATATCGTTTCAAACTTTCCATATAGTGCGCGTCACAGTGCGCGCGCGTTGATGTCTTTTGTAGGCGCGCGGCGGCCGGCGGCACGCGGGCGGCGGCGGCCTCGCGTCATTCAGGAATTAATAGGTATAATGCATACAAATACAATGCTTAAAATGATACTTTCGCATAAAAATTGTTGAGATGATAAGCATAAATATGATTAAGATTATAAAACCAAATAAAAATGACAATCTACATTTAATTTTCATAAAACGTTGCGATGATTGATATTATTCACAGTAATTTAGATTATTTGCCTATTTGTGTGTCACTCATTTAAGATAGCCGTACCTAATATTGTAATATTCGCCACAAAAATCCTTTTGCGGGGGTTTTAAATAGCTAAATTAGTGTTTATGGTCGCATTTCACGAGTCTTGCTGCCCTTTTGTGTCTCCATTCTCCGTAGAAGTGGTTCCGCGTCACCCGCCGCGGGACCAGCATCCGCAGCTAGTGCCGGATTTATGCAGAGTAAGAACGACACATCCGTTTCATCTTACCGACGCGGGCACTGCACCGCAGCACTGCACCGCTTCGCTCAATTTTTAAAAGCGATTGAATATGAATACGTATAATAAATAATATGCCTACGTATACATCTATGTTTAATATTTTTAAATTTTTTGGCAATATTAGATAATAACCATAAAAAGGCAATAAAGCTGATTAAATGAATTATAAATAATTTATAAATAGGTACGCAAGTGGCTCTTAAATAATAAAAAGGTAGGTTATTTTTAAATATCATTTTTAATTATTTTTTATTATTATTATATAATATTATATAATTATTATACTAGCGGCTCGTCCCGGCTTCGCACGGGTAGACACTATAAATTGAGATTTAAAAAAAAATCCAAAAACTATCCTATCTGTTAAGTTAGATCGAACTGCACACGGTGTGCAAATTTGATTGAAATCGGTTAAGTAGTTTAGGAGTCTATAGCGGACAAACAACGTGACACATAATTTATATATATTAAGATAATATTATATTATTAATAATATTTGCATTACTTGTATAATTTTTTAGTTGCACTTTTCATTACAGTGCTACGAGTGATAACTTTTGTAGGCCTAGGTGTGCCTATCATATTTTATTTTTAATTATACTTTAGAAAGGCTGTTTGTTATCCAGATAAAATAAAATAAATAATGTATAAACGTTGCAGTCATTCTCATAGTTATATTGATTTATATTTATCATTCAATTTACTTCAAAGTATGACTAACTATATAGAAATACAGTGCTTGTGTCCCAGCAGCGTCGCGGTATACTCAGAATACTGATTATGGCGATTCATAAATGTGGCTAAATCATTGGAAATTTTGTTTTATAATGAAGCTATTGATTTCTACATCAGCAATGGAACTCTAACATGAGAATATTTTTCGCTAAAATGGAATTTAAAGTCAAACATATTTGGTGTCTCAATCTGAAATATCGATCGTTCCTCAGCGCAGCCACGCAGTTAAAAGAAATAACAAATCGTAACTCCGGACTCCAAAAACGTAACATTACGTCACTAAAAGCAAAACCGGAGTAGAGATGCCCAAAAAGTGTCATCAGAGTCCGCTTTACGAGCCGAAATGGAGGACATTTGTAGTACAGGTACATTAGCGTTATCAGGCGACCATCGCGCCGCCGCGTCGCCGCCGCCCGTCAGCCGCCGGACCTGGCCCGGCCCGGACCGGCCCCGGACCGCACGGGGCTTCATTGAAAACAACATCAACTCTGAATGTTTCAATATTCCTCTAGAGAAAAAAAGGATCAGAGAATACTCGTAGCAGTAGGTAGTACACAGATATGACGAGTTGACGACCCGCGCCGTGTCGACTTCGAGCGACTGTTTGCAATACAAACGTGATTTATTATTGCGAGTTGTTGACCCCTTAATTGTAGAGGTATAGGCTTAATCATAAGCCTAAACGGTTTCGAATATTAATTACACCCAACTTCAATTGAAAAATGTTTTTTTGCAAACATGGAAGAAAATACATTAAGTTGATTGTTTATACCACGGTTCATTTGGTTAACCTATTAGTTAAGGTTTTAGAGTTGAAGTAATAAAGCCACACGCAGACTCACGACTGTCTCAATTGTCATATTAGCGTGTTTTGCGTGGAAACACGTCGATACACTTATAGTAAATTAGGCCCAAATTGTTGATCCCGTGTCGAGTGTAGGAGCGAGTAGCGGCGGACATACCGCGGCAATGGACCGGGCGCCGGCGCTCGGCGCAGGCCGGGGGCGCACCGGGCCTGGTTCTCTCGGGAGTACAGGACGCTCCGGTTCTTAGAAAGTATAAATTGTAGAGTCCTGATGAATTTCTGTTGTCACAATTATTTTGTTTCAAAGTAGATACGGCAAATAGTACAAATTATCTTGATTATATTACTTAATTTCTTGTTATTTTTCACGATACTCCAAAATAGCGTAAATCGTAAAGGCCGGTGTGCTTTCGCTGGTAGTGTATTTTGCATGAAGACGACATTATCTTTAACCAGAGTGTATTTTACTAACACTAAAATGTTTAAATACGAGTACTAAAGCTAATCAGTAGGTCCCGGTGTGCCCGCAGCGTGCCGGCGGCGGCGCGCGCCCTCTGAAGCGCCGCCTCAAAAGCCTTTCCGTGTTCCGCTCTACTCCCCCCCCCCTCCCCCGCCCCCCACTAGCCCGCTCCCGCACCCCCTCGCCCCGCGCTGCCCTGCGCTGCGATCGACACTTATTACAGTTATTGATTAATTTTACTAAAGAACCACTAAGTATACCGCGTTCACACACGCATCTACTCTTTACTTTTAAGTTAAGAAAGAAGAAGAGATGGATTACAATTAAAGTAAGTAAATGTATTTCGAAAGGATTTGCAGCAAAATATAATTTATATTGTTGTTTTTCATTATGATTTACGTTTTGGTTAATAACTCTTTTGTCTTTTTGAAACATCGTCATTCGATTAACGGAACATTTAACTTTTAAGGTATTAAAAATGTCACGAGGATCCAGTACTATAATTTGAACCCTCTATTAAACAAATTTCAAGAAATGCAGTTTTTCTCTGAATTTACACATAGGCAAGTGTTGAATCAAATCCTTTTTCCTCTAGACCAAAGCATTATTTCGCGGACGGTGCTTTCAGTGAAATTGACAATCTACGACAAAAAAAATTAAAAAATTGATATGACGTCTGACGTCAGCTAATAAAACTTCTTAAACGGAAGCTTGCTTGAGGCGAAACTTAACTGAATCGGGGTCCTTGAACTATGTCAGCACACAGTCATAATATATTATGATCTACGGACTGATACTAAGCTGCGATCAGTGTGCGTCAGCCAAGCGGGAAACAGAAGCACTTGTGGATGTAACAAAACTGGAAAAAATCGTATCGTGATCGCGTAGATGTGCATTGTGCAGGCGGTACGGTAACAACAAAACATGAGCGACCGCAGCGCGAGCGATGCTCCTACTACACTTGCTGCTTTCCGGCTCGCCAATCATTTAACGCCATTGAATGGATTATCTTGCATTTTTCAATATAAAAAGTGATGTGTATTTCTTTGACAAACTCCGTTAACAACAACAATATTTGTACAAAGAGACAAACACTGGCAAACGTAATCATTACCTTTTAATTTATGAAATAACAAGTTAGCCGATGTCAGTATGAAGTGAATTCAATATTCACATCTGCGTCCAAATTTTGTGCTGCTTAATAATTTTTTCATTCCAATAAAATGGAATACTTATCGTAGCAAGGCGAACCGTAGGCCAACTCGTAGCAAAACAGTCTACGGACGGCGGTGTGGCGGCAACATTAGACCAAAACCAAAACATGTATTTTTTAAATACAGTCATTGTTTTTGTTATAATTAAACACGGGAATACTCACGTAAAAATTAAGTCGTCTACTACGACTAGTTTCGGTCACATTCGGTGACCTTCATCAGGCGAGTTTACAAACGTGACGCGCTCGCGGTTGCGTCTCGTTTGAAAACCACGTTAGTTTCCATAGTAAAACAGTCATTGTTTGACATGGAATCAATAATTTAATCTACGTATTTAATTTGTTTGGTACGTATGCATTACTGTGAGTGGTATTATAGAATGAGTAGTAACCGCAAAAATATGATGACATGTCCATTTTTGGTTTACAATCTTGGAGACTTCGGAGCAGGTTATTTTTGATGCAAGACTAACTAACAAACATACGTCGTCCCACTCTCGAGACACACTCACACGCACGTTACTTACATCGTGTTTATACATTTCAGGCTTTACTTATTGTAAATCTCCCGACCCAGTGACTCCAGATCCATATCTCCCAAAAGCTACTGGCGGCTCTGCACGGTGTGTGTTTGTTCACGCAAGATAAACTTGAAGTCGTAACACGGCTAGAAAGAAATAGAAGATATTTTTGAATGGTAACTACGAGTATTCATGTGCTTCCAAATTGATGCATGAATGATTGCATCAAATATAAAAGTGGACTTATTTTGCATTTTCAAGATATTCCTAAAATAAATAAGATTTATATTGCTTATTTTGTTTCCGATCTCAGTTCATTAAGTCGATTTTTATAAGAAGGTTCGGTCTTTGGATGTTTCTCAGGCGGCATTCCCACCGGTTTTGACGGCACATTACTTTCTGTCGATCATCTGTCGTTAAAATTCTAGTAAGTGGATGTGTGATTTTATAGGTTACTAGCTGACTCGACAGACGTTGCCCTGTCAAAAGCCATTGCGTCAATTCTATGTCAAATATTGCGTAACTATAGCAACCGTAGTATGTTGATGCTAACTTGTCAATTTATAGTAAAAATTATCAGTATATATATAATTTGCAATAAATTAAAATTGCGACTATAATTTGAGATTTAAACTATCCTATCTCTCAAGTTGGATCGAACTGCACATGGTGTGCGAATTTTATTATAATCGGTTAAGTGGTTTAGGAGTCCATTGAGGACAAACATTGTGACACGAGATTTATATATATTAAGATATCTAGAAGTATGAATCTGTAAATCAAGTTAGTGAGAACTGGATTTAATAAAAAATATGTGTGGATTATGTCGCAGCGCTTCCTCCCTCGCTGCATGTTAGGCAACAGGCCGACCGCAACCGCAGCCGATGACGCCCAGCGCGCGATATCTCGCAATAACAATTACAAATAATTAATAAACAAATAATAAGTAACATCTTCATCCTACTATCGGCGCGAGCGTCACGCGCGGGTACTTGCCTACCGAGCGTGCAGAATATGAGGATACTCAGTAAACAATGATTAGTTCATTATCCTGGAACCTGATTCACATTCTAAATATGATTGACTGTGTTTTGTTATTGAATATGATAAGCTCGTGTAACTCGATATTCAACGATTTACCGAGCGACGTCAGTATTTCACTCGTCCTCAGAGCTAAAATCAAATAAAGCTCAGAAACCATCAATGACAATGTAACTTGCTCTAAAAAAAAAAAAAATGTCGAAGCCGTTTTAGAAAAATGTAGCATAGGTAATTTCAAACATAAAAACAATTTCTAACCCCAAACGCATGCAGCTACTTCTACGTCTCGTTGCGGGAACAATCATCGATCGATTTAGACTCAAATCGTTTATTGCGTAACCGCATATACAGTGCAATACTCATGAAGTGCTAATGGTGCTAAAATCACAAAATAATATGTTGAATTACAGATGTGTAGAACGTTGCCAACCCGGGTTAAAACAAAATTTACTCAGGAGCACTTATGGTTCTCGTGGTATAAAAATTATTGTCAAGGCAAATGAAAAAAGTTTACAAAATAAAAATAACAGTTATTTACTAAACTCGTTGGGAATGCATCATGTATTTCAAAGTTAAAGGTGTCACATCGAAGAAGACACGACGGCAGCTGAAAGAATGTAGAGTTTCCGCTTTTCCAACCTTATCAGTCACAGAGAAAGAGAAAACCAGATGGCTCGACAGGTTTTTTCTTTTACTCTAATGGGTCATAAATAGTATCGGGGAGTATTAATAGCGGCGGGTATAAACTTGAAGTGTTTAGTGCGAGGCGGCGGCGGCGGTGGCGCCTACAAGCCCTACTAATTGATCCGCGCGATGCGTTTTTTCTGGACACTCTCCGGGAATGCTTTTATTCCGGCGACGCGGACCTGTTAATGTGTTAATCCACTCGGCGCGGCGTGTCGCAGCGTTATTAATAGCCGCCGAGAGTCGGCGACGGCGTCTCGCTCGCGCCCACGCGTGTCTCCGCCCGGCCGAGAGGGACGCGGCGCGCTTTCCACTCGAAGGCTTTCGCTACAATAATGAGTAAATTATTAATAAGGAAGTGACGGACGGGGGCCGCTCCGCCGCCGCGCCGCTGCCCGACGCAGCGCCCTTATCGCGCATCTTTCGATGACGCATCTGTAGGGAGCGTTACGCAACGACAATAGCAGCACCTCTCACTCACGGTCAGCTTTCGAGACAATAGAATTCCTCAAGAAACTGGCTGCTCACATTCCACTAGCTTGTCATAAGGGTTTGATGATTTTGGGTCTTTGATGATTTATTTTCATTTTCTGTTAATTTTATTTACTTTTTATTCATTTGAACGCAATACATATTTACATTATTGGGTTTGTTGAAAGTCGATTTATGTTTAAGAAACACAGGACCTTTTGAGGCCCTATCATAACTCGTGGTAATCCGCAGTAACAGGCTACTGCACTTAGGCCCGAGAGGCGCGGGCGCGGTCGCGGCGAGCGGTCGCAAATCCGAGCGGCTTTCCCACAAGGCGCCCTAATTAATTACCTCTACCGAGGCCGCTCAAAAAACGAACACAAATGAACTTGTCGCGCTAAGAGCCGCGGCGCCGGCGCGGGCGAGCCGGCCGCGCTCGATAACGCGCATGGGAAGCGGCACCCTGACCGTTACCAGCGCCAGCCAGCCACTCCAGAACGCATCACGTTATCGATACGCGCCGATCATCAGATTTATATTACGTGCTATGGGATAGGGGTCCTCAACAACTCTAGCGCGAGATTCAAAACTTTTACTCGTTAGAAATTTTTGACATAGGTACTTAATTTTTGCTTGAACTACGACAATTAATAGCATAGCATTGTCAACTAAAACAAATACTACAGCTGAGTCCTAAAATAGACCAAGTATCTATAAGACGTACTAAAATTGTATTGTATTGGCATAATTTGAATACACAATAGTTATACATATAATAATAAAACGAGCGCATCACTGTAATCAAGCGCCGAGTCAGCAGATCACGTTACCGCTGCACTCGTACGTCCACCGCCTCAACATTAATTTTAGTAAACACAATATTGTGTGAAATCAAAATCATAAAGTAAAATTATAAAAGTTATGTAATCCGAGGATTTATTATATCGAGTTATTATACCTATGTTGTTGTGTAAAGACGGCGGTTTGCTAAATTCAACATTTTTTATTCAAGATTCAAGATTTTTAATTGCAAAATGTAGGTTACAGTCGATTGTATTTTTATTTTAGCGTTTGCAATTTATTTCAACGTGAATATAGATCATTTTTGATATCACAGTGATTCTAGATAGGTATTTTCTCAGAGGTCCACTTTATCATGAACAATGCTCAATTAGTTTTAGAGCTGATGCTCTGCAACATAAGATATAAAAAGTGATATAAAAGTTTTTGACTGCATTATAGATACATAATGTAGGCTTAATGGTAATACTAGCTGCAGCCTGTGATTTCACTTGCTACTGCAAAAGAAACATTTGTTTTCCAGTAAACAGTAGCCAGTAGCTATGGAAACTAATGTGGTTTTGAAACATTTTGTTTGTGTAGTCACGTAATACTAAGTCGGCGATACCGGTAAACAAGGTGTTGGTCGTCCGTCAGCTCGTTGAGTCGACGATACCTATAATAAAAGTCGCGAGTCGAACCTGGACCAGATTAGTTCAGGACAGGGATGAGAGGCGCGCAAGAAGAGAGGCATATGCTCAGCATCGGGCGACAGCGGGCTGATGATGATGATGATTCTGGCTAGCGTTGATCACAATCGGTGACATGTTAATCCAGGGTATATGAGTAAACCACCTCCATACCAAATTGTTATCAAATCTGTTTAGCCATTTCGGTGACAAACAATTATGTACCGACACACTTAGGTACTTATAAAATACCTCTATCTATACCTAAGCGTGGTAGATACGTTAAGGCTACAACTACATAACTATACCTCTACAAAAATAGAACAATTATAAGTGATAAAAATTATGTGTCTGAATAATCATATTTATAATAATTATTTTTACAAAAAAAAAACACAAACTGACTTCAAGAGACCGGCTATTTAGTTATTCATCTACATATTTGTCGCGCACGTACTTAATGCAAATTTAAGACTTATATGGTTTTCTCATGGATAACATTATCAAAACTGGACTAAATTGAAATGGGACCACATGGGAAACGTCAGCTTTCCAATAAAAAAAGAATCATCAAAATCGATTCACCCAGTCAAAAGTTATGAGGTAACAAACGTAAACAAAAAAAAAACATACAGTCGAATTGAGAACCTCCTCCTTTTTTGAAGTCGGTTAAAAATGAATGATGAATGGCTGTTCGTTTGTCACTCGAGAATGGTTGGACCGATTTCGCTAATTTTGATCTTGAAATATTTGTGCAAGTTTAGGGAAGGTATAAAAGTAAAAAAACATAGTGGGTGAAACCACCGGGTGTACCTAGTTCGCTGATAAAATTACTTATCGAACCTTATCGATAGACAATACGAATAAAATAATATAACAACAACGAGAGTGAATTATTGCTTTGCTCTTTGCTTGAGAAAACCTTCGCTGGAGATTTGTTTCATTTTACAGTCAAATAATTATAACAAGAAAGCAAGTACGAAATTGTAAAATTACGTCTTCTCGGCGTGTTGGTCCGACCGGCGCACCGAGCCGGCGCGGCGGCGGCCGCGGCGCACCGAGCCGGCGGCGGCCGCGGCGGACACCAGTTACGGTGACTAAGTGTTGCATATTTTACGGATAAATTGTTTGCCTCATCATCATCATATGCAACCTTTAATCCTCCCACTGCTGGGATACAAGTCTACCCTCGAAGGGTGATTAGGCCGTATTCCACCACGCTGGCCAAGTGCGGGTTGGTAGAATTCACAAACGCAATTGAATTTCTTTTCCGGACTTTTGCAGGTTTCCTCACGATGTGTTCCTTCACCGAAAAGCCAGTGGTATGTAAATTCGCACATGAGTCCTAAAGAACTCATTGTTTGCTTGTTTGATGTTATTTGCCTTGTTATTTTTAATCTTTGATTTAGTAGGTATTCACGCAGCAGATTTCGTTATGTTTTTTCCAAATAACATCCTCATCGTGATACCAGACTATCAAGCCACAGGAGTAATACATTTCAAAGAACTGTTCAATTGATAATCTGCAATAGCAGTCCGCTATCCCACATGAACCGTATTATTCCTGATTAATAGGTATTAATTAGCCCATGAGGAAATTTAGGGCATTCAAATTTAAAATTAATTTACTTCAAGCAATAATTACCAATAATTGCGAAAAACTGAATTAAATTGAATTAAACACAATACATGGTTCAATAAAATTACTACTATTACAAATTAAGATTAGAGGTAGTTTAAAAAAATGTTATCCGTTGACTCATTCAGAGAGAAGAAGCAAACAAACACTGCGAAAGTTGATGATGATGTAGAATCTGTTTCGTGCGATGTCTAATAACAAATATTCTTGTTGTTTCATGTGACATTGTTTGTACATAAATTGTAGATGTTATGTAGATAGTACACAAACAGATAGACTGATCCTACCTTGGTTTCTATTTGTAAAAAAACCCTTCTAAATAAGTATTTTTATATACTAACTTCAAAACGTGCTTATTGAAATGTTTAAATATCAAGTGTCATTTTTCATCGTCATCGTATTCGTCAGCCTTTTTGCTATCCCACTGCTGGGTGATGGCTATTCCATTGCTTGGTCTCTTGCCGTGCCATCTGCCTCAATTCACTTTTAATGTGAGGCTATTATAATAAAATATATTATCGCAACGCATTATTTCCAACCACCGGCCGAGATAAATGTATTAAAGTTAATAAATAATCGTCAAAGGTAATAAGCCCTTCGTATATCGAGATGGTCACCCGATTACAATAAATTTATTTGGCGGGTCCGGAGGGGCGGGGCGCGGGGGCGGCGGGGCGGGGCGGGGCGGCGCCCTCGCGCCTCCGCGGCTCAAGCTCGGCCGCGACACGGACTTTTCTTTTTTCAATGCTTTTAGTACGGGTATGCATGTCGAAGTGACCGCTTTATTGTGTTCGTGATCGGGCGAGCTTCGTTATTGTTCGGTAACGTCAGGAATGCTGGTTATCTACATCTCGCGGCTCGAGCCGGCCCGCTAATGGAGAGCCGACACGCGTCACCGCCTTGTTTATATTGGCTCGCTTGTAAACATTAAGTACATAAATACTAACTAGGAGTTTATTGACGTCAAGATGCTATAAAGACGTCAGCTAATAAATAGGTAAATACAAATATAATTTAGTGGTGAATGAGTCGGTTTCCCCGACATAAACCAATGAAAACCTATGAGTGTGGTAGGTGCCTACATACATACTTTTTATGAATACTTCGAAATAATAGATCAATACTTCAGCTCGGCTCTACTTCACAGATCGCGGGCGATTAAGACACATACTTACCTGCATCCGGGGACCTAACTAGGCTATAATGAGCTCACATTTATTTTACCTGTATTTTATTACTTTAACTAACGTCGTTAGTGTGAGTGAGATCGAAAACCCAAAACAAGAATCCGTCGTAATATAGCATAAATTAATGTCAAATTGATATGTTAAAAATGTTAATACGCTGTTTGTATGAACGAAGACGCACTCAATGATATGATTTCCTTTAGTTTCGAGTCTTCATTTTATGCTTCTTTTACGAGTTACGAATCTTATGTAAGTAATAACTACTCGACGACCCTATACTGAAACTTATATCGTCTAGATAAAGTTAATAATTGCATAACAAATTAGCGTCATAAAGTTGTAGTACGCGACCTCCCAGGACTTTAATGTGTGTACGGAACCCAAGGATATAAAACTATGAAAATATTTCAGTAATTAGTTCAGGCGAAGTTAATTATTATGTAAATAGAGTTTCAAGTGAGTTGTTCTTATCTGAATCTAATTAAAGTAAAATTTGGTGGTACTTAACTAATGAGGAGACATTTCGGACAGGCTATGAGTTAGTTTAACTACAACACATGCGTCAAGTAACGGTCCTCATTATAGCATTGTGAGCACTAATTCTCGGCGTCAAAAGCAATAAGTCAGCTCTTATCTTATCTGCCGAGGGTTGATTCTCTCCCCCCCCCCCCCACCCTCGCCGCGCGACAGATGGCGCAACGTCCGCGAACTGCTCGCACGCGCCAGCTCCGCGCGCACTATTGATGGCGCTATTAACTAGGTAAGCACGAGATGTGCCGATACCAGCAGATTGATAAAACGCTGGACTCTGCTCTATCTCACGACACATGTTCCTGATAGCGCGGCGCCAGCGCTCTGAGAACCAAGCATTACTACCCACTATACGATTAGTAAGCGATATGAATGTTATCACCTCTTATCTTAATTTGCGATCATAAAGTGAGTAGTGCTTGTTAGTGTTGTGCTTATGCGAATTCCGTCTCGAGGTTGTATGATAAATATGTCTGTTGTCAACTGACATACTTTTACTGTCTTATTTACTACCGTATTTTATTGTCTTATTTATATTTGTTTGTAATAAACTTTACATGAGCGTTGCTTATTGTGCAGTATGTGCAGTATGTGCAGTGCACCCAACACCAACACCACCACATTCGAGGAGGTAGAGGGTAGACTATATACAAAATCTACATAGTTGCAATAGTTCGTTCAACTTGACGTTTTACGTTTACCGTCTAAGCTATTCACATGGATTTTACAAAAAAACTGTCAGTCTGGTTTATTAGATACCTATGGTTTAAGTTTTAGTTTAACAAAAATACAAATATAATATGTAGGTTGATTTAAAATTACTAACTTATTCGAGTAAACCACATACTTAATTAAGTTAGTAATTCCAATTAGCATATTATGAAATAGGTAGTGTCAACAGTATACATGATAGCAAACAACGAAAGAAAAGATCGCGCGAGCAATGTTACTCGTGGCTCCGCGGTGGTCGGGCTCGGATCAAAGCAGCAGTAAACTTAGTGCCGGCTAGGGAAACGTCGCGAAGAAGTCATAACACGGTCACAGTGGCTGATTTTGGGTTGACCCGGAGGCCGAGGGTGAAAAAGTTAATAGAAAAATTATTTTAAAAACAAGCTTTTATTGCACTTAATCGGACATCAGGAGGTGGTTCAAAGTTGAGTTGCAAGATTCAAACATATAGTTACATACATACATTGCAAGTTAATTTTTAACCGGTTTCCAAAAAGGAGATGGTTCTCAATTCGACTGTTTGTCCTTTTTTTAAGTTCAAGTTCTTATAAAGCGTTCTTAAAAAAAGAGTGGTGTTTAGTGGTATTTGGGGTATTAGGTATTAAAGGACACTTGAGTGTGGTTTGCGCCCCCAGCTGCCCCCTGGATCCGCCACTGCACGGTAGTAAACAGAGTACGGCATTTCCCAGTAGGTACACTCAACTAGTTCGGTACCTAGCTACTTACCATCGGCAAGTTGAAAATCTGTCGCCAAACACCTAACGATAGATTGGCTTACAAACCACTCCATTGCTCATAAAATGTGTAGTATTGAAACGCCTAGTTTTTTTCCTTTATACAGGGTTATTCATAAAGGGTATGCTAAGCCGAAAAGGGCTCATAGTACTCATCATTATGAACAACTTTTACTATGGGACCAACCCGGAATTCACGAAATAAAAACGGCTGTTCCATACAAAAATGTCAATGACACTCAACAAAATGTAACGAACAGCTGATTTTTTTTTCGCGACATCCGGGTTGGTCCCATAGTAAAGGTGTTCATAATGATGAGTATTATGAGCTCTTTTCGGCTTAGCATACCCTTTATGAATAACCCTATATAGAGGTAGGTATATAAAAAAAACCAGCTTAGACCTAACAAATTATAATTAATTAATTCAACTTTTCGGCCTACGATACACGTTAGCAATGATCTAAGATGTGAATATTTCGTAAAGTGTCATTAAAAATCGTTATCTTGATTCTAAATAATTTATTTGTCAACTTCTCGTATATCATTCGTTGAAGTTTTATCTCGAATGAAACTCTCGGCCACAAGTTCACAGTTAGTCAAGAATACTGGGCAATTCTGAAACGAACACTTTTTTGAATTATAATGCATTTGAAGTGAAATCGTTTTAGGCAGGTTCGCATAACAGGGGATATTAATAGATAGCCCCAATTACGAGTATTCATTTAGAGGTATGTTTGCTCTACTTCTACTCGTACAACTTAACATTTATAATATTACGTGTCTTCTTTTCTCTAGCCGGATATTGTCTGATAACTTAGTAGGCTCTACCCAGTTACTACACATTTCCAGAACGAATTATTGAGAATTATAGAATGACTTAATTTGGGTTATTGTCTTGGAAACACTAATCAGACATCTGTAACGAAAACGATGTTTTCTAGGCACAGAGCACTTTGTCTAGTTAGCTTAGACCTTTTAATATGAAAATAAATTGTTGATGTCTTATACATTGATTAGGTATCATACTTGGCAACCGTTAATGATCAAATTATCTAATCCGAATAGATAAAACTCCGTTATAATTCTCGTCACAAAAAAAAAAAAAACAAAAAAATACACCATAGGGAAAGTTTTTTGCGAAAAATTCCAAAAAATGCAAAGCTTGTCACTGCCGCGGCCGGCGCGCGGCGGCTCGGTGTGGCCTGAAGAGGTTCCACCTGCGACGCCACTCCACGCCACATGTCCTACGGCGGTGGGAACCGAGCCCCGTTACACGCCACGCCACGCCACGCCGCCCGACCTGCACTCGAGTGGATGCATCATAACTGTGCCATAAATTACATCTCACTAAGGTCACATCTATACAAATGGAAGCTCTCCAGTTCAAGTCACTAATGGTGCAATCCCTAATCATGAATTATTAGTTTTCCCAGTTTTGCGAGATTTAAGTTCTTTTTCAACTATGCACTATCATTAAATTTTGACTTCAGTGAATTTTATGAAATTTAGTGAAACCGTCATTTTAGGTACTTCTTTTGTTATGCCACTAAGAATGCGGGGGTTTGAGGTAAGTCGACTTTAATTGCTAAAAAAGGTTTTATCGATTAACAAAATAATTCTGTTTAAATGCATTAATTACGCATCCCTGCAGTTAAGACTGGTTTAAGTACTTTAAGTAACCAATAAAAATACAAAACAATAATAATTCTACATCAAAGTGGTTCGTGAAAACTTGTTGAAAGCTCATTAAACTCGCGAATCGTAATTAAAAGTGATATCAATTCGTAATGAAGTTATTCTTGTTGATAGAGCCCGGAGTCGGCGCCCGGGTCACCTTACGGGTGTCGGACAGACGAGCATCGACGTACTTATACAAGTTTATTACAATAGTTACAAATAACACGAAGATAATATAAAAAGTGTGTGCATTCGGACGTATCAAAAATGGCAATTCAAAGGTTATCTATTCAGATAAAAACATTCAGGTACCTACTTGCACAAGGGCATGTGGTGGCAAAGTAATTAAACATAGGTACAAGACATACAAAACATCCATATCTCGTCTCGAGTGCTGCGATTCGAGATGAAGAATTAATTACATTGATCCTTCCAATAATATAGGTAGGTAGAAACTTTAGTGTTTCAGAACATTCTTTATAAATACGAGTATTATCTCTCTTCTGGGAAGTCGGGTGAAAACTAATAATGTTTTTTATGATTTGACACGTAACGGAACCAGAGCTCTCTATTAGAGAGATGCGATTGTTAGATGATCGTAACATCATGAAGTGGTGCTATTTATATCTATCTGTTGCATTGATCTCACATTAGCCGGCGGCGGCGGAGGCCAGGCGCGGGCAATGTGCCGTATTAGCTGCGAGTGGCTGCTAGCGAACATTGATTGATTATCGGCTGCGATATGCCAGATACAGCTCTCTCAAATTGAACTGACGCCGCACTGCCGCCGCCGCGCCGACGCCGACGCCGCCGCCGCCGCCGCCGGTGCTAGAGTGCTGACCACTGAACTAGGCTAGCTGCCTGACTGCAATCTTGTTCAAGGAGCTCAAGGAGGTGCAATCCGGGCGAATGTTCTATCAGCCTACACCTACTTGTATAAATTTACTTCAAATCTACTTGATATAGTACGAGTATGTATCATTTCTTATAAACTGTGTTGTATACGTGCTTCAAGCTCACACTCTTGCAAAAAAACGTTTAGTACATTAAACGAGACCAAACATTAGCTATTAATTATTTAATTATGGGGCGGATGGGAGGTGGGTTTAATTATACTAGTTCTCATTTTTTTAAAGTCATGTAGCTTTGACGAATATAAATAAATTAAAATTAGTAAAGAAAGATCCCTATCCGCAGTCCTCACCGCACATTCGATTCTACCTAGTACCTAAAACATTCTGGAGCAGCATAACAAACAGTAGGTCACTTAGTTTCTCTCTATAGATCGTAAATACTTTGATAAATACAATCAAACAGCATCTGTGAGATCAGATAGTTGTGTTCTCGCGAGTCAAGAGGCGCTGGCGCCGGGCAGGCGCCTGACTCAAGTGGAGCTAAATGCGCGCGCTATGCGGCGGCGACGGCGGCGGCGGGGTTGGCCTAGGTCGGCAACTATTCCTCAATCTGAGTCAACATAATTATACAGAAGAAGAGGTTGGTGTTTCTACGCACTAATTCAATTTAACAGCGTTTATTGCTTAATTCGATTATTTACGGAATTTTCATTCAAATTTACAACAAAATATATTTGATCAAATTATAACTTGAAAAAGTTACTTGCACTAGTTGTACCTAAAATGTTTTATTGTTACTCGTACCCAATTAAAAATACTTATCTTTGAATAACAGAACAACAGTAAATTTATAAATGGCAGCAAAACCGTGCAATCTTCGCGTAAAGCAGAATAATTTTTCAGTCTTGACCATAAATCGATGCGAATATAACGTCCATCCGAGCGGCGCTAATGCATCGCGTAAATCAACCGAACGGGACAGTCTGGAGCCATCCGTGGAGCTTATGTACTGGGGGGTAGAGTTCAAAATATGCGGGGAAAATATGGTGATGGTATGGTCTACATGCAACGAGTAAGACTGGCCCGAGTCCTCGCACTGAGATGTCCTAACATCCCGACTTGTTCGCAGATAATACTGTGAGGAACAGACTCGAGTGATCGAGGTCCCTGATAGCTCGTATCCGAGGTATGATCTACAGAAATTGAACGTACCTACATGAGTCTTAACATTTATTTACGAGGAGTTTTTATTTTCGTTCTATTAAAACTAAAACGGCCGACTTGTTAAGAAAACAACGGTACTGATTTTCTCTTGAAATTGCCGAGACTAAGAAGCAATATTATAATTAATGCACTAAGCATAAACTTGAAAAATCATTCCGCAGGCATTTACGAGGAAATTTTAACGATTTGCAAGAGATGAATTGACACCAAAGCAGAGATAATAAATTAACAGCTGATAGATTAACATTTGGCGATAACTGTTTACGACCTCGATAAAATTTAAATAAATTGCCGCAAAACAAAATTGCCTACTTTACTTTGCTTAAAAGTCTTTCAAAAACTACTAAATACTTCAAACAAATCTTATAGCTAAGATTTTCACACAAATAGTTTGCGGAGAACTTTGAGCTTGCTCGAAGATGAGGGTTTAAAACCGACTTTAGCATTTTACGTATTTATAACGAGAGTTTGAGACCACGGAATGTTAAGATGACGCTCCGGCATCCCGAGCGCGCGGCTAATGGTCCGGGAACGATGTCCGCGGAGCAAAGGGTGGCGTGTCCTGTGCCTCGTGTCTCGTGTCGCGGTGTCGTGTCCTCGCGCCGTGATTTACAAGCGGTACACGTGTCGACATCGCAACACGACTCCCAGGCTATTTATATACGAAAATTACCTTTCGAAGAACATTTTTCAAATCAAATGTACACTTGAATACTCAATTTCATTAAGTCAGCTTGTAAAATAAATATTATAAATGAATGTTTTTTTCAAACGAAAACTTTGGAAAAAGAATTTCAAAAATAAAACCGTGAGAACAGTTTTTTGAGAAACCTGTATTAATAAATTTAAATGCATATATTAAAACATGATTAAAACGAATGTAGCGTGTTAAACTAAGCCCAAAAAACATAAAAAAAGTTAGGCATACATACTTCTAAACCCAAAAATTGATATACATATGTATTATTTTGGATCAGAAAAAAAACTGTTAAATTATTTTGTTATGTTTTTGGGTGCTAATGCTAATAAATTAATTCTAAATTAAATAATAATTTTATGCGGAAAACGGCAAATCTTAAAAGAAAGTATGTCGTGTTGGAACCCCTCGTGGCATGTGGCTGCCTGCATGTGTCCCGTGAACCCGTACGCCTACGAACTGCTGTTTTTTTTGCGGCGACTCGTTGACTAAGGTTCGTTTCACACGCGACGCTAATAGCTGCTAATTCTCGAGCGACACCGAGAGGTGCGCGGTGCGCGCCGGCTCTAAGTGCATTACGGTATTATCATTATCACCTAATATATCGATGCCTAATATATACAAAGAAATAGAAGCTAATGTAAACTTGCACGACGTTTAGTTCCTAAAGGGAAAATTATAGTAGGTACATACTTTTATAAAATAGTCAAATTGCGATCGGCTGTTTCAATTGCACAAATAATAATCAGAACGAAGTTCAGCAATATAACATTTCAAAGAAATCGAATATGGGAATGCAAAAAGAAGGTATGTATTTTTTATATTTAACACGGGAACACTCACGTTAAAACAAAATGTTTCAAAACCCGTTTGTTTTCACAGCAAAAAGAATTTATGTAGATAAAACTTTTTTTTTAAGTTTAAGTTTGGTATTAGGTAGGTATGTTTGTTTTTCGATGATAGGCTTGCGTTTGGGTTTGGAGCACGCCTGCTTAGAAGAAACCTATTCATACAAGTATTAAACAGTGTAAGTAGGATGTCGAATCCAATGTGAAAGAAATGTAAATTATTCAAGTTATTCAAGCTATCATGTATGTAGCTACGTATAAGCACTTACAAACTCGCTTATTTCAGGTACGTGCTTCGGTAAAAATATGAGCGGTAAAATAGTATTTTTATTAGGAATTGCCTACATTTTTCGACCTTTTCCTCTCATTTCACAGCCAGCAAATATGTATTTATTTTTATTTGCAATACGCTGAATTGTCGCTACAATTTACTTCATGATTGCTTGCGTCGCGTCGAGCGACTCGCATAAACCTGAGCAGGTAATGGTGCTGCCAAACAACACTTGCTTCAGCAAAGTGCAACCGCGCTCTACAGCTCTGATCCATACCTACTGCAACTTGTACAAACAGTGCTTTACGGACTCATCTGTGGTCTTCAAAACTCTTACAATGTACCTCATTGTTTTGTTATGAAACATATGAAAGATAATGGTTAAATTTTTATTAAAATATATTTAAAAGATATTTCCGTAATATCAAACATCGAGACCAATGTAGACGTCGCCGCTCGAATGCAAGTCTGATGTAGGTAAGTATGTAGGTAGGTATAGTATTTATTATATACTATATTTGTTCACAAGCATTTTACCACAGCTCACCTGATTTAAAGTGCTGATAAACATAAATTGCAATAAGCCATTCTCGACTGAGAATAAATGTACCTACTTTCGTGACGATATTTGACCATATTTGCTAAGGAGGCTCTAGACTAGATGTTCTTCTCTGTGTCGCATGATACTATAGGTGGGTATGTAGGTCGACATATTTTACAAGGCTGTACAAAAAAGTTCAGGATTATAATTTGGAAAAGTAACTGCACGTTTCCATACTCTATCAAAAGTATTTCAGTGTCTCGGCCGCACGCGCGAGACAGCTTTCTTACCTAACGCCTCATTGCACGTTCAATTATTCCCACTGATAATCTAATTGTTTCCTAGTTGCGACCTCCAGCTATTAATACATGCAGTTTACTTATCGCCTGACCTCCTTTGCGCAAGCTACTCATTCTAATTGCTCGAAAAACTCTAACGTTTGTGTGGATCCGAGGAAAGCGTTTGTCACTGACACACTTACAGTCGGAGGTACTTGTCGCAATGATACGATTTCAATACTACGATGTTAGGTAATGGAGGCACTGTGGCAATCCGCTAATCGCTTACTCCACCACTGTTTCATAAAACTCTTATTTATATCAGTAGTAAAGTTGTAAGTCGCACGTGATAAGCGCAGGAAAAAGTTTGTCGTACGCGTGAGTGTCCGTGCTTTATCATCCGCATGCGCGATGTGCGCTCGGTTACAGAATAGATAGCATGGTACTAACGTCTGTTGCGTGATAAACATCATACATACAGTCATACACCATGTAGGTACTGAATACGGATTATTTTTGGAAGCCAGATGTAAGTGTTATTGAGACTACAGTCGCAGATTAAGATATTAGTAGGTATCGACGTAGAACCTTGGTTGTAGTCTCGTAATGTATTGTGATGGAGGCGAGCTATCGCCACTTATCTAATCAGAGCCGACTTGCCGAGTCCGCTTCCGGCGCGAGCCGATACCTACCGCTCGCTGATCGGTATTAACATACCTAAACGGTGCACGGCTTTAGTTAATATGATTCGACCTAAAACAAACGACAAAACAATGTGTTTACTTAAACTGCCTACTTCGACATCACAAGCAGAGCTAGATAAGGAGATTATTGTATTTATTTCGTAGTTGACTGGCAATGACCTTCTTAATAACTGGCGAGGAATTTACATAAATATCCATCTCTGCAATATACGCCAAATAGATGGAAATTAATGTGATATTTATGTGTAACAGGCGAGTGACAGGATACATTTTATTTCATAAGCTCTGAGTATATTTTGTTAATAAATTTCAGTTACGAATTTAAATTTGTGGTGAGTGACCGTATGTGTAATTTTTCTCAAAAAATTGGTTTTAATAAAGGAATGGTTTGATTGTTTATACCCTGTGTTAAAAAATAGGCTACTTTTTATCTCGGTGAAATTAATAAATCCGTTAGGGTTGCGAGTGTAGGCTCGGGCGCATATTAGATAAGACCGATGGTTAGTAAAATATGTAACGTTTTGAACACAAGACTATATTTGAAACGCTGTCTGCTTCTACAATTATGTAGAACCAAAAACAACCAACCATTAACGACTAGCATATAATATATCAATCCGACGTACCGATCGGGTGTTATTATAATAATACTTGTTAGGATAATAATACTTGCCTAACAGTAGCTTGATTTTATTGAACGTTGATCAAAATGTATCTCGACACCCGCCTACAAAACCGGCCGTTTCGTTGTACATACCTATTTCTATTATTACATTCATCAATCTCGTACCTACTGCAGTTCAAATTAATTTTAATGAAATTAGCATCACACATCTATGTTTTTTTGGTAAAAAGGGTAATGGTTAAATTCTGTGAATTTGATCAATTACTGTACAATCAAGAAGTACTGTACAAATTAATAAAAAAAATTACTGTACAATTAATAATTATCTTTTGATCTATGTCATGTTTTCCTATGTTTATCACTGACATGGTGCTCTGTGATTGTCCGCAGGTATCAATTGCCACAAGGATGGTGTGTAGTGCGTGAGTCGAGACCAGCGAGCGGTCGGCGAGGGTAGGATGTTCGGCGGCGGCGGCGGCGGCGGCGGCGGGTACGGCGGCGGCGAGTGCGGCGACGGGTACGGGCTGGGCTACGTGGCGGGCGGCGGCCGCCTGCAGCAGTACGCCGCGCACTTCGCGCCGCACCAGAACGTGTGGCACCACCACCACGCCGCGCACCACGACTCGTACGGTCAGTACCACAGGTCATAAGGCCCGTTAGTAGACCACATCTATTCCCCTCACGAGAAAATAGCACCCTAGAGACAGCGTAACCTATCACCTGATTAGCCTTTACTTCGGGCTGGTCTATTCTAGTTCAGTGAATTTTAGACCAATCTTAGTATAAAGTAAGCTTAAAGCCGGCCAATCGTTGGCGCTTATACTAATCTCGAACCGGGACCGACGCGGTGAGTGACTGTTGAAGCGAATTTGTCTACATGCGCCAGGGTTGGTATATAAGCACTTGTAAACTTGAGGAGTCCCTGCCCTCGAATAAATCGAAGGAATGTAGATACATCACTGCCGCTGCACAACTCTCGTAGCTCATATTTGCTGACGTTACGAACAAGAATCTAGAGCTGGAAGCACCGAAATACAGCAACTACGACTTAGTAGTTTGTAGTGCTAATGTCGTGTAAATACGTATATATTATATATATTATATACGTCTACATACGTAGAGTGGTTACGTCATCTATATCGACTTTCTCACAAGTTTAGTGGAAGCTGATTACGCTCTTACCTTAGATATCAGTCTACTGTAGAGACCCAGTAGGTACTGTAGAAAAGTCTCTAGGATTTGTGACATTAAGTGAAGCACGTATATAGGTGTCAAAATATCAGATATGTAAAAGTGCGCTACTTTCTAGCTTGAATGTTACACAGACATCACGTTAAGATCGTATATTAGTTAAAATAGGTTATTGAACTACTCTACTTTAGCCAGACAATAGTTTGGTGGCAGAAATTCTAAAAGAAACTAATCGAAGCTGGTTCTCGTTTAAACCTGCTGATAAGAACGATTATTCCGTTTATTTCATTTTATGACAAAAATAGTATGAGAACGATTAGCTTCTGGTGGGTGTAGACTGTAGGCATTCTGCACATCGTACCATTACTACTTAGATATTCAAACTAAATACCGTTTATGGCCGCAACAGTTCCACAAACCCGAAGTAGGTACATGGAATTGATAAAACGGTTCATTACAAATAGGGCTTAATCATCGACAATTAATCACGCGTCGATATTCACTTGCTCATAGATAAATATGGTTATAGATGTCACCTCGCGTGAGTCAGGAAAGACTCGCCGCTACAACAATGTGTGATAAAGTCCACAATGAGCTTATCGCGGAGGTACCCCACATAGATAGGCGCCTACTCTACAGATAGCTGTGCGCGTATTATCTGCCGCTCGATAGCCCGGTTACTCGTGTATGTAGGAGCTTATCTTCCACTGTACTTCAAACAATAAACAACTGATTATGTGTTTCCTTACACTGTATCTAAATACTCGGCTAATCGAGGTTCCAACAAATAGATTCTGATACTCGTTCGTTATCTCTTCGTAAGTCATTTAACTGCTAAAATGTTTAGGTATTCTTCAGTTTTGTACTCAAGTAAAATACAAGATAAGTTAAAAATTAAAAACTCAACTCCGCACTTTAAATTCGTAGACTTTTTTTCACGTTTATTTGCAGTCCTTGTTTCGAAATCGCGATTTTTTTAAATAAAAATTCCACATGCGGCTTTTGTGGCCACACTCGGGTAAATACAGCTGAACCACATTATCATATAATAAATATTTATTATTGTCTGTAGTAATATAGTCAGTAGTCACTGAAGGAAAATTAATAAACATATTTTTTAATTGACTCGCACTGGATAGCTTTACTATTTTACATGTCATTTCAACATGGTTTTAAAATATTTAGGTAGCTACGTAGATAAAGCAGGATAATTCTAATCTTTATAATAATGATTTATTTGATAAAATGGAATGTCAGTTAGAGAACACTGAAAACTCGATCAGTAATATTTGTGTAATACATACATACTCGTATATGATTTTAATATTGCTGTTTTGATATTAAATTTGTTTGTTTTACGCGAACAGTTCAGGATAATAAGAAATTTTATTAACAAAGTGAATAATACGTATTATGAATGGGTTGGGTTTTGCCCTGAGCCGGCACGTACTTCCATATAATGCTTTTACCTAACCTAACCTATACCATAAGTATGTGTTTGTTTCGGATTCTCCATGAATGAAACCACGAATAGGTATTTTTGGTTAGATGTACCTACCTATAGTATTGTGTAACAACCACAACAACAGTTACGTAACGTTGATAACTGTCATATTTTTATTTTACATAAGAAATAAAGTATAGAACAACAAAAATAGGTGCACGCATTAATTCAACACCGAGTGCTTTGGGCTGATCTATCTACAAACGTTGTAGAATGAAATTGAGACATAATTTAAGCTACCTTAAAACTGAAAAAGATTCATCATTGGAACATCTTAATTATTACACAACTTTATTGTACAAAATCCACAACCCTTTATAACCTTAGCCTGTGAAACTGCAAATAAATTGAAATGTTTCTATCTAAATTGAGCTATCTTCACAACATTAAATGAATGCATGAATAGAATAGAATATGTTTATTGTTAAAACTGTGTAGATACAAAACAATACTGTGGTCTTAAAAATTAAAAAAGGTCCAACAGCCTATCCATTTCGAACATACAATAGTTATTTTAAACATGTAGTAACATTATACATTAAACAACGTTATTAGTTAGGCCAAAGTAGCAATAACTTCATAATAAATATAAACTATTATAATATCAATTAGTATTAAAATATTCTTCTAGGTTATAGAAAGTCTGAGTTAGAAGCCATTTTTTCAGATTATTTTTGAATTTATCTCCTTGTAAAGTTTTTAGCTCTAAGGCAAATGGTTAAATACTTTTATTGAGGTTACAAAGGTACTCTTATAAAATAAAGTAATGTTTACCTGTGGAATGCACATATTATATTTGTGTTTGGTACGTAAGGTACCAGCACGACTAGACTGTTTACTAAAGTAGTGTTCTTCATTGGTTATTACAAAATGACATAGTTCTAATATGTAAATGCAGGTTACAGTTAAGAAATTATTTTTGAAAATGTCACGGAGAGTATCAGTACTGTCTAAGTTGTAAATATTACGTAGACATCTTTTCTGCATTAAAAATATTGAATTAACATGTACTGAATTACCCCAAAAGATTATCCCGTAACTTAGCTGAGGGTAGACATAACCGTAGTAGGCACTAATGGCTACAGATTTAGACGTGATATTACTCAACACCGATAAAGCTTAGCAATCTTTTGTCAATCGACTATTTATTTTCTTTATATGGGCCTCCCAGTTTAAATGGTTATCTAAGGTAACTCCTAGGAAGTTTGTCTCAGTAATCTCACTAATTTTGTTACCTTCATTTGAAATATTTAGGTTTAGTGGGAGTGATTTATAATTTGAAAACTGTAATATTTTGGTTTTGTCTATATTCACTTTTAAATTAATTGATCCTAACCAATCGGTGACTATTTGAAGTGTTTTGTTTACTTCAGCTTCAAAGTCAGTATAATTTAAGTTATCTTGAGGAATGAATATAGTGGCATCGTCAGCAAACAAGACACAAAGGTGTTTTGTGATTTTAGGCAATTCATTTATGTACACAAGGAAAAGCAAAGGTCCGAGAATACTGCCTTGTGGCACTCCAAGGGTAGTACTTTCAAAGTCCGTTAAAACTACACATTTTTGTCCATAAAGAACCATGAGGTACTTACAGAAGTACCTAGGTACTTTGCGTACTGACAATATGATGACGTAAATCATTTTCCTCGGTAATTAAAACAACGATTGTTTGACCTAAAGAATATAGTAGAATCTGTTTGAAAGATGTGAGTAAGTGTTCTCGGAACGTCTTCACCGCAAGTCCGACACCACACCTACGCACAAATCAATTATTTCGAACAAAGGAGACAGCTTATCTTAGCAATTTGCTAGCACGCGCGGTTAATGGTCGCAGCTTTCTATGTCGATTCTTCATTGTGATATTGAATTATTCACTATAGACACATAATTATAATAACTCCACTCTACCTGCTTATGGCACAACTGTTCACGATGACACCTGGTTTAATGTGATGGCTGAGAAACTTGAATATGTTTGCAAATATAGTGATCGCGTCTGTAGCTTCCTTAAGCAGCTTATTTAGCCATAAGGGCCGACGCGCTGGGATATAAAACAACACATAAATCATCTCTTGCGGAGAAAAACAGTCATCTGATAAAATTAAATAACCTGCTTTAATTTCGTGAGCAATAAGTATTAAACTACATAAATACTAGCTGGGCTCTGAGGTCGCCTACTATCATACATGAATTGTTAATTTTATCGGGATAAAAATATGTAGTAGGTATATCTCAATTTTGTTGTTGTTTCATAGTAAAGAAGTAACAATCATATGCGAGTACATACGCACCTTCTCATACACTAAATTTCACGTTGATAAATATATCACACCAGCGCAGCACGACCAAATAAATCACACCCACACTACAGTTAATATTATGTCTGTGTCTATTAAACCAATTTAAAAAAGAAGGAGGTTTAGCAATTTAAATTTCTGGGAAAGCTTCTAAAAATCGTAAGGCTGTGCATGACTATTTTTAACTCAACGTAAGGAGATTAGAACTGCATTAACGATTTAACGCATAAAATATTGGCTAAACATTAAAATTCTATTATAGTTAGACTTCTCTAGCAGTTTCTAATAGATGAATGTATCATCTGAAATCAGTTGAGTTGGGATGAGTAGTAGTGGAGAATCCAACTTCAAAGGGAATCCTCGTAAACAGGACAACGCAGTTCGAGCCAGGCGCACGCGCCGCGGACGCGGGCGGCGCGGCTTGATTCATACTCGGGCACGGGCATATCGCGGGTATGCCCTCGTATCAAACATGCATTCAAGGGTACAATGGGTTTTAAACACCATTTATCTATAGGAACGTTTTTTTTTAATAATTTTAGAAATTATTAGATTTATAGACGCTGATGTAGTTATCGCTACCTGAGCTTAAACCTGAGTTGAAATTAAATTCAAGAAATAACTAAATAGATACTTGTTGGTGTTATGAACTCTATAACATTGTAGAGCGTAAAGTAGTGCCTACTTTTCTAACAACACAAAAAGTAAGATAAAAAGTGCGCTAATTAAAAAAACCCACCCTCGAGCCGCATTTTACGATCGGGCGCTAATTGAATTGAATGCGTTTCCGGCGGCATGTACCTATCGACGTTGTCGGTACAAAAACGGTTGTGTTAATTTTATAATTAGTTATAATTTTTGTAATAACACATGTTAATGCTTGTACTATTTTATTATTCAATACTTATACAATTTTACACATAAATTTCTTGTTTTTTTTACCTTCACGTTGCGTTGGTTAAATGGCTAATCTTTTTGAAAATCCTGAAAAGAAAATATACATAGGGGATACTTTACTCCCAAAAAAAAAAATGCAAAAAAACACTGAAAATTATTATCGTGAGGTTCCATACAGTGGTTAGGTTTTCTTCTGTGTAGGTTGTAAACCAGCAAACGTTTTGTAAGTAAAACAACTAAAAAATTGGCACAGCTATCTTTCACTCAGGAGTTTAGCCATAGGACCATAGCTTCAAACTCAAACAGCTGCAGCTTTCATTCGTTTTGTTTTAGATACTGATTTGAAATGTTTCCTTGTGGTATGGAATTCCCATTTAGCATAAAATGTTAGTGGAATCACCTGTTTATCCATCGGGTAATCTCGGCGGGAGCAGCGTAGCGCCGTGAATCAGCGCGCGATAAGGCAGGGCCGCCGCCGCCGCCGCCGCCGCCGCCAGTGCTTGCCCTGACCTCTGACCGACGGGTCGCGCACATCTCGCAATAATATCTATTGTTATAATAAGTAATACAAGTGTCACGGTGACAGCTGGCTCGTGATGGATACTCTGTCGAACTGGCTGCAGATGCAGAGCATGGCGCTGCTGGCAGGTGGGTCCTAATCCGCTAATTAGTTGCTAAATTAAGCTATTTTAGTTTTGTTATTATTTTAGTTCTAATATGTTATTGTTTAGATATGAGCACTGTGCAGTAAGGGGTCAGATGTTTGCAACATTGTAACGTAATCGTTGCCTAGACTGAACGTACCGAAATAGTAGAGTCAAGTAATCTATTTTGAAACTGATAAGGACAGATATACTTGTATTACTTAGGTACTTGTGTTCTAGAATAATATTGACTAAGTATAATTACTTATCGTCTAATATTAGCATTGTGGTACAATTATTACAACGACTTGTGACAGATTTGTTTTTTACCGAATAAAATTACATTTATTAAATCTGTCTTAATAGAAAATAATTGACGACCCTGTATTATTAAGGCCTACTGATCGAATGTAAAACATTGAACCAACACGATAAGGTTTGAGACTGTTATCGGCACCCCGCGTGGAGATCGGGTTGTTTTCTTTTAAACGCTTTCAATTGATAGACAGTCCGGACCCACCGCGTGTCCGCAGCACGGGCGCACTGGACCCGACATTGGCCCCGGCTGGCCACTCGACCTGTACACAACTCCCAACGAAGATCTTTTCAAGAAGCTTCTGTCCTTGGAGCTGTGATGTCTTGCAGAATCATCTTTCTTCCCCCTTCTTGCGTTCAAATACGGGATTAACTTGTTCCGTTCTATCGACGGCGAGCTATTGCCTGTTAAGCCTGTTTACATGATTTGGGTAGTGGTAGATCCCTTCAAATATTATAGCTTAATTCTACTGATCATTTTTTTTATTTTAATGTAATTTAGTGACGAGACGAGCAAATCGCTCGCCTGATGTTCATCATCGGATACAATCAGTAGGTATGGATATGGAAATCAACGTGTTATTGTTTTTTTTTTAAGAGTTCCTCTAGCTTTTTTTATTTCATCATTCTGTCCGGCCAGCGCATCTATTCCCTTATTTTTGGATTCTGGCTGTGGATTCTGGTCGTAGCAGACGGGTCTGTGTTGTGAGTTTATGTTTAAATGTGTGTGTATAATTTTGTTATACATATTTAGCACGAAAGTACTCACGTATTGAGTTGGATGCTACGACTACAGTTTTGATAACATCCGGCGATCGTTAATTTGTGTGTAAACCACGTTAATTCTAATGCGTGTGTCGTTGTGTGCAGGTGGTGCCGGCGTGGGCGGTGTAGGCGGCGTGGGCGGCGTGCCGGGCGGCCTCTACTCGCAGAACATGGTGATGGGCTCATGGTGCGCGCCCTACGACCCGCTGCAGCGCCCGCCCGCTTACGGTGAGCTACTTTTCCCATTTTGACCTTTCTTTTGTTTTTCTTAGGTCTAAAATGGAGTTCACACGTGTAGTCTGGCATCAGCTCAATTAATAGTACCTACCTATCAATATTAATCATGAGCGTACAGCATCATAGTTTCCTGAGCTGTTGTCAAATTGAATTAGTGTCCTCTGTGTTTTTTTAGGTTTTTGTACATTTTCTGTAAATACATTATGCATATTTTGGATGTGATAACTACTCTCGAATGATTTAACTACCTCTAGATATACAGGTACATTTATACAACGATCGGTTTTTTAAGTTTGTGTACTTATTTTACTAGTAGGTATAGACTTGTAGGTTTTTTGTTTGGTTATTGGTGTGGGTATAGATAGAAGGACGAAGTTGCTAAGGTTCACGAACTAGCTCAAGATAGAGAAGCGCGGCGCTTCTTGATGTGGCTTCGCTTAAATAGTTAGTTCAGTTAGTTAGGTTCTACAAGTCACAACTAAATTGGAAATCTTAATCTTCCACAAATCCACTATAAAAGTTTTTTTTTTATTTCTTTAATTTCTGCAGATATATTTTGAACGATTGTTTTTGAGACCGAATAATTTACCCAAATATTCAATTTGATACTTTAGTTAATAAAAATAAAGTAACAAAATCGCCTCCGTTTCGAAAGATATACATTGTTAAATTGTTTATGTACAAAGTAACATTTTCCTTATCACACACTTATCACTTTCCTTGAAAATTAATGTTCTAAATAAACCATTAACACCGAGGGTTATTCAGCGAGTTTATTTATTTTCCTCGTTTATAATTTAGCCCGTTTTATTCCATATTGCATGGTTCCATGAATCAATCATTATCTGAAGCAATTGACGTCAATCTAATGGTCACAAATAAGCCCAACCCTACGGGACGCGATTATTCACCACCGCCGCGCCGCGCCGCGCCGCGCCGGGGACATTACTCTACTCGTACCTACTCCGGTCCGGTGTAACGTCATCGTTTTAATTAGTATCTATTGTAAAATGTTACAAATAAGATTAACTTTTCAGTTACTAAATACCTACTATCAATTTCAAAATTTTCATTTAAATTCATTTAAATGGGACACAAGTACCCAATATGTGCCAGTTTTAACTTACTTTGTTTTAGAAATGTTAATCAACTACTGCAGATATCGTAACTGTGATCAATAACAATAATTTGTAGGTACTCGATACTCATACTCGTAGGCAATAGGTACTTGAACATTATACAATTTAATATCAATCGAATTGAGGAAATTTTCATTACATTTATCTTTGTCAGTAACATTGATGTCAATTAGCGGTATCCTGCTCGTGGAGTAATTAAATGGATGGAGGTTAGCGACAGATGGCAAACTTCTTATCAGCGCTGATAACTCCGCGAGGTATGCCGAGCGCCGAGCCAAGCGTACCAGTTAGGTGTAGTAACTCGTATTTTGTTATAAATCAGCTATAATAATTGTATTAGTGATCCGTGCTTACACGAAGGTATCTGTGGTACTAGGTCTCTATAGTAACATATCTCTATAATATTATTATTTGACTACATTTCGCCGACTACAATGGCTGCAGGCTCATGACTCGTGACATCAGAGAACCGCGACAATGTATCGTAGAAGCTGCAACGAACAAAGGTCGTAACATCTCCGTAGTAGGTAGGTACATCGGTGCGCTGATACGCGACTGATAACGCGGAGACATCCATGTTTTTAGTTTTTAACCTCTAATTTGCTGATGGTTTTATTTGAGCACATAAGTAATCGTTGTCTAATTGATAATTATTTTTGAGTTCATCTAGCTTCATTCATGGTAGAGTCTTTTTTTTTCAGCCGCTCTATTTCTCAATAATAACAGTTTTAACCATCCTCAAACCAATCACAATCACGTAGCACCATACTATGTTCAATATTAGGTACCTACTTCCAAAATATTTACATTCAAAGATGAACAAGATACGTATTTCCTCGCGTGTCTGTGGAGGAGTGGAGTATAAGACAGCGCAGAGACGGTAGAGTATTGGTTGGTAGTGGCAGCGAATGACGGCTGTTTGGCAACAGATGGCGCCCTGGAGGCATTCGAGGAGGGGCGCGAGTGCGTGAACTGCGGCGCCAACAACACGCCGCTGTGGCGGCGCGACGCCACGGGCCACTACCTGTGCAACGCGTGCGGCCTGTACCACAAGATCAACGGCGTGAACCGGCCGCTCGTGAAGCCGAGCAAACGGCTGGTGAGTACTCCGCAGCCTTAGTAACGCGCTCTCTTTGCGACCAGGTGCCGACGCGGACCTGCTCACGCGCTTCTATAAGGACGGCTCCGTGCAGAGATGGATGAGTGTGGAAGGCATGGCCCGGGGCATGAAGAAGGTGAGTCGGTGGCGTGTAGACTAGTGCATGCGTCCCTCTCCCTCCCGACTCTTCTCTATCGCACGCGTTTCTCTTCTTGGCTTGGCGGGTGATGAGACTACACGCTACCGCTCCCCACTTCGTGCTTCAGCACCCGCTCGCACCCTAGTCTAGTTCCTAGCGCCCGCTTCTGGTTGAGGTCCCGTTACCGGTTCGCGCAGATAATCGTGGCTCGCGGGAGGCGTAGATAGCTGCGATAGTATGCAACGCGGCCGGTTATCTGCGCGTGGGCCGGCGCGGTGGCGGCCAATGGCGTGCGGCCCCGCCCCGGCGCATCCAGCCGTTATTGGACAATGCGGGCTTGCTCTGCGCATGCGCGCAATTCCAATCTTTTGTCCAACTGATACAAGATGGCGGATAGATAACTAGTCCGGTAGTCTGGTGATGGTTATGTAGAACTTCGCTTGTGTATAAGTCTTGCTACTGGTGGTTTTCTTATTCTATTGGCTGCTTTGTTTTCTATCTATCTTTCTTTGCAACTGACTGCGGTTTGGTGAATTAAGACTTAATTAACACTTTAATTTTCAATCTTCAATCTGCGAGTAGATGAAACTTTGGGCAGAACAGAATTTATTCTTATATTTAACATTTTGTTGCATGAGTTTTACTTGTAACAGTTTTAGAAGCAGTGGTAGCTACTGTTTACCAATGGTACACGCCACCATACTTATTAGTTTGTAGTATCGTACTATCTAACACTGTTGTTGGGCGCAGTCAGCGGCGCGGCGGCACGGCCAGTGCTGCACCAACTGCGGCTCGCGCAACACGACGCTGTGGCGCCGCAACAACGACGGCGAGCCCGTCTGCAACGCGTGCGGCCTCTACTACAAGCTGCACGGCATCAACCGGTACGATACAACACTCAACATTTTTATCGCAATCTTTTGTAGAACGTCGTACACATCTTGTAGACTTTAGCCACACTTTTAAAGCTCTACGGTTATTTTTGTTTCATCAGCATTATTTTTGTAAGATATCAAACTTCCATTTCTTGAATTGAATTTAAAGTTTATTGACATGTTGCAGGCCGCTCGCGATGCGTAAGGACGGCATCCAGACACGCAAGCGCAAGCCCAAGAAGGCTGGCAACGGCACAAAGCCCCCACAGGACTCGATCAAGAAGGACGGACACAGCTCCCCCGGAATCGACGGTACGAATACGAACACATAAACAGTGCTTGCTTTTGACTGGATTAAAGCTAGAATCTATAGATGCTGTGTAGGTAGAGCTAGTTTGAAATGTATCTGTTCTCAATTTATTTTGTTTTTTTTTTAATTTTATTAGAAAATATAAATATTTCTAACCAGCATAGCTGTACACAGTTTTTGTAGTTTCGTGCCCTTAGGTTAGTTGAGTTAAATTGTGTCGTTTGTCTTTGTTTTATATTTATTTTAACCCAGTCTGAAACAGTCGCTTCCCGTTCTAGCTATGCTATCTAAGTTTTATTTGACTTCACACGTATCTATTTCGTCCCACCGCAGATAGTAAATCCAGCATGTCTGGCACGGAGCTGCCGCTCCCGCTGACGCCGACGCCGCACGCGCACGCGCACGGCGGCGGCGGCGCGGCGCGGCGCGACCCGGCGGCGCAGTACGGCGCGGGCGCGGTGTTGCAGACTCCCTCGTTCCTGCACAGCCCGTCCCTCTTCAACATCAAGAGCGAGCCGGCGCCGGCCGCCCCGTACGAGGCCTACCACCACGGGGACCACGCGCCGCACGCCTCCTCCAACCACTACCACTCGCAGCAGCACTACCTGCACGCGCTGCAGGTGAGATGCTACCTGATACTCGCACTCTTGCTGATAGATTTGAAGGCCCAGGACTTAAATAGAGCAATACGCTAAAACGCTGTACCTATGCATTTTAGCCATTCTATCTTTGCTCTATGAGATAATTACATACCTACTTTACCTACCTACTTACTTATATTACTTCATTAGGTTACTTATTTTGAAACATAATTCCAAGTACCTAAGGTACTCTAAACAAAAATAAAACTGTCGTAGGTATTTGAAGAAAATGAAGGTTTCAGTCAAATTTTCTTGAGGTCTATTTTATCTATTCTGTGAATCCATGTCACCGAAATGCTCTTTTCATAATTGCTAAATTCCATTTTCTTATATTCTAGTACGGGCTGGGCGGCGGTGAAGAAGAAGAAGGCAGCGGCTTCCTCCACCAGCGCAACGTGACCGCGCACGCCAAGCTCATGGCGTCCACGTAGCGGCGCCGGCGCCCGCGCCCGCGCCCACTCGCGAGACTGCAGCCGCGCCCGGCCGCGCTGACCCGGCACCGCCGCGCCCGGCCGCGCTGACCCGGCACCGCCGCGCCCGGCCGCGCTGACCCGGCACCGCCGCGCCCGGCCGCGCTGACCCGGCACCGCCGCGCCCGGCCGCGCTGACCCGGCCCCGCCGCGCCGGGAGACGCCCGATAGCTGGGAATGTCTCTCCCAGCCCCTGCCCTCAGCCGGCCGTGCCTCCGTCGCCTCGGTGAGCGGTACCAACGGGCGGGCTCTTAAATAATCCCACGCTGTGATCAAAACTCGACTTCAGGAATTTAACATTTACGATGCGATGTGAGTGAAATGTTCCGGAGCTCCCGAGAGCGTCACGAACTATAGTGAATACCCAGGCGGGAGGCACCGAACCTCGATGGTTCGGAATGGAGCGCTAATCGCAATCGAAAAGTATTATCGTAAAGAGCGCTCTTTTGCAAACGTGTCCTATAAATTGAGATAAATGAGTCTATTTTGTATTTATTAGTCTGTATTAAATATTTGTGTAATCCGTCGTGCCTATTTAACGCTAAGAAAACCTTGTTGCCGACTGCCTGTACTTTGTGAATATCCAATGGCGCCGCGCCGGCACTCACGCAGGAAGGCAATAAAATAATTTGCCTCGCATAATTAGTCTAATGAATTAAGCATTCGGTTCGATTTGTGAATATTTACACAAAACATCAAGTCACGTAGTCGAACGCAATCTTGTTAGGAAACTTGGACAGCCGTCGCACGTCGAGCGATCACGGTAGAGGTCTTGCCCAAGCGAACTCGGTAGGTCGAGCCAACTGCATTCATAGAACTACCAATTTACCGAATATTACCTACTAGAGATTCTGCACTTATTTTAGGGTTGATTATGCTACCAACAATTTTGTTGCACCTTCAGACATGATTTTAAATATTTTTATTCAATTACAGAATAACATAAGATTTTCTGTGTTCTCTCCAAAATTATTACTTATGTAAATTAGTGAAAAAGGTTCAGTCAGTACCTACCTAATTTTGGAGAAAAATCGAAAATCATATAATGTAGGGCACGCGAGGGCGCTCGTTTCAAGATACCTACCTATGTGCTAAAGACTTGTAGTAAGACTCGAACTAATCTCATTGTATTGCTAGTCTTACGAACCTTAGTAAATATACGCACTTTAATTGGTTGCATATCTCTGGCTGCTATCGGAAATTTAATTCTGTTTTATTGTAACTTAAGAAAATGTATGGCAGCCAGAGATGGTAACTCGCCCTAATATTGTAGAATACGATAGGGTTTGTTTCGCGTGCTGTGTAAATATAGCTGATAGTGTAAGTAGGTAAGTTTAAACAGTATTCACATTATGCCACCTGACTTGTTTGTCAAATAAATTTAAACGATGGTTGTATATAAATATAATAAAAGTTTTAGGTGTATCATGAAATTTGTATCTACCTGTACTTTCCTTACTGCTATATTGAATAAATATAGATAGGTTTTTAGTCCTTTAATATACCAAAACAATATCTGAATAATACAATTTTCTTTTAAACGCTTTATTTATGTAAATTGCTTTGCAAACTCCTTGCAAAGGTCATATTTCAGCAAACTTTGAAAACTGTATTACTGTATTAAAAGTAATGTGAACTTGTGAAATTAGATCTAAGTCGAATGGCATTTACCTCTCATATAGTTGTACATAATTTACTAGAATAAAACATATATTTAATTGAAATGTTTATTTGAAACCAACACTTTGCCCTATTTTTCCTAAGTTGTACAAATTTTAGAATTGTGCCTCCTTAGTATAATATTTGTATTATGTACATAATTCACAGCAAATATATATAACATTTACAACACAATGTGAATTTTATATATTAATGACATTGATGTGTGTTTTTGTATTATATCTTGTATTCTACGATAACTAGTTTATTGTCAGATTTTAAAAGTATTCGATTTTAATTTCTATTTTAACACATTGATAAGTTACCGCTCAAAAAAGAAAAAAAAAAGACGCTGGATCATAGTGTGGAGTATCGAGTGCGGTCGTCCTTGGGGAGAACTCCTCCCCAATTACGGGAGCTTTTTAAAATCTGACATTACTTAAATATAAAACACAATAATTATGATCTCCGTTACAATGTACAAGCAAATCATACTAAATAATATAATGTATAAGTACATCGAGGTATTTAAATAAAAATGCAACATTTTACACTAGCTTGAGCAGCGGAGGGACAAGTCACAGTAAAAATGTACAAAAGAAATGAATCTTATAAAATATACATTTTCAGCACAAAACGTGTGTTATTTAACCTGAAAACACAGACTTCAATTTTATAATAAAACCTCGAGAGCCCATTGCGGATAAAAGCACTAACTCAATATATATATATTTTTTTTTATTGTAAAGTGTCGATATCAGATTACAAGAACAAGTTGGTGTCATTTAATAATACTTCATGAATAAACTCTTAGGGATGACGACACTAATCTATATTGTTTCTATTGGAAAGATAAAGCATAATCTCGTTGACATTTTATCCTAAGACGAGCTGAGGATCTACTCTACTTTGCCTTACCACAGGCTGTTTGCTTGCACTTAAGTGCTATAAAGCTACAATCGTGTACCTAAAAGTGTCCTAGTGCTACGCCGCCTGCTTCGCGAGGTTGTCGCGGTCACTGTGAGCGCACATACCCGGTCCGCCGGCCTTACTGGCCCCCGACACCGCTGGCCCCGACCCCGCTGGCCCCGACACCGCTGGCCCCGACACCGCTGGCCCCGACACCGCTGGCCCCGACACCGCTGGCCCCGACACCGCTGGCCCCGACACCGCTGGCCCCGACACCGCTGGCCCCGACACCGCTGGCCCCGACACCGCTGGCCCCGACACCGCTGGCCCCGACACCGCTGGCCCCGACACCGCTGGCCCCGACACCGCTGGCCCCGACACCGCTGGCCCCGACCCCGCTGGCCCCGACACCGCTGGCCCCGACCCCGCTGGCCCCGACACCGCTGGCCCCGACACCGCTGGCCCCGACACCGCTGGCCCCGACCCCGCTGGCCCCGACACCGCTGGCCCCGACACCGCTGGCCCCGACACCGCTGGCCCCGACACCGCTGGCCCCGACACCGCTGGCCCCGACACCGCTGGCCCCACGGCCGCGCGGCGCAGCGCGTCCCCCCGCAGCCGGTAGTACCGCCACTCCTCCAGCTCGGTGAGGTCGTCGGCCCCCTTGCTCCGGTAGAAGGCTCGCGCCGGGTTCCACGTCAGCACGTGGAAGTCGAGCCGCGACCCGACCGCCGCCGCCTCCTGCGGACGAGCGTCACGGATCGTCAAAGAAAAGCAAGAATAATTAAATATTAAGTATATATGAGAGTGAGAGCGAAGCTCAGAAGATATCGACCGCAGGCGCGCTGATAGACCAGATCACAAAATCAGATTGGCTAACACTTAATTCTGTATGCGATCTGCCTAAATTACCGATAACACTAAAAGGTTCCTGCGGCACCATAAGATCTCCTTTAAGTAGGTCACTGCCTGAAGGTAAGGGAGTGTTTAAGTTTAAAAGGAACAGGAATACTAAGCTGAACGAAGCTCATTTTTATCTAAGTATTGTTAGACCCATGTAGGCTTAAAAATTTGTTCTTCCATGGAAAATTTCTTTAACACTCAAAGTTGAAAACACAAGTGGAGAAACATAAGGCTGAAATAGATGAGGTGCAATATTTCCCCTCACCGCCGCGACGGCGTCGAACAGGCGCTCCCCGACCCCCCGGCGGCGCGCGGCGGGCCGCACGTACAGGTCCTCCAGCATGAGGGCGCGGCCCTCCCACGTGGAGTACGTGGGGAAGTACAGCGCGTATCCCAGCGTGGGGGGGGAGGAGCCCGGGGCCTCCGCTACCTTGCACTGGAACGCGGGGGGTTGGACGTCGAAGCAGTCGCGCTCCAGGTCTGCAACACAGAACGAGTGGTGACATCTGTTGAGCGCGATCTAAATATGTATCTAGTAGCGACATCTAGCGGTTGCGGTGCGGAGCAGAATCGAAGATGGAATTTAGTTGCGCCATCTATCAAAATAGTATAGAACTAAACCAAGGCCCCGGCCCGCCAGATAACGAAGTCGGCAACAAGATCTTATCACATTGATGAGATTTCTAAATGCCGGTTTTTTAATATTGGTTATATGGATTACCTTTACCATCCCCGGTCGAAGATCCAGAGGCAGACCCAAGACAAGATGGGAAAATGTAGTGCTGAAAGGCATGAATGAGTGCAATGTGTACGAAGACGATGTCGAGGATAGACCCAAGTGGTGAAGAAAAGTAAGACCCCACCATGTGGGATACATAGCCAGGAAGAGAGAGAGGGTTAGATCGATGAGTAAATACCGCTAACCGTACCTTTTATTGTAAGTTTAGGTCCTTCTGGCATCTTTTCAAAATCGGCTAATTCCTGTAACATTGGCTTTATTTTATTTCAAATTCAATATTACGGTAGTTATTAGTTACATAAATAATAATTGAGGTAAAAGTACCTAACCTGTATCATTTTGACAACTTCAGCCATATCTTCTCTCCTCGCTTGCCGAACTATTATTTCATCATCTTGATATTTCGCGCTCATTGTTGTGGTACAATTTAGAGAACTACTACCGGTGAAGGAAATCACTAACTTGTATTATATTTTGTTCGTCACAGAACGTACACAGCGAGTGCCGAACGAATAACTTATCTTTTACTTTGTTCGGTAGGCTCGGGTAATCTCAGAAGTGACGAGCGAGTGTACCCTCTCTATCGATGGATGAGACCGAGTAACTTGAGGTCTTGACTCTTGAGCAGCAGAGAGACCAACAAACAAATAAATAACTAGATTTCTGAAGCCGGTCGCCAGCTGAGTTGAGACTGACACTGATTTTGACATTTCACATCACAATGAAAATGACATTGTCAGACCATGGCAAATAGAGATGTTCTCGAGGCAAAAAAATAGAGACCAATCATTGGACGAAAATCACAAGACTATCTAGATCTCAGGTCTCAGGAGTAGATCTAAACCGAACTTATTGAGAGTGGGGAACCACCACCGTATTTTCACTATCACGAGTGATTTTGCGCAATAATAATAAAAACTGCAGCATAGTTACATTATACTATATTCATTTCGCTATCGATGTTTGTAAAATAAAATAAGTCTTGGAGCACAACAATTAAAACAATAAAGTTTTAGCTAATGAAACTATAGATAACAATTAATAAACGTGCGAAGTTAGTACAAAAATATCGTATTAATATAACAATATAATATCATACCTCTATGCGAATATACCTATTCCAGTGCTAGATTTTATAATTATTACATATAGCGTATCTATGTATATGTGGATCCTTACTGTCCTATATTTACATAATTTCTTCGTATAAAAACATTCAATTTATTATTTTCACATATTTCGATATAACGTTTATTATTAACGACTATTATCCGTAGCTTGTGATGGTGTGACGAGGTGGGACGGCCCTGCGTAGGTCGCGCCGCGTGCGTCGCGTTAAGTAGCGTGCCAACCTAATAGATATCGAAGCTTCATCGGTTTCATCACTGAAACAAAATAAAATTGAAGATCATGTATTGTTTAATACTGTACTAAATTTATTATTAGGCATAGCTATTGTGTAACTATTCAACAATAAGGAAAAAATCGATGGTTAATGTATCAAAAGTTATTTCATTTTTTGGTTGCTAGCGTCTTTATATTCCTAATACAATACATTTGACCATTGAGTCCTTAAGTAAAAAATTTCGACAGGACATTAAACACACTTATTAAAATTGTGTATTAGCGTTATTCTCAATTTATGGGCTGTTGGGCTTTACTGGAACTTCGAAATATTACGTGCAGCCAGTTTAAGAATCAACCCCACTAAAATGACGCGCGCGTGACAGCACTGTGACGTGTCAGTGCGGGTAGTTAGTTACCTGGCGTCAGTGCGGGTAGTTAGTTACCTGGCGTCAGTGCGGGTAGTTAGTTACCTGGCGTCAGTGCGGGTAGTCGTGCCGCAGCCCGAACTCGGCCGCGTAGGCGCCCGACCACGAGCCCGTCGTGATGATGGACGAGGAAGACGCTGCAACACAACACACACGACATTTATTCAAACCGTATAGCCCTATTTACAGTAGGAACTCATATTATTTTGTTCTTATCTCGGGGCGCAGTTTTAGCGGCTAGTGTGTAGTATCTGTCGGTACTCACTGAGCTGCGCGAGCAGTTTGGAGGTGGGCAGCGGAGCGGACGCGGGCTCGGGGCTGGCGGCCTTGCCCCCTCCCCCTCCCCCTCCCCCGCCGCCCCCCCCGCCGCCCGGCCCCGCGCCGGCCGCGGGCGGCCGCTGCGCGCGCTGCTTGAGCAGCTTGCTCATGGTGTTCCTCGGAGTGGGCGGCGGGCGCTCCAGCGTGCGGCCGTGCGCCGCCGACGTGTGCCGCTCCAGCATGTAGCGCCGCTCGAACCGCTCCGGGCAGAACTGGCAGCGGAACATGCGCCGCCGCCGCTCCGCCGGCGGGGGCGTGGCCGCCGTCTCGTGCGACTGCGGGGAGGACGGAACGATATGAACGGTCTGTTCATCGATGAAGTCCAGCGGGCTAGTCCCCCGCGGCGCGGCCCTACCTTCATGTGCGCGGCCAGATTGTACCGCTCGGAGAAGCGCTTGCCGCAGGCGCTGCACTCGTGGCGCTTCTCCCCGGAGTGGATGCGCTCGTGGCGCTTGAGGTGCGAGCGCGTCATGAGCGCGAGCCCGCACACTCGGCACGCGTGCGGCTTCACGCCCGAGTGGGACAACTTGTGCATCTTGAACGAGGACGTGTGGATGAACGACTTGCCGCACAGGTCGCACTGGAACAAACCATGCTTAACTGTTAAAAAGCTTTTATTCTTTTTTTTTTTTTTTTATAAAACAGGTACAGGTTCAGGAATACTTTGCTGTTTTGGGTGTGAATTTATTTCACCACTGAAAACTACAATGGGATTCCATCATGTCAACTCATGTTCCAAAGTGTTTTTGGCTCCGCTGCAGAAAGATTTTGCATTCAATCTTTCCCCAATTGTTTTCAAATTGATACATCCTATTTACATGGAGTGCACAACTGAAAGAATGAAAGTCACCTGGTAGTTAAGTTTCCCGGTGTGAATATTGTTATGCCTCTGCAAAGCATTCTTTGAAGGGAACAGTTTGTTGCACTCCTCGCACTTCCAGTCGCTTATACCTGGAATAGGTAGCTACATGTTACATAAAACAATTCACAAATCATTACACTATAGCTGGTTTATACTAGTTTTAAGGATATGCCACTAAATCTGTATAGTATTGGACATTTTGTTTTACTTTCCAATACAAGTATTGTTAAATGTAGAATCGCGTCACCGCATGCACGCGTCATCGCATTGCTAAATTGGTAGTTGTTAAAAAAAACAAATGACAACAAATGACACAAACCAAGTTAAAAAATTACATTTCACATTAGATTTACTTGTGTATGCCACACCTAGATCTTCGTTATATTTTAAAGACAGCATAACAACGAGCAATTAATATACCTTTGTGTAATGCAATGTGTATGTCGCAAGCTCGCTTGTGCTTGTAGTGCGCCCCGCACACCTCGCATATGTAGGGGGGCTTCGAGCCGTCGTGCTTCGTCTTGTGAGCTTCTAACCGAGCTGGGAAGCAAGCAACTTACATATTTACTGCCTAACTTATGAATATAAGTCAATATTTCAAATAACAGCGTCCCAGATTTGAGACTAAATAATAATATGTAGTTTCAAGCTGTGTTCTACAAGATGATAGTTTTAAGAACTTTCGTTAGCTGAACAAATTTGTTTGGTGTTTTTTGTATGTTGGCCACAATATATGGATTAAAAAGAATATGAATATAATTGAGAATTGAAGCACAAAGCAAAATACTTTTTGATATCTAAAAAAACTGACCTAGGGAGGAATATCTAGAACTACACTGATCACAGGGGTACATCACTTTAGGTTTCTTTCTTTCCATTGGTTTCTTTTTTGATTTCTTTTTATCTACATCACTAGGTTCATTAGAGTTCTCTGGGTTGAAATTGCTGTCTTCATCATCATCATCATCGTCATCGAAATGTCCAAATGCCACTTCTAGTAAGTCATCATTGCCATTGTTGAACGGACTTTGGGATCTGAAAGATACCAAGAATATAATAGATTAAATAGGCAATTACTATCACAATTTAAAGTTTTCGTAAATAATTATTTTGAATGCTAAAAAGCATTGGTAAGTTTTCATTTACCTTTGCTAAATTTTAGTAAATATTGTTTTAAAAAATTACGAAATCCTGGTGCCATAATTGAAAAGGTGAGCATAATTTAGTTTGGTGGTACATTATTATTCTGAATTTTGATCAAAATTAAATTTGACCAAGATTTGTCTAAGAAAGATTCAAAATCGAGCTATGACAGATAAATTTTCTAAAAGTAACTGACCCGTCCTCTATTTTAACCGGGGCGATCTCTGTGTGCATGGTGATCTTGTGAGCGGCGAGCGCAATGGGGCCGCCATCCTCTCCCATCACTCCACATTCATTACACTCCCACCTGAAACTTTTAAATGTTACAGAACTCTCATGTACCTTATAACTAGCAAGCTAACATTAACATTGAGTTGCAAATTTTATAACTTACATAGTAATGGATAAATTAAAAATATTCAAATAATGAAAAATATTTGGTAGGGCTTGGTGTCTGAATAATACATAGTAGTGATCATGAATCAACAATGAAAAACTTAAGATCTACCAGTGTACCTGTTTTTGTCACTACTTTTTTTTCTTTTAGGTTTCCCTGTGAGTTTCTTTTTTTTCTTAATCATTTTAGTGGACCGGTTGGATTTCCGTCTCGCAAGCGGCTCATCCTCGGAGTCGTCGGCCACGTCGAGCTCGTGCTTTACTTCTGACAGTCCTATCGGCGACGACACTACCGACAACTCAAACAGAGGATTCTTGCTGATTATCGCTTCGAAAGCCTCTTTTAACTTGACATACTCAAGTTCTGCTCGTTCCAGCACGGTAATCAAATCGTAGCACGTCTTGCAGGATTGTTTTGAACAGGTATCGGTAAATGAGAGGTCGACTTGTGTGTATTTGGCGAGGAAATGATGCAGCGAGGAGCCGGATGGTGTGCGCGTCGTGAAGATGTCGAGGCATTCACGAGCCTTCGTACCACACACCACACATTCCAGCGCCTCCTCCTTCACAGTCACTTCCAGCTTCACGACGCTATCTTGCCCTTCTTGGCTCTCCTCCGTGGGATCCCCGGAGTTCATTGCACTCGTTTGAGACATTTCAACCGTTTCGATGAATGTTTTGCTCGTTTGAACAAAAACTTAGTAGAGTGAAATTCGGCGTTTTGTATAGAGACGGATACGTGTATATCACATAGTCTAAAATATTATTTAGCATTTCTGAGAAAGAGAAAATCAACAAAAATTATTTTGTTCAGACAAAATGCACGCAAGGCTTGTGCATTTGACAATTTTGACATTGGCTTTGACTTTGACAGTAATAAAAAAGTGACGTTGACATTCAAATACCAACTTTTTTGTTGTTTGTCTTACATTTATATACAGGATTGAGATTGAGCCATTTCATTAATGCCGTACAAACAATAGCTACTATGCGTCTAAAAAAGAAAACGGCTCATTATTAATTATTATACAGCGGCCCGTCCCGGCTTCGCACGGGTAGACACTATAAATTGAGATGTGAGCTGTCCTATCTATCTGTTAGGTTAGATCGAACTGCACACGGTGTGCAAATTTGATTGAAATTGGTTATGAAGTTTAGGAGTCTTTAGCGGACAAACAACGTGACACGTAATTTATATAATCCTACTTACTTATTACTCTTAGATAAGTGTAGATTAAGGCGCTGAAAAATGATAGCTCATGATTTATTTTTCCACTAAAGTTTATAAACACTAAAAGTATTTCGCTATAGTAATAGTGTCAACTTGTGTGATTGAGACGCGCCTGTATTGGTTTTAATTTGTTTACTCTTTAGCTCTGATTTATGTAAAGTTGAAAGCTCTGGTAGGGGTAGGTAGTTCTGGTGGTGGCTCTGGTACCTGCAACAGAACAACTAAAAAAAATCGAGTTGAGTTTCAGCTAAAATTCTGGTTTAGTTTGATTTGGCGGTAAAATTTAGGGCGCTATTTGTTTGAAAACTTTTGCTGTTAACCGACCTTTTGTATAACTTGAGTTAAACTGTTTGTGTATTTGTTCTTTTTTCTAGAGTAGATTCTTAAACTAAAATCTATTTTATTTTAGTATAACAGCAGGTACATTAGTATTTTTATGTTCACCTACCCTAACCTACTTGTTTGGAGGAACCGATCTGCAAAAAAAATAGTGAAGGGTGACGGCTTTTCAATGTATTTTCATAAGAAACATAATAATTATAGGTAGGAATAACATGAAAACAGCCACGTTTACCTATAACATAAAGGAATGTTTAAAACGCATGCGTTGCTCCTGTACTGTCCTGTGTGTAGATGAATTATGTGTCACATTAACAGAATAATAATATAATTGCATCAGGTAAAAACATCTTAGAATTGCATCGACTAAATATCACGTTTTCTAGTCCTCATTCGCGCTTTGCCTATGCAGTGCTGCCTACACAGAATAGCCACGTTTGCCACACTGGCCAAGTAAACCTTGTGTTCTATGGGCTCTGGTACTGGGCAAGCCACCTCCACTTAGTAAGTAGACGCACAGGGGCTTATGAGGCAAGCTCGTGCGGTCAAGCTCGGCTGCAGTCGAGCCCAGGCCACCCCGCGAGTCGCCGCGCCGCTCGTACAACTACTTACCGCCACAACTCACGCGGAACGTGCCTCCGCTGGTTCTACTCTTCACGATATTGTTTTGTGACTCACTTATTAACTAGAAGTGCCTAGAAGTCCTATCGTTTCGTACGAAAATTTTGTAGTGAAATCCCATTGTGCAGTGTTTGGATTTTAAAGTTGGAGTTTTCTTTACATAGTGCAAGTAAGTTGGAAATTAAGACCTACTCGTAGATTAGGAAGACGTATATTTTTTTGTTTTTTGAGAACCTTACTTGAATATAAAATCAGTTGTATCTGCTAGTAAGTACGAAGATTGCTCTAGCTGCATGAAATTCATTGAGTTTATAAAAGTGCGGGTCTTCAATATTCATATTAGCGAATGATACCAAACCAACCTACCTCAAAGATAGTTCTAGCGGGTAGGTAGACTATAAATAAACGTCTTTACAATGGATGATGTTATTGTTAAAACCGTTACGTAGGTACTTAGGTAGGTGCATAATCAGTGAAGCATACATTTAGTTATATGTCGGTGGGGCCGGCCCCGCCGGACAACCGCGCTCCCTCATCCCCACTTCCGCTGCGATGCACCCTCTCACCACCTTGCGTGTCTAATAAATGCATTGCAGAAACAAAAATATCAAAAAAATACATAATTTGAAATATTTAAAAATCAACATTTATGAAGCTTGAAGCTTTAAAATATTCCCCGATGATAGAGTGTTATTTTCGTAGTCCTTCAGTTGAAAAACGCAATACATCCTTGCAAACATTAGGCAAGAAATATTACTAATGAAAAAACATGAGTCTGGAATCGAAAGTGCCATAAAGTATATACTCGTAGTTCTTACTCACACTTTATGGTGAGGTGTCACATTTCCCACAAGAGTGAAATACCGAAAGCTTACACCGCACCTGCACCGCGTCGGGCTCGCCGGCTCGCGAACCACATATGGTTTCGAAATCATTTGTTGCGTATGTCTTTAACATTTCTACAAAAGTAATATGTAGTTGCAAATAACACTTACTTGCAAAAAACGCTTACGAGTTTTAATTTGAATTTGAACAAACGGTTTCAATACAACATGCGAGTTGATGGTCAAACGCAGACTTACACCAGAAAAAAAAATCGATTGCTCTCCTAAAAACTGCAAAGAAGAAACAATTGGAGAATAATATATGAAAAACTATGAAGTATTTTTTCTAAGAATGCAATACCTACCTCTTTATGGGAACTTGGTTTTATAATATAAACTTTTAAACGAAAGCTCTTTGAATTAGGTGCTTATGCTAAAAGCAACGACTTCGGTCCATAAATATCACATATGTATTACTTATAAGTAAGTAGGTAGTGTGGTTAGCGTACAGAATCTAATATTATTAACATGGAGAAGCAATAAAGGCTGATGATACGGCTCGGTTGAAAGCTGCGCGGAGCGGAACCATGATGCCATGCAACGGAGAGACCCAGTTAGGCACGGGCCTACAGCACGGCTCTAGGAATATCAGGTACTACCTGCTTGTAGGTACGTAGGTGTCGCTCAGTTTGTGCTAATAACAATGGGGATGAAAACTCCAGCAGGTTTACCTGAATGTTGTGTCTCTGAAGAAACGACGACGTAGTCTACAGACTCCAAAAAAACAATTCGTCAAAATTACCCACAACATGTCAGACGTCCTTCAGACATGATCGCATTTTATACTCGTATACGATCGTGTTCGGATTTTTGTTGCAAGTTTTCATGTTGTGTCTCCAATTTAAGTAACAGACTAACGGTCGATTACTAGCCCGGTCTCGATACTTACTCCAGCTTAATTTCACCTGCATCGGCCCTGGCCAAGTCTGGCGTCATTGGAGCCGCTCATCTTGCAGCCTGCATCACCTGCAATACGCTCATTACGAGTCGTATCGTAGAGCATTACCGTAACTGCGTTCCGAACGAGTTCCCGCGACTGTAGCGTCTCTCGCCTCGCCAGTGCGGAACGCGGTCACACGGCGCTCTGCCGCTCTACCTTCCAAATATCGCAAATGCACAAACAAATTTCGGTAACTTAGTTCAAAATTGTAGTAAATATTTTTTGCCTGAAGAGTTTCAATGGACTAGCCCCGGCTTAGTGTGAGCTCTTAACAGCATCTATATCTATGCTCAATTCCTCTCATACCTACTCCATTTCATATCTAATGTATTATATTTAGATATGAATGTACGGTTTAACTTTTGGAGATTTGTACTTACCTCTATCTACTACGCTTTCTAAAGAAACGTAGTCCTTAATCTAATAAGTATCAATCAAATCTTTCGTCAATAGTATTTTAGCTCTGACTGAATGGCGGGTTGGTCCGCTAGCGTTCCGTGACGCCCCCCCGTAACCTGCCCGGCACCGGCCACCCGCGACTACTCACGCGTGCTCGAGCCGAATGTTGGGACAGGTTATTTTGTTCACACATGGATTACACCGATGCAGGTCACGTTATAACATATCACAGCAAGAATGTAGCATGAACACAAGATCACAAAAAGTCTATTGTTTAATAAAGGTATTGAAAGCTTAAAATCAAATTTGACAAATGTTGTAGAGTTTATGTTAATGTTACATCTACAAGTGCATTACATAAAAAGTAACAATCGTTTAACTAAGTTATTTTAACCATATTGTAAAGAAAGGTGTTGAAAATTTCAATTTCAAACTCCCGAGTCGTCAACCCTCTCGCTACGCTGCGAGTGACATTTATAACTGAGCGCTACCTTGATTTATGATACATTCGATTGTAGGCCCCACTTGTTTGACCTATAGGTAAAACAACGGCTACCACTCAATATATACTAACTTTACCTACTAGTTAGTTTAACCCACTGCCCCAGTCCGTCTTAACATCATAGATCTACAAGACACTTCATTGTTCCATTCCCACACTATGAAGTCAAAGACATAAAATCACCCTGTTATCAGCTTGTTAAGTTTTTTACTCTGACTGATTATTGGAATGAGAATAATGTGTTAATTAATTGATTAACGACATAGAATCGACTTGGAAAAATTGTTTTATTAACTGCGCAGCCAGCAATACGTACCAATACCAATAATAATGTACAATAATTCTGAAACCGTCACAGTTTTGTTTAAATAGAGGTATTTTTGTTGCTTTTGCTACTTTTGTGATGTTAAATTTAATAATGATTTAACGATTATGAAGGCACGCAATAAACTCAGGTAATTAAAGGGCTGTAAGTCCGAGAAAAAGACCCCAACCAATGAAAAATGTTAAAATATATTTCTTTCGAGTATCTAAATTACGAAACAAGACCGGAAAAAATCACAATTAACTACAAACAGTTTTCAATAACTGTTCTATTACTCGAAAATTAAACCAGTAGAATCCAATCTCGTCAATTATTCGCTCTCGGTTGCAATCGCCGAGTTTTGATGAACAGTCTCGTTTCGAGAACCAACGTAACCACAGCGCTAAGGGGCGACTGTAAGACAATGCGCACATGTAAAGCAGTCTATGTGGAAGAAAGCGAAATGAGGCAGCGATCGTTGCGTTGCCGTTTTGATGTTTTTTACGCTTTCTAAATACCTACTGTGAGGTTGTCGACTCGTCTGCCGACCCGTAATGCCTCCGCAGGCTGCCAGGCTGGACGAGCCGTATTGCACCAACTAGATCTGGTCTAATAGCACTGAAGCTAATTATCTTGTTTATCTTACGTCTAAGCGTGTGAGGAAACAAGGCTTACTCAATCTTGAATTCAGTAGCAAACAATGCGCGGTAAAGTACGCTCTTAGTTTTAGTTAAAAAATGTAGCAAGTACCTACTTCTACTTACGCGTATAGAACCAAAACAATTGAAATAGTGGATTTTATTTTTTACAGATCCAAAACAACAGAAAGGATTTCTGTGCATCAGCCAGATAAGATTTCTTCAGGCGCGACATGCTGTAGCAGAGAATCTCCGAAAACGGTACGCCACTACTCATATGCCATTGTCCAAGTATGGATGTAATTTGGTTAAAAAGAAACATAATAAAGTCGTGCAGTGCGTGTGCGTTATCAGTCATTTTCTCTTAAATCAGAAAGGCGTTTGTCACGCCTAAGAAAACCATCATCATCAGAACGATTACCTAGGTAGGTACCACCTCTGCCGGCGGCCGTGCATCTTCAAATGGCGATCGTTGTCTGGAAAATGTTTGTCATTTCAACTTTAGAAAACATGCAATTAACTCGACTAGCTAACTTGATAAAGGAAAGTTGAGAGTGGAAATCTCTCTAAATTTATAACCTACAGCGCCTTTCTTTTAACTGATTACCTAAGTGTAGAAAAACTTTAGTTTTCACGTAAATCGCCATTATAAAAGAATGGTTAAAAAAGCAAGCTTTTCAACGGCTTAAAATATATTATGAGACATTTTCACGTTTGATATTATCATTGTGTATGTGTCGCAGGGCGGCAGAGGCGGCAGCCGCGAGGCATGGTGCCGCCCTGGTAGCGGCAGCATGCCCGCCCTGACGCGCGCGCTGGCGCTGCTCCTGCTGGCCACCACCACGGAGCTGCACGCGCAAGGTCAGTCCACATTATCAATACCTAATATTTATTTCATCTCATTTTTTAAAGGTGTAACTATAGAGCTCTGAAAATTTAATGTTACTCGACCAATTTTTTTATCATTCCTGTTGGTAGCCTTTGCAAGGCGTCAGAGATGATAGTGCGTTAGGTACTGACAGCGAGGAATAGCTCATTATAGAGGTGTAATTGATATAATGGTTAATTCATAGATGATTGATTAGGAAGAAAGAATAATAATAATTGCAAGATTTAAATCAGTTATAAAGCTTTATCAGGTTTTTCGAGCTTTCAGAGCTTTATATGGATGATCGTAGCGTAACAATGAGTAACATTCATAGTTTTCAACTAGATCTGTCCAGAAAAGCTGTCCGAGTCATAAAACCTCAGACAGGACTATAATCTAGCGGCTCACTGATAAATACAAGTCAGGTCAAGCTCCAGATGACTTACATTTCGAAAAACACTGAAAAGGATATCGTTTCTATTGTTTACAAATTCGTTTCGTGCTTTGATCAAATAATGCTGTTGTGTTTGAACTCAAGTCCATAACTCCATTTGAACTCAAGCAAAAGTGTAGCGAATCGAAAGGTATTGGTTGTTACGAAACGGAAACCCGAGAGGAAAGACCTTCCTGAGACTGGGCCATGTGACCACCGTCACATATCGCGTGTCCGAATCGGTAACGGTGTCCAGTTTCTTCCACTATAGCAATACTAACTGTTTGTTAATCTGGGGCAAATAAGAGATTTCGATCTCTATTCTGTACCCAGAATTGGTAACTGTTTCAGTAATGATCGATGCAATACTCCAATTGATTTGAACTATCAGACTGATTGCGTGCTCCGAGTCTGTTGCTTTTAGAACTAGAGCTCAGTAATCGTTTCACATCACACGCCTTTCAATAAAGCATTAGCGACACTAATGGTTCGAGAAACAACAATGTGAGTCCCTATTTCATATCAACTGCAAAAAATCTAGGTAGAGGTGTAAAGTGCAATGAAGATATTCCGTGGATTTCAATATGGGAATAATAACATAAAATGTCAGATAAACGAACGCGTAATTACTGAGTTCAAAACGTTGACAATGTCTTCTAATTTGTTACAATTAAATTAATGACTGCTAACTATTTATCAAGTTGTTTCACCAAGTGTATTTATGAGTAGGTATATTATCATAGTCGTAATTGCATCTTTAAACCAAACAAATACCAGTCCCAATTAAGAAACAAAAAGTCTTTGTGTACTTAACTTCTCTGTTCCATAATGGGTAAAAACCGCTAAGCCACTTTAACACGTGTTTACTACTAGTACCACTAGTCCACTACGTGTTACAGTGTTCGCGGTATTTATAATAAGAGGGTATCGTATTATTCATTAGCAGGAGTCAGCAGTCGTTTCCAGGTCAGCGGTAAGGAATCCACTTAAAGAAATTAGCTATTCATAACGTGGGGTCGCTACCCCTCACGTAAGAAGTTGATTTGTTACTTCGAGGCACGGAGTCGGAGCAGTAGGCCGGAAAAGAGCTGATAGCTGGTAAAAAGACATACTTTGACATTTAGGTCGGCGTCGGCAGGAGCGAACGTTGCTCTAAACATTTTAGACTCGCTAAATTATAATTGTAGCGCAGGCTACAGATCACGTTTCTAAGCGCAGTGATGGCAAGTAGAGAAAGGTACATAAGGATGTCGGATTGAAGCTTCAAGATGAATTGACAAGTTTGTCGTCATATCGGGTCACACAAAGTCTTTTAAAGTAAGCTTTTAGCACAGAGCTGAGGCATGTAGAACAAAATTGGTAAGATCAAGAGAGATAATTACGTTTAGAAATGGTACTAAGAAAGCTGTTGATGAATTTGATGATGATGGTACTCTACATTTATATGCCTGGTATTAGTACTGTAGGAAGCCGAAATCGTTCTTAATTCATATTAAATGGATATTCAATAAACCTAATTCCTTTCATAGAGCTATTTAATAGCTACCCATACCTACATGTATAAATGACCCAGCTGACCTAGTATCGCTCACGTATGCTTTCGTAAAACTCAAGTTAAAAAATAACAAACGATTAGGGCGTCAAAATAAAGCAATAGAGCAATTACCTTAATTGTGTCGGCAAATAAATCCGAGTTGAGCTACATAGCTCTACCAAAAATATTAAAACTTTTATTACCTTTTAACTGTAAGAACTTTTCGGTTGCTTCTATTTCTGAAGGGGATTGTCAAAATGCTTATAGCGACAAGGTACGAGCGGTTCTCGAGTGTGAGGTGTAAACAAACGGTTCGCTGGGGTTGCTTGACTCGCGGAGGGTCGTTCGCCGAACCGTCCACTACCAGGTCACTCGGCCTGGCTTGTTTGCATTTTAACTGTTACTGGCAAACTGCCTTGTTGAAAAATAGTTTGATTTAGAAAATAGTTTTTTACCTGCCTACTAAAACCACTCATATCCTTGAAAAACCCGCATAGACTAAGTGCTGATTTATAGTGCCCTCATTGCTTAACAAGCCGACCGAAAAATTTTCCTGAGCGATATTGTGTCATCAAATATCTACCTACTGCTGCTTGTAAATGGTTAGGCCTAACTTTAAAGATTCACCTAGTGACTGACGTATGACCTAGTTAGGGTACACAGTATTACTTTACAGGGGTCACCTGTTGACATTACGTCAAAGAATAGTTTGTGTAAGCACTGTGTAGCCCCTACCTCCAAGGCGCTAGTTTTGAATAGCTTCAAGGTTCTCAGTTGCTATTGCTATGATTAGCTTCGAGTATGTATGAGTCAGTCGTAGGTCACCGACCGGCGACACTAGTTGCCGTCGCCTAGCTCACAAGTCGGTGCCGGGAGCCAGGCCTAATTAGTTCCAGCACGAGAGACGACTGCGATAGGCCCAGCACGTGTCCACACAGAATTAGCATAGCGTAGCGTGCACACATTACGGGTTGTCCGTTGAACAGTGGACAGCGAAAATAGAAATTGGAAACATAAAGTTATCGTAAAATATTATATTATTATATGTAGGCACTACCTATAGAGAAACAACTAAACTCAAGACCAAATACTAGTTTGCGACCAATCTTTTTTGACATCAAAACAATGTCTGTACCTAGGTAGGTACAGGTAATAAAAAAAATTGCTTATAACAATCTACATGAACATTAGGGTTTTTAAGTAGATAAGTAAAAATTTGCAAATGTCTCCACCATGTGTACAAGTTAGGATTTATAAATAAAATGTGCTACGGCGATTCAAGGGGTGACTGTCCCCTAGAAGGGGTAAATCCGAATATTTAGTTAAAATAGTACGATGTTTTCATTCATAATTAATGAAATACGGGCCTATCGCGTGACCACTTGCTTTGAACTCTTACAACCTGATTCATCAGGTAATTATTCGTTCACAACACGACAGCTTGCACTTTACCATTTTACGAACATTATTTTTATCATGATTTCGCAATCTTGTTGAAATCCATTGTGATTACTATATTTTTAATGAATGCCAATCAATAACTAATATTTCGATATTTCCTCTTTCATAAGAGCAAAACGCGAAAGAAAAACTTGTGAGGCGTGAGCGGAAATAAAAAATCTATCGATGGTATTGCGCCGCCGCCGGCGCGAAATCCTGCATTTATCGAACTACCCGCGACTTTTGTACAAATGAATCCAAATAATTACAGCTCTGCCGGTTCCACCCGACGGTTTCCGATGTGCAATACCGGCGGCTGTAATAGAGAAGCAGTTGCATCGAGTATTCATAATTAGCGTTATTTTTCACGCTTCTAATGTTTGTCGTGGCCGTTTCCTAAATACTCGGAAAATGTTTCAAGTAGTCACAGATTGTTTGCTAGTTGGTATACCATCATAGGTTATGTAACAGTTTGTTCTTGATGTAGTTTTGTAAGCTCGGTGCGGCCTCTATTGTTCGCCGGCAGGAGGCGGAGGTCTCCGCTTCCTCCCATTTAGTTGGTTAGGTTCAAATGTTATGGCTAAATGTTGACAAAGGCGCTGCTGCACCAGTTACGTTTGTATGTAACTTTGTGTTAGATATGACGCGATATGCAACTTGTTACTAAGTTATCTTCGCACATACCTACATAGAAAACTATAAAGGAATTTGCTATTTCGTAACTGAAACAAAGTTACGATTGAGTTTACAAATGTATGTATCGGGAGCTAGATTAGTTGTGTAAAATCCAATTCACTGTCATTAGATATACTCGTAACTATAGGCAGATACGAGTATGACATACTTACTAGACTGCATATGTAGCATTTAGCAATCTTGCAAAATCAATGAAGGGATATCAAACCAATCTTAGAAATTAAAACCAAATAAATTATTTCGGTGCAGAAAACATAAATCTATAACATGAGATTGACTTCAATATCTTCCAATATATATATATATCATGAGAGTAGGAACATAAGAGTTCGAAGCACAGAGATGTCCGACCGATCCCATACAGTCTCGTAAAGTTATTTTGCACGTCGGAAATTCATTGTTCTCTCAACAGTCGTTATTAATTTAACACTCAACCGCTTCCTCTTCGTTGCTAACAAATTGATGAATTCATTTCCTTATGTTCATCTTACACAATAGGATTCTTGTGTTTTGGTTGTATTGTATTGCATACTTACTTGTAGATCTTAGAACTCTACCTACTCATAGAAATGAAAATTCGGGATTCCCCCTGATAGTCCTGTAACTCTGCAATAATTGTATGCTGGTGTTAGTAAGCGTTATATTATTTATTTGTTGGGGTAACTTTTCACTCCTACAGATCGTAGAACTTAGTTTTTATAGCAAGTTTCACAAACCTTTATGATGCTTTTATTAGATTTGACTTCTGTGAATTGCTAAGCTTGATTATACAGGTGAATGAAATTCATTAGTGATAGGTAAAATAGTCTAACCGTAGACCTATTATGCAGATTTATTAATAATGTTCTGCCTCTACTGTTATGTAGAGCAACCATTCAAAGTGCAACGGTATCTTTATGTCAAGTTTGTAGCAACTGTAGCATGTCGATCCCAAGATTGAATTCAGTGAACCCCGACATGCGACCAATTCGCGGATCTGCGTACCCACCACCGACCACCGACCAGCGACCGCTCAATGGATCGCACCGTTACATCATTTGCAGCACAAATTACAAAAGCGTTGCAAATAATTGGATCAATTCAGATTTTCGTCGGGAACTTGGACACACTCTCTCCTATAAAGAGATATTCGATTGCCGTTTGATTGCTTCGAAACTGTTGCCGATATGATAATGAAAAATGTAACTACCTCCTCACAATGAACTGTGGACGAATTTAACACAACAATTCGGTTCAAATAAGTTGTGAGAATTGTTATTTGTGAAGTAAGAAGTACATAAGTCTGAAAGAAAATCTCAGCTTTATAATAATGCGGATGCGGTGATCACCGCAGGCTCAGTTGTAGCCGCAGCACAAACAATACTAGTTTTAACTAGTGCATATTCTGTGGTATGTGTCGTAGAAGCTATCGTGTATGCTATATCCAAAGCTGTAGTAAATAGCATGTATTCTGTGGTCAGAGCCGTAGTAACTAGCACGTCTGGCGGGCATCATCTGGCCGCGGCGGAAGCACGCATGGCGGCGCGCGACCCCTCCGCGGTGCACTTGTCTTGTACTCGGACCTCACAGATAAATACAATCAACTGTAGGTACCTACTTGTTTGCAAAACAATGACCAAATCAATATTTTATCACATTACATGACGAAGTTACGAAATGGTTCACTATATTTTATACAGGGTTAAAAGGAAAGGGCTCATGGTCCTCATCATTATGAACAACTTTTACTATAGGAACAAACCTTTCCTTATATCCTTGTATAGTTCCAAAAACCTAAAAAGTATCAGTAAGTGTGCCGTCATATCGATATAATAGAAAACAATATTATCAGAAGTCTTAAAAAACTTACATCCTACCAGGACGAATATTAAGCTCGTACGACACAATACAGACGTATAGAAGAAACATAGAACGGCAGAATATATTTATTATTAACTTGCTCCCAATTACATGGTCTCAATCAACGGATCAATCGCAATACTAGAAGCTACAGAAGTACTTATGTTATGTAGCCTAAACTCTCCAAAATATTGCATTTGTGTAAGTCGGCGAACCCAATTAGCTTCAATTTATCAGCAAGAACGCTCGATTGATTTGTTGCGAGCGGAACAGTTAAACTGAATAGGAAGGTGGAGTTTAAATAACATTTGTTAATTGCTCATCAACATCACTAATCATGTTCGTTGGTCAGTTTCTAATCAGAAGGAAACTACATGTGTTTATTAATTCAAAGCAAGTCACGATTTTACCTGCTATCTCAGGAATCATTTCCTGATACGAAAAGTATTTGTGTTTGTAACATTTTGGGGTCCTCTCCGCCATCCATAATACAAAAACTTTTGAAACTAACTACTGTTATCGCGTGATAGGTAAAATAATAAAGGTATGATTAAAACCGTAGTATTTGTGGGAAGTACCTCCATCTGAAGTTGTGGTTAAAGTTTCTAAAACAATGTCAACTGGCTCTTAAGAGAGTTGCCGAATCACATGCCAAGGCGCATGGAGACATAATTATATCAAAATCTAAATCAAAATTAATAGCAGTGCAAATACTGCATAAGTGCTTTAGGTAGATAAGTACTTATCTAAGCGAAAGTTGAAACCGCCCATCATCTCGTAATGTCCATACTTATATTCACTTAACACAATAATGAGCGAACGAATCAGATCGGAAACGATCGTCGTTAGATCCGACAGATCTGTAATTCGATTGGAATCATCTCCGGCGATCGAAGAGATTGCAAAGTGCGTCCGCCTTTCTCGCACTTAAATGCCACTCTAGGTAAGTATATTATAACAAACCTAACAAAAACCATTGAACCCGTTGTTTACAACTTAAAGAATGTGCGTTCATTGTACAATATATTTGTGACGCAGGACGCAGCGTTATCGATTGTTCCATGCAGTTATCGTACAATGTTGAAAGTCCATAGTTTCAAGCTTTCAAACAGCTCCATAATTAAAACTATTAGACTGTGGTTTTATTCTTATTTGAAAGGACAATCTATAAGGTTATGGGTACGAGGAAAACCTAACGGCGAACCTGGACCGGAATTTGGATCCCTCAGAATAAGCAACTGGGCTGCTGTTAATTCCATTATTTGCGCATCAAATGTCTTAATATCCGTATAGTGAATAGTGTCGTCGCGGCCTAGATAGGCGGCTGTGAGCCGGGTCGCCGCTCGGGCCCGAGCCGCGTAGAGTCGCGCCGGAAGCAGGGGTTTGTTGCGAGACCCTTCCGGTGCGGTGTGCCCTACTTGCCGCTTGTCTCTGACCACCTGCCGTGAAAACGATTCATTACACACCGTTATTGACACATATATTTTACTATTTAGTCAATCAAAGTAAAAACTGTACCTAGGTCAAAGTCCTGAATTAAAGTGAAGGTAAATAAGTACTTGAATTTTAGTTTATACAATGTACCTACCTAGATAAGGGTTAGAGTCTAAAAGTTGATAGCCATCTAATAAACAAACGCTCAATAGAAGGACCGATTTTGCAATCCGACTTTTATCTTACGGAGGATGTAATCGGAGAGTAGTGTAAAGCTGATGTGGTTGTTGTGGTGGTCAGCCGGCGAGCGGCGCGAGGAGGGCCCGGCCGGCGCCGGCGCGGGCCCGCCGCCCACCGTCGCCGCCATAGCGCTCTCCATCCGGTCCCGAGGTCAGTACGCACTTCATCACCACCCCACTCGTATCCTGCTACACCGACATCTGGTCTCCATTCGCCCCGGCTCGGCGACCACCTCATCATGCGCCTTCATGAGTACATTGTTGTGATCACCGCTCACTCGCTGACCCAGGTCAAAGTTCCCAGAATACCTTGGTACGTAGTATCGATTGGCAAAGTGTTTGCAAACACTTTCGCAATTGAAGACGCCTGTACCTACTTAGGAGGAACGACCTGTAAGTAGGACTCGCTGTTTACAGACGCTATTCGGAAAAAATATTTGCATAGTACTTTTTTGAATAATGTTTGTATCGTTGAGTGACTCTAGGTCAGTGAATGCATTCATTGTCATCGTATAACGATACCATCGCAGTTTCGACCTGCATTCATCTAGTTGTTGCACGCAGCTGACCACGCCGACCATCAGATAACCATAATTTGATTTTCACTCGGCTGAGGTGTGTGACTCACCTTGATTTAGTTTTGCTTTTCGTCTAACACTTTCACTGGAATTAGAGAATTCTTTTGAATAATTCACTGTTATTATTTTAATTCGCCGCTTACGTAGAAACATGCGTGTGATATATGGCCATTTGGAGAGTAAAAAGGTGAAGTCGTGCCGAGATAGTTAGGTGGAGATGGCTGCTTGTCGTGATGTTTATTATTATGATGGTTTGAGAGCGGAAACAGGAAAATCGAAGGTTAAAGATCAACACCTCGCAATTTTGCGAATCGATTACTACAAAAAATTGAAAGTAATTTCAAGAATAGCTATTGTGATGTTTTTAGTTTTCTGTTTTCTTTTATACGACGGAGTAATGGAAGATAGTAAAAAAAAAAAATTGTAGGATCAACACGAGTGTTTTAAAAAGCATCTAAGTAACAAAAACATCTCTAAAAGTAATGCATAGGTACCTATGTATATTTATATTCCTACTACGAGTACATCGACCATAACTAAAAAATTAAATTTGCATTGGTATACATATAATATCTGCTAACTAGCTAACATTCAGCTTGGTACTCGTAGATCACATTCCTAGTCGAGCTGTAGGCAGTGGGCATGCTAGCGAAACTCATTAGAAAATACCATCTAACTGAAAATTAAAAAAGCAATCAGCATTTAAAGAAACAAAAATGTAAAATGCGGTAAACGTTCCATTTCCCTATACTACGCGGCTGGTCGATGGTCGGAAATGACCACCCTCGGTCCCTCGCCCCGTCCTGGATAGATATTATATGTTCAACTGTATAGGTATAGGGCTGCTATTAATGCAAAAGACTCTGAAGAATGGAAGTGCTGATAAGTAGAATAAATAATTTCATTAAAAGTTGAAGATTCAGTAACTTAAACTTGAAAAGTACAATGTTTATAGAGAAGGTTTTGGATTAATTTTTAAACCTACTTATATCTTCCACATTTAATGATTAAAAACTGAGAACAACTTGAAATTCGTCAAAGCAAAAATCTTTCTTTTAAACGTTCTGGCCATTTAGCAGCGCAGGCAGTAGACAACCCTAGAAAGCACTTGCACTAATAGAGTATATAGAGTCGACCGGTTCGACCACAGCACATTCATCGTTCGAGCACACGATTCGATCAATCGTCGATATGACTTATGGACACACTCACTTTTCATACCGTCCCACATTTGTAGAGTTCATACTGTCACATCGTTCGATGGGTGTCCTTTTAACCCCATTACATTTTTATTTAGTCCATTGGCGGTAGTTGTAACTACCATAATGGATGGATATTATTGAGGCATTGTAGTTTGGTGGAATGAAATGTTTGTTTTGTTTTCATGCAGCTCACTTAGACGTGAGGAACCTTTAGTTTAACCTATGGTTTTATTGTACAATTACGTAGTTGTAAACTAGACAGTTAAGTCAGTAGATGAGTCAGTTCAGAAGCTTTCATCTGCTCATAGAAGTTGTAGTGTTGCTCAAAGTAAAGTTTTTAACCTTAAAATCATGCGCAGTAAACTTTATGCAGGGTTATTCATAAAGGGTATGCTAAGTCGAAAAGGGCTCATAGTACAACTACAACAACAACAACTCATTATGAACAACTTTTACCATTGGACCAACCCAGAATTCGAGAAAAAAAATCAGCCGTTCCATACATTTTATCGAGTCTCACTGATATTTATCTATGGAACAGCTGATTTTTTGCTGATTTTTTTGAATTTCGGCTTGGTCCCATGGTAAAAGTTGTTCATATTATAATAATGAGTACTATAAGCCCTTTTCGGCTTAGCATACCCTTTATGAATAACCCTGTATTAACTTCGATGACGTTGAACAATATTGATGCCGATGCTAATAAAATGAAATTTTTCTGGCGCAGCTATCCAGGATAGCCGGTGTTACCTGATGAACGGCGGCGCCGTGGAGAGCTTTTACATCAGCGAAGATACGCCTGTCGGCAGCGTTATAGGTAAGTTACTATCGACGTCCTAGGTGGCTCGCGTCACTATTTTGTTTTTATGCCTCCACCCTCGATAAGATCTTTTCTTAATTTTGAGCTCGAATGCCACTGTAGCTCCACTAGTTTTACTGACAGTTTCTGTATTTCTACTGAAATTGGTAACCGCATTTAGGACTTCCTTGACTGTTATTCTCTGATACCAGGAAGTTTGAGCGTAAATGGCAACCCGGACGAGGAGCGAGGCGACATCACGCTGCGCGTGCAGGAGAAGGGCGCGGCGGTGGGCATCGTGTCGGGCTCCAAGAACCTGACGCTGCTGCGCGCGCTCGACCGCGAGGAGCGGCGCGGGCCCTCCAACGTGTACGTCAACGTGCGCTGCGACCGCCGCCTCACCACCGACCCGGTCAGTGCCGCTCCGACATGTGCAGACAGGGACTGTAACTGTTACTGAAAGATAGGAAATCTCCATATAATATCATAAATGTGCGGAGGTCTCGAACAGTTCCATTCAATCGTTCGTTTCTTTCGCATCCTTGTGGTTTGCGCAATAACCTTAACCTTTGGTTTTTCTTGACTCCTTTATACGAAGGGTTATTAGAGCCCCTCGAGGTTAGTAGCGCACTGAAGATATCTTGACTATTGGAGGTGTCCATAGATGGCTTTGATCATTTATCATCACTTTTTGTCACTATTTTGTTATACAAAAAAACCTCACGAGAGAAAAGATCTCATCTACTCGTTATGTGTTCGCAGAGCTTCATAATCCCGGTGTCGGTCCGCGTGTGGGACGTGAACGACAACGCGCCCGCGTGGGTGGGCGGCCCCTACCGCGTGCGGCTCTCGGAGCTGACGGCGCCCGGCTCGCGCGTGCTGGCGGCGGCGCGGGCCGCGGACGCGGACCAGCCGGGGCCGCACGCCACCATCCGGTACTCCGTGCTGCCGGGGCCGCACAGCGTGAGTACACAATACGAGTACATGTCATCCGCTCAGAATAAAGAGCAACGGGCTGATGGACCCCTTACTTAAACTAGTGGGTCCACAGGGAATTTTAGGCACTGTTGCATACCAATAGTGTAATTTATTGTCATTTTAATTAGTATACATAAGTTTTTACGTTATTAAAATATTTTTTAAACGGTTTTATTTAGCTCACGTTTCTTTTTTCTTGGGTCAAATTTAGTAATTCAAATTTCACCCTCTTCCTGTCAACCGATTTATCTGAAATTTTGTATACACTTTGGATTTTGGTGACAATACAATTATGTTTATTCATTATCATTATAAATTCAAGATGGCCGCCGCTACAAAATGGCGGATAACGTAGGTTTTATCAATCCCATCAATATGGGTATCAAATGAAAGGGCTCAACAAGCAGAATACAATATACTATAAAAAATTGAAATTCAAGATGGCGGCCGCTACAAAATGGCGGATAACGTAGGTTTTATCGATCCCATCAATATGGGTATCAAATGAAAGGGCTCAACAAGCAGAATACAATACACTATAAAAAATTTAAATACAAGATGGTGGCCGCTACAAAATGGCGGATAACGTAGGTTTTATCGATCCCATCAATATGGGTATCAAATGAAAGTGCTCAACCAGTATAATACAATGTACTATATAAAATAAAAACTAAAAACTAGAAAATAAAAATAGGTAAAAAAAAATTTTAAGTTAAACGGTTTTATAAAACAATAAAAAAAAAAGTACTAAAAACCAAAAAATAATAAAATAGATACAGTCGTGGGAATTATAAACATATGCATAGACTAGACTAAAATAAAACCGTGGGGCACGTCCCACGGTTTTCTTGCCCCATCTTTATCTATTTTATTATTTTTTGGTTTTTAGTACATTTTTTTTTATTGTTTTATAAAACCGTTTAACTTAAAATTTTTTTTTACCTATTTTACTGTTATAATTATTAGACAAATAAACATTAGTGGGTTTATCACGATTTGTGAGTGCTATTGTCCACAAATATATTTTATAATTTTTGCAAATTTCCTTGAGGGTTACCGCAGATGACGATTTGTCTGCAGACGATTAAAAACTCTGCTAGGCAGAAATTACAGTGGAAGCTTTTCCTATTCTTAGTTAATTGGCTAAAAAGCCTAATCAACACAGAATCTATCCACTCCCTTGTCAGCCAGCACACTTGGCCACACTACCTCACCTTCGCCCCTCATTCCAGGAGTACTTCGGGTTCGCGAACGAGCTAGACAGCGTGCTCATAGTGAAGCAGCCGCTGGACTACGAGGCGCTCCCCAACTTCACCCTCACGCTCCGCGCGGAGGACCAGGGCGCGCCGGCGCTGCACGGGGACACGCAGCTGCACGTGGAGGTGCTGGACGCGGACGACCAGAACCCCAAGTTCTCGCACGAGCACTACACGGCGGCGCTGCCGGAGGACGCGCAGAAGGTACCGACTTCGTGCTTTCTTGCGAATTGAAGTTACTGTTCTGAAACGATCACTTGTTTTTTAATATCCGTTCGACATTTCCTGCAATTATCATCATCGTCAGACTCTATTGACCAACTGTTGGGAATAGATTTTCTCTCTTCGGGAAAATATCAACTGCAAATAAAATAAATGATTACTGTGATTTAGCCATATTGTTTCCCGAGTAGATTGAATATCATTTTTAGATGAAGATTTAAATGATTTAGTTTAACAAAAATTTTAATGGATATTTTTCTCCTCAGGGCACAATCCTGGTGACGTCCCCCGGGCCGATCTCCGCCTTTGACCAGGACGTAGGCATCAACGCCCCCCTCCACTTCTCGGCGGCCGGAGACAACAAGCAGCTGCTGGAGGTGGACCGCGACTCGGGCCGCGCCGCCGCCGGGGAGCTGCTGCCCGGGATCACGCAGCCGGTCACTGTGGTCATCAAGGTAAGCCATTGCAGACATACGAGTATGACAAAGTGGGTTACGAGTATTTGCAGACTTTGTTTCACCGTCGCGTCGTTTCACCTTCTATTTTACAGAAACAGTAAAATTTTCCGGGACAAAAGTTGCCTATGTGTTATCAAGAGTATTAGCTATCTCCACACCGAATTTTATCCAAATCAGTTCAGCCGTTTTTACGTAATTGAGTATACATCCAAACATGCAAACTTTTATGAATTTTGTATTATTTATGTCCATGGCCAGCCATTTAGTTCTTATAAAGAATCGCATAATATATTATATAAAAGCTAACTGTTACTTCCACGTGTTCCAGGCGGTGCAGGTGGACAACCCGGACCGCTACGCGCTGGCCACGCTGACGGTGTCCCCCGCCGCGCGCCCCTCCCCCGCCCCCGCCCCCTCCCCCTCCCCCGCGCCCCCCTCCAGCGTGCGCTTCACGCGCGCCCAGTACGCGGCGGCGGTGAGCGAGGCGACCGCGCCTGGTGCCGTCCTGCTCACTCTGCACACCGAGCCGCCCGCGGGCAGCAGGGACCGGGTGAGTGCGAATAGAGGAGGTAGAAAGTTTCAGGGGACTACGTGACAACTCGCAATGAAGTAGTTTTAGGGCTCGTAACACAACGTAATAGGTGCGTAAAGCGTTTAAGGAGGCGGGAGTACTTTCGGCAAGTTATTGAAAGAAGTATTCTACCAATGCAATGATAATGATGCTGAATTTTCAGACAACTTAATTCAATGCTACACTTTACGTAGAGGCCAGCCAGGGATACGCTACGTGTGCTACGAGCACTACGGAACGTAGCATCAATTAAAGCTTGGTACGAGTATAATATAAAAATATTGTACAAAAGAGTCATGATGCTCGTAGCACAAGTGGCGCATAGTTTGTTGTAGGTTTCAATTTGTTGATTCGAGTAGGTTATTAGGACTATGATGTCACCGATATTTCGTCGTTCGTCTTATTCTATGCTCGTGCTCGTTCCCGCAGCGCGCGCTGCAGTTCTACGTGTCGGAGCGCGGCTTCCTGGAGCAGTTCTCCATCAGCGCGGGCGGGGACGTGCTGCTGCGGCGCGCGCTCGACTACGAGGCGCGGGACCAGTACCGGTACCACGTCATGGTCACCGACGGGGACACGGTCAGTATATTTTTTTTCATAAAGAAAAATAATTGGCTGTGACATACAGACGGACAGATGCACGAGTCTCGCCATAAGGGTTAGCGTAAAAAGGAAGACAAAAATTCAAGTATTTTCAACACTCTGGATTTGGATCCAAACTTAACAGCATCCCACATTTCAGAATCGGTCAAGTCCAGGCTACTGAAATTGGGAGATAATTATGCAATAATTCTTCATCTTGCAGGCGGGTAACGAGTCTTTAAACTGATATTTCATCTTTTCGTTTTCAGAACGACACGGCCTCTATAAACATCACAGTTCTAAACGTGAACGAGTGGGAGCCCCGGTTCCGGTACCCGCAGTACGAGTTCCGAGTGGAGCCCGCGGGGGGCGGCGAGGGGGAGGCGGGGGACCTGGAGGGGGCGGCGGGGGGGCTGCTGCCGGTGGGGAGGCTGGACGTGTTCGACGGAGACACGGCCGACACCGTCACCGTGACGCTGCGGGGGGCGGACGCTGGGTGAGTCGAGTCATTTCAAAACATCTGCAAGAAATTTACAATAAGCTTTTGCTAAAGATTCGATGTAGATGCGTAAGGGATAGATAGGGACACGAGGGGAATGATGAGAAGGATCGAGGTCATTCGATCTCGGAATCATTTGGAATGCAAACGTGTCAGTTCCAGTGTGACCTCAGAAAGATTCTCAGGGTTACATAATAGTAGAGGGGAGCGTCAGGGGACTGTTGCCTGATAAAAATAATTTAGAGATTTGTTAGATCAAACATTAACAAACCAGCGGAGTACCCGAGGCCAACGTCACCGGCAACAAACTACGATTTGTTCCAAGTGTCAAGCTTTGATGCCAGTTGTTTGTCATTCATTTGTATGAGCAGTGTAAAATGATCTCCTCGTGTTGCCTTGCAGCATGTTCTACGTGAGCCCGGGCGGCGCCATGTTCCTCCGGCAGGCGGCGCTGCCGGCGCTGAACTCCAGCACGCTGCACGTGGTGGCCACCGCCGTGGACGACGGCGCGCCGCCGCGCCAGGTGAGGGGATGTCATGAGATGAGACACACCTCTGATGAACTATGGGGCCTCATGATTCTCGCGAGCTTACCAGAGCTTGCAGAGGGAGCGCGTTGTAACAGCAAGCTCGTCGTCGTCAGTATTACGAGACACGAGTGTCGGAAGATTGCTTGTCGAGGCTTATTTAGGTCAGTGTTTTTTCTCACAAACACTTCCACGCGGAGAATCAGATTGGCAGGTGAGCCTCAGTCTGAATGAGCGCATCCGTTATGCATGCGCGACAAATCATCCTCCACGGCAGGCAGGCAAGACCTACTTCATAATACCAAACGTGTGCTAATCCAGTTTTGTTCTTTCCATGATGTGTGACGTGTGTGTATACTAAACATTGTTGTCCCCGCAGACGTCGGTCCCGGTGATCGTGCACGTGTCCCCGGCGCTGCAGGCGGGGGGCGGGGGCGGGGGGGCGCGGGGCGCGCTGCTGGCGGGGCTGGGGGGCGCCGCCGCGCTCGCGGGGCTGCTGGCCGGCGCCGCGCTGCTGCTGAGGAGGAGGTGAGTAGAGTAGGGAGAAGAGCTTCTGCTTAGTAACGTACAATTTGAGGTCAACAGTTAGATGGCAGCGGGAATAAAGATTTTTTTTTGGTCCGAAAATCTTGGGAGAATGGTTAAGGTTGGGTGAGAGGTAATCTTCTAATTAGAGGAGCCATGCTAAACATTGAGATACTGAAAATCGACAATTTCCTATACTTAGTCATACTCATATAAGATTCCATAAAGTGTTTCTGCTTAAAGGTTTGCAAAATGTGTTCAATAAAATAATAATAGTTAAAAAAACTAAAAAACACGCTTTGTTTAGTGTATTGTCATCGGTCCTCGATATCTACAAAGTTTGAAAGAAATCTGAATCCGTTTAAAGTGGGTCAAACACGCACTCAAAGGAGTCGGTTAAAAACATACATAAAAACATACAGGTGAAGCTAATAAAAGCGTGTTAAAAAAGGTAACCTTTTACATTGACCACACACACACACTAACACCCTCGTTGTCCCCAGACGGCGCTCCAAGTCGTCCCCCCGACCAGCAGGCGGCGCCCCCTACATCGCGCACGAGAAGGCGCGCTCCCCCTCCCCCCCGCGCTCGCCCCCGCCCCCCGCGCTGCCCCCGCCCCCCGGCTCGGGCTCGCTGCAGAGTGTCTCCGCCGGCGCCTCCACTATCCTGGCCGCGTCGAGCAGCAGCCTCGACCTGCGGGACTCGCTGCCGGCTGCAGCACATGACGCACCAGGTGAGATCACACACACATTACCACCTCCACCGTCATACAACAACAAGACTTGCAACATCAATTAAATAAATAACTAAGCAAAAAAACTGAGCAATATTGAAAGTAATTTTTAAAAATTTTTTTTTTTTTAATTACTTTCAATATTGCTCATAAAAACAAAATAATAATCAATAGAAAATTCGAAAAGTTACTACCAGTTGACAAAAAAGTTATCAAAAACTACCCACAAACGGGTAAACACATTTTGTCCGCAGCCGCTCGTCAGTCGGCGCGCACCCGCAGCAAGGTGGCGCCGCTCCCCCCCGCGCCCCCCCCGCCCGCGCCCCCCGCGGCCCTCATGTCGGACCACCTGTGCGGCGGCGCGGGCCGCTCCGGCGTGGCGTGGCCGAGCGCCACCATCCCCGCGCGAGTTAAGAAGCTGTCCTGGGACGACGCGGCCGATACCAAGGTAGGGAGACCAAGGTTACGTGGTAACCATCATCTAATCTGTGCCGCGGGGAGGTGAGGGACAGTCGCCTTGTTACTGGGCGGAATCGGGAGATGGAAGCTAGGGAGCTGTGACGAGGTGAAGTGGATTTAAGCGGAGGCATAGTTGGCAGCGACCGGGAAGAAAGACGAGGGTTGCGAATGTTTTCGTTTAGCTGTTAAACTTAATCTGCAAGATGATGAGAATTATTGTAAAATGTAGTACGAAGATTAATAACTATTCTAACTGTTATACCTTTTGTTCGAGCGTTGGAGTAGTTCAGGAAGACAATAAACGTTAACGTGCGGTTTGTGCAGGACAGCGCGGAGGCACCCGCCGCCGCCAACCGAGCGCCGCACGAACACATGAACCTCACCGTGTACTTCTAGCGGGGCCCGGCCCGCTCGCACCCTGGCCGCCGAGACCGCCCGTCTGCTTACGGCCGCTAAACGACAATAAAGCTTCCAAAAAACAATCTTTCCCTTTTTCCCTCCCCCCCACTCCCCACACGTACCTCCAACCCGTCGTCCCGATGCGGTCTCTCTCCTACGCTCCCCAGTCCGCCGCCGACCCGCTCGGCCGCCGCCCCACCTCCACCTGGAATATGGACTACTTCGCTCCGCAACCCACGAGACCCTCCACGCACCCGACCGACTCGGTCGACGATAGCTTCAAAGGAAACGGGATCCTGAAGCACCACGTTCACGAGGAAAATAACAATATTCCAAATTCGAAAAGAGCGAAGAAGAAGCAGATGTCTCTGACGTGGGGCCCCCAGAAGGTGAAAGCGAGGCCTCCTAGCGGCAAGTCAGTGCAGTTCTCCGGCGCGACGTGGGGCCCCACGACCCCCGCGTCGTGGGGCCCCGCGTCCCCCGCGGCGCGCGCGGGTGAGTACGCGACCATCAACCCGCGCAAGCTGACGTCACGGTACGTGCGCCCGGCGGTCTTCCGGTGAACTACCCGCAACTTATAACGACGAACAAACAAATGAAACGGATCGGTAATGCTTTGTTGTGATTTGAATCACAACAAAGCATTACCGATCACAACATAACAAATTAACATAACATAACAAAATCTGGACTCATATTTGTAGGATGAAAAATTATAACGATTAAATGATTATTTTCATCGCGGTTGTAGTTGTTGAGGTAGATTCCTCGATATAAAGAGCTGTAGATCGCTTCTATTCTGTCTTCCTGATTAAGTATATCCTGTTCTACGGAAGTATTTTTGACAATATCTGAGATACGAGACCAATGTTACTGTATAAATAGTAGATAGATTTATCATAAGCAAGTACTTAACTAGTGCTCGTAAGTGTAGGCTGTGTTAAATTCTTTTAACATTTACCAAAAGATTGTTTTAGATGTGTCGAATATTTGAATTAAGTTCGCTATAACCTCAGATCAAGTAGAAAGTAGATATAGTGCTGCCTAAGATCCCAGTGAAGCCAAAAACTACCCGACTGCCTGTGTATGTAGACTTCAAGTATACATTTAATATGAGTATTATTATATGACGCATAAAATTTACCCTAATCAATTATTAGTTCTTACGTCAGTTGCTCAAAGAACGTGGACAAGAAAAATAAATAAAATGACGATAAATAAATAAAACAGCAAAAATTACGCAAAAGTGAAGAAGACGTCCGATGGAACAACTTTCCGCGTGGAAGTACTTATCGTAAATAACATCTCATGGAACACATGAACAACATAATTTCGGTTTTAGTTTAAATTATGTGACAAAATTACATTTTGACATTCGGGTAGTTTTTATGCGTCACTAAGTGCCTGAAGCTTTCGTACACGGGCAGTCGGGTATTTTTTGGCTTCAACTGGACGACAGCACTATTATATCTTTATATATCTATTTTCTACTTGATCTGAGGCTATAACATAATGTTAATATGCAAATGGTTTTAGCAAAAACTCCTAAAACTTTGTAAATAAAATATCTGTATAGAATTATCGAAAATAAAAAATAGAGTTTGAATGACTCGCAGAGCCCCAAGTGTTAGAAAGTTGGATCTTCTATGATGTAGCTATTTATACTATTGTACGTTCCTAAGTTAAGTGAGTATATGGATAATGTTTAACTGGTTGTAAAGATAAATTGTTATTAAAATGTTTTAGTTATTTGCATCGTTTCATTTGATTATTTCGCACACTGATAGATACTATTAGACGTATTAGAAAGTGTTTATAGTAAGCTGAATGTAATTCTTACTGACGTAATATTAGGTACGAGTTTGTATGTAGGGAGGCACGTATAGTATGTGCTAACAATGCGTTTTGCAACGTGGTTTACATTATTATTGTTATGGTGCTACACGTTTGTAGGTCACGAGTGTCATGACCCGTGTTGTGCGGAGTAAACAGAGTAGAGTCATACATATTTTTGTTAGTTAACAAACTTGTATAAGACACATAAGTAAATACGTATGTTTACCTAATTTGTAGATATACAGAGTTTTACAGAGAGGGTATGCTAAGCCGAAAAGGGCTCATCAATGATGGTACTATAAGCCCTTTCCGGCTTGGCATACCTACCCTTTCTGTATAAAACAGTTACTACTGTTACTGTTATAAGGTTTTAACAGATACTATGTTAAGCTCACAGAATGACACACCTACCTAAAGGCAAAGCTTGGTTTCGCAATAATCAGCAAGTTTGATAGACAGGAGAAATTCTCTTATCAAGCTCACCAAGACAAACTTGTTTCAACTAATGATGCCACGAATAGTGAATTGGCCGAATACCGAATATTCGGCAACACTGTTGGCCGAAACGCCGAATATTCGGCCACCGAATATTCGGCGCGAAGTACATGCTTGGTGGGGGCGCGTTAGCTGGAATAAGACAAGTCACAACCTGTTTTTCTCGTTGCGTTCGCGCGGCAGGCGACGACGGCACGCGCGCCGGGCGGGGTGCAAGCAAACATTGTTTGTATTTGTTTCAATTGCGAGTAAATCGCGTCACGGAGCGCTTTGTTAGTATATAAATAATATGTAAAGTGAAACCTAATTACTATTTTGCTAAGAAGCTTGTTCCTTAGTTCATTTTCAATTGTTTTTTCGTCAAAAGGCTTATAAAATGACACCGGTTAATAAAAAATAACGTGTTTTTTTTTACAAGATTTGCTATTCGGTATTCGGCCGAATAGTACGTTCTATTCGGCCGAATACCGAATAGCAAAAAAGTGGCCAAATAGGCCGAATACCGAATAGTTGCCGAATATTCGTGGCATCTCTAGTTACAACTCAGTTTCTCCACGTAACAGACGGTAATGGCGACCATTACAATACGAGTATCTCGGAATCTTTACGAGAGCTCTCCTTAGGCGGATGTAAGTGAAAAGAACAGTCGCGTGTGGGGCGCGGCCATATCTGTACAATAATTAAATTATCGAACTAGACATTTTTGGCAGATGACTATAATACAATTAGTATAGACTATAAGCTCAACGAATCTTACCTCATAAAATGCCAAAATAGATCTGTGATGTAGAAATAGCAGTCACTTAGTAATAACTAACTGTTGTAACCATACTTAGTAGGTTGCTATTGCACAGCCTGGAAAAACTCTATATGAGGTAAGATTTCATGCATTGGAAGTGTTTGGGAACTTTGTCTACTACGAGAGGTTGTCAGTTTTTTTTATTAGGACAGTGGTATCAATTCTGTTGTATAATTAATTAAACTAATAAACTACAGAACTAAAAAGCATCTGCGACGTCTCCTTTGATTCCAATATGTGATAAAAATTGAAAAACATTTGGAGTTGTGAAAATCAGTTTAGTTTAGCTTTAGATAATGGTACAACAGAATCAACATCATTGTTTTATCTATTCGAATCCACAGAGAGTTCGTCGGTCTGTAGTAGGTAGCTAAATGGCAACAGCCGGCGTTTTCACGACCTTGTAACGAAAGTTGTTTTGCTCAACATAGTCATATTTGTCATCCGGGACACACGTGCTGAGTCAACGCTTACGTAGATCAAGGGGCGTACTACATTCTCTTAGTTAGACTTACGAGCTTGCTTGCTTCGACTTACAACATCTTAGATTTTACTATCGAAACTAACGTGGTGTAAGTCTCCGAATGTGATCGACACTACGTGTCGTTTAACATCAGGCGAGCGACTCACTCAATTACATAAAAAAAAACACCAGGCCTAGTAAAAGACTTTTTATGTGTATTTTTTTTTTTTTATGTGAGTATTCCCGTGTTAATTATATTATAAAACATGTTAGAAATCATGCTTTGACTACAACAAGGAGAGCAAACAAAATGTCATCTTAAGACTGAAATAACAGTGCTCAGGAGGTAATGGTAGGCCCCTAGACACATTAAGAATACAGCTTTCATGTACCTATATTATGTAATAACAAAGTTATATCTAGAGGTAGGCAGCTGAGTTTTTTAATTAATTTCAAAAGCAGCATGAAGCATAAATAAATAAGATTTTTCATGTCCACGTATTTTTGATAATATATGTGGCTTGGTTTGGTAGAGATGTTTCGAATGTGTCGAGTTAACAGTTTTCAAAAGTAGATCTAGGTGTTGTAGAGGTAGAATGTAGGTGCGTGCAGGTTGTCCTCAAAAATAACTTTTTCCTCTTAGATTAGAATACAATAGTATGCATGGGTAACAGCATTGTCTAGGTTCATGAGAGCTGATAAAAGTCGTAAAAACCTTAATAATTTAGCACTTTAACAATGTACCAACATTTTAATAGAACATTGAAGGTTAGAGAGCCAAGCGGATAAAAACTTCAAAAACGAGCTGTAGACCAAGTATTGCGAAAGAAGAAAAGATGCAGAGAGATTTTGATCAAAAGGTGGATAGGTTCAATATAAGTTTTCGACCTTACACCCAAGACCAACGAACGCTATAAAACATCGGAAGCTTCTGATAGCTTCTAGATTACTTTCGTTCTTATTTCCTGCTAGTTAAAACATAATTACCTACCAAAACATTAACATAAAACTAGCAATAACATCAACTTAACAAGCAATGAAATGAGTCGGCTATCGTAAGTGATATGAACCACCCCGCGAGTTTCTCCCGCATCTGCAGACTACCCGCGGCCGGCGACCAGAGCAGACGTGTTAGAAAGTGAACCGCGGTTAAACTGACGCATGCGAGCAGATGTGAACCGACTTTCGAGGTATGTGCTCTTCCAATGCTGTGAATAATTTTATTACTATTATGTTTAAATAGGTATAGTTTTTTTTGCAAAGTTAAGAGTGAAGCTCCGAATAGGACATCAAAATAGAGACGCAAGTCACTAGCCTAAGACACGCAGAGTTTTTCTAGATTGAAATATGCTATTGTGTATAGTTTTACTGTTATTTAAACATCAGATTGCTTAAGTATAATAATTTTCCAAAATAATGTGGTGTTTAGTTTGAAAATATAATTAGAATCCTGTACCCATGTCGCTTATATAGATATAGATAAAGATAAACCTGACTATTATCATGTTTTCCTAAAATTGCCGGCCGTGAGTGCACCATTATGAACGATGTTATTGCGATACTGATAGAGATGGTTAATGAATAGATTATACGTTATTTGACTTTAATATTTATTTAGTTAGATTATCTAGTGCGTTACATAGACCTACTTTCTAGTTATTGATCTAGAAATTAGAGTAAAATGAAAGAGAAGTCTGAAAAAGTGTGATATGATAACATACGCCTGCAGAATCTTGTGTGATTTACAAGAAGTTGTAAATAAATAATGATTTAGGCACAAATTCTTTATCTAATTGCATAAGTAGATAAAGAAGTTGTGATTACTACTTTTTGATTTTTAGTTTTTGTAAATTTCTTAGTTCTATTTAGTTTAGTTTGCTATTTAAGTTTATTTACAATTTAAGATGTATATTTTATGTATTAGAAGTAGGTAGTATTAGGTATCTATGCTGATCCTAATAAAATAAATTAATTTATTGAGTTATAAGAAAAAAAAATTGCATAAGGTTCCCCAAATAAATAATAGAAATATAAAATTTAAATACCAGTTAAATCTATTCTCATACCTAAGTACCTCAACCTATCCTTGCGTTACAAAGTGACTGATGTGTCTTGCGTCTAATGAGCTGCAATTCATCATTACAGCAATAGCGAAAGCACCCATTGATTCCGAAATGTTAAACTTTTACAATCCGCAATATGAATAGGGGGAAAATCACATTAATGATGATTTCATGAGTAAGCGGATGCATGGAAGCAAGTCGAGCGTGACCTCAGGTCCTTGTTTACCAGCACTTTCTCCGTTGCGCAACCGGTGACCGGTTACTGCGCCCGCGCCGCGCCGCGTGCTCAATGGATCGCGTAACAGATGATGCGCCGTGACTTAGAGCTGGCTTTGTAATCAAACGATGTAGGTTAGGGGCATCCACGTAATAGCTCGAGGTCACCCGGGTACAGCACGTCTCGTTCCGCGACTAATACGGCCCGGATTGGTACGAAATATTGGCTACCCGTGCACTTTTCACCGGCAAATTTAAATAAACATCGACTTAACCTTGGTTCAATGGAAAGTGCAAACGAAGCTTTTTTCGTATCAGATAAATTTTGTTATGAATTTTGAAGTATTTTCCAATAATTTCATCTCATGCCATAAAGTTGGTAGAGAGCAGGCAGATATGGTGCAATGATTTTGCGATGAATGTAATTTATGTGGACATTCGATTTTCAGATGTCACCAATATTATACTTAGCAGCGCTGCTGCTAGTAGGCTGTGCACTTGGAGACAACAGCACCGACACCGCGGACGCCGACTCGTGCAGCGCCGAGGAAGGTCCGTGGAGCGCCGCGCTCGAGGACTGGGTCACCGCCGACCGCGTCACCCTCACCAGGCACGGTATGACGGACTTTCACAGTTATCGAAAAAGTAACAAGTAATCAAGTAGGATCAATGAAATATAGAGTAGGTGCAACATTAATCCACCATCGAACATGACATGTGATGCGCTCTTATGGGATGCAACTGTGGCGCAGTGGCTTCGTTCATGCGATGACGTACTAGCATAGAGCATCAAGTTACCGACAATCACCGAAAACAACTTGTAACTATCCCGAACTGAAACTATTTTATCTGTTATCAGGTCGAATAATGGCCCTGCCTCCATCGCAAGGCTACTACGTGTCGGACCGCATCGACCTGATGCCGCCCCCGCCCCCGCCGCAGCACTACGGGCAGGCGGGCTCGCACGGGTCACACTACATGCACCACCGCGGGCCCTACCCCGCACACCACGGCGGCTCTCACCACGGACCTTCAGACCACGGCTTGGAGGCTCCCGCGCGGCTGCAGAGTCAGCAGAGTCCATCCAAAGGGCCGCCGCCGTCGGGGCCTTCGTCTCAGAACGCGCAGGGTTCCGCTCCGATGCAGTACGACGAGTGGCAAGCGACGCCGCCGCCGCCACCCGGCGCCGGCAAGATTGTCAACCGGCCACCTAACCCGTACAAGGATCAGTTCAAACCGAGCTATGTAAGTTGGAACTTTAAAAAAAGTAACTTATAATAGTCCTTAAAAGTTCATAATTTAACCTGCATTTAATCTTATAATATTTCTAGGGTTTCATACGAAAAAATTACTATAAAGTATCTACATTAACAAAAAAAATTTGGAGTAGGTAGTCCTGGAAATCTTTTGTATAACAGTTCTAAAATTCGACGGGTAAAAGAGTTCAACGCGCAACATTACGAGTAAGTATAATCAATTTAAAGGTGTCCATTCGCCGTTCTTCAGTCGTTCACTGCTATCGGTATATTTACTGGATGGAGCCGTGGATATAGATATCATACCTAATCTTGATACAGATAACAGCTATTCTGTACCAAAGATCCATTTTTTACTTCGTCCAGCCGCCTCCATCGCCCCCGCAGCAGCCGATCCCCGTGCACGGCCTCTCAGACCGCGTGGACGAGGCGCGGCCGCCGCCGCACAAGCAGGTCTCCGAGACCGACCTGTACCTGCTGGGAGCTATCGAGAAACTCGTCTACCGGGTCGACCTCATGGAGAAGAGGCTCAGGAAGATGGAGGAGAATATGCACTATCTCGTCGTCGGCACTGAGCCTAAGCCGGGTGAGTGGAAAACAAATAGATGAATTTTTAAGACTTTACGAATCCTACCAATATACTCGTACCTACCTCGAATATTTCTTACCAGGTTACCACGTAGGTAACTCCGTAAGTATAATACCAAACCGATTTTGATTAAATTTGGAATGGAGATGATTTATGTTCCGCAATAGGTATGTAATGCAGTCACAAACTTTTCATCATCATCATCATTGCGCGGCAGAAAACTCGGGGCACAACTAGTACCTACCTACTAGATATTTAGACCCATATATAGTCACTGTTAAAACAAACGACTTGCCAGTGTTAAGTTTCTCGAATTGCTCTATTCTTACTTGTGACGCGCATGCACATGCACATTTCAGAAATTTAATGGTCTTATATCTTCCTTGTCTATTCCAGAGCCGTGCAAGTCTAACTTCACCCGCGTGGGCGGCGGCTGCTACCACGTGTCGACGGAGGCGCTCAACTGGAAGAACGCGAACTACGCGTGCCGCAAGCTGAAGGGGCACCTGCTGGAACTCGACGCGGAGGAGAAACGATCCTTCACCGCCGGGGCGCTCGCTGATAAGAACCTTAAAGGTTACGCCCACAATTATGAGCATTACTTAGAATTGCCGCTACTTTTGCTAATCGATAGAATGAAATGAAAACCTGGTCCATGTGCGGTCGAAACATTTCGTTTCGCCCAAAGACCATAGACCAAAGCCAGAATCTCTGTACCTACCTATCGCCTATTTTGTCCGTATAGAGATTTTGTTCTGAAATACACGAAGCACTTTCTGGAGTAAATCAACACGACACCCGAACATTTAAACTCTCTGATCGTTTAGTTTTGATGTAGCATTCGAGTAGATAAACTTGTTTTCAAATCAGCTAAAAGTTGATCTCTCCATTTCCCAGGTTTCGACTTCTGGACGGGCGGCCTGAACCCGGGTCTACTGTGGATCTGGTCGCACTCGGCGGCCGCGGTGGGGAACACTACGGCGGAGGCGCAGGACTCCACTACTATCGTGGGGGAGGGACGCTGCCTCGCGCTCGTGCATGACCCCACCGTCAATAGCTACGTATACAGGTACAAATAGCAAAAGTAGGTATACTATGCAGGTTTCTCTAACTGCTTCTGACATCAGTCACCAAGTACCTAAAGATCATCTGGTCTAAAACTGGGGTGTTCAGTTCCAGTGTGTTTGCAGTGTGCGGAGACGCAATGCGCACACAAATTGGTCGTCGTCATTGGTCAAGTAATGGTAGGACGACATTAAGGGGACCGGACTGAGTTATCAGCATTTAAAAGTACAGCATGGAATCGCAGGAAGTTTGGACTACCTACTGAACTCCAAACTTCAATATGAAGATGGCACCTTAATGATAATGATGACGACCTTGGTCGTCAAGTAGTGCTGTTGAGAGGCATTTAGTTCAAGATTAGATAATCTTCACCTAAAAATAACCTATTTCTTTTTCAGAGGACAAGACTGCGGGTTAAGGCACCGCTACGTGTGCGAAAAGAACGAAGACAAAACCAAGCTCGGGAACGAGATCGAGCGCGTCGCGAGAATGATGCGACAGAAGAAACGAGCGCCCAAGATGAAGTGGCTCGATGACGAAGCTTAGAAGAATAGCAGTATTATCATAGTTTAGTGTACCCAGTGAAAGTGGATACCACGGGTCAATACTACTACGGTAGTACCTACTGATAGTGTCATAGTGTATAACCAGTAAGATTAAAATAGCAAATAGCTATGAAATACAAAACACTGATCATGGAGAACTCTATGGAGATAAATTAATTGTCGGAGTGTTAACTGCACTTTTCATGACAATATAAGTATTTTTAACTGTGACTTTATTGCACTGCGAGCGATCGCAGCGACATATTGAATGTGGTTAATCCATTCTTAACTTATTTAAAAACTATTTATTTGTCTATTTATAAACACAAATAACCTAAGATTGATTAAAAATGTAAGTGAACTGAAGAGATTTTATTTAATTAAAACACATGACTCATTTTGGCTAGATTTATTAAAAAAGAAACTTTTTTACACTAGCTTACTAAAACTATCATATTTACAAGGTTTCAGAATCACAACGACATAACTTATAAAAATAAATACCTAATGAAGAATGTGACTTGTAAATGGCTCGTGATTGTTGAGGTACATCATTCATTGTCTTCAACTTTTAACATGATTTCTGAAAAGTCGTCCGAACCAAAAGAAAACATTTGGACGAACTAAAACAAACTATGATAGAGAATGACTTCGACAATGCTTTTTTACAAAATTAAGGTACAATTTGTACAATTTTGACGATAAAAACTAAATGCGTAGGATAATAAATAAAATATTTTAGATATAAACACGTCATGTATTCATGAGAGTTTGCTTTAAACGGCGTTCTACTCGTAAATGAAGGTAGATTACATTTATGTAGGACCATATTGCATTCAGTAGGTATAAGAACTATATTACTAGAGGCACTTACATCTAGTGAAGAGGCACTTGTGACTGCTGTAAGCTTACACACTTTCTGGGGTCATTTGACATAGCACGCCATTGAAAGCAAACCGACGATGTATCGATATAAAACTTGCCTAAAAATGGCACGTCCCTTACACTCATATCGTATCAGTAGAATTAGTACAAATATATAAACACTCCAACGTGACTGGCCGGCATTGTATCACTAGTTATATTGGTGAAGGGAACATGCCGATTTATTTCGACTACTTATTGACTTTCGTCATAGTTTTAAAGAGATCTTACAGCGTTTAGGATATAGTGATTTTTGTTAGTCTTTTTGGTGTTAAAATATTTATTAGACTCGAAAAATGGCATACAACTAACCAGATATGTTAATGTCATATTTTTTAACTCAATTGGCTCATGTTAATCATTTTAGTGCTATGTAAGTACTTATTATGACAAACGAGAATTCTATCCCAGGTTTTTACAAGTTAATCGCGTCACAAAAACATTCGATAAGTTTGAGTGGAAGAAAAAGATCAAATTAATTACACAAAACAATTAAATAAATAAATATGATACATTATGTACATACAATCGGTGGAAGACGCCCCAGGCACGAGGCTCCACGGAAAGCTTGTTATTTCGTTTGAGTCGACTCATTCTTAACAGACAACAATTAAATGTACTAGTTTTTTAATTTTCAACTTTAACTGAACTTTATATTTAAAGCCATTTATCGACAGTAGTTTGTACTAGGGCTGAATCGGTGAATACTGCTCGCCTTATGCCAGCTGTCAAGAACGAGTCAAACGTATGTACCTATAAAGGGGCTTACTTAGAGATTACCTAAAGTTAGTTACTGCTTAAACTGCTCTAACTTCTGGCTGACGTGAAGTGTCACATGAAAAAAGTTATTTTTTTAAAACAAGACGAAGTTTTTATGCAGAGAGTAACTTTAAGCGGTCTCTGTAAGTGAGGTCATAATGTGTGGTGCCGGGGTCTAGTTGAAGTGGAACTTGAATTGGAAGGGGCTCCCGTGCTGGAAATGGTGGAAGGGGTTGTTGAAGGGCCCCCCGCCCCCGCCCCCGCCGCGCTGCGCCTCCGGGTCCAGGGGGTCCACTCCCTGGTCGAACTGGGCGCGCTTTTCAGGGTCTGTTAGAACCTGGAACAATGGTAGAATGAGTTAGTGTTGTTACATTAATACAATTTGTCAGATTCGAGCGCTCAAGTATGAATCAGTTTCATCGGAAAAAATCACGTACCATTCTAATTTATTTCAATTCTATTTAATCCCATTTATTTGTAAATTATAGTCTAAAAGTCTGCAAACATTAATTTTAAATTTGGATACACATTGTTTTAAATAGAATCTTATCGAATAACCAGAAATAAGGCAATTTTATTTTGGGGGTATTTAAACTATTCGGTACTGCAACGTAAGTAGGAATGCGAAGTGAGAGTGACCCATCTAAATGTCTAAATATGTTTTCTAAATGTAATCTCGGTGTGGGTGTACCTCCTTGGCGGCGGCCACGTCGATGAACTTCTTCTCCGCGATCTTCTTCTCGTCCCCCTGGTAGTTGTCTGGATGCCACTTCTGCGCCGCCTTGCGGTACGCCTTCACTATCTCCTGCTTGCTGGCCGACCTGACGGACAAACATTTTATTATAGTGATCATAGATCACTGCGGACTCAAAGGTCCAAAAACAAGGTTAAACTAAATGGTAAATAAACACGACATGGAAATTGATTTTAGACAAACAATATAGGGTTATACAGGGTTATTCATGAAGAGTATGCTAAGCCGAAAAAGGGCTGATAGTACTCATCATTATGAAAAATGCCAATGACACTCGACAAAATGTATGGAACAGCTGATTTTTTTTTTCGTAAATTCCGGGTTGGCCCCATTGTAAAAGATGTTCATAATGATGAGTACTATCAGCCCTTTTTCAGCTTAGCATTCCCATTCTGTAAAACCCTTTATCATCAAAAATATTAGACAATAAATAACTTGGATTAATTTAGTGTCCGTCTTCGTCGCTTCACAATAAGTGATAATAAGTTATCAATTTGTATAGCTCGAGGCAGCTCGGATGCGATACGTCACGTTTCATGAAACAATGTCATCGTGCACGGTTAACTATCGGTTAATTTGGTACTACATAAAACTATAAACTGGCTAAGTGCGAGTCAGAGTTGCACACCGAAGGTTCCGTAGTTAGATAATTACTGAACACCGTATATAGTTTTATCGAAAAGATAAACTAAATTAAACGACAAACTTAATTTTTGAAAATTGCATAGGTTACGATCAGTTTATTAACTGCAAGTAACTTTAGAATCACAAAAAAACAAAGAAAAAAAATAGACAGACGGACAACAATCAACAAACTGATACAATGTCTTTTTTTCCTTTCGAAATACGGGTTCCTAACAAAAAAAACTTCCGTATTTTAATTCATCCTCATCCTGATTTTCTAAAACAGTTGACAAAATAATCAATAAAATTCCATCAAGGTCCAAATCAATGATAGTCCAATGAATAGTGTAAAATCATACAATAGTGCAACATAAATTCCTCAGTCGCGTTTGAGGAATTTATTTTGGGGTCCCCATAGAAAGAGTTTCCCCTTTAATTGGGCTATGATTCTCGCACGTCTCGACTCGGCGCCCTGCTCAGCCCCCCGCCCCCCGCCCCCCGCCCCCCGCCCCCGCTCGGCACGCACCTCTTGACCCCCAGTATCCGGTAGTAGTCCCGCTGCTCGGCCTGCTTGTACAGCTGCTCGGCACGTACCTCTTGACCCCCAGTATCCGGTAGTAGTCCCGCTGCTCGGCCTGCTTGTACAGCTGCTCGGCACGTACCTCTTGACCCCCAGTATCCGGTAGTAGTCCCGCTGCTCGGCCTGCTTGTACAGCTGCTCGGCACGTACCTCTTGACCCCCAGTATCCGGTAGTAGTCCCGCTGCTCGGCCTGCTTCTGCCGGCGCTGCGCGCGCGCGAGCCCGTCCCGCGCGCGCGCGAGCCCCTCCTCCAGCTCGAGCGCCCCCCTGTAGTCCCGCGCCGCCGCCTCGTGCTCCTCCAGCCCCAGCAGCGCGTCCCCGCGCGCGCACAGCAGCGCCGCCGACCGCTGCAGCTCCAGCGCCAGGTTGCACTCGCGGAGCGCCTCCGTGAACTGCTCCTCCTGCGGGAACAGCAGCGGTTACAAGCAAGTGGACAGACACCGGACTCTCACCATAAAGGTTCCTTTTTAACATTTTGGTACGGTACCCTAAAAACACCTCGCTTGTAGATTTATACTTTTTTGTAATTGAACTTAAAACGTGTTGAAAATGAGACAGTAATCAGTCTGATTAAAGTGAAAAGCTAGCGAGCTCCAGGTTGTTCAGGACCGAAATTGATGAAGACAGATTGTCCATTTGAGTGGTTCCAGTGTCCACAATCCTTAATAATAAGGGACCGACTAAAGAAGAAGAATGTAGAAAATCCTTACACCTACAAAGGGACACACGAGCATGAACTCTGAAACTAATTCACGAGCAGCGCAGTACCCCGGCCTCGGCCCCGGCCCCGGCCTCGGCCCCGGCCCCGGCCCCGGCCCCGGCCCCGGCCTCGGCCCCGGCCCCGGCTCCGGCCTCGGCCCCGGCCCCGGCCCCGGCCCCGGCCCCGGCCCCGGCCCCGGCCCCGGCCCCGGCCCCGGCCCCGGCCCCGGCCCCGGCCCCGGCCCCGGCCCCGGCCCCGGCCCCGGCCCCGGCCCCGGCCCCGGCCCCGGCCCCGGCCTCGGCCCCGGCCCCGGCCCCGGCCCCGGCCTCGGCCCCGGCCCCGGCCCCGGCCCCGGCCCCGGCCTCGGCCCCGCACCCACCTTCACGTTGCACTCGCAGAGATACTTCCGCGCCTCCAGCACCACCAGCGTCACTTCATCCTCTATCTTCAGTACTTGTTGCGCGCTGGCCACGCAGCCGAGGAAGTCTCTCTGTTCACTCTTCTCCTCGCACTGGAGGAGGAGTTTGTCCACCTTTTTGAGCTTCTTGTAGAACGGGAAGCAGAGCTTGTGTTCGGGGTCCAGCTTTAAACATTCCCGTATTTCCTGAAAATTCAATGAATCGTTAATAAATCCAATAGTCGGTCCCTAGAAATTGTGCCACATTATTTTGTTGATCACACGAGTTGGTGTAATATTGCAACACATCCTCCATCCTCCGTCCTCGATGCAGTCATACTGCTGCAGCCGGTTCTCAGAGCGGATGAGTGCGTACCTTGAGTGCGTCGCTGACGTGGCCCAGCTGGTAGAGCAGCGTCCCGAGGCGGTGGTAGCCGGCCGTGGAGTCCTGCTGCAGACGGTTCACGGAGCGGATGTCCGACACCGCCGAGAACAGGTCGTTCTGGGAGACAAACAAAAAGATTACTAAATGCGAGGAGACCGGTTGCATTACCATCGTAAAGCGTGATTGGACTGCTGATATTGCAGTGGAGCAATGCAAATCGAAGTTCAAGAATTATTTTAATCAATGGGGCGTTTAAACCCAACATAAATTCTTCCGTCCTCCGTTAGTATTAATTTATACTAACATATACCAAAGTAATTTTGGACTGAACAATTTTCCTCTGATACCTAGAAGTGATTTTAGGTATTATACAAAAACCTAACTTCCATGAACTTCCCCATTCATTAGGCTAAATGAGGTACTAAAATTATCAATAGTTAAAATACAACGACATGTCTACTAGCTAGACTCCAGCTAATAATGTTAGTGACTAGTTCATGTTAGTGAGTAGGTAGTAATGATATAGGCAGGCCCAAGTCTCACCAGCGCGATGTAGCACTCTGCTCGGAGCTGGCGCAGCGGCGCGGCCCAAGGAGACGCCTCCAGCAGCCGCGAGGCGAGCTCCACGGCGGCGCGGAAGTCCCCGCCGCGGTAGTACGCCTCGCACAGACGGAAGTCGTCGATGTGCTCGTCGAGCCGGTGGTACTGCGAGATGGCTTCCTCGTTGTACGGGTCCGCGTACGTCTGTCGAGTTATCGTGACCGTTGAGGTAAATCTTTGATCCTACTGAGGTCTTAACATAAGGGGATTGTCCATCGTCGGACTGGAACAAGAGCTATGAAAACATTGTTATAAAGCAAAGTTGGAATGATATGTTATGCACTACCATACCTGCAATGGAAAGGTTTCCTATAAATTTTTTGTATAACAAAAACACTGATTTGGATGTTAAAATCTGCAATTTATTATTAGCGCAATGTTTTTGGAATATGTTTTTAAATGTTAGTAAATAATGAAATATCCATAAAACATAAATATCTATGGATTTCAGTCATTCTAACCATGTTTGTATAGGGTCATTATCTAGCTTCGAATAATGTGTGTGACTATTATATCTAATGAATTACATCACACAGACTCTATTATTTAGTTGCGGACAACTATTTATACCACAAAGGACTTCATTCATTATAATTATTTGAACATGGCCACAATGCCATGTTGATAATGGCATTGTGGTTCCAGTTGTTCAAATAAACATGGTTACACTAGACCGAAAGAAAGTCGTTGTACCTACTCATAATTATGTAAAACTTTTACTTGGAACCAACCCAGAAATTAGCTGTTCTATAAAAAATGTGATACGTCATACGTGTATACTCAACAAGTTATTGAGAATGTTTTTTTTCGAGATTTGTGCTTATAGCCTTGAATAGGTACTGTTCAGTTTTTTAGTGAAAGAGTTGAACACATTAATACCAACTAACTTCATGCATGACCAAAATAGGTAGGTAATAATAGTTTTAAATTAACTGTGACTGGACTTTCACTGTACAGTTAAAAACATTGCATTAAATTAACATAGCATGAAACTTTGAAACATTCTCAAATTCCTAGCACTAATTTATAATAGCCGTAAAACACAACACCTAAGATAAGGCAGACTTGATAAAGAGTTACCTCTGATGTATTCTGTATATTATATTAAATTTAAGCCATTTATTAACTTTAATATCATCTATTGTAGTACAACTGTTTTTAAAAGTATTGCCAACTAAGTAGTGTGCAAACTTAATTTGCACACTACTTAGTTGGCTTAATTAAAGTTTGTTTCTAGTAGAATTGCAGAGCACAAAGGAGTTTAAAAAGCCTAATCAAATCGGAGTAACAAAAGCATTGCAGTGCTGGAAATTATTATGAATTTTAAAATCTGAAAAAGAAAATAATATATACTCACGACTTGTAAGAAGTCTTCTTTGGCGTCGACATACTGAGCCAGCTTGAGGTAGACGCTGGCTCTCTGGAGGCGAGCCGACGTGAAGTCTGGCTTCAGCTCCAACACCTACAGCCCAACAGTATTACATCATTTTATAGCCACTAACTAAGACAAGTTATAACAGCCTCAATAGTTTTTTTAGACCAAAATATCTATTAGTTCATCATTGGTTTCATTGTAGATAATTGCAATAAGTAAATTAGGTACATAAAATTGGTAATAGGTTAGTAAATTAGGTATTTATCACTTCAATAGCATTCCAAACAAACAACACAATACATATTGCTTTTTTATATTCAAAAAACACCACATGGCCTTTATCTTCATTGACATACTCAATGAAGTGTAACCAAATGAAGGAAAAGTCATTGTAGCATAGACCTACTTACCTTTGTAAAGTCTTGTAGTGCAAACCTGGCCTTGCCAAGAGCATAGTATACCGTGCCTCGTTTGAAATATGTGAGGTAGTTATTTGGGTCCCCCTCTGCAATCACAAACAATGTGAGTTAAATTAAGTACAATTTCATGAAAGAATGTTTCATTACACACAAAACTGTGGGTGCATTTCTGTCTGATGAGTTTTAATTGTTGTTATGATAAGGATATGGTATCTTTGAATAAGATAACTAAGCAATGGCAGTCTAGTTCTCATAAAAATAGATTGCTATGCCAAAATTGTATGTATACATTTCAGTCAGACGTTGTTACAGCGACTTTATTATTGTCTTGACAGTAGATTGATTATTTTCGGTCATTGGGCCAGGCTTCGCAGTTGGCAACGTAAAGGGTGCATCCCCCTGCAGCTCTATACTCCTCCACAACACTAACCTACAGCTGCGTGGTAGTGCGTAAGCGCGTCGGACAACTGTCCTCGCGCCAGAAAGTCCCGACCCAGCTCCAGGTGCTTATTTACTTCCGTTGGCGTCGCACACTCTGAAACTACACAAAAACATCTCGAAACACAGCTCTTTCACACAGAAATACCGCAATAATTAGGATAAAAGTTCACCTACATTCTAACGCTACTTGTAGAACTAAAAGCACCAGACATAGTGTCAATCTGTTCCGGTTTAAATTTGTTAAGTAGTCCATTATTAAATTATTCTAATATCACCAGTCTTTATCGCAATTTCACTGCATTTATTCAATTTTCAATACAAAATAATTATTTGACAGCTCCGCAATCCATTTTTCGTTTGTCTCTTTTCGTGGTTTGTTCTGATTGGTCCAAATCAGACATCAAAACAGAATAGATAATGAATAAAATTGCCATCTGCATCAAAATTACGTATAGGTACTAATGAATAGACTTTTTTAAGTTTAAAATAATTATGTTTAAAATCCTCGGTATTTACCGATTTAATCTACAATTCGTAAATGTTTAAGAACAATTTAATTTTAAGAACAGAACCCGTTTTCCTTGGTCACGGCATCACGCGTTGGCAATGGTTGGACCGATTTCACTAATTCTTTTTTTGTTGTATTTGTTATTATTATGAGAAGGTTCTTACGGAAAAAAATATTAAGAAAATCTCTCAGAAATATTGAAAAACCTTAAAAACAGCTCTTTTCTTTTTCCCATACAAACGTATGGCAGTACGAAGTCTGCTGGGTCAGCTAGTTCAAAATAAAATCTGTCATCTGTCATGTCTAGTTTTTAAACGAAATTGTAAACGTGGTGTTGCCAAATATACAAAAATTCCCTCTAAACAGTGTAAAATAAAAATAAAAATGTAGACTAAATGCAGAGTAGTAACAATTATACTTATTTCTGTGACATTGAGGGTACTTATATTATTAACGAATTAATATATTATTAATTATCGTTGAACCTTACTGTAAAAATAAACTATAAGTTAAAACTTGAGTTTTGAAATATTGAAATTCGATAATTTATTGGTTGCGTTTTTAGGGCAGGCGGGGCCTCTGAACAAACAAAGTTGAATTTGAGGAAAATGGGAAAACTGTGATTTATATGAAGGCAGCACTTAACTAAACCCGTTCTTTCATTTTCAAAGGAAAATAATATTCGGTTAGTGCGAGAAAATTATTAATTTTTGCTATATTCCACGACTTTTAAAACAAAATATGTATTATTTCATTAAATCAAAGCATTCCTAAACTACCCCATGCAAATGTAATTGGCAGATTAGTGTCCGTCATGGAGATAAATCAAGATGTAAAGTTGGATGTCAACATAACCTCCGGGTGAAGTGTCCGTGTTATTGTCGGTTTTGATCATTGTAAGTGGTGTTTTAGGTATGGCAGACGCTGCCCCATCCACAGCGCCCAAGGCGAAAGCGCCTAAGAGCAAAGCTCCTAAAGAGAAGGCCGCGAAAGCAGCCCCGGCGGCGGCAGCGCCTGAGATCGTGAAGACGATCCGCAAGGTTTCGTCGAAAGCGCGCCACGGCAGGCTCTACGCCAAGGCCGTGTTCACAGGATACAAGCGTGGTCTGCGCAACCAGCACGAAAACACAGCCCTTCTCAAGGTATGTTGTCGAAGTGAATATCAGTTTTGAGGTTAGAATAACAAACAGGTTAATATTAAAACTTACTTGTAAGTGCCCTCGTTTATCAGCGATTAAAATAACCGAATAAATATTCTCTTTGCAGTTGGTTGTTTTTCTTTGTTTATATATTCATGAGATACATTTTCACTATGATAATATTGTAGTACTTTTTTGTCTGTAATGGTGATTTTTGAGAAGAAAAATGTCCACAAATTCCATGTCGATACCTAACAAAATATTTAAAATGATGCTTATGACATTTGAAACCTGAACCATCATGTGGTCAACATATCTTACTGATTTCAACAATCCACATCAAACTTCACACCGAATCTAACTATCACTCACCAGAATGCTACTAATTTTCCAGGTCGAAGGAGCAAAGGACCGCCAGGATGCTATTTTCTACACTGGCAAACGTTGCGTATACGTGTACAGAGCCAAGAAGCGGACGGCGATCGCAGGTGGCCCCCGCGGTAAGAAGACGAAGCTGCGCGCCATCTGGGGCAAGGTGACCCGCCCCCACGGGAACGCGGGCGGTCTCCGTGCTCGCTTCAAGTCCAACCTGCCTGCACACGCTATGGGACATAGGATAAGAGTGGTAGGTTCTAATGTTGTTATCGTTTGAAATCGATTCTACTATAAAGGTTCTAATAATAGGTGTACAACTTTGGCTTCCACCGTTTTTTTCCGAAATTCGAGGCTTATTGTAAAAAACTGGTTATACATTAAGTATGTACTGTCCATCGCTGGCGACTACTTTGAGTCCTAATCAAGTAATGCCTTCAATTCTGCATCATCAAAAACCTCTTTTCCATCACCATGCTGGTCTTCAACGTCAAAATCACCATTCTTGAAGCGTTGAAACCACTCTCGGCACGTTCTTTCACTAATATCGGTCTCACCATAGGTATTTGAGAGCATTCGATGAGCCTCAGCCGCAGATTTCTTCATGAATTAAATCCAAGACGAGAAATTGGCTTGTAACCTGACATGTTTAATCGAGAATAACTATGATGCAGACACAAATCAATTAATATTTCGATGCCGTTATGTTTACAAATACCTAAGCTTATTGTATGACATCTATAATCTATTTATTTCGACTACCACTACAGCCTTCTATTGCAAAACGGCGGAAGCAAAGTTGTACACCTAAAACATTTTATTTAATTATCATTTCATTATTAACAATCATAGTTGCTTTGTTTTTTCTTTAAATATAAACAGAATGCTGTAACTTGTAGACTGCCTGCCCATTTCAAAGTAGCAAACAAATTATTTTGTTGTATTGCTGTGAGCAATTTCTAACAATAAATTCCTGCAGTGCAACTTGTCTCAAGTTTAATAAATAAGAGTGACCATTTTATTTTCCAAACCAAACAGGGTTTTGCTGTGATATCGAAATGAACAACCACAAAACCTCAGGCAGAGCTGCTTCTGACATCTAAATATATGATCTACTGCGTAAATGACATATCTAAGTGATTTTCGATCGCTAGGTGTTGTTAGATTCATCCTTAACACTTTCACAGTCCACGGTATCCACATGGATACGAAAACAGGGTTACCGTGGAGTCCATGTATCCAAAAGGATGCATGGGATAATGAATGCATACACAATGAATATTGGAGTGGACTCGAGGGACTAGATTTTGTTTTTGTAAGGTGGACTGTGAAAGTGTTAAATCGAGAATGCTTCATGCCAGTGGTGGTGAACTAATTGCACGGAACCATATTTTTGGCATGCCACCTCCCAATTATCACTACTCACAATTATCTAATGGCACATCTAAGGCCTCATAAACCATTTCTTTAGAAAAAATGGCATGTTGATTCATGGGTGATTATCTGAAATTTGGTTAACTTCTGACCTAATTTTGAAAATGGTGTTTTTAGTTAAAAATCAGTACAGTTTGTATTCTATGCTGTGGGTATAACATCTACTTTGCTGCATCTAAAAGAGCCAGTCACTTTACTTGGTATTTTTTATTTTTTACTCTATTACGACTAGGGACTGACGGTCTAGGGACTGACGAAACGAAACAAAATCAAATAAAACCTATTATTTAAAATCAACATCAAAACCAATAGGCGGTCAAAATGACAAGGCAGACCAAACTCATGTTTACAATAAGGAATGAGATCAATTAGTAATTAATTATCTTTAAAACGACTTACCTAGGGCCTGAGAGTTTGACTGGCACAGCACGTGTTTCCGCAGCAAAGTCGGCGAGCGCACTAATAACAAAATGGCTACCGCGGCTTGGGTCGTGTTTGCAACTAACTTCACACCAATGCTATCGTATTGAATGAGTTAAGAAAAAGCCGTATGCTTCAATGCCGCGATTTTTTGAATTTCGTAAATGACTAGGGACTGATGTTTTTTATCGCTTACATTTTTTGACTTGAAATAATATGATGAAACATATTGTTATTATAAATTAAATCGTAATAACAATGTTAGTAATGTAATAGTAAACTAATCTAAATAGAGTTTAATCAAATTATTCTCATAGAAATATAATTACAGTGAAATGAATACTAAATTCGGGAGATCTTACATGGCTAGGGCCTGACATTTTGAGTAGGAAGTGGCAATTTTTGGAAATATGGAATATTATGATTAATGTCAAAATGAGTGACCGAATTAAATGTACTTTGAACCACCGCTTAGTAGTTTCAAATATTTAATAAAAATAATATAAATATGTGAAAATTGATGCTATCACCAAGTTAACCAAATTTCAGATAATCACCCTCATAAAGGTTCACCACCCCCCTGGCTTATCCTATGTTTTGCTGTTAAATTTTTTGTTTTTCTTATGATTACACATGTTCAATTATGCTCTCCTAGTTCTAAACGGTTTTTATGATTCATGTAAACAAAAAACCTCAAGATCAGGAATAGCAAACTGGAGAAGCTAATCCCACAGTGGAGGGATGATGATACATGAGATAGATAACTAATGACCGAAAACCGATACTCAACATTAATCATTTGGAGCCTGAATTTTGACTGTAAACGGTTTTTATGATTCATGTAAACAAAAAACCTCAAGATCAGGAATAGCAAACTGGAGAAGCTAATCCCACAGTGGAGGGATGATGAGATGATACATGAGATAGATAACTAATGACCGAAAACCGATACTCAACATTAATCATTTGGAGCCTGAAGTTTGACTGCTGCTACAAACACTATTGAAACTACAAATGGCATTTTTATGGGAGAGCAATTTAAAGTCAAAATTTAACCTAAATTAATAAGTTACAATGTAGCATCAATTTTATTCAATACTAGCGGCCCGTCCCGGCTTCGCACGTGTAGACACTAAATTAAAATGTGAGCTGTCCTATCTGTTATGTTAGATCGAACTGCACATGGTGTGCAAATTTGATTGAAATCGGTTAAGTAGTTTAGGAGTTTATAGCGGACAAACATTGTGACACGAGATTTATATATATTAAGACTAGCTGACTCGACAGACGTTGTCCTGTCAAAAGCCATTGCGTCAATTCTATGTCAAATGTCAAAAGTTGCGTAACTATAGCAACCGTAGTATGTTGATGCTAACTTGTCAATTTATAGTAAAAATTATCAGTATATATATAATTTGCAATAAATTAAAATTGCGACTATAATTTGAGATTTAAAAATAAATAATAAATAAATAACGTTTCACACTCATAGCTCCCCACTAGGATAAATTCCTGTGTCGGGGATGCCATGGAACATACACAAAGACAAGGACAAGGACAACTAACACCCAGACCCAGAACAGATATTTAAATTCATCATTCAAAAATCTGCCCGACCGGGAATCGAACCCGGGACCTCTGGCTTATAAGGCGGATTTAAACTATCCTATCTCTCAAGTTGGATCGAACTGCACATGGTGTGCGAATTTTATTATAATCGGTTAAGTGGTTTAGGAGTCCATTGAGGACAAACATTGTGACACGAGATTTATATATATTAAGATTAAGATAAATACAACCTAAAAAATACTTTGTTTAAATTATTAAGTTTTCCTAAAAGTTAATTAAATTGCGTACATTTTGCAGTTTCGATACTGTTTGTAGCAGTAGTTGATTTGATTGTTTTGAAATAGTTTAATCTATTGAATAACTATATTTTTATTAACCTTTATTTGTTTTGTTTCAGATGCTGTATCCTTCCAGGATCTAAGAACCTCCTGTTAACTGTAAGCTTAAAATAAAATCCAAAAAAACTGCAACTTGGTTTTCTTTATTTATTCTTTGAGATTATTACAGGCAGGCTAGAAACATTTTGCAGTTTCCTAGTATCAAAATAATTCAAAATATTTTATTCCGAAGAAACTGTACATTACTTTTATAATCACAGCCTTCCAAACTGGTTTGATTGTGTCAATCTCTCAATTGCGAGATGCTTGCTCAAAATATTTTTGCTAGCCTGCAAGTATCCTACCTACCTGATTAATCTGATCTGAAATATTATCTTGAATTTTTTTAGAGCTTCAACAATATTTAGGTAAATGGCAGATGCCTATAACTTAAATTTTCCTACATTCTTGAGAGACCAAGTAACCTGTATTGCTCAGTACTAAAATCAAGTATCACGCATCAATACAGGGCTATAGCTAAACGGTATGCTACGCTAAAAGGGGTTATAGTACTCATTATGAAAAGTTTTACTATGGGATCAACCCTGAAATGACAAATGAAATGACCCTGAAATGATCACAACCAAATGTATGGAACAGCTCTTTTTTCGCGAATTCAAGTAAAAGTGGTTCATAATTATGAGTACTATGAGCCCTTTACGGCGTAGTATCCTCTTTTCTTATAACGCTGTATAGCAGCTAGGGTTGTTGCACAAGACTGAGTGTCACAGGATCCGCCGCCGCTGGCTGAAGTTACTCTAACCACAAGAGGAGGCTGGCACGTGGCGCCTCATCTGCGCATCTGATAGTCATACCATCTCACGTGGATGGCGGTTTCTTTTATTTAGAATGCAAAATGCGTGATGTAGGAAGTAGCTGGGATAAATCCATTCCATCAAACTTTCGGTACAAGTCTCTTGATTTATCACTATTTAACGGCTATATCGAGCTTGATGAAAAACGAGGATCTTCATTATGTGGACTACGTTCGTGTAGGGCGTGGCATTAAACTCTCGCTGGAGAACCCGCTTAATGTGGCCCTCCGTGGCCGCCATGAGTGTTTTAAATTCTGTTATTGGCTTGCGTTTGACCGCCATCTCGCCTGATGGTAAGTAATGATGCGGTCTACGATAAAGTACCCTTGCCTAGAAGAAACCAATTCACTCGCCACTTGAAGACACCCAGCGTCGTTATTGTTCATCTGTGGAAATAACTTCCTCAATCTTTTTAAGAAATCTAAATGAGTGGAAAAACTGAAATAAACAGATGTACCTAGTAAAATAATCATGACGACCAATGGAAAAGTTCTAACACCGATGATTACAACCCAATTTACTTACAGCGACGTGTTTTACTTAATAGTTGAGATTAGTAGGTAGAAGCAATTTGAGAATTCCATTGTTTCCCTGCGTCCGCAAAAAGCAAATTGTCTTCAATTGTGCTGAATTACAGCGAATGGAAATACCCATAGAGACCACCCCTGACATCATGGCTACATTAGCGAGTTACATTACCCGAGTGCATGATTGAGAAGCTAACAATCCGTTACTAATGGCCCTGCTTAGGTGGGCATCGTTCTATTGTGACAATAGACGATCATGCTGTTCTTCTGAGGAAATGCGCCTGCCGAGAGCACGTAGTTCCATCCGACACTGACGTGATGGGACGGGCTTTGAAAAAACTATATAGGTATGCCCACTTACCTTCTTTCACCCATACATTGGCTAACTCATGCGCTACAGTTTTTGACAGTGAGTTTATAAACTCATTGGCGACAGATTGGGAGAGGCAACATAGCACGCTGTGAGCACCTTTTCCTTTCCACGCTGCAAATCTCGCCCGCGCTAAAAGTCTGATCACAACAGGATAATTTAGGTACCTACCTGTCTTCATCTCGAATTTGCAATTATAATCATGGAATGTCACCTGTTTATTCTGAGCAGTTCTAGGATATTTTAAGCCCGATAACTAGTTACCACTAGTTACAACGTACCTAGGTACGTTGTTATTATGTGTGGTTGCACAGGACTTCCGTCGCAGGCCACCTGTTGAGTGATTAGCCCAGTTTCAAAGTATTCACGCTTGGATCGAGCGCCTATATGTACCTAATACCTATAGGTGATCGATAACAACAACTGTATCTGTGTCACAGTGTCACGGCTGCGCAGCGCCCTATTTCTCATTGAGCGTCGTCAGGCCGCGCCGGGCCGCTGCAGGCTTTGTTGTGGGTAGAATGAGAGCTGTCTCCACGACCTTACCAGCTTGTTAGCGAGCTGTCGTTCTGTCATTTGTTTTGACCCCACTTGTCCTATTTCTCCGAAGAACGTAGGCAATATGCCCCGGCGTCATGTTGGAGGAAGATCAAAAACGTATTAATTAAGTATTCTTTGTTCGTCAACTGGCCTAAGTCGTTGATATTGAATTGAAATGACAGGTTTTTTAATTTTTATTTGAACGGGGTTTTAAATTGAATGACAGGTTTCGTTATATTGAAGTTCTAAAGGCTTGCCTGTAGCCTTAAAAGTTAATAAATATAAATATCTTACCTACCTAGATATCAATTTATTTTACCTATTTGTATGGTACACCTAAACATGTTTCATCATACAAATACATTGTAGTCTTTAGGTAAGAAACCTTAGAACCCTTTAGTATCTTTGTTTGCACCTTTAGAAAGTTTATCCAAGTTTTAACGAAGAGATCAATCAATACTTGCCTACAGTTCTTCAGCCCGCGCTCTGAGCTCTGACACAGTTATACTTTATAGGTGAGGAGGGCATGGATGACAGCTGGAGGGAATTGATTGATCTGCTGCTAGGTACCAGGTACCTACTATTTATAAGTTAGTAAAACTTAGTCTAACTTAAGTACTAAGTTACTTATATTAGTAGTAGTAGTAGGCTAGTAAGTACAGACAGTTAGGTTATTTAAATCTCTGCTTATCTAGACAGACTTGAACTTGAAACACAAATTGAAAGTAATAAATATATATATTATAATAAAATGTCTTAAAGTTAATTCAATTAATTCTTAGTACCTAGATATAAATTAATATAATTATTAGTTACCCAAATAAACTGCTAGAAGAATATAATTCTAGATCTAACTTTTATAAACCCAATAATATATGCCGTCAAGTTACCCTTAAATATAATACACTAAGTACATCACGTGGCGCCCCTCACGTTGTGCTACGTGATAGGTACCTAGGTATCATACATACCTACTCGTAGTACCTAGCTACCTGCCAGTGGTTGGTACTTCAGTTTACTGCGGTGGTGCAGTTATATTAATGCCTACTCTGTTTTGCTAACAGAGTTCCTACCTCTTGCGAGTTTTTTTCACTTTTCAATCGCGTTAACGAAAACTACAATTTGTATGGAAGTAGTTGTAGTTCATATTATGAACACTAGGTGGCGCGGTTTTTATTCCATACAAATTGTAGTTTACGTTAACGCGATCGAATAGTAAAAAAACTCGCACTGGCACTCAGATAGGTATATAGAGATTAGAGATTTAGAACATCGTCAGAAGTTAATAAACTCATGTTTTTTTTTTTTTTTTATGTAATTGAGTGACGAGACGAGCAAATCGCTCGCCTGATGTTAAACTTCACGTTTGCCCATAACAGGTCTGCGCCACCCAGAATTTTGATTCAAGACCCTGCGCGGCACAGCACTGCGCTCGTCACCCTGAGATATAAGTTGTTTAATCTCCCATTTGCCCTGTAATTTCACTGGAAACATTGCCCTTCCAACCGGAACACAGTAATGTTTGCACATTACTGCTTGGCGGTGGAATAACTGGCAAAGGTGTGGTACTTCCCCAGGCGGGCTCTGCAAAAGAGCCCTACCACTTATATACATATATAGTGTTAATTAACTCGTGTTAATTAGGTCCTCTAGCTAGGTCTCTCTTCCATTGCTTTGATTTGATGATACTAAGCTACTCAGCATGTAGGTACTCTAAGTAGGTATAGAACTATAGATCTACTCTTTGCTTCTTGTATACCTAACTTTGCATTAGGGACCTATTTAAAATAAACTACACTTATCTACTCCACAGGCTATAATCAGAGACCACTGATGGTGAAGTTAAGTACCTAGGTATGGACAACACCCATATAATCAGGGATTTGATTTATGAATCCCCAGCACTACCTTTAATACGTAATGGTCATAGTTTTTTGACATAAAAGCTGTTAAAGCAGCTCTATTACCTATTGTTAAGTCATTAACTTATCAAAGACAATAGAATCATCTGAATTTCCCAGATGTATAAAATTCATAAGGTTTTTTTGTATCTAATTCCTACCTATCTACTTACCTCTTGAAGTTTATGTTCTTATGTACCTACCTGACATCATTACACAGATTTAGTAGGTATGTAGGTACCTCTTGAAGTTTATGTTCTTATGTACCTACCTGACATCATTACACAGATTTAGTATGTAGGTAGGTACCTAAGTACTTATAAGTATGTAATTTAAATCTATAGGTTAGATGTAATCTGGGTGTCTTCAATTCGCGAGTAAATCGGTTCCTTCTAGGCAAGCGTGCTCCATTGTAGACCGCATCGTTGCTTACCATCAGGTGAGATGGCGGTCAAACGCAAGCCTATAGAAAAAAAAAGGAATGCCAGGGATTTATTAGAAACGAGTCCATAGCATACCATACTTCATGAAGTGCTAGTCATATTAGACATTTTTTGTTTATATACCTACCGTAATACATTTTTAACCGACTTCATAAAAGGAGGAGGTTATCAATTCGTCTGTATGTTTTTTTTAAATTATTTTTTTTATGTTTGTTACCTCATAACTTTTGACTGGGTGAATCGATTTTGATGATTCTTTTTTTATTAGAAAGCTGACGCTTCCCATTTGGTCCCATTTCAATTTAGTCCAGTTCTGATAATGGTATCCATGAGAATACTATATAAGTCTTAAATTTTCATTAGTACGCGACAAATAGACGAATAACTCAATAGTCGGTCTTTTGAAGTCGGTTTTTGTTTTTTGTTTTGTAGAAATAATGTTCTTGTTTGGTTAATAATAGTCTTAACCCAAATACCTACTCATTGAATTAATGTAGCTATTATATATTATTTTGTTATTAAATACCTACTTGTAGTTTCTCACTAACATACGAGTAGCTTTGCCACATTTTGCTGGTGCCAAAAAATATAGTGTAAAATTTTAGTTACCAACTTTAGTGTGTTACTGAAAATTATTTATACCTACTAACAGTTAGCATAGAATTGTTGATCTATTTACATTTAGATTCGCACCGCCATCAAACCGTCGTCTGTTTGTACCTACTTGTCTAGAGGTGCCTTTGATCAGGCACAATGATCTACCTCCTAACGGATCGGAGCCCTATTGTCACTTATCGGTACGATCAGATTTCATCAGTTGCATTAGTTGCCAAGATGACGTCGTGGATCAAAACACCCTCGTCACGGGGACAATGGAGCTCACTTGTTATCACACCTACCTGTGGGTTGTGACTATAATAAAAATGTAATAGGCTTCGAATGCAAATGTGTATTCGGTCGCTGAAAGGTTTGCCTGTAGACACACAAAAGCCTTGAGAATGTAAAGTAAGAAGGCTAGAAAGCAGATACTTACTTACTACCTATGTTTTTTCTGTGTTTTATTGACATGAAAGTAACGAGGATAGCTCGAAATAAGTAATATCGAATGTCCGATAACCAGCCCTCTGTTCTGATTTTCCATGTGTAAACTCGTTCTGTTAATGTGAACGTATAAACATAATTTTATCGTCAGAGCCTTGCCGTATATGTAGAGCAGTGTCGGTATTTGCCTGATTCCATTCCTGCGCATCACAATAAAGTACAAAAAATAGCAAATTATTGTGCATTCACATGACCTGCTAATCACAATTACGCGACACAACAGCCTCAGTACCTTTACCGATTACCATGTATAAACGACCTTACCTCTTAATTGGAGACCTCGTGGTGTATTGAGCCAACGTCGTTACTCGTTACGATGTGAGCCGGAAGCAGAGGAGTGCTCCGGAAGTCGCGTCATCTGACAAAGATATCTCGAGAAGGTCCTCAAATGAGTCGTGTTTTGGTGGGGAAAAATTAAGAAAAGGCCATAATGATTCACTCAATGAAAAAAGTACAACTCCATTTTAATTTAAAGTAGGTACATATCTACGATTTTTCATTTTCTTGTTTACTAAAAGTAAACCTAAAATTTTATTCAGAATAAGTAAGTAAAATATTGCATTTAAAAGAGGTTAAGAAGTCGCAATCAATATTCAATAAATATTCACTATAAATCCACCAAACCCGCACCAAACCTACATTATCGTTCTGCGTTGGAAATTCTCGTCGTTACCGCTCATTGATAGATAAATCTAAATATCATTGTTATATAATATAATTTCATTCAACATCAGACTTTTAATGCGACTACATTTTTCCTCTTTAAGTAAAGAAGTTACTTAATTAAAGAGGAAAAATGTAGTCGCATAGTAGACTTGTAGACTTGTAGACCTTCTAGTATAGAACAACATGTCGTACATGACCCTAGAGAGCAGCGATTGGATAATGAGACTCGACATCTCGCCACAAATAGAACTAAATAGCACAAATCCTGTCCATTGGACTATTTGCGGTCCGGCGCATTATTCGAACATGTGACAGCAGCTATTTGTTTGTTTTGGAAATCGTAGCTACGATTGTGTGACCTAATATCTAGCTAGAGACCACAGATCAAGCAATCTGAGCTAGAGACAGAAAGTACTCAGAAAGTTCAAGACTAATATTTTTGGAATTATAATAATTAACAACAACAATGCTATTGATTCTGTTAAACCATGTCCAAAACTTAACTAAATCTCATCAATTAAAAAATAAAATTTAATTTTTATACTGTTAAATTAGTTTAGTTTCGTAACTAGAACACAAGGGAATAGAAACTCTCTCTGTCTGCATTTCTGGAATTAAAAAGGCTCTCGTTTAAAACAACTGTACATAATTAAAAAGTAATTAAGTAGGTTACGCGCTGCTCGGGGCTCACTTTATCCCAGGATAGCCCAGGACCCAGGGCTTAGGATTTGTTTGATTGGAGCCAATGAGGCAATGACTTAATTCGAGGCGGGGCTCAAATTGTTCTGATCCTGTCGTTCGAACTGTGCCGTTGTATTTTTAGATCTTTAAAAGCAGAATGATAACTTAAATTAACGCTGCTTAATGAATAAGAGTTTGTATTCAATTTAATGAGGGAAATTCCACGTAAAGATGGCTTTCAAGGGTATTTCAAAGTCCAATTCATCAAGAATATTGAAAGGAACAGAGTAAATTGGAAATGTCCTGTCCCCCGCAGTGTGCCACTGAACTATTTTAGTTATGCGTAGGAGCTATACCTACTCCTTATTCTGCTGTTATGTAGTAGAAGTCGGAGGTCAGAGTGAATTGGGACGAAAACGAAGGTCCCTAGTTTCGTACAAGCTACGAGTTACGAGGTTCGCCAGGATGTTGTGATTGATTAAATGTTGATTGGTAGAGAAGTGGATAGCTTCTATATTGTTCTGGAAGCGCAGTTTGTTGTTACATCCATCCGCGAAGGTTAGCTTTATGCTCAGGATACATACATATTATATTTTATATCTAGTGCTTAATAATTTCACGGCCCAGAGTAGGAACTAAGTAGATGAGATTTTTCTTTCGTAAGATTTTTTCAAAATTTACCAGTTTGTCTAGTTCCCGATTGATTTTTTTAAATCATCTAAATATTGTAACGAAACAATATTTACCGATATAAGACTTATTCTTACAAAAATCTGTACAATAGGAGAAAAGGGAAAAGAAAAATAGGTAGGAACAAGCATCACACTAAGCATTTTTCTAATAAACCGTAATATTAGTGTTCCCATTTCAGTGGAAATTTCTTCAATTGCCAGCGGAGTAGTGCTGCATTAGTGCCACGGCAATAAGCCATTTCTGGAGTACGTGTTAGCTCGTGGGCGACTGATTCAAACGATTGTGTATTTCTCATAACTGCAGCTAAGTATCCTTTTGCCTGATTCCTGAGTAAGACGTTAGATTAAGGAAATGAAATGAAACCTTTATTATGTTGACTCCAAGAAAGACGCATGATGTGGCGAATCACATACTGAGAAGATCATTAGAATAAATTGGTTAGATCATCTTTACATTGGTCGCTCACAGACTCACAGGTAAACTTATAAACTCAAGTATCGTGGGTCTTGCGATACAGGCTAGCCTAGTGCAAGACTCAACAGCCATAGCACTCTATTTCTTTTAAGATGTTTTCTTTACCTAGTTTTTTAGACAAGGCTAGTTTTAGTTTAGTTCTTGAGGTTAAATACTACGTACTTACTGAAATTTCTTTATGGCAAATAAAACTATTTCTATTTCTAAAGTACCAATGGGCACAGGACTCTTACCGTTCTTATCGTTTTGCCCCAATTCAATAAATTACTTAGTTCCCTAACCTTTGTAGCAAAACTGTGCTGTAGTTCAGTATATTAATAAAACAGGTTTACCTAAAGATACAAGTTTTTGGCTTATTATGATTTTAAATAGACAAATATTTATATAAAGCAAAAATGCATACATACTCGTACAAACATAACTAAATACTCGTACCTATTAAAAAATAAAACTATTTTGCCTTAAACCAGTCTCAACTCAGCATAATGCCGGTCGTAAACAACCGGCGCTGGTCTTCCGTTGAGACTGGCGGGTTACCACTTAAGGTAGGTATAGGTACCGCAGCGGTTACTTCCTCCACCTGGAGCAACATTACACATTAGCTTTAGTTCACACGAGTGCCTGCGACTGCCGCGTGCCGCGCGCCGGGCGCCGGGCGCCGGGCGCCGGGCGCAGGCTTGCATGCGGTCTCGGGCCATTACGGGTGCATTACCGGCTCGCAGGACGGCATGCCGTTCGCTCCACTCGACACGACACTCGGAACCACAGGCGGAGGCACGGTCCTACCGTGTAGCCACTCTGCTTACAGTTAGGAAGATCAATTCAACGTAGGTACCTATGTTTGAATAGTAAGGTAGATTAGAGTGTTTTAATAAAACCAAATATACAATCAAGACTGGATTTTATACTTCGATCAAAGTTTGATATCGTATTGTAGTCACGAAAAAATGGCATTTGGATGATTTTTTGGTATAAGTGGTAGCTTATAACCCTTACAGGAAAAGCGGGTAAAAGTGCGGTACCTATGTGTTTAGTAAATTTAATCAAGCAAATATTTTGCGAAAATTATAGAGATCGGAAAGATCTATTTCTAAAATTAAAGTTCGTCAACACGTTAACTCATTATTTTTGGACGTGAATTTAAAATAGAACACAATGGCCTATCAGATGTTTATTTTCACACTCTTTTTATTATAAACTGTATTGAGACTATAATCAGGCTTCAAAGATTTTTTGCTTGATGCTAAAATGAGAATAGATATAATGTAAAAAAATGTTGGTAGGTAAGTATATTTAAACACCTTACCTACTTTGTACTGCTGCTGACGCACACAGATTCCGCGCATTTTATTCTATTGTTAGAACATAAGAGTACTTTAATAGTGTAGGTACTTAGTAGTAGCGAAACGGATTTAATTAGATGTATAAGCCCTTTTTATATTTGCGCAAAAAAAAATGTTGAATGAAAATTATTTATCTACATAAAGCATTCGTTAGGAAAGAAGTTCGAGGCTTATTTTGTTTTTTTGTGGAGAAGTTAATACCTGCTATGCGATTTCTTAAGAATACTAAATTCTAAACTTAAATTACTTTTTAGTAAGGTGACTAAATATCGCACGTCTGGTGGGAATCATAACTAGGTAGGTGCTTAGGAGTCTATAAGAACTCCACTTGTACCAGTTGTTTTTTAATTTATCAGATCATACAAGTACATACAGTCGTGTAAAGTCGTCCGTCACATGAGTTGCGCGGATGCGGAGATTCCTCGCTTTACGGTGCATAAAACTAATTATAGTTTACAGCTAGCCCACGTGGTGCAGCGGTGAATCAGCGCGGAATGGCGCTCTGTGCTGAAGCGAGGAGATGCGAAGCTATACCCAACACTTTTTTAGTCAATATATTGACTAAAAAAGACTTTTTTTACAGAGCGCCATTCCGCGCTAGTAGGCTAAATTCCGCTAATCGATAGTAGGCTATCGATTTCTTTTTCTCTGTCGTTTAAGGCTCTTTGTATACAACGCTATTCAAATGATTTTGGTTTTTAAGCGACTAATGCAATACGACCGACGCGACGCGACAATGCATGCTTCTGTACAAACCTATTATGAATTTGCGTTAGTGGTTTAGAGACCAAAATTGTTGGGTATCGAAGATTTGCGTAGCGTGTTGTGTACGAAGGGCCCAAAGTTTCCACAGAGCGTCGCATCACGAGGCTAGTTGCACGGCCCGAAGTGGCATTTTACTATTTGGATTTTTTTTGTGAAATTGATTTTGCAACCTCGAAGGAAAGAAAGCTCTGACTTTGTCGCCTAAACTAAACTTATAACTATAGGTACTCAAGCCGATTGATCAGATCATGTCGTAAAACAAGAATAAATATAAAGATTTGATACAATGCAAGCAGACTTTCTGGTAAAAAGATCGGAGCATTACAAATTTACGACGCTCACTGCGAATAGCAAAGCAACTGAAAATAGGAACCAAGAAGCAGATGGTTTGGCGTCTATCAAACTTTTTGACTGCATTAGGTTCACTATGAGAAGTCAAAGTGTAAGATACATCATACATGATGACTGTTTCATTATAGGTATTTTTGGATATGGATATTTTAGCTATCGCCTTGCTTCAACATGAATTCACCTCGAAGATTGAATGTCAAGGCGCACAGGAGGCGTCCCGGTCGCGGTCGCACGTGACTGACTGACTACTCTTGCCACTCATTCATTACTGTACATATATTTACATGTGCTCTGGCCTTTGTTATGAGTTCGTGTTACCACCCTTGCTCTGCGGCTCGACCCATAATTGCATATTTTACGACGAGCGATAAAATATGTTATGAAAATGTTTTATGGCATTTTAACGCGCATTTCTTTAGGGTTTCTGATTAATAAGTATAATATTGGATATCTGCCTACAGATCTGATTTATAGATTTTGACATCACGGTTTCGATATTTGACAGAGCGGAGCGAGATTATCTATATATATAAAAATGAAACCCGTTTTCCTTGGTCACGGCCTCACGCGTGAATGGCTGGACCGATTTCACTAATTCTTTTTTTGTTGTATTTGTTATTATTAGGAGAAGGTTCTTACGGAAAAAAATATTAAGAAAATCTCTCAGAAATATTGAAAAACCCTAAAAACAGCCCTTTTATTTTCCCCATACAAACGTTTTCTAACTAAAACGAGCTTTATTGCTATTGTATAAAGTTCATATTGAATTGCAAGCACTCACTGTTGTTTAAGCAATGTAGGTATGTTCCTAACGTCCAAGAGTCAATTTGCACTTGAACTTTGTACAGAGGTAATAAACCTCTGTACAAAGTTCAAATTCAATCATATCTATCAAAACAGTGTGCGTTTTATGCTGATAATTTTTACTATAAATTGACAAGTTAGCATCAACAAACTACGGTTGCTATAGTTACGCAATAGCATGAGAATAGAGGTTTTAACAAAGAGTTCCTATAATTATTCTCAACACCTTTGGTCACGCCATCACGCGTGAACGACTGGACCGATTTCAATTTACTCTACGTTTATCCCAAAGTCTACCCGTGCGAAGCCGGGACGGGCCGCTAGTAAGGAAATAAAATGGCGCTTGTAGATCCAGTAATGTACAACTCCCATAAAGCAAAAATAGAAATATTCTTGTAAAGTTGTGAAACGAAAATGTCAAACAAACTCATACTTCTACCTGGTCAGTAAAATGTTATGAATAGCCAGCACGAGGAAATCCGCTTGCGACTGCACGTGCGGCTGCTGCAGACGGCAGTATGAAGAATACACAAGTTTTAAAACTGGTCGTTTATAATGTACTTAAACTGAAGTCGACCGTCCGGACCTCCGGACTGAATGTCATTTTTAGATCAGAGACGCTTTTCTCGCGCGCTGGAGATTAAGTATATGTTATGATAGCTTATATAGATTATCTCACTCTCAGGATGTTTATAGTTAGAGAAAAAAAGAGCGTGATAAATTCGAGTACGCCAGAATTAGGGCTCAGTTTTTTGGTGTACATCTTATAAAAATAAGAGTTCAAATTGATTCGTCTTTATTTCTCAGTACCAAGGTGCCTACTATTTCTACGTAATCCTGTGGAATTTTAACCGGTTTTTGGTGTAATCGACTTGCTTAGGTGCGTAACAGATTAGTATGGCTATAGTTTTATGCTTTTTAATTAATAAAGGCACTTACCTGATAATGAAAATGAGGAACGATAATAAAAATTCAATACCTACCCATATTCTAAATAGTACCTAAAGGTAATAGCGCTCTTACTCCTAGCATATTTTGATTTAGTAATTTGGTTCCAGACGAAAATGTCTTTCATTAATTGGATGGACAAGCTAAACCAAGTTCCATGACACGAACAGCACTGCGGGGACATCCCGTCAATGGCTTTGATTAAACTAAATATCAAGTTAGGTACTTACCTAGATTAGGTACATATAGGTATCATTAATTTTTGCTCGTCTATTTGAACTCCAGTCATTGACTTTCTAGCTCACTGAAGTTCATTGACTGACAATTTATTATTGATTTACGAGTGAAACTTTAAAAGATGCCACAGTTGCGTAGTACTGGCACAAAATAATCCACAAATCACAGTATTTTCTTTATCATGAATATTCTTTTCCGCGGCATTAAAATGGATACGCTAAACTTATTTTCTAACTCCTACTTTTTTCGTTTTGTGGCGGTTTGTATCTTCTTTTCATAAATTATGAGTCAACAACCTATCTGTCACATGCCAAAGTAATGCTTGTTCATACCCTAACAAGTAAATAACAGGTTAAACACATAAAATTACACCTACTATAAATGTATCTTTCAGGGAATTCGCTCATAAATTCGCACATGTAGTTCAGAGACTCTATTCTTGGGCGCTCCTGATTATCTCCGTCTCTATCGCTCTCATGACATTTCTGATGAGAGCGACAGTGACCGAGATAATATCTCACTCACCAGAATAGGGCCCATATCAAATCAATTCGTAGAATGTCTGTCTATTGAATAAGTAATTATGTATAAGTATTCCCTTTTCATACTGTTATGTAAATTTGAATAGACAAAGCTCTGAACCGTAAACAACAATATTTAATCGCCAGGATTATGTGAGTTGAAGAAAAGGAAGAAAACATGTTGTTTTTATGAGGGTATTTTAGTTGATCTGCCAAAACAACGGTTAGTAAAATTTACCGGAACAGCTGCTCGAGTGCCAAATTAGTATTTATGAATGGAAACACGTCGTCGTTTTTGTTTCATACTTCGGGAATTATAACTACGACTCCGAAGTTATTCAACAAACACAATTCAGCACTGAATAGAAAGGTTAAATTCGTAAAAGTTTATGTTTACGTTGGAGAAGTAAAAAAAAAAGGTTTCATAAAAAAAGGTTAAGAACACCGAAAACTTGCGTGCATACTCGCAGGACCCTGCTAATAAATACCACACCGGAATTTTAGCTCGTGGAAAGCTGTAATTTCCGTCAGCTATGAAAATAAATACCCACTAAAAGTGAAGGTGCTTTTACGCCTTCATTGGCCTTGACATAAGTTTGGTTAGGAGGCTGTTGAGACACTAAACCTACCCTAAGTAGCAGTTAACAGTACATTCCGCTACAACTGGGTCTTAATTTGAAATTTCAGGATAGTTGAGAAAGGGCCGGACCACAGAGAGCAATTTCAACATAAACTTCACCCAGAAGGCATCAACTTACTGGAGTTAATTAAGTTATGACATATCTAGACGGGTAAAACATAATTTAGACGCAGTTTAGATGAAACTTATTTGTGAGGAATTTTGTTTCTGGTAGACTTAATTGACCTACGAGCGAAGTTTCTCCGCGATATCTAGATAAAATTGCTTTAATTTGTTCAGATGTACCAATGTATGTTTGTTTGTTTGTATGTATGGACGTTGGTACTCGATGAAACTTGGTAAATATAGGTTCTTATACTTCTTTGCCGTCAGCTATTTTTAATTGGGTAGCTATTTCCCTGAAAAAGGGTAGCTTAGCCCACCGACTGAGTATTATAACAGCTATACTCGTATAGCTAATGTGAACAAAAAAGATGGAGAGGTTGTCGAGTTAAAAGTTGTGATTATTGCCAAAGCTTTGTGCTCGACAACCTCTACTGCTCTACTGTTCACATAACTTTTAGAACATACAAGTTCTTTTGTCGAAATAAAACACAACAATTAAATTTTAAACTAAAATTCAAACACTACTGAAGCTGACAAAAGAGTAAAGTGCAAAGTTAAATTAATTTCAAAGTAACCACAAGTTAAGACTTAGATTTAAAGTCACGCAAAATGTGAAACAACGTTGTAATCGAGTGAACTTGTTCTTGACCCACATCAAATTGGCCGAAATCAGCTGAATTTACATTATTTAGGTACATAAATCATGGCATGGTTATGCCTTTCGTCTTATGACCTAACATTGACCTAGTTAGCAGCTGGAAATCTCAAACAATTGTAGCATCTATAAGACGCTACAATTAATGAACTAAAATGTTAATTCTGCGATTTTATGTTTATAAAATGTTTGGTCTTAGTACTGCGGTCTGTCTTACACTAAAATTACTGTTTTGATAGTAAATTTAATTCGGTATGTACTCGCGCGGAATTTTCGAATTTCGGAGTGAACCAAGGCGAAAATTCCGTGTCAATAACATTTTTCTATGAAATAGCATTTTTTTTAGCAATTTTATAGTTGGTCATAAAATAAAAGTTTTGCTATGACAAGTATGCGTGTTTTCGGCCAAGTATACCCCAAACTTATAACCTTGTAAAATGTTATGTTGTTTACGTATAAATATGAGAACTCTCTCGTGAAAGTGACCAAAGGTCAACGACTCGCGTCTTTTCTTCTTTTGCATCGTATTGCTTATCATTGCGCAGATAAAGTTCAGGGGCCTATTCTGGTGAGGTAGATATTATCTCGGTCGCTCCCATTAGAAATGTCATGGTAGAGAGAGTGACGGAGAAAATCTCGAGCGTCCAAGTATAGGGTCCCAGGATTCGCTCTTCGCAGATGTCGGGAAAAACCGGTTACTCTTAGATAAAGTCGTCTTCTCGCCGAGCTTATAAACTAGGGCGCTTTAAAAAAGGTGTCTACGAACACCATTCGTCACTGCTAGCGTTTCAGGCGTGGATAGGTAGCGCTTACCATCAGGCTGACCGGCTATTTGCCGCTTTTTGTTTTACAAAAAAAAAAATGGATTATTTTATAACGACAGTGAAACTTTAACGCTTGTGGACGTGGTGGTATATGGAAAATACTTAAATGGCAAATACTATTGTGACTAATACTGTGAATAAGAGTTCCACATACAAGTAGGATGAGTAAGGGGCTTTAGACGGGAACAAGATCAAAGTACATTATTATTTATGCAAGGAAACTGATTCAAACAGATTTCATTCATAAGACTCTCACGAAATTGGCAGGAAATTTTACATGTTTATTTAAATACATTCGTATATTTTATGTATCATGTTTGTGTCGTCAAGTGATAGGCTGCGTCTTGTGGTTTTACGCACTTTTTAAAAGAGCCGTGTTTTTAAACTGTATATTTCTTGAACGAAAGATCATTTTCCTTTGGTATATTTTCTCAAGAAAAAGAGAAAAAAGTAAGATAATAGTTAATTCAAATTGTAGTCTACCTTGATTTAATATTTATTTATTTTTATGAAAATAAAATGGTACACAAGCAGGAGGTTAGCTTGATAGTAAGCAAAAGACCGATAAATCATCATATTGAAATAATTCCACTGATACGATGTTATAAAAGGACAAGCAAGTGACGCAGTTTCACATTTATAATATTACTGTGGTAGATAATATGCGAAAGCTTTCCATGGAACTTACAAAGCTCGTAGCGGCGCGCTTCGTAGCGTTCAGTCGGCTTTAACCCGCCGCTCGCGACAGCCGCTACGCCGTAGCTCACTAATAACGGCCGTTAGACGTTACGAGTGATTGAGTTTCGACGCACGTAAGTTTCGGTAAGTAAGCTTTTGAAACTGTGTGACTAATAATTATTCGTTTATTAATGTAATTTTTTAAATCGAAAAATTTAATCCCTAAAATTTTTAAGAAATTAGAAAAAATAACAAAAAGTTTTATTTAATTGGCAATAAATATTAATAAATAAATCATAATTCAAATTTTAATTATAAAATCAGACAATCGTCGTATCTAACAGAATAAAATTTAATATTTAATTTACCTGCTATACATTTACCTGCAGACCATTAACGAACAAAGAAACAAATCACGTATTGAATTATGCGACTAATTAGATATAATTGAGGCCATTAAATGCTAATAAATTAGTTGAACACGTAACACATCTCGCTGCTCCATTTAACAATAAATTGCACAAATTGTGATCAGTTGCTACGAGTACGTGTGCTCATTCCAGTGTAGTTCCGCATTTCAAGTATTATAATAAAACAACAAAGAATGACTTAGATATTGATTTATTGGTTTTTAAAGAGCAGGAGAATGCATAGCAGTCTCTAAACTTTAAAGGAAGGCAGCATACACATGTTGCGTTTAGTTTTTAAGTTTTAATTCTCAAATAATTAAATTCTTTGTAAATATGACTTACCTGTAAAATTCAATGTTATTTAAGGTCAATAAAAAATTTTAATTTCGGAAGAGACTTGTGCTGTCCCACTGCTGGGTGAAGGTCTCCCACATTTTTTTTAAATTAAAAAATATTTTATTGTTCAAAAAAAAAACTAAATGGTTTGACCAACTGGAACGTAAATAGTTGTATTCGTCGAATTCCGCCGTATAACAGGTTTTTTTAAAATTATGTTTCCTATAATTATGAACGCCCACAAGCACGTTGAGTTGACGATATAATAAAAAACACGGTCGAACATGAACTAAATTGGCACAGTACAAGAAGAGAGGTATGTATTATGTATAAGCTTTGCAGTGGGTTTACCTACGTACTGATAGTGACAATGAAGATTATAATTAAACGTACCTATATCCTTCTTTTGCATGTAGGTATATAATATATCTACCTTAATATAAATTAGGTGAGTCATTTGCGTGCGATAAATTGTGTTATAAATTCTTTGATTTAAAAAACTATTGTTAATAATAGTACAAGATTTCCGACTGAAATTCAGTTCTAAAAAACTAAAAAAAATCAAATTATGCTATTATTTAAAACAAAACCGGAAACATCATTATTTGAAAATAGCGAAACTCTTTAATTAAAAAAAATGAAAATCCTATCTTCAGAACAATGCCAGATTTGGCTGATTTTTATTTCTATTGATCAAAGCACTATGACTACATATATCTAGCGATTAGACTACTTAAATAGCTTCCATTTGGTTCGGCAATATTAAAACCAACCTATCTGCAGAGCTGGCCAAATTAACGTTACAAAAATTTCCACGGGATACTACTTATCTTATCCAGAAAACCCGATAGTGGCGCCGATACAGTAGGTCACAATGTAGCCCAGGTACATGCAGCCTTATACAAAGCGGTCAAATGCGGCGCGTGTTGTCCAGCGAGGCCGGCGCGCGGCGTAGAGCCAAGATCGGCATGTGATAGCATGAATTGTGGCTGATTCTGAAGCGATTCCACAGATTTCCGATTAGAGTACCTAGATTATGGTAGGCCTAGCATAAATTCTGGCGTTAAGAACGTAGCGATTATTCCATAGACGAATGTATGAGAAACTAGCTGCACCCCGCGGTTTTACCTGTGCGGTGATGAAAAACGGTGATCGACGGAAATCTCTTCCAAAATTAAATTGCGTCCAGCCGTTTTAGCGTGAAGGAGTACGGACTAGCAAACTTTCACTTTTATAATATTAGTAGGAAGTAGGATGGGACAACGCAACTGTCGGGCGTCAAATTGGGAACTGCTTATGTTCATAAATTTTTCTATCAAATACTCGCTACGTGTTTTTACGTATTATGGCTAGGCCTATAGAAATATTATTGTTTTATTTATTGATATGGTTATGGGGGTTAAGTAAAAATGCTTGTTATTTGATATTCGTTATCAATACGCGGAAATGTGAAAATATGTTGTGTCGTTAGTAATAAATGTTATAATGTTGATTCACATGATTGTGTTTATCACATAGAATGTTCCATTGTTTCCCGCTGTAACACTAGTGATGAAATAACGAGTAAATTATTATTCCTTGTAATAATTTACATTTACCACAAATTAAATTTGTCTTTTGAAATTAAAATATTTTTTTTAGGCATGCGTTTGGCAACAACCTCACTTGATGGAAAGCGACGATGTTGTCGAAGATGTAGCACGCATGCTTAGGAAATACTTATTCACTCTTCATTCAAAACAGACGTAGAAAGTGTCTTCTCCATCTTCGTACCTTACGTCACACATACAGGGTTATTCATAAAGGGTATGCTAAGCCGAAAAGGGCTTATTGTATTCATCACTATGAACAACTTTTACTATGGGACAAACACGGAAATCGAAAAAAAAATGAATCAGCTGTTCCATAGAAAAATGTCAATGACACTCGACAAAATGTGTGGAACAGCTGATTTTTTTTTCGCGAATTTTGGGTTGGTCCCATAGCAAAAGTTGTTCATAATGATAAGTACTATGAGCCCTTTGCAGCTTATACCCTTTCTGTAAAACCCTATGTAGATTATTACCTAGATAATGTGTATGCGGTACACTATTCTCTATTTAACATTGTTACATAGGAGGTTAGTATTTTGAATAGTACTAGTACTTCATCACGAGTACTTCATCATATGACCGACATGACCGTATCTCGGCGCCTGCATATGAAGGCACGAACACACCGTCACGTCGGACTGCAACAATGTGCGCGCGCGCAGCGACCGTCGGCCTTCGGGCAAGGCCACTGTCACAATGTGACTGACCACTGCACTAAACAATGAAAGATGATAGATTATTAAGTGGAAACAAGCCGGCCTATAAACGTTACCTGCTTCTCTCGATTATAGCCATTATAAGTACGTCATCTTAGGTAATAATTACGTCTTTACATGATAATCCGGAAAGTTATTACAGTGCTGTAGCGCATCTTCATATACGGTTTACACAATGGCCAAAAAACCAGAACATTGGGCTAGAACAGCTAGATGTGGTGTTTATTACTTTGTATAAATAATTGTGTATTCTCATATACTCGTAGTCGTCGTACAAACGTCATCGCAACAATTTTACAATTTGTTAAAATTAATACGGGAATACTCACGTCAAATTAAGTTGTTTTTTTATACAAGCTTCGATCACATTCGGGGATCTTCATCAGGAGATTAGAAGCGTGAAGCGTTCGCGGTCACGTCTCGCCTCCCACTCAACAAATGTTAATGTTTTGTTTCTTATAACAAAATGTTTCAAAACCACGTTCATTTCCATAGTAAGACAATTTTCGTCTACATAGTGATTTAGGTACAATTCATATAATAAGCGTATTTAAGAAGTTACACGCGCTTTTTCTATCACATTTGGTTTTTGCCTGAATTTCTACTCGCTTTTACACTTATTTTCTGGTCTAGTCCTAGCCAAAGAAGTTTAAACCGGAACTCAGCTATTATGGTATCTGTTCTGTGCAAAAGAGAGCGCATCGTCCGCCGACATGCGGCCCCTGCGAGGCCGGTCTAATAAGATAATGGACGGACGATTGGCCGCGGCGGGGGTCCGGGACCCAAACAAAGTTGTTAGCGGATTAGTCAAACAAGAACATGACGTACGTTCATTGCGCACTGTGTTGTGATAATAGATAGGTAGTTTTGAAATAGTCGTGCAATAATGAGAATTGGAGAGAAAAGCTTTTGATTTCGTTTTTAAGGTTCTGTACCCAAAGGGTAAACGGGACCCTATTACTAAGACTCCGCTGTCTGTCCGCCCGTCCGTCCGTTTGTCACCAAGCTGTATCGTGATAGTTAGACAGTTGAAATTTTTACAGATTATGTATTTCTGTAACAAATACTAAAAAGCAGCATAAAATAAATATTTAAGGGGCTGCCATACAACAAACGTTATTTTGTTGTCGTTTTTATAAAAACGTTGTCGTTGTATAATGTTACGGAACTCTTCGTGCGCGAGTCCGATTCGTACTTGGCCCGTTTTTAATTCATTTTGGTGCAAAATAGAGCGCCGATGAAAAACGCTTTTCACCCATTGTTATAAGTCAATGCAGAGAATTACACAAAATTGTGTCAATTCTGGAAACACGGCTAGGTCCTTTACGAGAATAGAGAGAGTCAGGTTTCCAAAGACGATGTTGAGGATAGGAAATATCGTAATCAAAGGCTTTCACGTGGGGTACATAAGCGGAAAAAATAGTATAGTTTATGAATACTATTTTAGATTACTAATGAAATTTATAGGCATCTACTCAGCGTAGGCTATATCGGGCTATATCAGCGTTTCTGTCTTTATAAATGCAATATTTTCACAAACTATAGGAGCGTTATGTAAACAATCAATTCACTCGTAATACTCGTGTGTAGGGTGTAATTTAGCTGCGACCGCATGATTGATCGAGTGTGGTGAAGGGGTACCTATAGGGACATGGTTAGCTGCAGCCAGTTCCGGAACAGTGCGCTGTCATGGGCGACGTTCGGTATTGAAGAGCTAATGACTAATGAGGTGGTTGGAAGCCGTAGTGACGCTTTCATTCGTATCATCATTAACCACTTTCCACTGCTGAGGTTGGATCTCTCCTTTAGGGTAGCATTTGTCCTGTATCGATCCTGTCCTTTGTTTAGTTTCCGCTTTTGAGATATGACCAGTGAGGTGGTCTGTCATGAAAGTAGTAAAAGTAATAGTTTCGAAAGAAAATACTATCTGTAGTTTGAAAGACGGTGAGAGGAGCACAATTGATTTCTGAATATCGTGCCTAATAGTTGTTTACTTTTTCAATATCCTTGATTTTCTTATTTTCTTTTTTATTGATCTTGAGTATTATTATTATTGGTCTTGGGTATTATATTGAATGTAATCGATTTGATAGTAGGTTATTTAAAACTGCAAATTGTAAAGATGTGTTCGTAAGTACTTTAAATCATAGAAAACTATATCGAAGTATTTTCTTCGTTCAATCAGTGCGATTGGAATGGATTTAATTTTGTTCTCGCACACCATATGGCTGTGGCAATTCGATTGAAATCACATTTCCAATAATTTTGCTTCGATGAAAGTTTTCAAACTGATTGCTTATTCGCAGAATAATCCCATTTTATTATTCTCTACCCTTTTTTTTCATCACAAATTGAAATTCAACGTCGCATCTTTCCGTGTAGTCATCATAATTCAGGTCAATTAGTAGGTTATTATAAATAGTTAATATAAATAATACTACATATTTGCAACAAGTTTTCACTAAATGGAGTCGGTCAGTATAACAAACTAGCTTCCGCCCACGGCTTCGCCCGCGTGGACGATACCTCGGGAACCGATTTTTTTTCCGGGATGAAATTAATTTATCCCTCTTTTTTGAGAGCATGTAAAAAGCGTCATACAATGGAAGCAGAGGCCCCCTAAACACCCGGATGCAATAAGTCAGCCCCCTTGAATCATTTTGAAAAATTGCAGCCATTTTGAATCATTTGGATTTTCGCCACCACCATCAAGTAGCCCTTGCTAACTCCTATGACATTTAGTAAAACACCCATCCATCTTCAACCGTTTCGGAGATATAGACCCTCAAAGTTTGTATAGCGGCCATGTTTTTGAGGCGACTATGTTACTTTTAATGGCTCCAAAAAGGTCCGAGGTTTTGGTGACTTTTTAGTCTCAGCGCTTTGGTAAAAATGTTTTTAGTTTTCGAGATAATTAGCAGTTCCACCTCGATGATGTGACTTTTCGAAGGTTTTCGATTTTTTCCGGATGTATATAGTACATCTGTAAAGTTTAATTGAGTTAGCATCAAAAGAAATTCTCTTTTCACACAGGGGTTGATTTTCCAAAAATGGTGAAATTCGTGTTCGTAATTTTTTTAAGCTTTGTATATTTGTAAAGTTTCAATACCGTTTCGATACCGGCATCAAAAACAATGCTTCCCCATACAAACTTTAACACCCTATTTCACCCCTTTAGAGGTTGAATTTCAAAAAATTCTTTCTAGGTACACGTTTACTCGTCAAGACAAACACACCCTCCATATTTTAAATTTCTACGACCAGCGGCGTAGGATGTGCCTTGTCTGTCAGTGAGTCATTACAATTCTCTCTCCGTACTATATTTACCACGCCATTTCACCCCCACAGGGGTTGATTTTCCAAAAATAATGAAACAGATAAATCTATTATTTTTTTAGCTTAGTACATTTATTGCAAAGTTAAATAATCGTAGCATTGGGAAAATAATATTTTTATACAAACTTCAATACTCCGTTTCAACCCTTTAGGGGTTGATTTTCAAAAACGAAAATATAGGTGTCTATTATTTTCTTTAGTTTAGTAAATTTGTACAGTTAAATAACCGTACCATTAAGAAAAAAATATTTCTATACAAACTTTAATACCCCGTTTCACCCCTTTGGGGGTTGATTTTCAAAAACCAAAATAATTAATGTCTATTATTTCTTTACGATAAGTATATTGGCAAAGTTTCGTAACCAAAGCATCAAAAAAAATCTTCATGCAAACTTCATTGCTCCGTTTCACCCCTTTAGGGGTTGATTTTTCAAAAATGATGAAATAGGTGTCAATTATTTTTTTTACTTTAGTATATTCGCAAAGTTTGATAATCGTAGCATTAAGAAAAATATTTTTTTCATACAAACTTAAACACCGCTTTTCACCCCCTTAGGGGTTGAATTGGGAAAATTCCTTTCTCAGTGTGAGTCCGCTTTTTGGTATAAAACTTTTGTCCAAATTTGACGTTTGTAGCTTAAGCGGTTTAGGCTGTGCGTTGATCTGTTAATGTTGATGCGTTGATTCAACACTCTGTTTAACTCTTTCAGGGGTGGATTTTCAAAAAATAATGAAACCGGTATCTAATATTTTTTTTAGCTTATTACAATAGCAAAGTTAAATAATCGAAGTATTAGGAAAAAAATAATTTTATACAAACTTCAACACTCCGTTTAACCCCTTTAGGGGTTGATTTTCAGAAAACAAAAAAATAAGTGTCAATTATTTTTTTTAGCTTAGTATATCTGCAAAGTTTCGTAGCCACAGTATCAAAAAAAAAATCTCCATACAAACTTCAATACTCCGTTTCACCCCTTTAGGGGTTGATTTTCAAAAAACAAAAAAATAAGTGTCAATTATTTTCTTAAGCTTAGTATATTTGCAAAGTTTCATAACCACAGCATTAAAAAAAAAATCTTCATACAAACTTTATTGCTCCGTTTCACCCCTTTAGGGGTTGATTTTTAAAAAATGTTGAAATAGGTGTCAATTATTTTTTTAACTTTAGTATATTCGCAAAGTTTGATAATCGTAGCATAAAGAAAAAAAAAATTTTCATACAAACTTAAACACCCCTTTTCACCCTCTTAAGGGTTGAATTGGGCAAATTCCTTTCTTAGTGTGCGTCCGCTTTTTGATATAAAACTTTTGTCCAAATTTCACGTTTGTAGCTTAAGCGGTTTAGGCTGTGCGTACATGTGTCAGTCAGTCACGACCTTCACTTTTATATATATAGATAGATAGATAGAAGATGTCTGTTTCGTGTGTCATTATCATCCTCAACCTTTAATCCTCCCACTGCTGGGATACAGGTCTACCCTCGAAGGGTGATTAGGCCATACTTCGCCACACTGGCCAAGTGCGGGTTGGAGAATTCACATACGCCACTGAATTTCTTCTCCGAATGTTTGCAGGTTTCCTCACAATGTTTTCGTGTGCACTTATCACAAATTTCCTTGAAAATTTTGTAGACACAGATTAGGTACCATTTAAATAGTCCTAAAAACGTTATTAATCTCGCTGGTTTTCCTTCTTTAATATTGTCGTTCAAGGATTTTGCGTAAACCTATTTACCAGAAGTACTCAGATTATTTGCGTTGTAGATATTCGCCGAAACCGCCACGAATATACACTCGAACCCAAAATTATAGCACGATATTAAATTTCACTGTAAGCAGAAATTAAATAATTCAAGATAAATAAATACCTATTAATCTGTGCACATAAGTTACTCACTTAGTTCTAGATTCAATAAAACTTTAACCACTATGAGTAGGAGGTAGGTAAATACTAAATTTACATTGTATAGGAGGTATACCTTACTTACATTCCTTGTCGAGGACAGCTGCCTTATAAGCTTTGACAATAGGATTGATTACTCAACATAATTATACAAACAAAATATTTAGTCGTCATTTGAACAAAAACATTATCATATCAAAGTTGAACTTGACTTCTTGTCTTGTTTGAAGTTTTACTTTACTTTAACCTCGCTTAAGTATTCGACGCTTGGTCCATAGAAGAATAAGCTACACTTCCGAGCTACTTAAGCTACAATACTTTTTACCCCGCCCTAAACGCCTCTCTAATCTTGCTAATGCCTCTTCAGGCTATTGTTCTACAAGCTGGCATTGTAGCGGAGCCTTCACAAGTTTCAGCCTCAGCGCTGAAACGCACTTGACCTTTTGCGCTGCATTTTATAGAGTAGACGTTTGACGTAGACAACTGTTATAGGACGTCGGAATGACGATAGATTCCGTCAGTTCCGTTCCGAGACCTGAAATTATACTAAGTGCATTGATTGAGTGCATTGCAAAGGGTGACTTTACTCGATGTGTTTTCAATTTTTGATACCCAGATGGTTTCACGGTACTTACGTCGTTTTGCCATACCAAGTAGCATTGTACTGCTGCCCGAAGTCTCAAATGTTCTGTTTCCGCTCAAACCATAACGTCATTTCTTAAAAGGGCTTACAAAATCGTCAAGACATTTTAAAAACAAGTGTTTTGGGAAGGAGCGCAGGCCGCTTGCAGCCCGCAAAGTATATATATTCAGGAACGTCAGCGTCATTTAGTTTGGCCTCAAGCTAAAATTCTCACCGACCAGCTATTTTAATGACTGTAAATGTAAATTAATTATCAAGGTTTTATGCTTACCATAAGTCCAGTAGGTCCTTTACAGCCTTGAATGAATAGCCAACAAAAAAATATCTTCAAAGCAAACAAAATAATGGGAAATGAGAAACGTCGAAGTTTCTTGAGATGAAAGGTCGAACCTTCCAGTAACAATATTTCTACAAATAAGGAAATGTTGCATAATAATAATCAATAGATGCGCTTGTTACTCGCCGGCACGGAGTGCTCCGAGAGACGACACGGGTCGTTTGCTTTGTATTTATAAAAGCGTTTCTATTCTATTACTAAAACTGTTGAGAGATATTTTTCTATCGTGTAATACCATTAAGTTATAATGAAGTTCTCAGGCTATATAACTCGTGGGCAGAACTAGTTAAAGCCGAAGTTCTACTGAACTCCATTAACTTACCTACCAACGTGTTATTGGCAGATTTGGAATCAGCCATCGAAGGGGTCGCCAGGGGTCGCCAAGTAACTGTTCCGAGCACGTGCTACGAAACGCGTGTTTACCGACTAAGGGATTTGAGCAAATAGTCTAATAATAATTAATTTAATTTAGACTACGGGCCTGGGTTATTTTATATACTTGTAGTTCCGCGAACAGTAGAGCGCGCGAGAGTCCGGATGTTTGTATGTACTCGCGTACAGGTCGCATTTCTCTACAAATCTCGACGAAACTTACTGTTGACGAGGTTACTGATAGGAAACTGACTATCAACTGACTGTTGAGATAAAACACTATGATCCACCACATTCTGTGTGTCATCACAGTGTTTTTAACACGCTTTTATTAGCTTCACCTGTATGTTTGTATGTTTGTATGTTTGTATGTTTGTATGTTTGTATGTAACCGACTCCTTTGAGCGCGTTTTTGACCCACTTTAAACGGTCAGATTTCTTTCAAACTTTGTAGATATATCGAGGACCGATGACAATACACTAAACAAATCGTGTTTTTTAGTTTTTTTAACTATTAATTTTTTTAACACGCTTTTTCCATAAAGTTTCTTTAACTTTTAATACCGTTTAACTTACAAATGGTAATTTCGTCATTCGTGTCAGGGAACAGAGTGGCGCAGTGGAAGCGTGCTGGGCTCATAACCCAGAGGTCCCTGGATCGAAACCACGCGCTAGAAATCTTTTTGCTCAATATTTTTTATTACGCATCAATTTTATTTTATGAGGTCTGAGGATCGAAACCACGCGGCTACAAATCTTTTTGCTCAATATTTTTTGTTACGCATCAATTTTATTTTTAATTTGCTTGAGCAGACGGCCAAAATCGGATAACACCAACACATTTGTACATATTAAGGATGGTTAATAGTTAGCAAATCGAACTAAAAAGCGAAAAATAAATAATAGTTAAAAAAAACTAAAAAAACACGCTTTTTATAAAAAACCGAACTAAAAAAATAGAAAATAAAATTTTACAAATTTAAATTAAGAATAGGGTTGAAAATTTCAATAAATATAAATTAATAATAGTGTAATTAAATAAATATATGTATTTTATTTTTAAAAAAGCGTGGGGTGCTTTCTAAGATATTATCAAAATGCTAATCACTCTACTCATGTCTGTCAATACAAAATGTATCTACAAAATATATAATATCTATTGACCCATGCACCCCACGCTTTTTAAAAATAAAATACATATATTTATTTAATTACACTATTATTAATTTATATTTATTGAAATTTTCAACCCTATTCTTAATTTAAATTTGTAAAATTTTATTTTCTATTTTTTTATTTCTTAACAACCTCTTGGCCGATTTTACTCATATTTGAAATTCTTGCTTAGAATTGGGTACCATATACTTTTACCAAATATTATCAAAGTCGGTCGGTAAATGGCGATGCAGCAAAATTCCCCCCTTTTTGAGGGAAATACCCCCCCCCCCCCCCCCAATAAAAATCCATCAAATCGTTGAACCTGTTTTCGTCGAAATTTGTTGAGAAATGGGACTTGTACGCGAGTACCAACATACAAACAAACATCCCGGACAGATGAAAGCAAATTTGGCCAGTCGTTGCAGAGACGCTTCGCTCGCTCGGTCAATTATTTTATGAGTGATTAGTATTTTGATTCATTTTGATTTTGATCCACTGATTCAAATTCAGCTAATTGCACTTGGTTATGTAGAGGTATAATGTAACCATAAATACACCGCGTGATCCATTGTTCTTACTTATGACAAAACTTTAAGAAACCATTAAATTAAACTTTTTTGTACTTATAGCATCTTCTAGAAACCATTATTTACTGAAGCTAAAAAAGTGACTATTGTTAAATATTTACTGAGAAGCTGTAGGTAACGTAAAAAATGATACCTAATACCTTTATTGTCAGCGTCATTAAGAAAGATTTTATAAGGACCCAAGTACCTACTTCACTTGATTTATCATAAATTAAGTACTCACAGTGAGCACAAAAAATGTATTAAAAAATGCAAAATAGACAACGGTTTACTAGAACTAAAATACAACATTCGGAGCTAGGTCGCACGAGCACAGCAGTTCCAGTTCCATTTTTAGGAAATTTTGGAATATTTACCAAACTATTTCTACTCCAACCGAACTGGTTCAATTTAAAGGAAGCATCTCGTGCATTTTTCATGACAGAAAAAGTTATGTTTTTGTTCTGTTTTGACGTGACAACGTCTTATAAATTGGTTTGCCGGGTGACACTTCAAGAAACTGCGTTACGCTCCGCTCACGTTATGCGCTCACAATGAGAGCGAGTGAGAGGCACGCGTCCCTTCCACTCGGGCATGGTTAGCCCGCCTAAGAGCGAGAGAGACAGACATAAGTCGTTGTCACGTAAAACTTTCGCCTGTATACCGACTTTACAGGCAACCAATTTTTTTTTTTAGTCTTTATTTTATTTATTATTTATTTATTCAAAGATAGGCTTGCGTTTGACCGCCATCCTGCCTGTTGGGAAGCAACGATGCGGCCTACGATGGAGCACGCTTGCCTAGAAGATACCGATTCACTCTCGACTTGAAGACACCCAAATTATAACCATCGGGGAACACCCATTCAAGCAGAACATTCCACACTCGTGCGGTGCTCTCTTACTGTGCTGCTATGTTTACTAATTCTTAAATTGACGATAGAGAACGCTTACCTCGCTGGTTGTAGGTTCCCCGCAACCCCGCAACTCTACAGTCTACACTATTACTACTTACTCCTCTGGCGCAGTGACTCAAAGTGGGTGTTGGCCTCCGACACCAGAGAACGCAATAGATCCCGATCTTGCGCTATCTCTTGCCAGTCGTCGGCTCGGAGTTCTCAAAGGTCGGATCGCACACTCTACACTCTTAACTTTTTTAAATTAATTGGATAAAAATAACTACATCAGCATAGCTGACATCCATCATGTGTGAAACGTTTATTTATTTATCCAAAAATTCAGATAAACAGCAAACACGAGTAAACCAAGTCGATGTTGTTTTCGAAGCCTTCCTTCCTTGATTCCGTTTCATTAGTATGCATTGGATGCGAAAGCTCTTAGTTCGCCGGACGTGTCTCCTACTCGTAGTTACACGCTCTCAAGAACACGATAGGAAACCAGGTACAGAGTGCGTAGTATGGAAATAACTAGATGAATGGCCGTTTTGTAGTTTGCCGATAACTTTACGACTCCTCAATATTAATAAAGGAATCGGACCGTGTTCCTATCGCTTTACGGAAACGTTAATGTATGTAGTCATATACTCGTAGGTTATTCAGTATTAGAGTGAAAACGGGTAACAGGTTAGGATATCTTTTGATCTGTGAATAGATTTAGTTTTTTTTTTTGTTTTTATAAATCGTTAATGATTTTAGACATAGGTAATTACAATAATAACTAATAATAATAATTAAAATTGTAATAACCAAAAACTACTAAACTACCTACTCGTAATTGCAATAACCTAAACTGTCAAATCCATTCGAACCGCCCTCGTTTTGTTACGAAAAATGTGAATAAGTACCTAAGAATAGGTCACTAACGTCAAATTTACATAATGATATAGTTTTAAATTTAAATATCATTGATATGAACTTCATAAGACTGGTTTTATAACTTACTTTAACTTCTTCACGCGTAACCACACGTGCTCGAAACATTTAAAAGCACACGTAAATGCACGTGGGTCGGTTAAATATCAGCAACAAACAAAAAACTAAACATACCTACCTCCATTTCAAACAACCAACCATCAAATCATCCGAATGATTATGATCAAATAAACTATGATAATTGCTGTTGAATTCCGTGATTTCGTGCGGACGTACGCTCAAACGAGCAAACATCAACGCCTTGACAGTTCACTACACACTATCCACTCGTCCAATAATTTCGCACGTGAAAGGTTCCCGCCCGGCTGCGGGGAAAGCCGGGAAATTGCGGCTGGTCTAGTGGAAAATAGGCAGCGATGCGTGGAACGGACGACGGTGGCGGTAAACTACCCCTATATAGGTAGTACGAGCGTGCTCAACCGGAGGGTGGAACCTATCCAGAGCTCACTGGACGATACAAATTGCAAACTATTCCGTGTTAAAGCAGCTCTTTGTGACATGTAGCTCTTCAGAAAGACTAACCACTTAATATATAGGATCTTACATCTATAGGAACTGGTTTTCTACATCAGACACAACAAGCCTCTTCCGCTCTCCCCTGCTCAGCTCCTCAAAAGTTAACTATTTAAATGTTAACGTTTATGTGTCTGTAGTTTAAAAGTAACTGTTTTCATTTTGAATTAGTTTTTAAAAACGTACTTATTTGAAGTAAACTGCGAAAAAATAAAAAGGTTTTCATTATCTCGTAACTTTCATTAACTATCATAGCTAACAGTTCCTAGCTTCTATCAGCTTCATCTAAAAGATACCTGCTTACATACATTTAAAGATACCTATCCCTAGACGGACACGAGTTCAATACACCTAATACTTAATCGTTAGTGCTTCAATCTACGGATTTGTTTATCGATTAATTAGCTAAAACCACGCCGACCGGCGAGTAACAATAAACTTGTCTGCAGACAAACAAATAACAATAAAGTTCAATCTTTAAACTTATTTCATTAACTATCACCGATAGATATTTATTGTTAAGAGTTTAAGGAGAGCAAGGTACAGATCGAAAATGATTTGCGCTTCATACTCGTAAAACGCTAATAAACTTAATATGTATGTATGTATGTATGTACTTTGTCTCATAGCTATATTATAGATGAAATCTCAATATAATATAATTAACAGCCTTTAGGTCATACGAAAGGAAAACCAGCAAACGATTTTACTTTTTAAATGGCCCTATACAGGGTCCCATAGTAAAAGTTGTTCTTAATTATGAGCCCTTTTCGGCTAAGCATACCCTTTCCTTATAACCCTGTATACAACAATAGGTAAAAGACGTCAAGATAGGATGTTATGATTTCAAGTTGATTGCCATAAACAACGATTTCTTGTCAACTTGGCTAAGTGATGTCCATTCGTCTCGTGTTCACGTGATCTCCGTCACGATCCATTATACGACGATGATAAGCGTGTAATAGATCATTGTTGTAGAAATTATCCGTGATATATGCTGTGCCCCGCGGTTTCACCCGCGTTTTCCGGGATAAAAAGTAGCCTATGTGTTAATCCAGAACAACCTTCCATGTAAATCCTTTCATGTAAATCCATTTAGCCGTTTTTGCGCGAAAGTGTAACAAAAATATAATACATCCTTATATTCTTACAAACTTTCGCGTTTATAATATTTAGTAGGATGATTAGGTGGGGTTCAGTAAATATAAGTAGGTACCTACCAACCTTTGAGTCTGGGTTTTGCACGTGTTTTGAATTATACTATAGAATACTTTACGTGATATGTGGTAGGAAAATTTGAAGTTGAGCGAACATTTGTAAGCAATACAAAATATAAATTCTTGATAGTTGATTGTTAGTTTGAATAAATTATTCTAGAACCCTTTTCTGATGGAGACGGGTGAAAAGACAATAATTTAGAAATTCCAAATCTGCCGCAATGTTTTGCCCCTAATTTAAGTTAGGCACAGAATAAGGTATAGTAAAGCTGGATGTAGAGTAAGGTTGTATTGTTTTGCTGTGTTTGTAAGTTCAGAGAATGTGATCCTATTATTAAACATGTGTGGGAAATTACCACATTATTCATATTTATTCCAAGAATTTAAGATTTTAAGGTAATTGTTGTAACCGTTTAAGTAATTAGACAAAATGATGGAACCGGACTTATCCAAGTGCCATATTATCTCACATGACGTATTTCGTTTAAAATCATGAAAGAGACTTAATTATTTCACGCTGCACTGATCCATGTGCTAATACTTAGTACCTACTATTTTCCTTGCGAGTTGTCAATCTCTCACTTTAGAATTTAGCGGAGTTCAAACGCAAGTTAAAAACGCGTTCTCGTTTTCTCAAAAAGTTTAAATTGGAACGTAGATCAATCTGGTTCTACTATCGCCAAATAAGATGTCATAAGTTCACAAAGGATTCTCTCAATGATAAGTACACAAAGAAGTAGAGCATGTAGTTAAAATCAATATCTGGAAAATAATCAATGCGTTACAAATACAGTAATACAATAAAATAATAATAATATTAAACCCATAATCATTTTCAAGTGAAGAGATACTCGTGTAGAACACGAGAGGCAACGCGACTTGAAATCTGCTGAAATATCTTACACGATTCTTATAATACACACATTCTACAGTATTTTACTGTCATTCCGAAAATAGTTTTTTATATAAGAACCATAAACTTAAAGTATCAATCAAATAAACTATTATTTAATTTTTATCGCCGTTTAAAAACCAAAATAATCGAGATTTGTTTCAGAGTTTAGCATAGGTATTTAATATTTAATGGTGGGTATAAAAATTAAATAAGAAGTAAATAAAACGGCAATTTTCCTGTTAGATCAGCAGGATATAAATAAATTGATGATCGCGACTGCGATTACAGCTCGAGGATAAACGGAATATCCAAGAGACATTACGAGTGTTTGGGAAAGACCGTGTATTTTATTATCTGTATCTACGAGACCTACATCATGATCATCTTTGGCTTAGTATTATCTACGATCTGTGATCGTTCTGTAGCGTCCCTTTGATTACATCCGCGCTCGTGGCTAAATAAAAAGATGCTCGAGCCACAGATCCGGTCACATTGTTTTGCAGGTAAAAAGAGTATAATAGTATCTTTATATACATAGGGAGAATATAGGTACAAATCAGCATTTATAAGAATGATATTGATCCACAAATCAGTCAGTATTACTCTATTGGACATTTGTAACTTATTTAGATTTTTGCATCATTCTTCATTTTATTTGTAATTTTGTAAAAATATGTCCAAGCTTTCACTTATATAACACTTTCACTTAGATAACAGTCAAGCCGATTAAATAAACAAGACGATAAATAATTTAAATGTCATTATAAAATTAATCATACAAAAGGGTTATTGTACATTCGTCACAAATTCGTCACGAAAAAAAGTATGTATAAATGGATAACCACGTGAGGAAAAGTGGTCCTACATGGTGCAATTGTTTAGGTATAGAATAAATCATAGTATGTTTAATTGTACCTACAAGTTTTAGGTAGCTAGATTCCGTGAGATATGCAAAATAAAACGTGTTTATAATTACTTCTAGTATATGTATAATAGTCCCAGCTTATCTGATAACTTACATTGATTACATATTATCGATATTAATAATCAAGTAAGTTTTTAGGCCGCCTGAAGGTCTCTGACGTGTGTTGGTACTTGTTGTCATAGGACAAAAATTAAATAGTCGAAACCTACATTTTTTAAGTGTCATTCGACCCTTAAGTATATATGGCGCTTATTATATTTATTGATTCTATGTGAATAATAGTAGGTATATCCACTAGCTATTTTCAAAACTGAAACATTTGAATTTTAGCCAATCAATGTGATACCTACAGTTATATCACGTGTTGTGTAATGTGCTAAGTTTCAATTTAATAGCTAATCGAAAATTCTTCAATAATTTCATTACGCAGCCAATTTTGCAATTACAAAACTTTACGATAACAAAAAATAATGAGGACGCCATCCGGCACTATTTCAAATAAATGGCTACATCGAAACAGCTTGTAAGATACTTTTTAGTGACAAAATATCTCCAGTAAAATGTACAACCAATACCTCTTGTATCTACATCGCCTTTCCATCATCATCATCCACAGCCTTCTTTATCCCACTAAAGGATTTGGGTCTCCTCTTACCATACCATCTGCATCTGTCCAGCACCAATGAAATCCAGGTTCGACCAGCGACTTTAAAATCGTCGATCCATGTCTCTGCCTTCCTAGGGTCCACATCGCTCCCGGACGACCAACGTTCCGTCATCACTCCATCATATGACAAAACTGGAATTCCACAATCTCCTATACTTCAGTAAAGCAATAAACTCAAAAAGTATGCCAATTAAATGAACAATACATGATACAGTCATTATGCTAGTTAAGCTATTAGTGTGATGAGTTAATGACCTCGTCGTGACGTTCACACCTCATGTGCTAAGCTGAAATAAGTGTAGCGTGTTAAAGCAACAATGCTTTATATGTACCTACTACCTACTCATATATAATGCATGCATGCGTTTACCAGTAAACTACGTAAACAAGTATTTTAATTAAAAGATGAACAAAAAATCCGCCGGCAAAATGTAGCCTTTGTAGTCCGGAAACAAGAGTCTAAAAGGACAACACACAATCGGAATACAATCGGAAATAGGTCAAGCCGTTTAGGCAGTAGGACTGTAGGAGGTACGAGTACATAGCGACAGATAAAATAAACATTATTGTGTAAAAAGAAGTATTCCACACACTTTTACCAGTGTCGTTCTCTGAATGGTAGGTACTAATAATATCTGCGCCATATGGACTGTATGTTTGACGAGTCCAAATAGGATCAGGATCAGTCACAATATTTACTTTTATTATTGAAATGCTATGTGAGTGACTTTAAGAGACAATAAATCGTATACTTTTCCATTATATTCTATTCATACGAGTACTTACAGCTACACCCAAAAATACTACCTTCCTTTCGGGCAGTCAGATAAATAATATCGTTTTTTGAACATTTAACCAATTAACTAATCGACTTGATTAATATTTTGTAGTTGCAATTCTTTGTTAAATAAACAAGAAAATACCTCTATGAAAATTAAATTGCTTTAAAATTCACCAGAAATTTTAGATGTTATTACAGAAAATCATAACAGTAAAATTAAAAATAACGAATTATCCCGCATTCCAATTAGCAGCGTGTTTTATTGCACTCTGTAGAATATTTAAATCAGGTCTTGCACTCAGTCTGAATATAAAATCTCCAATGACGTACATTTATTGCAAAATATTCCGGACCACATACTATGAAAATATCATAAAAAATCCAAAAGCGTTTCGATGCAGGCGGCTTCCTTGGATTTCGTACATCCACTCGCAGTAGGGAAGCACATGACAATGTGTCTATCCAAGGTTCATTAATACATTCGGGTTCCACGAGACTCGAGGAAAATTTCCAAACCGTTAGTCACAAATGTGTACCTAATTAATATAACAAGCAGAGGACGCTAATTAGTCGATGGATACAGCGTTCAGGCCATAGTACAGCACCGTATGGCACAACCATAAGATAATTTAAAATCAATAATTATTTGCATAAATTAAAATACCAGAAGCAACCTTTAAAATGTAATGTATGTACGGACAGCAGAGCAGTTGTGTCATGTGTCCAATTATTATTCGCGTCACGGCTCCAGCGGTGTCCTGCTATTGTGCAACCAGCATTGTTCCTCTGGGGTGTTGGCAATCTACGTCGCTCGATGCCATCTCTTTGGGTGCTTCTTGCTGCAGTTTGGGTGCTCATTTTCACACGCCTTAGACTTTCGTAGATATATAGACTGTAGAGTAGAGCATGGAAACTCCTACTTTGCTGTAGTGAAAAACGAAGTAAATTTAAAAAAAATAAAATTGCATTATGGAAGATAACCTGATTAGATCTTGGTTCTGCTAAGAACTTAATTATGAAATAAGATAATTATTTTATCCAAATTGGTTAATTTTTTGTTACAGTTAAATGTTATTATCTTTTTGCCGTTTTTAATTTGATTTTGGCGCAAAATACCGTGAACGTTCAGTAATAATGATAACTCAATAACTTGAAGTTAATTGCTTAATTTTAAGTTTTTCTGATAATAACTGTTTTATTTTATAAAATTGGTGAATTGAGAATTTTGAGGAAAAGTCAGTGTTAATACTTTTTATCGTTATATAATTATATTTTTTTCAAACATTTTTTTCAACAGTGAGAACAGTAGAGAAGAGAGTACAGTGAGTGCACTCACTGTACTCTCTTCTAGTTAGGAATATAAAAAAAAAATCTTTCAACGTTTAACAGTGTAACTCGTTGAGAAAATTAATTCCCAATGAGTAACCGTGTGACTCGTTTGGTGTGACTCATTGGGAGCCCACCTCTTTAACTGAGTTCCTACTTTATACTCAGGTACGTACATAACCTATGCTTCCATAACCAGCTAACATTCGTCCCGTAATGTTATTGTTTCAATTGAACCACTTCAACACCCAATTGTCTTGCGGATGACATATCCATTGAATTCGGGTGTGAACATCGATCTATATAATCCGACTTCGGTGGGTGTGAAGGTTCCCCCATCACCCCCTGTCGAAACGGCGAGACTGCCAAGCGTCAGTCTATACGGATCTTCAAATCAAATCACATAATCGCTACGAAATAATATCGTAAGTTTATACGATGTTGTGTTAAATGCAAGGAGTGTGTCCAACTTATATTATATCGAGAGCAACTAGTTTCAAATACTGTTTTGTAGTATTTCACTTTAGTTGTTTTAGTACCTTTATAGTTCGGAGTTTGTTTGTGTGTGAACAGTGTTACTATGATGTAACTTATTTGTTTGCTTTAGACGCATATAATTATATATTTTGTCACGAGTCTCATTTAGCCAAAATTCTGTTCGTCATCGATCAGGTGCTGTTCGTACACTAATTACTAATCAAATTATATTTTAACAAAACTTGGACATTCCGCTGCATTTTTCATTAATTTGACACAATTTTAAGAGATATTTGACTTCATTAATTTTTTATGCTTATAATTATTTGAAATTAATTTCAAGAGCTATTTTTAGTTTACATTCTTCAGAGATAGGAAAAATACCATGGTCTCTACTCTAGTCGTGTTTACGACGGAGCGGGTCAAGGTAAAGTTGATTTTCCCTTTGTTTTATATTCTGTATGTATAACAATATGACTGTATGGACGTTAAGGTTACCCAAACGCTTACAATACTGAATATATAATATTTTGAAATTAAATAATGGCGAGTAAGAGTGAATAAAGCAACAAGAAAGGAAAACATGGTAACGGTGTTTGTATTTTGTCGGCTAAAAATTGGATAGTAAAAAACTTAACTTTAATAAAAGACAAAAATAAAAAAAAAACTTCTATTTTGAATTAATTATAATGGTAATTGACAAAACGTTAGGATTGGAAATGTCGGCGCAAGTAAAATAAATTAGCTACAGTAAATTCTTACGCAAAACCATTAGTACGTGTGATGTGAGTCGACATAATGTAATGTTGAACAGTGGCTTCGGTACGACTTGCATGGTTGTACTCTTCTTGTGGGTTTTAGAGAATACCCCGAATAGGATAGTTATGAAGAGTAAAGTGTTATCCGTATTGCATCGTAGTGAAACACGGCGAAAACGTACTATTCGAGATGATCACTACTGACAGCCGCTATCAATCAATATATATAAAAGTGAAGGTCGTGACTGACTGACAGATCAACGCACAGCCTAAACCGCTTAAGCTACAAACTTCAAATTTGGACAAAAGTTTAATATCAAAAAGCGGACGCACACTAAGAAAGGAATTTGCCCAATTCAACCCCTAAGAGGGTGAAAAGGGGTGTTTAAGTTTGTATGAAAAATTTTTTTTTCTTTATGCTACGATTATCAAACTTTGCGAATATACTAAAGTTAAAAAAATAATTGACACCTATTTCAACATTTTTTAAAAATCAACCCCTAAAGGGGTGAAACGGAGCAATAAAGTTTGTATGAAGATTTTTTTTTTAATGCTGTGGTTATGAAACTTTGCAAATATACTAAGCTTAAGAAAATAATTGACACTTATTTTTTTGTTTTTTGAAAATCAACCCCTAAAGGGGTGAAACGGAGTATTGAAGTTTGTATGGAGATTTTTTTTTTGATACTGTGGCTACGAAACTTTGCAGATATACTAAGCTAAAAAAAATTATTGACACTTATTTTTTTGTTTTCTGAAAATCAACCCCTAAAGGGGTTAAACGGAGTGTTGAAGTTTGTATAAAATTATTTTTTTCCTAATACTTCGATTATTTAACTTTGCTATTGTAATAAGCTAAAAAAAATATTAGATACCTGTTTCATTATTTTTTGAAAATCCACCCCTGAAAGGGTTAAACAGAGTGTTGAATCAACGCATCAACATTAACAGATCAACGCACAGCCTAAACCGCTTAAGCTACAAACGTCAAATTTGGACAAAAGTTTTATACCAAAAAGCGGACGCACACTAAGAAAGGAATTTGCCCAATTCAACCCCTAAAGGGGTGAAACGGAGTATTGAAGTTTGTATGAAGAATTTTTTTTGATGCTGTTGTTACGAAACTTTGCCAATATACTAAGCTAAAAGAAATAATAGACATTTATTATTTTGGATTTTGAAAATCAACCCCCAAAGGGGTTAAATGGAGTGTTGAAGTTTGTATGAAATTATTTTATTCCCTATGCTACGATTATTTAATTTTGCAGATGTACTAAGATAAAAAAATAATAGATTCCTGTTTCATTATTTTTGGACAATCAACCCTTAAAGGGGTGAAACGAGGTATTAAAGTTTGTATGGAAATATTTTTTTCTTAATGCTACTATTTAACTTTGCAAATTTACTAAGCTAAAAAAAATAATAGACACCTAAGTATATTTTTGTTTTTGAAAATCAACCCCTAAAGGGCTGAAATGGAGTATTGAAGTTTGTATACAAATATTTTTTTCCCAATGCTACGATTATTTAACTTTGCAAATTTACTAAGCTAAAAAAAATAATAGACACCTAAGTATATTTTTGTTTTTGAAAATCAACCCCTAAAGGGCTGAAATGGAGTATTGAAGTTTGTATACAAATATTTTTTTCCCAATGCTACGATTATTTAACTTTGCAAATGTTATAAAAAAAATAGATACATGTTTCATTATTTTTGAAAAAACAACCCCTAAAGGGGTGAAATGGTGTAGTAAATATAGTACGGAGAGAGAATTGTAATGACTCACTGACAGACAACGCACAGCCTAAACCGCTGGCCGTAGAAATTTGAAATATGGAGGGTGTGTTTGTCTTGATGAGTAAACGTGTACCAATAAAGAATTTTTTTAAATTCTACCTCTAAAAGGGTGAAATAGGGTGTTAAAGTTAGGATGGAGAAGCATTGTTTTTGACGTCACGGTATTGAAACTTTACAAATATACGAAGCTTAACAAAATAACGAACACCTATTTCACCATTTTTGGAAAATCAACCCCTGTGGGGGTGAAATGGCGTGGTAAAGATAGTACGGTGAAAGAATTTGTTTTGATGCTAACTCAATGAAACTTTACAGATGTACTAAACTTAAGGCGGGTAAACAACATCAGGAAAAAATCCAAAACCTTCGAAAAGTCATATCCTCGAGGTGGAACTGCTAATTATCTCGAAAATTAAAAACATTTTTACCAAAGCGCCTGAGACTAAAAAGTCACCAAAATCTCGGACCTTTTTGGAGCCATTAAAAATAACATAGTCGCCTCAAAAACATGGCCGCCATACAAACTTTGAGGGTCTATATCTCCGAAACGGTTGAAGATGGGTGGGTGTTTGACTAGATGTCATAGGAGTTAGCAAGGGCTACTTGATGGTTGTGGCAAAAATCCAAATGATTCAAAATGGCCGCCATTATTTTTTCTACATGATTCGAGGGGGCTGATTTAGCATCTGTTTTGGCATCTGGGGGTTTTTGGGGGGTTTTCGGGCATCTGGGGGTCCCTGCTTCCATTGTATGACGCTTTTTACATGTTCTCAAAAAAGGAGGGTTAAATTAATTATCGGTTCCCGAGGTATAGTCCACGCGGGCGAAGCCGTGGGCGGAAGCTAGTAGTATATGTGAGTTAGTATTAGCCAAGTGGCTCGCCTTGGCTAGCCTCTGACATTGCATGGCGATCATATTATTGTTAAAGGATAAACAAAACCTGGGCCTGCAATTTAACGTGTCATCTGACACGTTAGTAAAGTTCAGTTGTAAATTGTGTTTGTGCGCCCCGGCCACCCATCCAAAAATCGTGTCGTGCGTTGCTTAAAATCGGTGATCGATTACGAACATCTAGTCGAGATACGCAACGAACGGAACAGCCATAGTCAATAGTCATAGGTATTAGGTAGCAGCTATGCCCACGATGCGGCTGTGAGCATCTCTGATACTATTTTTGTTACCTTCTGATGCTAATTGTGGGCTAGTGAAAGAGATAGAAACAATTGCTTGACAATCAGCTCATTGGACTATTAGGAATGCCTATATTAAACTGGAGATAATGTCACGAACGCTTCGAATAGTTAGACATGATCATCTACGAAACTAAAACGAATGCCACTGATGTTTAATTAAAAGTCAAATTACTATATGTAAGAACCAAAACATGCTTCACTCAGAACTTTAATGACTTCAAAGAAAATAATTCAAAATTTTTTTAGCTGTCAAACGACTCTTCAAAATATTACAAAGTTTTTGGGGCCTTTGTTTTAGCATAGAGCTACTTGCCTGATAATTATTTGCTAAAAATAAAATGAGCAGCAATTTATTAGAAAAAAATTGCAATTTATTTGGTTTTAATTGTTTTTTTTTTTTGCTGCTGTAAACCTTTAGGTATATCTCATTTAATTGTATCTCATGTTTTAAGAGACCTATAGTAAAATATGTATTATTGAAATAAAAAGGTTGATTGATTGAAAAGCATTCAGTAGCTGTGTTTGCAAAGCTTTGGTCTCTTATGAAGAAAAGTCAATAAAAACATAGAGTATTTCGTAGAGCTTTCATTAATAAACTACGAAAAGCAAACTGGCATCAAGAATCAGACCCAATATGAAAAAAAAAAAAAATCTTGTAATACGAGAATAAACAACAGTCATATGTCACGTTGTCAGTTTGTCATTGAATGTGATTTAGTAGAGCAAAAGCACCTGTTACGGTCGCCCCGATCGCGCACGTACTATCCGATACGCTATCTGCAGCGTCACGGCCGGTTGTGTCGTCGCGCTGTTCTGATAATAAGAGATGAGCCTCGCATCATAACTTATAGCAGCGTATATTTTGTTCCAGATGATCCGCTGACAACTGCGCATTAAGCTGCAAGTTGATTAAATCAAAGCCTGGACCCATCCGGCGTGCGCCCGCGCCGCGCGCCCTCGCCTCGCGCCACTCCGCCGCCGCTCGCAGCCGAACACGCACGCGTGTTTTGTGCTTCTCGCGCCGCTCGCGATACAAATAACTTTTGAGTGACTTACTAGTGAAACAATCAATAACGTTTATTTATTGTACGATCTTCGTCTCTAGTGCATCAGACGGAATTTTAATTGATACACCTTTTTATCGACGTTCTCTCTCTGCACACGGGTGCATTCAGTGAGTGTGGAGAAGGCTACATTCCAAACCGGTGGCGTTCTTTAATGGACGCGGTGTGTACTACTCTGTGTGTTTTATTCGTTATCGAAGTGACCGGCTAGATTTCGGTATCATTTAAGAAACACGGTTGTTGTAAACTTTCTCGAGCGGTTTAAACCTCCGATCAGAATGTAATAGCGCTGACAAAAAGCGAGGTCTATTCACTGTGTAAAATGGCTCTCGGAACGCTGAGTGAAAACGACCGCCACTGCCTAGATGCAGGCGCAAAAAGTCAGCCGGAGCGTATGAAAGACGCGGAAAAAGCCGAGTGTAAACCTAACGGACTGAGAGTGCGCTTCCTTGACGAGGAAGGCAAGACGGAAAGGATGGTTAGCGCAGACGAGGTCGACTGCACCGTCACGCGCGTCAAGAAAATACACATCTTGAAGAACAGAAGTTCGAGCGAGACAAGCATAATGCTACGGAATCCATCGCTCATGAAAAGGCGTTCCAGCTCCGAGCGCCGGTTCAGTAGTGGCAGTACTGAAAATCTTAACAATAATAATACGACTTCCAGCGAAAACCTGAATGGAAGGATTCTCATGATATCTGACGAGGACAAATTAGACAAGACTGATGAAACAGACCAAACCAAAGACGCAAACGGTCAGACTTTCAAGAAAAACTGTAACGTATACAGTGTGAACCAGGCCAAGACGCTGACGCCGGAGAGAAAGAAGTCCATACCGCTGCTGATGCCGAAGCTGTTGGGACACAAAGTGCAAGAAAATGGACAATCGAAATCGATCTTGCCCGGTGAAGTGTGTCTGGCAGAAGGTGCAGGGAAAGATTTCACTGCTCGAACCATCGGGAGACTTTCCCGAGGGCTCGGCAAACTGCTGCGAAGGACCAACAGTGTCCGCATCAGCGACCCTGATCCCGTGTACAAAGTGGCTTACCTTGGAAACGTCCTTACTGGATGGGCTAGAGGTAAGTCTTTCTAAATGTTTATACTTCACATAAGGGCTTTTGATGTAGAGATGTACGAGATAAGGGCGAGTACGATTGCCATTGGATCACTAATCCAAATATTTGCAGCTATCATAAGAATTCGGGTCAATGATGTGATAAGCGATTTCGTAAACGTTAAGAAAAGTAGGCCTTAGTATCGTTCCCAATGAAACGCTTGCTAGTTGTCACAATCCAATAAACAAATTGATTATGCATAGACTAGCTTTCGTCAGCAACACACGTTCGAATTACAAATTACAAAGTGTATTTAGCAACATAATTACAGCTGCCACTAGGATATTAAATGCTGCAGGAAGCGTTGTTGCAATCAAAGGTTTATCTATAATCTTTAGTAAGATTACATTCTCGAGCTGTTGGTTATAAAGTAACCCCTGTAACTTCTTGAAACCGTCCATTAATAACATTTTGTCTGTTAAATCAACTTTTTGCGGTGCTTAATAAGGACGGGCCGTCGATTAGTCCGTAAATGCGAACGTTGCGTAAGTGGACCAAGGCAAATCGTCCGAGCAAAACGATTCGATCTCCAAATTTAGAGATTGATTCCAAATTAACGAGCCCTTGGCGTTTTAAAATGGCGATAATTATCGAGAATCGTTGGTTATAATCGCATTGTTATTGTTTATGTTATGATTGATTTCAAATGGAATGATGTTGTCGAGTGCCGTTGTAACCTTTACTACGACTTGAGAGTTTATTATCTCAGTAGCTGTATTAAACAGCATCGCACTGCTAAATGGCAACTCTTGTTAATTTTCTACATGTACTTTTCTTTCGAAACACAAACAAAAGAGTCTATGTAAATAGCGTCTTCAAATATGTATGGACTTTCGTTGTCAGGCTCATGGCATGCGTCGCGGTTTGCTTTAATGATCGAATTATCTGAGACAATCGCAGTGAAACCTGCAATCACAGCTCACATGCTCTCTCGTGGGGTTTGTTCATCATCACAAATGAGTCAGCAGCCTATTACCAATTAAATGCTAGCTACAATTTTGTCTGCTCTATAATCCGCCTAATATTGTCTACGTAGCATTAATCGAAATACAAGTTTTATACTAGCTGATCATGACTAGCTGCGTCTTGTAGTTTTACCTACTACCCTACAGAAACCGTAAATGTTGTTTGTGTTGTGAAGCTCATTTATGAAGTTTTGATGTTGTGATTGAATTTTTTCACCAAATTGTTTTGAATAAAGTATCTAAATGCAAATGTTAGTGCTCTACATTTGTATTAGCTGAGTTTTGCAGCTTTTATCTAAAAGCAACTGTTTTTTCGAGATAAAAAGTAACTAAGGTGCTCTCCGAAGTCTGAAGTGCGTGTAAACTTAATTTTGAATTTGATAAAAAAAAATACAAACATCCGAATCAAATTAAAAACGAAATCTGTTCTGATGATAGAAAGTTGAGTTGTAACGAAAAAACATACTCGTATTTAATATATACTCGTAAGAGTGATAAGCTAATTGAAATGATAACCTCAAAGAAGATAGCTTTTGACAGTAATGGAAAATTCTAATCATCCATTGAACTTTGCTCACTGCACTAACAGCAAATGCGAAAGCAAAATTCGCGTCACCGCAGATATCGAATGGATGGTACTGCAGGTCAGACGAGTGGTCTCGGCTCGGACAAGCCAAGAGATAGTGAAAGTTCTGCCAAGAATCCTGATGTACTTACTTTTACTACATTTCACAATGTACCTATTGATACCAATGGTGAGGTGATTTAAAAGTTGAAAGAACTATATAGTACACGATACGTATTGAGTTTTCAGAGACAGTGAAAGTTGTGATGTCTAAATATTCCAGCTCGATTTTCACTTTGTACAATAAATTTCATAAAATTAAAGTTGTATCTCTCAAGTGAACTAGAAAGTACAAAAATCGAATTGAAAGGATTTCAACAGATTTTTTATACTGAATGGATAGTACCTAAATATTTTTTTGAAATTTTACTAGAAAATAGGAGTGTCAGTACAATTGTCACGTATTCTTTTGAAGCTTCACACTTTATCATTGTCCAGTGCTTATGTATGGAATCTTGCACCGTTATTCTTTGTACAAAGCTCAGAGTAATAAACTAATTCTAATTATGTGACGTTTATTACAATCGGCAGCACGTTTTTACGATCTCCTAGTTATGCAGTATAATCTAATTATACAAACCCGGACATAATATATTATACTCGCGTAAATCTTGTGCTATGTTTACAACTTTGCTGACATTTAGCTCTGATAATGCTCTTTTTAATGCAACTGATTACTTCCCTACTTCTTTGACTGGCATCAGTTTTTGTAGTAGCTTTGTAATGATTGAATCGTTTAGGTATACGAAACTATTTTAACATCATCTTCGAATTTGACGTCACTGGGTAAGAGATGAGCTTTCCGTGTTAATCCAACAGCTTAGCTACTCTAATAGACGTCACAGTTATATAGACATGTGGTTCAAATTGTTAAATCTTATCTCGTTAATGTTTGCGTTTGTGAGATAAGCCGGCTCAGCCAGGAATGCGAAGATCACGGTTAATTCTGTTATGATCGTAATTCGCCGGCTTAATGACATTGACTGGTGAATACGAGTCAATCGGGTTCGTTAATTGACCGCATTCGTAATTGCCTTACCAGTTGTGCCCTGCGGTAGAATCTTTCGAAATAAAAACTAAAGATAAGATAGTAACCTGACGACCTGTTTGGTTTTTAGCTGAAAATTAAACGGACTTGACTGGAGGTAGACTACTTGATTCAAAGAAAGTTAAAATGGTATTTATTTTTATTTCAATAGATTTAGCCATTACCACGTGGTCTGGAAACAAACATGCACGCAAAGATGGAATGTAGTTTAGCGGGAAATGTGATTAATGGCGCACGTCTTTAAGGTAGAGTTGATGTAATTTCGTGAAATGGAGTAGTAGTGTCATTGTTGTGTAATCAATATTACTATCCAATTATATGTTACAGGTGTCACGTACACCTTCTTGGTACTATAAAAATGAAATTATCTTCTTTGACAAAAATTAAGCTTCTTAAGAATGTGAAATGGTAACAATTATGTATACATAACTTAAATATTTTATAATTAACATTTTTTAAAATAATATAATAGAAAAATATTAGGCATCTATTATTTAATTCGTGTCTGAAGAACACAGTTTTTTACGATAGATTCAGTTTAAATCCAGAACAATGATATCCCACGATTTCTCATAATATTTAATTATTAACCACACAATCATTAAATTCATACAATTTCATCAAATTAGCATAATGCAAATGGATCATTATAAAACATTTGATTAAACCAGATATTTTAATTATTGAATGTTCATTTTAGTGTTTCTATCTCTACTGTAGGATTTTTTGTGGCTTTTAAAATTCAAACTGTCTATCATAAACCATTATTGTTCTATATATATAAATTTTTTATATTGCGGATACATTTTTTTCAATTTGTGAACGAATATCTCGTATCTACATATTATACTGTTTAGTTTTGTTCACAAAGTCATCAATAATCGCTTCAGACTCAAAATAGCGATGATTTTTGGCAACGGCGTGTTGTCTTAATTGTCGTGACGTAGGTCTTCGGGGTAATTTACAACATCATCAAGCCCTCACGTGTCCTCGCCATGTGGATCGTAGAAAAACGCGTCATTGTTTACTATATCAATAAATATTAGAATAAAACATCGCCACGCAGCTTATAATTCGTCACTATTTATTATATTTTGTACTTGCTTCGTCTCGCGCTATTCTATAGGAATCGTTAAAATTTTCGAGATAAAAGTAGCATATGTTCATTATATTCAGCACTAGCTGTTCCCTGCCAGGCTTCGCTGTGATAAAATATATATATATATATATATATATAGCCTATGTTACTTTGGGATAGTAGCATTCGAATGGTGAAAGAATTTTTGAAATCGGTCCAGTAGTTTTTGAGTTTATTCCACACAAACATACAAAAATACAAATCTTTCCTCTTTATAATATTAGTATAGATATATTCATACCATAAATTTTGGTAGAATTATGTTAGTTAAAAAAAATAAAAGGTAATCTTCGCCGTCATATTGGTCTGATAGTATCGTATCTTGGGCTTGTATCGACGATTCTTCAAACACTTCCTTGTGAATTTACAACTTCAATTCTTGAGAAACCGGTGAACGTTATCACTGATTGCGATTTATTGGGTTTTATTTTATGTTCAGTTAAAGTGTGCCCGATAACGAAGCTTACATTTCAAAAGTAAATGGATTTAATCACAACAGCTTGTACGAAATATGTCACAATAGCTATTTAGCTTTTGTATTGACATCACTTGGCTTAAGAATAGCATTGCCAGACATTTGCTTTCTTATTAGCAAAATTTTATTGTTAATCTGATTCTTATTCGAAACGTTATCACCTGATATTCTACCGTCACCGGGGATCCAGCCACCTGAGTCCCCTTCGACGGAAGTTCGCCTCAGGTCTTTTCTCTCATTCATCACACCAATTTAGAGTTTACTTTTGTGTCTCTATCTCGCTCGCTCGATTTTTTCGTATCACATTCCAAGCATCATTGTTTGGTCGCTCCCACGACACGCTCGGCGGCTTCTATAGAACCATTCGGTTTGCTAACACCATGACCTCTATAGCTGACGTCAAACAGTTTACATTCCTCCAAATTATGTGCTTGTTTTCATTTGTCACCGGTTCCAACCGTTGCACTTAGACGTTCTGACAATGTTCTCAGAACATTTACGCAGTCAAGCGATTTAGATTATGCACGAATCTTTTAAACACGAATTAAACTTGGAAGCCGAGAAAGGTTTCTCAAGTCAATGTCGCATTTGATTAATCTCATCAATCTGAATTTTCTGAACTTTCTTTAACTTTAAAATAAAAGTCAAATTAGGAATGACAACGATTTTCGCGTTTAATTACGCGAACAATGTCGTCTGCCTATTTTTTTTGTTAAAATGACAAATGTGTTTTTTTACACAGCACAACAAAAGGAAGGAATGACTGATTTCGTGGACAATACCGGTTTTTTAAGATAAAAACTTAAGAAGAAAATGTTTTAAAAGTATTCCTAACGAGTATTAAAAGGGGCCAGAGATAATTGGCTTCTCGGAGACTTTCAACGGCTTTCGAGTCACGGTTTGATTGTAAAATAAAAATAATGAGCGGTCTTATGTCATGGCTCCGGCGTCATGGCTTTATTCTGATACAAGTTGTAGCGAAGTTTTGTTTTGAGCTCAACTTTTTTAATCCACTCGATGTTTCTCTGCGCTACAAGTAAGTTTATAGCTAGGTGGGTAGGTGATAGTAGATGTATACTAGTAGAACTGTATCGATACTCGAGTAGCGGTTATCGGCGGGTTGTTAGCCTATATGCATACATAACACGCACAGAAAAGTTGCTGGAGAATGATCAGTTATTTGCATATCCTGTACTTACTACCAATACGAGTATCTGTGGTATTAAGTATGAATGAAAGAGTTAGTTGGATTGTGAAATAATCAATTACTTAGTAGAGTTGTAAGAGGCAATCTGTAAAAAATGTCGTAATATAGTAATTACTGTAATTAGGAAAGACTGGCCTGACTTAGTTTTCAGGTCTCAAAAGAAGGTTTTCAGGTCTAAAAAAGTCTCAAGTTCGATTCCCTGCGGGTCTGATGATGATGTGTCCTTTGGTGTATTGTCCGTGGGATTACCGACACCTGTTAGGGACTAGGGAAGTATGAAGTGAACTTAATGACACGGTTTTTTATGCTTCAATATTTTTTTGAATCGAATAAATAATTACGTACGTTTTGTATAATTAAAGTACTTACCCCAAAATATCAAAACAAAAATTATAAGAAAAAATAATTTAATCAGCGTTTACTTGATAATCTTTTCCGTGTCTCTCCAACTCTGCCTTGATTTTTTTGTCTACGTCACGATGTTATAGTGCTCGTTACGGACAAACAGAGTTTTTGAACCTTCCACATTGACCGCATCGTTGCCGCTAGAGGTCAGACGAGCAAAAATTGAATCTGCTCCAGACCCTTTCAAGGCTCTACTAAAGCTGACGATGTATGTCTAAAGTAGATTGTCTTCCAGAACATTTACTTGTAAACATGCAAAAAACAACTAGGAAACACCAGTATAACATATTAGATAAGGTAAATAATACTGCTGTCTAGAAATAATTAAATAAGTAAGTAAGTAATTCAAGTTTGAGATGAGATTGATTAATAGTAAAATTTGTGTCACTAATTTGGAAACATGCTGTCAAGAAATATTGTTTGCTTATAGCATACGTACAATATTTCTTGCTGCTATTTCTTTTTCTTTATTTCTTGCTTTCAAGCTGGTGAACTAACCTAAGGTACGATATGGGGAAGCATTTTATACGTTCCTATCGACGATACTATCGAGGTACTCGTATATTATGTTTGTACATATTTTTTAAACTTTTCCTTATGGATTTTTTATTTTTATTTATGCTTTATCTGACTTTTATATCTAAATCTGATTGGCATTAGCCTTAATCTAAATAAATGAACATTTTATTATTTTCAAGGTGACAAAACTCTTAAACGTAATTTTGTTTTATACTAAGCCGAACTTTTTGAACTTATAAAATGAGTTTGCTAAATCCACGCGGCGGGAGCAGGGAAATTGAGTTTCAAAGAAAACTTGAAGGAACGCGTATCCTATATTAGAACGACGAATCGAATAATTTAGTTTCGAAATATTTAGGTTCCGAAAATTGTGTAAAACTCTTTATACAAGAATTTTGTAGTAAAAAGAGTAAATCTAGACTAGATCCTAAAGTCTATGCATCCATATATCTAAAAATCAAAATCTGATAATTAAAATTTAACATGGAGATGGAGAGATACGAGTATGTGTATATGATGAGAGATTCAATTCTCAGGTAGCGTATTAAAAATAAAATAATAACGACTCGCTTTAAAGAAAAATAAAATCAAAAGCAAGTCAGACATATCGATTCTATTTTACCTAACTCCGCGTTCAATTTCAGACGATTTACGCCCGACTAGCCAACAACAGGCTTGTTAGAGTTGCATTTAAATATATTTGACTAAATTTAATTCAAGCTCGTAGACTTTTCACAGCCACTGGCTCGGAACAATTTCTAGTTAATTGTAAAGCAGAGAGTAAGTTCAGTGAACCGAGGGCCAGCCCTCGATGTTTTGAAAACAAGCTTGTTTTGAAACCACTCAGGTAACCCGACCCAAGCCGGGCCCGACATTGCCAACAAATAATAATTAAACATTAATTAAGATTAATTCGGAAGATGTCCTCTGAATTAACATCTGAATTAGGTACAGACAGTTTCGCCACGTGTATTTCGTAAATATTTTTGAGGGTTTGTTGATGTATTGTTTGCTGAAAATAATTATGAACAGTGTCGTTGATTCTGTTATGAAATTGTTTCAAAGAATTTGGTCGAACAAAATGCGCGTTTGATAGCATTAATTTCATATATGTCAAACACATTAATTAATGTTATCTATCATATCGGGCCTGCTTATTAACGGTGCTTAATGGCAAACGATTGACAAACGTCATTTTAATTTCTGCGCAATACAAACATGAAGTGCGCAGTACTTAGTAATGAGACCTAACTTTACGCAGGTTTTATTTAGTAAGGCCTTGTTTGACTCAGACCCGCTTTGGTAGAACGAAGTTTTTGGGCTTAATCTGTTAGAAGGTAGTCAACATTACACGTAGGTTTTATATTATTTTTAATGAATAAAACTTATTGCCTAAAATGGGATTTTTTTTTCTTCTTTAATTTAATCATCTACCGGAAAAGTATTTCAAGTGTTTATCGAAGTTCAATGTGGTCTAAGTATGTACGAACTGCGAGTCACGCCTCAAACACTAATAGAGCAATTAAAGAAACCGTCATTATCTCTTATCAAATTCATTAAAAAAGTGATATTACGAGATAAAAATGGATCTATTAATACACCTTTGCCAGTTATTCCACCGCCCAGCAGTAATGTGTAAACATTATTGTGTTCCGGTTGGAAGGGCATTGTTTCCAGTGAAATTACAGGGCAAATAAGAGATTAAACATCTTATATCTCAGGGTGACAAGCGCAGTGCTGTGCCGCGCAGGGTCTTGAATTCTGAGAATTCAAAATTCTGGGTGGCACAGACCTGTTTATGGGCAAACGTGACGTTTAACATCAGGCGAGCGATTTGCTCGTCTCGTCTCTCAATATCATAAAAAAAAATACACCAATTCCTATGGTTAACAAGTTAGGTTCGAGCAGTAACGGTTTCCTCACGTTTTTCATAACGACTAATTACAATTAAAACAGTGGAATGCAATGTATGCGAATGTTCAGATGTTGAGTCATGTCGCAACAGCTTACGATTGTTTCGGTGCAAAACAAGTCATATTGCAACAATAACTGCAGGTGAAATAAAAATATTATTCGATTGAGTAAATAATGTACTTAGTCGACTGTATTGTGTGTTTTTCTGTGGGTTTTTTAAATTTACCTATAGTTCGTGGCACGCATCGGCATAAAAAAGTAGGCATTATACATTGATGCTTTTGATGGTTGTAGGTTTAAATCCTGCTTGTTATCGTATTTTTGAACATACCGCTAAAACAAGGTGTCTTTGTAGTATAAGATAATCCCAAATCTCAATGTAAAGAACTACGTAACAAAATCCAAATATTTACTTATTACTAACTTACCAGTTATCAAGATCAATGGTGTAGCAGTAGAGTTAAAACTTTACTCATGACTGGAGGTGTCTTAGCTAAGTACAAGTAATCGAAAAAATCATGTTTCAGTAAAATAAGGTTCCATTAGCTCAATTATGGTCACATACCATAAAATTAAAGTAGCTTGCATGCCAATACCACGTGGCACTTTTATCCTGCGTAAGCGCAACGCACGGGAATACACGATACTCTCGGGAATAGATACACACGTACATAATATTCCCGTGCGTTACGCTCACGTACCTAAGTTCTCTCAAGTAATTAATATTCTATTGTTATTGATTGACCAATTTACCTTTTAATTCGGACTTCAAATTCCAATTTACTCGTATGTATAGTAATCAAACGTTAATTTTACTGCTATTATACAAGAACAAAACGATAATTGTTGCGCAATTAATTTAAATACTAGTAGGTAGGTATTTATTATTACCTAAAATATGACCTTGGTTGTAGTTGGAGACAAGATATGCAAATATAATGTATAAATATAAGTAATAAATTATTTGCACAAGTTATGTAACTTGTTTGTAAAAACATATCTAATCAACCTTTTCTAAATATGTAATCCTAAAATTTTCAAGATTTTAGAATAGATTCAAGATTTAGAAGTTAATTATGAAAATTGAGCACAAATATTTGTATTATCTAAAACTAGTTGTGATGATTTATTTAATGTTTATTTATAGTTTCTGTATTTTTGTGATATTGTCAATTTGAATATTAATGATAGATGGATATTGTTTCTGATGTAAAATGATTAAAAAATAATGCAGCAAAACCATCAAAAGTGTTAATAATTTGGGCATACATTTTAAATATCCCTTTTTATAAAAGCAGTAAAATTAATGACTATAATTTATAACTACCTATATCTCGATCTCGCTTCACCGGTTTGAATGATCCTCGAGTCGAAAATAATAATAATATTATGACCGTCAAAGTTCAGTAATAAGTACCTAATAGGTTTTTAAGCGTTAAATACCAAAAGCCAAACGAAATTAGTACTAAATCGCTTCTAGGTATAGTTGAGTTTAGATTAGACATATATATTTTCGAGCTTTTAGAAACCTGAAAAACATGTTTTAAGATTAAGCTTCAATTAAAATGGTGTTGAGAGCTAGAGTGCTAGACTAGACGTAGTTTTACTATTCGTTGAGAGTTTTTTTTATGAGGAAGATTTAGGATTTCAGGTTTATTTATATTATGAAAATACTTGATATACATTATTGCTTCGACAAATTACCCTCTGACTTAGGTTATATGGTATAACCTATGTTGTCAAAGAAATGAATTTAACGAAGCTGCGGCGCTTATATTATTTTACTCACACAATCACAGAGTTCCGGTAGTGCGAGTGAGACGGCATTATTAGCGCCACTTCATTCAGATTCGTTTCTTCACTGACGCGATTTATACTCCTATGTATTCCAAGCATACTTTTGATGTCAGTGTGTGGAAATATCGCATGCCGTAAATTATATTATTTGCGAGAAACATTATAAAAACTGAATGACAAAGTAAGATAATATATCACTATAGCAACTGCCGTATATATATTATATTTTTACTGCCTATAAAACATGGAGTCTTATCAATAAGCCAAATTAACTAGGCGTCAAAGTTCAACATTGTTGCGACTATCTTGCTTATATTTTGTAAATAATAAAGTGTTAGGTATGTATGAGACGTTTTTATCAGACTAGGTATAGATTTAATTTTATATATTATATTGCAGTGTGTTAATTTAGTGTAATGATTCGTAGTTGGTGTTTGAAATTCAAAAATGTTGTCAAGCAAGAGACATAATATCAAAGTTTGTCTCTCAAATTCTGTGTCAAAGCGCGATGAAGGCGCCGAATAACCTGTTCGATGAAAATAGATCGTCGAAATATTTTTTTTTTTTCTAAAACTGATATGGATTGGTACCTAAGTTTTGAATTTAAGTTATTTTTGTTTAAGGATAATTTTTACTCCACGACCGATTATAGCAAAATGAACGAATAAAATCACAATTATTATTTTAAATGCTTGGGGTGAGTGTGCCAAGTTTATAGTTTAACGTGTTTCTTTGCACTACCATGAATGAAATTCTGTGAGGAAAAACATATTTGTAAGACATTTTTTACTCTGAAAACTAACGTGATTTTTACACATTTGCACATGTTGTAAGATACTATACATAAATTCGTAACCTGTCTTGTTTTTAATCTATATTATACAAGGAGTGAATACATAGCATTACGGGTTAGTATTTATATAGTGGTTGTGTTTAGAAACTGCAGTTAAGTTAGTTAATCATTAACTGGAACGCATAACTAATCGAATGCCTTCGGTGCGGCTACGTCAACTGTCGACTCGGGCAATTTTGTGAATTTCTATTATCATACTATAAGAAAAGATAAATATATATTATAATATTTTTAAATTTAAAAATTGTTATTTAACGTTGAGTAATAATATTTTATTAATCTTTACTTTATGACGATAAAATTTCAAATGCTGTTGTTTTATTAAAAAAAAATTATTTAAAGTCTCGTAAAGCATACATTGTTTCGTAATACTTTGTAAAATAGTATTTGTTTTGTTGTAAAGCAGCTGATAAAGCTTCAGGTGTGTTTAATAATGACACAGAAAGAGGTCGAGTAAGACACGTGCATTTGATCTCGAATGCATATTAATTTAATCTAAATAATAATAGGTTTTATTACAAATACATACACCAATGTCATCAAGACTGAAGAAAAAGTCATTGAAGAACCGTGAACGTGTTATGATAAATTATATTCATAATAATTTAGTTATAACTTGTTGGATGTAATTGTTTAGGTACGTGTAAAAACATAGAATGAGTAGATTTACTACAAATAAAAATGTAAACATATTATGATAATTAAAAAAGTACCAAAAATGAATTTATTACGAAAAAATGTTTTTTGTTCTTTTTAAATCATCCTTTTAGAATTTTCTATTGATTAAAATGAAAATAAGTTTTAAAACCTTTAAATATTTATATTTAAAAACAGTTTATGTAAATTCTAAATGACAAACGTTAATGTGGAAACAATTTTGTTTCCTGGGGTCGTGCCTCCATTACCCTCCTAAAATATAATAAGTTCATTGTTTCTACATGTTTTGTACGCGAAACACGTTTAAAGTAGAAAAACATCAGTAAACAGTTTCAATTTATTACCAGTTTCATGAGTTTTCATAAAAATATTACGCATATAATAATTTACTTTTTTACTAGTACTTTGTTAACAACTACAAAATTTAATGGGCTGAAAAGAATATTAACCAAGTGAGTGGGAATTATAAGGATGTTAAAATACACAGCACCTAAATTAAAAAATGTATATTTTGTATACAAAAACAAATGAGCTACTATGAAGTTAAATCCTACCATAAACAATAATTGGTTAATTATTCCAGCTAGTGTAATAAACACTAAAAGTTTATAATAGCAAAAGAACTCTACAAACGTGACTGTACATTCACGTGTTGACGTCGGCACGTGAATAATACAATATCAAGTCCACTTTGCATAAGAGATGAGGTTTATTACTACCATTTAAGAACTCATCTGGTAACCATTAATCAAGGATACAAGTTCCCATTAAAATAATCGAGGCAGTAGCCAATTTACAAAAAAAAAAATGTAAAATTATTAAGACTTAGGAAGCTCGAAACAACCTGTAAACGATGAAAAATATTTGGCAGCATCTTTAATTTACTTTTTTATGTTTTTCTTTTATTTTGTATGCCTACTTATCACGTTCCCACAAGTTAGGTTTTTTATACACATCTAAGTTATAGTTGCAAAAAAAAACTTTTTTTTTTCAGAATAAAAACCCGTTTGCTGGCATTGACATGATGTATTAATTCGTTTTGACGAAAAAAATGGCTAATACGTAATATGTATAGGACAGGTATACAACATCCTTGTGGTGATATGTGACCACAAAAAAGATTAAATACAAATGTCTAGTTTTTTGGTGATGTCTGCGGTGTATGCAGGCTAACCCCCGTCCTTGCGCGCGGTCGTCGGCACACATACCGCGAGCCGGCCGCGCGCCGCGCTGCAACTGAACGATTGGTAACGTTTAATGGGACGACTAATGCAGGATTTGGGTAGACCCTCCTAGAACCTTCTAGAACTTTCTCATAGGTAGATAAACTTTCTGTTCAGAAATTTCAAGCAATAGGACAAAAACACTGCGTACAGCACACGCGTTAAATATCGCGTTTTTACTTATGTACACCCTGTGATTTCAATTGCATTTTCCGTGATATAAAGTAGCCTGTCCGTTAATTTAGGATGTAAGCTATATTCATACCAAATTTCATTCAAATCCGTTTAAGCGTTTTTTTTTCGTGATTGAGCAACAAATACCATGATATCAATTATCCAGACTTGGACATTTTGAGATCCAAAATTTGACATTAAAATATTATAGTAGGATTGGACCCGAGTTTAGATTACAGGCATGGTAGTAATGCGTACATTTATTTCTGAGACGTAGTTGGTACAATACAAACACAAAAACTTGAAATTTTAAGCGAAACGAGTCGTGAACTCTAGCTGTTTGCATAATGTTTACTGGATAAACTAAGGTGTACCCAAATATTTGATCTCCAGGCAAACTCATTAAGTTTATTCTTGTTTGCAGAAAATCTTTTTCGTACATTTTTCATTTGGTAATTTTTTTGCCAACTTAAAAAATTGACCGATGTCATCCTAAAGTTTTTTTGTAATTTTAAGCTTTTTTGCAACCAAACGAAATACGACTAATATTTAAAATTGTAATTAATAAGATGTTGGCTTTATAAAGGAAGCTCTTATTTAAGTTTCGGTTTATTTTTAATTTAACATTTGATACCATTCAGCCGCCAAATTAGTAAAACTCGTTCGCTGCCGGCGATCGGGGACCTATTCTTGGCCGCTCGAGATTATCTCCGGCTCCCTCACTCTGATGACATTTGTAATGAGAGCGACAGTGACCGAGATATCTCACTCGCCAGAAGAAGGCCCCAGCTCAGAGCAGGCCGAGTATGGAAGTAGTGAATAAGTGATGTGCTCTTTTACTCATTGCTAATATTGCTATACATTTCGAGACTAAGATTTCTATAAAACAACTTTGCAAGGTATTGGTTACTAGCTGCGGTTTCACACGCTATCCTACAGACCGATAAATAAAATAAATATACAAGATGTAACGGAAAGGTGTAGTAATAGTTAAGGGTGTTCTTCTACACGTCAAAGTGAACAACTTTTGTGACGCACACAAGTATGCTAAATTCCATTTGCATAAAATATAATGTTGGTAAGATTACGTTTTCAAGTTGGAAAACTGAATACATTTCAGTTGGTACACCTTGACCGTTTTATAACTAGATCATTGAAATCAAACGAAAAAAAAATACGGTTACTTGTTTTCTACTTTCAAAAAATAAGGTTTAGTTTTTTCTAGATTTTGGTTTAATAGAGTTCAGAAAAGTTGGTGTGTATTACCTGTCCCAAAAACATTCCGTTTTGAGCAAAACACATTACACAATCTACTTTGTTGTTAAAATATAGAGCTAATTTAAAAATCCTGTCCTCCTAGAGCGCAGTTCGTTGACTCTACGGAGGTAGAGGCGACATATTTACAATATAGAGTAGGTACCTATACCGTAGAGTAGATTAATGATGTCATGTTTTTCAATTGTTTACTGTAAACAATTGAAACATTTCAAAGATAATTTGGGAATTCAATAAAGTAAAAAGAAAAAACTCCCGACCAGCTAAACTGATTTTAATAAAACATAACTAAGAACCATCGCTAAAAAACAAATAAAAAACTACATCCAAATCAAACTTATAACATACTTTTTATACAAACTAACAACTTTTTTGCGTCGGGAGTTAAAAAGAAAATTAAAACAAAAGTAACGAGATATAAATAAAACAATAAAATTAGCAGATCCGTGACCATAAAGTCGGGTCGAGTCAGTCAGGTCCATGGATAATATTTGTCATTGGATCGGTCATTCTCAGCGGCGTCGAAATGTTTACTTTTATTATTATTTTTATACTAGCTGCGCCCCGCGGTTCACCCGCGTTTTCCGGGATAAAAAGTAACCTATGTGTTAATCCAGTCTATAAACATTGAACAACCTTAATTCCAAATTTCATGTAAATCCGTTCAGCCGTTTTTGCGTGAAAAAGCAACAAACATACTCCCAAACTTTCGCGTTTATAATTTTCACACGTACGTCGCATGGTTGTAAGTATTATTTTATAATTTCGATAACAAACTCGTTTATCACGCAGATTACCGTTATCTCTGCTCTAATATCAAATATTTTCAAATATCTTGGATAATTAACAGGCTGCCATTAAAGATTTTCGCAATGATATATTTTGTTATGAGCAATAATTATGAAACACTTTGTTTTTAAATGTTTTTGCATTTAATAGCGTGTCAGTGTTGTAAAAACATGTTCGAACAAAAAATGAGTAGATACTACATTTAAAAAACACTAAAGTATCTGTTTATCTTTTACTTCTGCTGGTTTTGGGTTAGTGTCAATCGTTGACCCAAAAACAAGCTAACTATTATTTTCAAAGCCTCCTGTCAAAAAGTACCTAAATCATAATGCATGCAAATTGAGGACACACAAAAAATGGCAGCTCAAAACCGTATGATGCGTTAAAGTGCACAAAAAATCAATATACCTACTTAGCCTTGTTTGATACGTAGCACCGAAACAAAGAAATTTCTCAGGAGGTATTTACGTCACCTTTGTCACGTACTGTTTCATGAAACCACGGTTCGAGATTTACGAGTACATAACGAAACGTAGATTATGCATAGACTGTACCTAGTCTTGATCGATCAACCTTCAGAAAAATATCTCTAAAGTGTCATAATATTTGGTTTCTCATAGATTACTATTTTCAAGTGTTAGATTTTCACCATCATTTACAGCCTCATTTATCCGTGTTCTGGGCAGCCTCTCTCTAAATGTGCCATCTGCCTTAATCGGATCCAGGTTCGACGCTATAGATTCTTAGCACCTATAATAATTTGGGACTTAAAGGGACTAACTTAGAGCACTCGTGCCTGAAACTTTGTAAAGTCTCTTAAGTGGTGAAGTCAAACAACTCTTAAGATTTTTTAACGGCAGGGTCACAAAAAATAATCTATTTGAGTTTTCTATGACATAAAACAAGCATTAGTAATCTATATAGGTAGTATAGTGTGTTGTTATTTTCAAGATTGTTTGTTGTTTTGATAGAAGTTTTTGTAAAATCGTGACAATATTATGAATGCTGCCAAAAGTTGATAGTTTGTATGCTGCCTAGAGGCTGCCTATAGATTATGACGCGGGTACTGTAAATGCGTCATAAGTCATAGCTGTCAGATTTGGAATTTTGACACGTTTTAATTAAATGTGTTAAATTGTTGGTCCGGTTAGACGACTGCTTACTCAAAAACAAGTAAAACAGGAAGCGCTGACGTGCGAGCAGTATAGCTATAAAATGTTACAGTGGACAAGGACAAAGTTTTGGGTTAACTGACATGAGGAAAAGTGAGAAAAAAATAAAGGGTTTTAGTAAAACATATTCTAATTTCTAGCATATAACATATAGAAAAATATAATAGAAATTGTAACTAACAAAGAATTCTTCCAAGACACCAAGGATGCAAATAAATTTTCGCAAATAAATTAATAACCCGAGAACAGAATATGAGCCCAGTATAGACAGGCCACACACACAAATTGATCTTAATCACAGCGAACCAGGGACTATTCTTGGGTGCTCGAGATCATCTCCCTCAGTCTAACTCTCATGACAATTCTAATGAGAGCTACAGAGACCGAGATAGTATCTCATTTGCCAGAATGAGGTCCCAGCCCCGAATTAGCAACGAGCGCGTCGAGATGCGTCTGCAACAGGCGCGGTGAAAGTGGACGGTATTGACGAGACCGACCATGTGCTGCACGCTGCACCGGACTGGACATACAAGTTTCGGAAACAGCTTATGAACTACAGAAACGGATATTTTTATTTCATTATCATCATTATTTTATCGCCCACTGCTGAGCATATGCCTCTCTTTTTGTACGCCACTCATTCTGGTCAACTGCCAATCTTGTACAGGTTCGACCCGCGACATTTACCCAACGAGCTGGGGACGACCAACGCCTCGTTTCCCGATACGCGGCCACCAATCCGTTTTTACTTACTGTAAAATATTCGTCTACCTCTTTCTTGGAACTACCAAATTGATAAATGCATTATAAAATACATAAGGTATGCAAAAGTAAAGTTTTACAATTTGTAGAACTTTTCATGAGAATTCATATACTCGTATTCACATGACCGATACATTTATGTAAATATGTTACTCGACCAATTCAAACTGTAATTTGCTTCATTTGAAATTTTAAATTGGTTGCCTAATAACAGAGCCAAACGAACTTAAATTTACTTAATTGAATTGTGAATTCACGCCCGAAATATATCACGAATTCAAAAGCACAATGTAGCTTGATGACGGCAGCCATCCGACGTGATTCTATTGGAATACGAAATTTATATGAAACTATGAAATAGTTTTTACATTTCACGTTGTTTCTTTATTAGGTAGCACGGCACTGTGATTTAACTTCTTTTGTGTCTGTGAAAAATTCTTCCAACGAAATGGTTTGGAAGTTTTTTCTTCACTCGTTCTTTAGACCTGGAACATTCGAAAGATATTACTAGCAATATTACTAGATATTTCTTTATTACAACACATTGTCTACCAATATGATATAGCTATCGATATTATTTGTTATTTCAAAATTAACATTCATTTTGTTGTGCTCTACGTATGGAAAAAAAAGAAAACTGGCAGCTCTCGCAGACCTGGTCTGTGTCGGGACATTTTATAAAGTGTCTCACGTATCAACTAGCTATCAACGGTGTTGGTTGTTCTTGACCTTTCCGACTAAGGCTGTGCTCACTGGATAGTGGATATACCAATATCGATGTTTATTGTATGCAACAGATGGCTTGCCGGTTTCTGAGTCACCTTATCTTATCAGTTACGTATATTTAAGGTTATTTATTTGATGTCATACATACTTATTGCATAACGCATTGATAATTAAAACTTGTGTGTTGTTACAAATTTAATGTGTATCTTTTATCATTGTTCACAGGTAAGCTTCTAAATGAAAAAGTTGTAAACGTAAATATTAGATTTACTTACAGGTAAGTAGGTACGCACGAAATATATGTTTGATGAGATTAAAAAGTAATTATTTTAGTAGATAAAACAAAGACAAGGAATGCGCATATATCAAATAAAAAAAAAACTCAGCTCTAACTACAATACAATAGCAATGTTACTTTATTGTAAACAATAATAATATTACTTTATATTCCACATTGTACAACATATTTATTATAGTAAACTAAAACTAAGCAATATTATAATGTACTGTATCTTCGATTTAAAAATAACTTCTAAACTTGCTATTTCATAGACTCCGAGTTTTTGCGACCACCTGTAATTTAAGTAGGTAAATAATATTAATCCCAATTGACATTAGTAGTCATAAACAGTGCTTATTACAAGTACGTACATGACACACATTTGGCACTCATTATCATTGAATGGCGCATTCAATTGTTGATCATCAAAGATAAAGTCCGAACGGCGGAGGTTCTGGAATTATTCCATAGAATTATAGATGAGTAGTAAATAGTAGGAGCTAGTAGGCGGCAGTTGACGTGTATGTACGTCCCATGCAATAGGTACTAATACATGACGTATGATTATGGGGTCTATGATGAAACCATAACTAAAATGGCGAAACCAACTGACTCTCCAGTTTATACAATTGACGTACCTAAACCAATATTCAAAATAATAATGGATCGCGTCAAAACCTTTCTGAATCCGATATAGATCTAAACACTATTAAATATACTTCTGAAGCAGAAACACAAAACAGGGCTTAATATTTTCTTTTTGATCTTTACCAAAAAGGTAACGCAGGTATCTTTGAAAGGCTTCGGGCGGTTTATTGCTAAAATTGCGTTCAAATGTTCCTTTGTCCTTTGTAAAATTAATTTAGCTTCTTTGATGAATAAATCATAGGGAATAATGCCTACAAAAATAAAGATCTCAAATACACTAATACGCATACAGAGCTCGCAACGCAACCTTTTTGGATTATATTCGAAATTTAAAATTGTGTTAGCTATTTAATTTTGCTTACAACAAGACAATCGGATCATAGATTCGTATGTTATGAGAGGACTAATAAATTTAATAAGCATACATAACGCTAATTTGTTCCCTTTGACTCTGAGATCTCTGCTCCGCTCGGTTACTAAAGGGCGACGCTTAGGGAAAAAAATGTTCATGTTTGTATTGTTGTCTTTATAACTCACTCGGAACTTGCACTGGCTTTTCCGTGATTGCTCATGTCAAGGGACGTTCAAGTTGCGTGTCCTTCGGTATATTTGTTCATGTTCAGAACCCTTGGCTCTACCTTTTGAGGCCAGTCCTTAGAAAATATTGTAAACAATAATTGTTTGTTTTTCCGACTTCAGTTTGCTTCCGTAAGCATTTCCATCTCTTTGATGTTTACAGTTCTGACGGAGATTGTTAGAAAATAATTTTAAACAACAAAACCTTTTTTAGACTTTTAATACAGACGTGACACAAATTTATTACTGTCTTTAATTGTAACATGTTTCACAAAAGTAAATACATTTTGCACAACTATTATGAAACATTTTTTGGTAGTATCAATATCTATAATCGGTAATCAAATTTACTATAGAAGAAGTCCAGTGAAAATCATTACAATTAAAATAATATGTATATTAAAACATAAACCTAGTAATTTATAGCATAGTTTAGTACTTAGCCATAGAACTTACCAGATATTTATTGCAACTACATGAAACCTAATATTTCCTCCGAAGCTTCAAACATAACAAGCGCAATATTTCCAACTAATTTCTAAGTAAACGTTAGAAATGCAAGTGGAAGGGCACGATTAAGTGGTTAATGCCGCTTCCTCCCGTTACGCTAACGGGACCGCGGCCGCTAGTGCGGGCCCTAATGAACAGCTCCGGACCTTGCAGCTCTCAGACTCACAGTAATTAGAGAGCTGCTTTTGCTAAGCTGCTTGCGAAATTCGCAGCTCGTCTGTATTTAGACTTACTCGTATATAACAATATCGGCCTTAAACAGGTACATATCTACGAGTATATGCACTATGCAGCGTTGCAGCACATACCTCAAACTAATTAACGAACTGCTCTTCTTGAGCTGCTTGCAAAGTTTGCAGCTCTGTATGTAGAGGTAGACTCTTATAACCATATTAGTATCTTATATACATCAATATGCAGCGTTGCAGCTCACAGCTCCAGCTAATTACCGAGTTGCTCTTGCCGAGCTGCTTGCAAACTTTGCAGCTTAGTGTATAGACTCAGATACCAATAGCAGTCCTACACACAGTATACGGTACTCAGTATTATCTTTTTATTTCTTGCAGCTCATGAACTCACGCTATCGCTCGCAGATCACTCGTAATTGTCCGGAGGCACACTAGCATGTAAATTAAGCTATTAATCTTGCTTTTACGGGGTCGACGCGTCGTCAGGTCAATGGTCGATACTGATTTAGGAAGTAGTTTGCTTCAGTTAGTCGTTATTTACGAAACAGATTTAGTTAATAATAATATGATATTTAATTTTATACGAAATCAAATCTTTTACATACATAATATTAACAATATAAGTAATAAAATTTGTTCTAAAAGCATCGTTCTTATTATTTGATCGTTATTAACAATTCAAAATTAGTTATACCGTAAGTTCCGTAATACGGTTCAAAACTTATTAGTTTAAAGGCGTGTTCTGATTTTGAATCTGAGCTGTTTACCTAAAACACCAGCGACTACATTATATTAACTAACTCCAAAAACAATTGCCTTTTTGAGCTTGAAGTACCGATTAACTAACTCCAGAAACAATTTCCTTTTAGTACCGAGTTTTACCCCATGACTAGAGCCGATAGGTACTCGTATTTATAGTCAGACCTTAATGATTGCATGTGGGCCGCGATTCGACGCGGCTTTATGAGAAATTATGCTCAATGTTACCCTTCTAGTATTCACTTACTTGCCGTTACATAAACTTGAAAGACTACGCTAACTGTTTGATTTGTTGATGTTACGTCGATGTTTCGAACTTACTGTGCTATAGCTGTAATTTTGTAAAAAACTAAGTAAAAGCGAATAAAATATAAAGAATATTACTATGTGGAATGTTTATGAGACGAAAAGAATGAAGACAAGAAATATATTTTTTTAACGGACGCGATATTACAATACGTAAAAGAAAATGAATGAAAGAAAATACTCGCGGGATTTGGCAAAGCAAAATAGGTATTTGAATAAAAGGAATGTCACAGACAATAACAATTACACGCTACAATCATGAATTCTCAAAATAATAGGAGATGTAATAGATGTCAATTATAATGTTATTGGTTTGGTATTGAAATGTGACATCATAATATTATGAAACTTTTATTACGTAATAAACACTTTGGTGTGAATGTGGCTTTTCAGTCTGCCAATTTACGAGCATTTTTTAAACTTTACCTATTAAAAACAGTTTTTTGTACAAAGTATTTTAGGAATCAAAGTTTAGTCATAAACATTGTTTTATACTTTCACGGTTTGGGATGTTCAACTTATTTTTCTATGAATTAGAGTTGCAAATATTTTCGATGCACTCGCGTGCACTATACTAAGTGTCAAAAGTCAAGAAAATGTTTAAGTGTGTAGCATCTATGTATGTCTATATAGACAAAACAATGCGATAAATACCGGCTTTATCTTTGGTCATTAAATAAACAGTATGTTTTCCTGCCTAGCTGTAGGTTAATTTATGAAAATCAACTATTAAAGGGACAGGAAAATTTCAACCGCAAGTTATTTAATATTAAATTTATGCATACCTACCTAGCATATTTATATAAACGTGTATAATGTACCTATAAATTGAATATACTGTTTTACAAAAACGTTTAATGGGACTGATACCTAATGGCTAAGAGATACAGGAAATTAATAATATAAATACTTTTGATGTCGGCAAAAAACTTGTTCTACTCGCGAAAGATCAAAGTAGCTGGTGCCGAGCTAATTCCGTGACATTTAATCTAAATTGATTCCCTTATTAAAACTATGTATTAAAAACAGTTTTCAAAATGCCGGAAAGTTAGCTAAGTTTTTATGTACGCTATATGCCATGTATTGGCAATAAATTATCATACTATGTCACATAAATCACATATCTCTAATAACAGACACATTATATTTTTTCCAATATATTTTTCTTACTAAATCGGAAAGAAATGTCAAAAATGCTCTATTACTTCACAAATGTGTGGGTAGACATTTGTAATGATCATAAAAATAATCGTTTTAGGTAAACTCTATTGCGCCTATACTGCCGAAAGCAATAAACTATAAATCAGTGGCAACATAACGTAGGCGACACGACGAAACAAATCCTCGATCCAAATATACAGGGTTATAAGGAAAGGGTATGCTAAGCCGAAAAGGACACATGGTACTCATCAATATGAACAACTTTTACGATGGAAACAAAACTGAAATCGCAACAAAACAGCTAATCCATAGTAAAATATCAATGACACTCACAAAATGCATAAAACAGCTGTCTTTTACGGTTTCAGGCTTGATCTCAAAGTAAATGTTGATATCATAATGATGAGCACTATGACCCCTTTTCGGCTTAGCAAACCTTTTCCTTTTAACCCTGTAAAAGCATATACGTGGGTGACACGAGGAAAAAATGCGAGATCTGAATATAATACGGTAATGAGAAAATAAATATCGTCCTTCCTTCACTGCTATCGGATTTCCTCGCCAATTAGGCACTTAATTAAGAGGACATGACTTTACTCCCATATGGGTACTAGCTGCGGCCCGCGGTCTCGCCCGTGTCGAATAGGAATAGTTATTTTTACGAGATAAAAAGTAGCCTGTGTGTTAGACTACATACTTACTTACATATACCCTATGTAAGTATAAGCTAGCTTTATTAAAAAAATAACTCAAATCAGTGAAATTGTTTTTAATGTGAAATATAACAAACATACGCACACATGCACTTGTTCAGGAACTCTCACATTCATAATATTTGCGTCACAAGATTTATTCAGCTACGAGGTTCCCAACTTAAGTCATATCATTGTGATAATGTATTTGTCTAAACAATAATTATATTATTATATTAATTACGTTTACCAGCTCAATGATCGTTCAGCTTCATTCTCTGAAAATGTGTATTCATATATACAGACATGACTGTACTTACTACAAATTTGTGATATCCTGTAGGTATGTATGTTCACATTTGCACTTTATTACTACAATAATACAACATACCATACATAATTATGACCACCGAAATAAAAAATCCTACGTCTACAATAATTTTGACTGTTTACTTTCCACTTATTTGAGCGCGAGTATTTTTTATGTCTTATTTTAGTAAAAACTTAAACAGTTCTTATAATTATTTTAGTAGTTAAAAAACCTCTCGGCTTGGTATGGTTCGTGAACGTCCATCTTGAAGCCGGTTTGCTTTTTGCCAGGTTAGTTAAACGATATCACAGTAATATTATTTATTATAGTAATTATGTACGAGCTTGATTTATATAAAACCTGTTTTATGTTAAATATCGGTATTTTATAATTTTAATAATAGAGTCTGTTATAAATTATGTTAATTTAAGTAAAAAATACAATAATTTATGTATATTATCTAAAAAGCACTAGGTACGCTATAGAAGTATAATTAAGTACATAAATTTTATTTATTAATCAAACGATTACAATAAAAACGTCAGGACTATTGTTGTATTTTTTAGTATTTATTCCATCGAATAACGTAATTAATCAAAAAGCGCAGCATACCTATTACATAACACCCATTATTATATCAAACGCAAATTGTCTGATAATTGAAAGAACATTCCAGAATAATCACTAGCGCAATAAATAATACATAAGCCTGGAACATAAGTGGGTGGATCATGAATTGAAGCATCAGCCCCAATTGGCGCATCCTGTTGGGGAGGGAAAGGTCTGCATGACTCCGACGTATGCAATGACAATCCAATAAGTCAGTCAACAAATGTCAACAATACATAACACAAACATTCCTTTTGTTGATAACATTTTTTGATGTACTTTTTTTAAAAACGTGAGTATTCCCGTGTTTAATTATAACAAAAATGTGTGAAAACCACGTTAGTTTCCATAGCAAAACTCTTTTTAAGTTTTTTTTATTGTCTACTTAAAAAAATATAGTAATTTGTTTTATGGTGTGCACAATAAATAATTATTATCCAAGTAAGGAATCAATCTATTTGAATCTCAGCTGTGAAATGTGATAATCTATGCGAAAATTTTCAAGAACAAACTGTGTGGCTAAATAAATTATGGTAAGAATGTACCTATTCAAGCAAGTTTGACAGGTTCTGATATGTCAAACAAAACTCATTAATCATTATTTACCGAAATATGTACTTACCTAAGAGGGTAATTAAATAATAGTACGAGCTTAGTTTACTTTAACCGGTGAAATTTTTTTTTTAGCAAAATTTGAAATTCTTGATCGAGGCCATTTTAGTAATTAGTAGGTATACAAAGTGTTGCTCCGATGATTATGTTTTTTCTTCTAATTCTGTCTCGTATCTCAGATATTCATTAGTTGACGTGCGCGCCTCCTTAATGGTTATCGAATGATTAATTGACCTTAATACGAAGTGATGTCGGTGATGACAGTTTAATTGTTATATCGATTTAATTTACAAATATGTTTGTTTTTCTGAGAATTACATATAAGCTAAGTGTAATTCTAAGAAAACAAACTACTTTTCATTCGTCTGTCTAGTAGAGTTTGACTAATCTATTCTGCTTCTTGGATCTTTTCAATAAAATAATTTACAGATTTTTATCGAGGAGCGGTTTAACCTCTCTAACATGAGACTTAGTAATAAATTCTCTTTTATCTAAAGACCTTTCAGAAAGAAAATAACCTTTAAAACTCGTTTCAAAAATTCCTTTTCCCGCCTTTTCCAATTAGCTACAAAGTGGCGAATAAATGTGGAGTCTTCGGAACTGCTCTTCTGTACAAATCCCTCGACTGCGAGAATGTTCAAATACATGTTCAAAGCTCAATCATTCGGCTCAGCGCCTCCTGTCGGCGGAGACAAATATTTTCAACGAGGAACGGTCCTTCGGTGACGTACTTTCGAAATGTTGGAAGCATTTATTGCCTCTCACACTAGTAGTTTCATTTTAACCAGTAGTAGGTAAGAGTATATTCCGTATATTTTTCTCCCGTTATACTATAAGTAACCGCAATAGAAGTACAATGGAATTTCGTTTATTGCAATATCATGAGGTTCTGTGTTTATACCTATAATGTATAATGTACGTACGTACGTACGTGTGTACGTTGGATAGTGTCCATATATAGTAGTTTCAATTGATGATCAATAATATCATAACAGACTTTAAGATCAAATATTTTATTTATTAATTCCATTTAGCGTGGTTTTTAATTCTAAGAAATGGAAATGTTTGCAAGTACATTTTACGGCTGTTTTTTTTTATTTTTTTGCAGTGATTTTAATTTAGATAAATTGTCTGTATTTTTGCGAAAATAAACCATTGTTTTACCAAAGATTTATGATACATTAATTTTTATCGGTAGTACAAAGACAAGGGAAACTGGAAAATAATTAATGGAAATGTAGTCAGTATACAGATCATAGTTAACTGAAGAATTATAATTTAGGGTCAAACCTTTAAATATAAGTAAATAATTGTCGACGGAATAGTTTTAAATTTAATTAAACCCACGAGTGACGTCAAGAAACTTGCTCTACTGGTTGTGGAGTGAACGTGTATGCAAATATAAAGTTTTTATAAGTTTTCTTTTGATACACGATTAAATGGATAATTAGAGTCAAAACAACATCTCTATGTATTATACATGAGATGTTAGACAAAAACCTTTTCAGATTAAAGATTGGCAAATATAAAAAGGGCTTTAGCAGAAAGTCTTCAGAAACCAGCAAGGCGAATGGAATAAGGTTAACTAATTAGCTTATGAATTTTATAGGGACCGAAGCAAAAATAATCCTGCATTATTTTCCAAGCACAAAAAAAATATCCGTGAAATACAAAGTTAATCTCTTTACTTTTGTTCCGATTGCGAAAGAAATATATAAAAACAACGATGATACTAAATCTTAAAATTGAAACTTTGACAATTGTATTAATATTTTATCTTTTTCATTGAACTTGGACTCGTCCTTCTACCGTAAAATAGTTATTTACCCAACGCCTTACACACTCTCTTTCTTTTTCCTCTTATGAACATAGTCGAGTATTCCAGCCACGATTTTCTTACGAAACGAGCCCGCGCCTGCGGTCATGGTAGAAATTCTACCTCTAGAACCACATGACATAACATCTGTAATTTGAATTTCAATAAATCAGCCAAGGCCGTCGATCGCACAGAAAATTCCATCAACTTGTAAGGTAAACATTATTAACTTCTTAATGATTAATGTGAATAAAAAGAAAGATAATATAGATGTTTATTTGCTTGTAACTTTACATGATCTTGCGGCTAAGCCATGAGGAATGAATTTGATTTGAGATACGTAATTCGAGTACGATTCATTCGAATTATGGGTTACATAACTTTAAAGGGTTTTTCGATACAAAAGCTTTAAGTGTACGGCGTAATAATTTTATGGTTTTAGAGCATTGTTTGGTCAACGATGATGTCAAAGCCTGTCCATGCATACCGAATGTTAAGTGTGTGTTTACATTGTTATATAGATACCTAAAACTTGTTTGAAATGTCCTAATGTTTGTTCATCACCTACTAATTTCATAATTAAGAAAACTACCTACATAATACCTTAAACACCTCGCATACTGATGAAGAGTTGTTACGAGTACAATTATTGTTGTCGACTTTCTACCAAAATTAAAACAAAACGGAAGTAGCAGCAACAGTAAAACTGGTCGTGTTTTAAATCATTTTATTGTTTTTAACTTCCTCGTTTAAAATAGATATTACGTTCATACCCGTGTTTATTAATATTATACACAAACACTATACATAGCACATCATGTTATCAAAAACAAGAGGCTTGTAGTTTTTACCGAGATTTGTATAGAGACCCTGTAAGGGCGATGCAATGTGTACGAGGCAAACATTAGCAATACCAAGTTCAAAGTCTACAGCTTTACGTATTACAAAGTACCTAATATGTGGTTTACATAAACATAAAATTAAAATAACAAAAAAAGTATGACGTACAATTTCTCGAATCGGCTGAATAAACAGCGATAAAGCTGTTTTTTTAATTAGGCAACTTCGCGTCCTAGTGTTAATGTATAACTGTTCAGCACTCATAAAACACATTGCCGTATTATTGTGCCAGGTTGCTGACAAACGCGAAATCATAAAAGAATAAAAAAAGAAATTTACACGTAGAATATCGCACAAACTTAACGTTTATTAGCGACTCGGTTTTTCATTATAATAATGACTTTTAAAATTTAAAGTTGAATATATTACGACGGCAAAACACTAACTATTTTTGCTGTATAAATATTTTTTCAATCAATAACTCCGTACGTTGTAATTGATGAGCGAATATCACAAAAAAGGTGCCAACAAGTCGACGTTTTTAACTTGATGATTACTTAATTTACGTCTACACCACGGACAGGCACTCATGGGGGCCTCAAACCAAACACAGGAAGTAAAAACTCTGTGGCGATGAAGTTGTAAAAAATGTGATAATACAACAGGAACTTACGAATGTAGTCATCGAACAAAAGTCAAGAGAACCTCTTACTGTGTTACCTTCTAGGTAGAGATACATTTTATCTATACTAATATTATAAAGAGGAAAGATTTGTATTTTTGTATTTTTGGATGTTTGTGTGGAATAAACTCAAAAACTACTGGACCGATTTCAAAAATTCTTTCACCATTCGAATGCTACATTATCCCAAAGTGACATAGGCTATATTTTTTTTATTTTTGGAACCCACAGCGAAGCGGGGCAGGGAACAGCTAGTATATTATAATTTATGTTGAAACGTTTGTAAGTTATCCATCATCAGCCACACTGGGTGAGAAACCCGTGTCTTAATAGTTACCCGATAGTTAAGATTCCAGCTCCATGGTTTAAATAACTAACTCAATAAGGTTTATGTGCTATATAATGTCGTTACTGCAAAAGTTGTTTCACACCTCGTAAATATGTGTAACCATACCTCTAGAAATCATCACAGTTAAGCATACACAGTGGCCAATCCACACAAGAAGTAATATCATATCAAAGAATTTTGCTACAGGATCTCTCCTACATTTTTCTACGGTGTATTTTGTTAACATTAATGATCTCATTTCTCACTGGCAATCTTTTTTACGCTAAACGTTCGCACAACTTCGTAGTATTTTACGCATTTTATTGCAATTATATTTTCTCTATAATTTAAAGGCATGCAGTATTAGTTAGAATAATCTCTCCATACATCAATATAATAGTTATATTTATTTACTGTGTCATTAGTCGTACGCACGCGCACTACCGGAAGTACTGGCGCCATCTTGACCATACGTGACTTCCTTAACCTTTCTACCACTGCTGAACAATTACACACTAATACTTTACACCTGTGTAGTGTGTGTAGCTTACAATACTTAGTACTTTGTCGCATTAAAAAAGCTCTGCGCTGCTTAAAACTGTAAAAGATTGACTCGTTTTTTCGTTTTGACAAAGGGCTGAATGCCATTGTAATTGCAGTCATTTGTCATTTTCCTTGATTGATGCTTGATTGAGACTGGGCCTTGTGTCGGATAAGTATCAGTTCTATGCGGAACTGAGACTGCCACGGCCCTTCTTGGCAACAATGCGACTGACAAATAGGATGCGTGTTTATATAGGTATAGTCATACAAAGTAAGTAGGGTAAGATATTGACTGCAACGAGTTTTTAAGAATTGTACCAATGTACCCCGAATTTATAACCGAGCTTAAGGTGGAGCGTACACCCATCTAGCATAGGTACTATTTATCTCAAAAGCGACGACGGGTATTATAATTAATCATTAGGAATTGAGGTAAGTTTTCATTAGGTACGAGCCGCTACAAAATCCAGCACTCTGTTGTTCCCGAATGTCAACGGAGCGTCACAAGTTGCGAACTATCCAAGGCAAGCGGGAAATCATCTGTCAATTTGAGAGACCTACGACACGACACACAACTCGTTACTTAGCTTTTAGCACGTTTGGAGATGCCGCTGGATATTGACCTTTATGTGATTTGTATACGGTTGAAGTTTTCAACTCTGCAAGTTACGTCAATATTTCGATTTGTGTACTTAATTTGTTCTGCAAAAATATCTGATTCGTGCTAAATGTCAACAATGATCGTGTAACTGACCAGGTGCGTGATAACCATCACCTAGTTACACGAGAAGGAGCTCGTTTGGAGCATGTATGACTCTAGTAGTGAGTATACGCAGTACGGTGTCGGCGGCACTTTGTTTTTATGTCAGTTTTATCGTGATATCTTGTATAATCACTCTAACATTATGAATGATGAAGCTTTTGTCTGTTTCTTGGATTAACACATAGGCTACTTTTTATCCCGATAATTAATTAACGATTTCTATACCGCAGATGAAACCGCCGAGTAATGCTAGCATAGCACAGGCAAAACTATTGACAAATGTAAAAGATTAGGTATAGAAACTATATCTACGATCTAGAATTCACAAACCATCCTCTTTCCCACACTATCTGATTAATGGGTGTTCTCAAAACATTCTCAAGACGGATTGCTCGGTCCGCCGAGTTCCATCAATACATCCGAATCTAGGCATTTACATAAGAATCAGTATTATGCAAGTAACACATAACGGCCGTCTCGACTCGCTGCGAAACGGGGTATGTGGGTTACGGCACTCATTACGGCGAATGTGCAAAAAATTGTAGGTAATGACTCATCCTGTATAGGAAAACATCTGTAAAGCCTATACGCATTTATTTGTCCTAGTTATTCGATTTTGTCAGCAAAGCAACGTTGGGTAAACGTCGTGTGAATTGCAGAAGACTGTTAAACATACGAGAACATGTGTATGAGGTTAGTGAATCTGGTATAAGATTATTGAGTTCTGTTGTCGAACAGAACAACACATCAACAAAACTGTTTGTTGCAGAATTCTTTATATTTTTTCCATTTTGTTTAGGTTGGGTACTTAATCTTTTATTATTTGCTTACCAAAAGGAAACCTATAAAGTAATATAAAAATAACGCCAACTCTTATTTTATGGATCAAAAACTGTAACAGGGGTAGATCGCTGATTCAGGTGAGTTTTTCTGACAACTCTAAGCTCCTTTTAAGCTTTCGGTAAAGTAATTTATTTCGTATTGTGTATTTTGGATCGAGCCACAGAGCTGAAAGCATTAGAATGAATGGACTTCGAGGATGCCGTAATGTCATTTTAAATGCGTGTCACCACTCACCATATAAACACGTTTTAAAACTTAAATCTGTGGTAACGAAGTAAACCATCTGTGTATACTATTAATAGTGTTCAAGCCTAACTAGCATCTGTTGACCTAAAAATAAAAGTCTATCTTTTACAAAATTATTTAAGTACTTATTTTATGAAGTGCTAAACAATAAGACACAGCAAATAGACACTTAGAAAATTAGTTTACAATGTAAACAAATGTTATGCGCTCTACCCGCCGAGTAAAAATGACCCAAGAAGTAATAAAGACAATTATCAATATCTTATTTAACTTATATAAATCCCAAAGAATGCAAGAACCCGCTAATGTAAGGTAAGTCTAATAGCTAAAGGCGATTAGTATGTCGTAACACATAGATCGTATAGATCGTCTCGGACCGGCGCGCGGCGCGCGGCGACGGCTAGAAAGTAGTCATATCGAGGTCGCCTCTATCGCTGATGACACAATGCACCTGATGATCACTGGTAGCATCATCAGAACACGATAGGGCAGTTTCTAGTAGCTATTACAACATGGTAGGACTGTTTCTGTTGTTTATTCTAGAAGGTACAAGAGTCTATAAATAAAACAGGCGTTATCTTAAAAATATTTAAGCATGAGATCAGCAGTTTGGTTTTATTTATAGGATAACTGACCTGCCGACCTCTTCTGGTAGAAGTAATTGAGAAGGGTTCCAAGCTTAGCAAAGGAATTATTCATGGCTGATGATGAAGAGGGAATCTTCTGGTCTGCGTTGGTATCAGTAGTTTTAGAATCTACCAGTGAAGGAAATTAGATTTTTTCTTCAACGTCTGAAGAATGTTTTCACTCATTTTCTTCCCAACCATTACTTACTCTACAACGAGTACTAAATTTGAATGCCACATTGCTACGTTCCCTCCAGAGCGAGTTTCCATTAAATAATAAAGCAGACTATTCTAAAAACTTGTCGGTTCAGCTCGCAAAGGTCAGAGTTTAGCCAGAAATCCTAAATGCTAAAGGAATTATATAGTAGATGACTTATTACTACGTAAAATAGGAAATCCTCGTAATGGAAACTTAATTTAATCCAAAAACTATTTATAAATCGTGTGCTGGCGATTATTGTTGCTTGTCGAATAAAATCGGATGGCATGTACCTAATAATAATCATAGATAGAGAGAGATAGAGATCGATATCCGATATTATAAATAGGCTAAGTATTGATAAGCACATATTTATTTATCTGTTATTTGGTTCGCACGTGCAGAAGTTGCAATTAGTGGGTAATTGGGCCCTCCGCGACCGGCGCGACGGCGGCGGCGGCGCCGGCGCGCGGCGGCGGGGCGGCGGCGGGGAGCTCCGATAACGACGTTTTTAACGAGCATAGCGACGGACACGTTATTATTTTTTAATCAACGCCCGAAAAAAGGAGTAGGTTATGTGTTTTTTGGAAGTTGGAATACGTGTTTTATGGTGATACAAAAGGTTGGTTATTAACTTTTAAAATGGATTAAGAAGGTCACAACATATAGGTAATGTGGTTGCAACTTAGATAAAGATCTGGAAATATTAATATCCAAAGACATCTCTCGAATGCTAGAATTATTGGACTAAGAAATGTAGAGAACAATTTGAAAAATAAATGCTTACACAACCAGAACCTGAGACTACGACGAGTGGCTAGCTCTATCCACACCAGGCTAGACACTCGGCCTAAACAAATTTACTTACGACCAGCAGTTTCCGAAAATCTAAACAATATTTTAAACAATTACGTTCACGCGTAATTTTGATTTACAGTTTTTAAAATTGTTAGAAATTACTATGCAGACTTTTAGTTAACTGTCGTCGAAGTTTAGAAATTAAAACCAGTATTCATTCTCTACTTTGTTTTCAGCACAATAGGTAATAAACGTTAGCAAAACAACGCAGCTTGGCTTTATGAACCTTACGAGTACATGCTATAGTAAACACAACACCTAAAGAAAATTATGACTAAACGCTGCTTTCTGCAACAGTTACTAGGAATATAAGTTAGTCTGTGACAATGGCCAGTAGAGCTGCTATCGCACTACTTGGTGAATGCAAATGAAACCTAAAGTCAATGTCTTCAGAAATTGAGTTTATCGAACCGAAGCCATTAATTTTTTGTTAGCACTTACCTACATACCTTCTCTACAATTACTATTGCTTTTATTACAAAAAAGAATTCATCGTCTAAGTTCATGTGGATATGCAAAAAATAACGCGCAATTCTATCAATATAAAGCCTTGAAAATTGATAGATTAATAAAACGTGACAAACTGAGACGGATTATCGAGATGAGATGCACTTAAATCTTTTTACATCTATTTAGTGATCGCCCGTGGAGATATCCATTTAATGAATGGAAATTGTCGCCGAGCGAGGAATTAGCTGCAGGACGGCTGCAGGCATTATTCACGATTTCACACGATTGTGGCAAAAAGCTGGCTAGACAGCGATCAACGATGATAGCATTGAAATTAACTTCGTTTTGTGTCTGGCTTCGACTGTCGCGATCAGTGAAGCTAACTTAATTTTGTTTAAAGGGTGTATATTGAGAGATAGATGCACTCGCTTGATAGAGGATCTTAATACTTTCGTTTCGTTGTTTTACGATAGGTAAGCTTGCGTTTGACCGCTGCCGCCTCGCCTGATGGTAAGCAATGATGCAGTACGAGTAGGTATGTGTAGGATCACGCTAGCCTAAAAGAAACTGATTCATTCCGGACTTAAAGATACACGTACTTAACTATGCATTTTAATAAGGTTTTTTCAAAGTTTTCTTAGTTGTAGCTTCTTTTTTGTGATTTTAGAGTTTGTGAATTCGATTATGCAAAATGGTTAACTTTTATTAGACTTGTATTTACAAGTCTAATAAAAGTTTTCTATCCCTGAGCTGCGATAGATTTATCTTCATCTGTCACCCTATAACATTTATAACACATGTTTAAAAGCTTTATTTATCCAAGTTCTATCTTTGACGACAGAGCAAAATATATTGATATAATGTACAGAGCTATGCAACTTCGTTTGCGTCTATCCATCGGATAACGTTTCACTGCGCAGATTGCGGTATCGATCTATTTTCGTGTGCAGTAAAATATTGAAAAATGTACGGGATACTGCCGGCTGACACGCAAAATGGTGTTCGCAATGCTCGCAGTCTTTTTGCGTCGTTGGACGAAATTCGCAATTCAATTTAAAAACTGAATTTTCAATCAGTAGAGTGTTGGGGTTTAACATTTGTGGACCAGATTTCTCGGAGTAATCAATGTCATGAATGTTGACTTCGATGGAATACCTTTAACATTAGAACTATAAGTTATTAGTTTAATAAATTGGCAAGTTAGATTAGATGAGATCTACAGGTAGCTTGTGCTCTTTTGCCAATGAGTGTCGCGGGTTCTGTAATTGAAGTGGTTATAGAACTCATTTCATATTGTAAGATAGCATGACTGTATCAGACGATACTAATTACTATACTTCCGGTCTACATCACAAATGTGCTCTACAATCATTGTACTGTACTACTAGGTAACAAACGAACACTGGTAATTGTACTTTAAGTATACTTATGCATAATAAAGAACTTTTGAAACTAAAAACATGTTGTTGAATCTTCATCACTATTCCTAAGTTTTTTTCTTACTGTGACCTTTATATCTATGTTTTTCTTCACTGCATTCCTATAAATAAATCATCTGTTACTTAAATGGAGTTCCTAAATCTCAAACGGCCCATAACTCCGAAGCTTTCAGTTATAATTGAATAGGCGTCCAATCGCCGCCCACCCGCTCGTCGCTCGTTTTTCAAGGGACCCGACTCGACCCCTTAATTTGTTGGCCAGGTCAAGTTAACTGAGTCAGGGGTCATGTGGGAGTCATGACTGACACCTCGTTGAGTCATTCATCAGTCAAGATTGACTGATCTAGGAGGAGAAGAGAAGTATATTAAGCATCTGTAAATTAATGATGACATGTCAATCAACTTCAGGAAAATTTGTCAATTTCGAGGGAAAAAGACAGTCCATTTTGGTATTCTTTTAAGAGGAATTTTTGTGGTCACTATAGAGCTCAATATACAAATAAATAAATAAATAAACGTTTTACACTCATAGCTCCCTACTAGGATAAATCCTGTGTCGGGGATGCCATGGAACACACACAAAGACAATGACAACTAACACCCAGACCCAGAACAGATATTTAAATTCATCATTCAAACATCTGCCTGGCCGGGAATCGAACCCGCGGCCTCTGGCTTGTAAGGCGGATATGTTACCACTGAGCCAAACAGGTCGTCATAGGAATACGACATTCTGCTTTATTTACAACTTCCATAAACGTAGCGTATCTGTAGGTAACTATCCAGGTACCTCGAAATTTCGGGATAAAGAAATTGTTACACAATTTTGCGTAAATACTTATAAAAGTTTGAAAACAACAGTGAAAGTTCAATTAGGTCAAGTAAACCGGATGATTTCCTTCACAACCCATTATTCTACAGGAAATATACTAAAATTACGTGCAAGTTTATTAATAACACCCCATTTCATTGCAAATTTACCTTATTTACCAGAAATTAAATCAATCTACGAGTAGGTACTATCTAAGCGATATTTGTACAGAAGTGCAGTATTTAATGCAGTAGAGCAACTTCCCGTTTCCAAACATCCTGCTGTTGAAACGAGTGCGTGTCCTTACTGGGCATTGTTGCCAATACTGCAACGAGCACAAGGCCTTTCTACCGATAGTTAGCGCCATTTTCGATCAGTTTTCCTTCCCACTCTTCACCAATTAGGTAAACGACCATCCTATACCTACTGCTTTTATTGTTTATGTGCCTAGGTGCTATAAATATTATGTAAATGCGGTTTTTGAGGTCAGAAAACATATAACTATTATATTATAAGTTAGCTTAAAATTATTAGGTCTGAGCCAGATTTATTTGTATGAAAGAATGTAAATTGCACTTATGTTTTTATCACCAATAAAATAATTAGTATTGTATCAATTTTTTTATTCTAAATTCAACTTATGATATCAAAAAGTAACTTATTCTACCAACAAAACTTACAAGTTTTTTTAATTTTATAATTCAGACTCGAAAGGAACCGATTACTTAACAGCTAGTTAAACTGTTAATAAATCAAGGCATATACAAGTATAAGTTAAATGTTCACATAGAAACATCCCCGCCCACAGCTTAACTGTATTGATTTCCATAATTCTAATAATTACCTAACACAGGTTTTTTTGTTATTTCGCAACAAAGGTCAAGGTAAATTGTATGCAGTTACCGCCTACGTTACTACCATGTTTAGTAAAAATGGATAAAAAACGACTTTCCTTGAAAATTATCTCATTGTGTCCTTAAATTCTGTATAATTAAAACAAAGTCAACAGTGCAAAAACGAACATAAGTAACCAAAACTGTTTACAACTCTGTCACAATTTATGAATTGTAATGATTTACACAGTTCACAATATTTTCCTAACGCTGGAAAAAACCCTTTTCATGCCACCACATAATAACAAATGTGAAAGTACTCGCAACGCTCCCTTTATCTCTGTTGACTTTCATTGACTAGCACCTGAACCGATCTAGATTAAATTTAGTAAGAACATAGAATATCAAAGGATGAAAAAAGAACAATTCTGTTTTCGGAAACTGGTAAATTACTTATTACTGGTAAACACGTAGTAATAGAGAAGTTTAAATTAATTGCATTCTATATTGTGATGTGACAAAGACCTAAATCATATAGAGATATAGATCATATAGATCATATAGAGAGAATTAATTATATCTAAGGTATAATATATGATATTCTCCAGAGGTAGAGTATTGACTCACTGCAGTAACTGCACTCTGACTCAGCCCGAGGTAAACCGAGATAAAGCGTGTTTAAACAAGGAAATGTATTAACTGAACAAATTCACGGTAATCTCTACCGGCTCTACTAACCTAGAGCATTATCTACTGTTTGCTCTACCGACTCATTTGGAAACTGTAGCTATGAAAAATTGTATTATAAATATAATTATTATAAAAGCGATTCACAGACTTCTGGCTTCTGAAAGTATGTATGTTTATTACTAATGAACGCTGAAAAGGCTGAAAGTTTTACATAAAATTTGTAAAGAAGGTCGTTCGTGGTGTGGATTAACACATGGGCTACTTTTTATCCCGCGAAAACGGGAGTGAAACCGCGGGGCGCAGCTTATGTTTATAATAGAGAGTAATAAATAGCTGTGGTAATAGTATCCCTAACATACAACATCTTTTTGGGAACCTCAGTAAACACTAAACAGTGTAAATATTTATTATATTATACGTTAAATGGGTTGAAAAGTAGCCTGTATGTCACTAACACTCACCTAAAATGTTTCGCTATTATAATATTACAGTAAAATGTGATTTATCTACCTTACTTAGAGGTATATCTCAAACTTATTTTTTTCGTGTTTTATCAATAAACTTAGAAGGGTAGCAGGTATTACAAAAACTCCTTTAAACACTTATTTAAAGTAAATATTTCAAAGAAATGAAGTAGCTCTATTGAAATCTATTTACTTTGAATATAAATGAGTTTTTTCAATTCATCGCTCGTCCCAAAACAAATGTCGATGACTTACGAAAGGTGTAAATTCGTCACCAACTTATATTTATCAGTATGAATGAGCTTAATAAGGAAAATGAAACAATTCCAAAATACTGCTTTTCGCTTAACATAATTTTACATAAATACTAGAATTTAATCCTATTTATAAATGTGTTGTAATGAAATTAATTCACAGACTTCTATGATTAAATATAAATAAAATAAATATAGGTAGTAGTGACGATTCTTTTGTATCACACTAAATCAAACTTATAAGTCGAGACTAGATTCTGATTCCGATATATTTATTGAACAAATGATACATTGTAATTTGTGAGTGCATTAATTTAAATTATCAGTTTACCCACACCGGGCATTGTTAAATATTAACTTCGGTAATATGCGAAAGAAGATGGCAATAATTTTAAGGACGTACAATTTTGTTTAGTTTAGAAATTGTTCAACAGAATTGATGCCGTTGTTTGCTTTAATTGTGTAATAGCATGAACTATCGTTTTCATTGCTCATAATTCATAAAATTTCGGATATTGAAAGCGCAGAACGGAAGGTTCCTGCTCCTGAAATTTTATGAATTATGAGCAATGAAAACGATAGTTCATGCTATTACACAATTAAAGCAAACAACGGCATCAATTCTGTTGAACAATTTCTAAACTAAACAAAATTGTACGTCCTTAAAATTATTGCCATCTTCTTTCGCATATTACCGAAGTTAATATTTATAGAATTTAATCCTATTTATAAATGTGTTGTAATGAAATTAATTCACAGACTTCTATGATTAAATATAAATAAAATAAATATAGGTAGTAGTGACGATTCTTTTGTATCACACTAAATCAAACTTATAAGTCGAGACTAGATTCTGATTCCGATATATTTATTGAACAAATGATACATTGTAATTTGTGAGTGCATTAATTTAAATTATCAGTTTACCCACACCGGGCATTGTTAAATATTAACTTCGGTAATATGCGAAAGAAGATGGCAATAATTTTAAGGACGTACAATTTTGTTTAGTTTAGAAATTGTTCAACAGAATTGATGCCGTTGTTTGCTTTAATTGTGTAATAGCATGAACTATCGTTTTCATTGCTCATAATTCATAAAATTTCGGATATTGAAAGCGCAGAACGGAAGGTTCCTGCTCCTTGTACTCAAGCTGCAATATAAATTAATAACATAAAGCAACCTTCGTAGCATTCATATCTGGAGTATTATGGATTATAAGTTAAACAAAATCATTTTTGTTAAAATATGGACCATCAAATATTAAATGAATCAGAAAGCTTTTAGCACAAATCGAGATCGACTTCCAATTTTGCGCCCTAATTTTCTTACTTCCTGAAAATAAACAAATTTAAATAAATATTCCAAGCCCTATCAGTAGTTACTAAAGTACGTCATTATTCTTCGATTATTTGCCTAATCGTCACGAATTCCAATTCCTTTGTTCTTTCATTCGATAGCAGACGGTAATTACATTTCGATAGAATAATTTGCAGCACACGACAAAGAAACAGGTTCGGCGAAGGCTTCCGAAACGATTTCTAAACTAATTATTGAGGATGCTATAAAACGAAACGTGAATCGAGTCTGTGAGACATGTGACAGGTCTATGGAACATGTATCAGGTCTGTGAAACATGCATCAGGTCTGTGACACATGTATCAGGTCTGTGACACATGTATCAGGTCTGTGAAACATGTATTATGTATAGGTTATCGTTGATGTCATAATGTAGTCGTAGTAAGCAAGCTAACAAGACAAGAAATTAACCGAATGTAGTACAAAAGTAACGATTTAGCAAATATAGCTGTATAATTAGATGTGATACTTTTTTGCATAAATGTTGACTTGCAAGTCAATAAATAAGTGATTAGAACTGATTTTATTTAATCAAGTTACTAATAACTGTTTTTTGTTGTTTACAGGTAAGCATCGAACATCCGTGTTCTTCATAAACGTTCAATTAAATGCCTAGAGGTAAAACAATACAAAGAGGTAAATATTCTAACATACAATTTAAACATTGGTAAGGTAATTATTAGTTATCTAAGCCATTAAATTTTATAGACTCAGTTTCAAGTAGTAAGGTACCTATATCAAGCACAGATTACCTCCCACAGATATCGCATGGCGAGATCTTTGTGCTAACAAAGACACATCAAATTCGAAAAAGTGCTTGTTGCGGGTATTAAGAAAAAGCGTACCCTACCCATGCTGCTTACCTACGAGTATATACTCATGTTCTGCAATTGCCTTAAATGCGGAATCTATAGATTGTAATCTGCGACCCCAATTCAATTCATCAAAAAAGCAACACAGTCAATCACGATTAATGCAGGTTCATATTTCGCTTATTACATTTTTTTAACAACAAAAAAAAAAAGAGTACCTAATTAATAAATTAATAGTTCGATGGCTTAGAAGGGTTAATTTACGACAATGATGTAAATTCTCCCACGAGATATTATCACCTGTAATGGCATACAATAGGCACCTACTAGTCAATTCAATATCGATATCAAGGCGAACATAACCGAATTGGTATGCGTGAATATAGCCCACACAATCTGCACATTTGCATGCAATAACGAACTCTATATCAGTCTACATAAGTATTTAAATCGGTGAAAATTTAAATAGATCAAGTGACTCACGAATTATATTAGTTTGCGTTTGAAAAATAATCATAATGGCATTGGAAATAGAATCTAAAGTTTCGTAACATCATACCAAGCGCCTGTGGAGCCATATTTGGTGCATGTGCACGCGATACGTTACTGAAGTACAAGAAGTAGGCAGAAAACATTAAAGAACCAACTACTACTAAGAAGGGGTTCTACTGTGAAAAGTTTGATATTATCTCGGTCACTCTCATTCTCATGACTTTTCTAATAAGACAGACGGAGACCGATATATTATTGCACGAGGAACTTCAGGCTTTCAGGCTTCAGGGATTGATAGGTTGTTAGGATGTCATTGTTCATAGTTTTAATGTATCTACCTAAAGTTAAGCATAGAATTGAATATTGGCGTCCCAATCCGACCGGCACAAGTTCTAAACAATATTATAACTTCAAAACATGCTTTCTGAATATTTCATTACAATTTCTATAAACCGCAAGAATTGTTCATAAACTTCTAAAATATTTGCAGACAGGCATTCGCGCGGGGCTGTTTTACAATATCCCGAGTAAAATCTATAAATATAATACCTAAAGTACTAATATCGACTTGTGGTCGATTTTTTTAATCATTTATGCTATTAGATTTAGAACATCGTTCAGAAAGCGTCGGGTGTGATGTCAACAACACAAAACAGCATTAGGATAAAGACTTGGACCATTACTTGTCGCAAGATTAGAACGAGCCATCCCCAGACGAAGATGTTTACTGCGAACTGTCTATCCTCATTTAAGTCTACTAATCACAGAAGTAATTAGTCCTCAATGAGCCCTCCGTTTAGTCCCAGAATGTTCTTGGTCCCGGCACGTAACGCAGACATTAAACTGCTTGAGGAATATCTAGTCTTTGAGTTTGATAGGTTGTCGGCTGGTCGTCCAGTGGTTAAGGTACTGTGTCCTTGTAAATAATTTATGAGCTATAGTACCATTAACTATCTAAAATAAAAATTAATAGTAGAGTTCCCAGTAATATTTTCTGCTTAATTTAAAAAGTTTCAGAATGTCGCCACGTCATGCGATATGTTTTAACCGTTGATAACATTTTTTACTAACGAAATTTTTTATTTTAATTTTCAACACTTGTTATGAAAAAAATTGAAATAACAACAATACTGATTTAGATTATCTAGAGTGCAACCAAGTCTTGTTAGTAGGTAAGTCAATAAAAATAAGGGAATAAATAGATACAGGAACACGTACAAATTGAGTGCTTTAATACAAAAAGCAGAACAATAACATCGAAATCCAGACTAAATCTCTTCACGAATATCGACTTTTGATGAATCAATGTTTCACGATCCGCATATTCGCACAAATCAATGCTGCAACATCAATCGGAAAATTCATAATTGTAAAAGCATTCCTCACCCACTCGCTCCACATCCCGCCTAGCCTCCGAATGTGGTTCACGATCACAATAGTGTGTCATTGACATTATATTCAGACATACGGCTGTGGGCGTGAGAGCCGAGCTATCTCAGACATTTCATAATCACTGTTTGGACAGTTTGGACTACTGAAATATTAATTTCACATGTTAATTTAAACTGAAATGCGTATTCTGTTTATGCCTATTTATTTTATTTTAATAAAAATTTAATATCCTTTAGTTAGACAAAATAATTTCATTTAAACAGAAGTGTTACAGGATTAATTGATACGTGAATTTGAATGCCGTAGATCATAACAGTTGGACAGTTTTTTGTCGGTACTAGAATTTGCGAATACTGTTATCTATGACACTGATTAAATAGGGTAATTAATAGTTATATCGTAACACTCATCTGTATAAACCGCAAGATAAAGTTTGTTGTATAGTATGTAATTAAATACATAATAATTTTTTTTACTCGACATTATTAGAATTTTAGACAAAATTAAAAAAATATGTTATAAGTAATAATTAAAGTAAGTGTATTTGACAGAATCCCATTATTCCACCTACCCACCTATTGCTAAAACATGATTGTAACTTTTAAAGAAAATGTTAAACAATCCTAATTGCGTGGGTATCTATTCTATTAGAAGGTTTCATTAATTTACAAAATGTTTATCTTATTCTTACGGTAAACCAAATAAATTAAATATGTAGATTGCTCGATGTACTGAGCTAACTAATTTTCATGCAGAGACCGATTCCAAAGTATGATATTAAGTTCTAAAAGTTTTCATAATTCCCGTGGACGTATCAAAATTCCATCAATTTTGATTCCATTCTGAATTCTGACGTCACATTCTTTCATAACTTCACTTTGCAAGCAATAACTGCTTTTAATGCGTTGCCGTAATTATCAAATCAATGTTTATAAAGACTTTAATTGCCAGCATACGCTTCGAACGTTTGGCAAACAATCAAATAAACCGATACCAGACTCGAACAGATGTTCTTCACTCGAATAAATCCGTCACTATCGAAATGGAGTTGCTAACCAAATGTGTACTCGCGAGCTACACTTTTCTTTTAAATCGAATATGAACTTTATTTCTCCGGAATAAGAGGCCACTTTTTTAAAGTGTTGAAGTGATTTATACCTAGTGTTTGTTTAATTCCTAACACGTTTTATAGTTTTCGGTGCGCTGTAAATTGCTTAAAAGCGAAATGAGAGGAATATTCCAGTTTGTTTCGAGAGGCAACACGTTAAACTGCTCAAAAGCTCGAAAATAGATTCATAGGCCCCCAAGGAGCGGCATACGTTGCTCTATATAACCGTAGTGTTACAACTCTACTGGGAGAGATCTGACAGCTTTGAAAAGTTGCTTACTTCTACTCATATTTTTAAAGAATTTGGTTAAGAAAATAAAAAAGTCTATCTTGTTAAACGTTTTCTCTGAAATCTGATTAAGTACTTTTACTCATCGTTAAAAAACCGATAACTAGGTAACATTTTATCAGAGTGTTTTAATCGACTTTTGCTGGTATTTTGAGGTAAAAAAGCCGTATGCTAATATGGACTGCTGATCATAATTACGCGTATTTCTGTAAAACAAAACAAAATGACGTAGTCAAGGCATAAAAGGAACAAACAACGTTACAATCCTTCGTATTCTATTATGAGTTGTCATCTTGAAGTCACCTCGGTAACAATTAGCGCTGACCCTTGAGGTCACTGGCACAGCGACTATCACAAAAACTATTATGTAGCTACGGACATCGTCTCCTCACTCGTGACAGGCGAAATTGGGAAACACAATTCGCAAGGTCGACTCAAAATTTTGCTAAAGTGTCATCTCTTCAGCTTTTTAACATAGTTTTGGTTATTATCGTTTGGGATTACCTTGAAACTCTTGAAGAATTCTGAAAAACTCTTTTTCCAGTTTTAGTCAATTGTTTTGAAACGAAAAGTACCTATCTTTTGTGACTTCCTTGCCAAATTGCGAGGACATCGCGAGGTTATCTTGTTTACTCGTGACAAGATTATAGTCGAGAGAGTTACTTTCGAAATAAAATTAAAATTCATATTAGCAGAATTTGAAATTAATTTTTGTGTCCTTTTCTAAAATAGAACTGTTTGTCTTTCCCTTTCTCGCTCACTCAAAGGTTTTTAAAATACAACAACAACGTTGCGAGAGCCACTGATCCGTTCCAACACATCAAGCGAGAGATACGATGACGACCGATATCCATTAATTAGATAGTCTTTCTTCATTTGCGTTTTCAATATTCATCGATTCACTACAATTTACATAAGTATGCACATCTAAAGTAGAGCTCGGCTGGAGACGCGGCTCGGACAGGTGGAGTGAGGTTGTGACAGAGTGGCCGAGACAAGGCAGGGCGCAGGGGAGCGGTGGTCGTCCAGCTGAGACGCGAGTCGACGGTATACTCGTACTCATCTACGTGAACTTGCAGACCTAGAACGCGTGCTTCGTGTCATAATCGTGTCATCGTTTTTAAGAAACGCTCCAAGTCCAAGAGCCTTTCTTAATGAAATTACAATCTAGCCTAAGGCTGATAAGTAATTTAAATTTAACTTAAATTTCTAGTTAACGATTAACTTAGAATGTGTCTAATAAAATTTATCTTATTGTTTCTATTAAGGCGAAGACACAACGTACGAGAATGTGAAAATGTTATGCTTGGTATTATTATTACTGCTGCTACCTATCATATGGGTCTAAGTAAAGTGTCGATAAAGTGACAGCGGAATATATTTAGGCCGACTGAATTCTATTTAAAAAACGATAGTAGCAGATGGCGTATCAAATACTCGTACAACTCTACTCAGCCGTGGAATAAAGATTGATGATGACACCTACACGTACATAGAACCCCCTATTTACGAGTTATATCACAGCGATATAGTTTCAATTTATAAAAGTGCCACGGAGTTGTTTGCTCGTATAATGTAAACAATATTATAGGTTTGTTGGCTCCGCTCTGCACATTATGGCGATTGGAACGTGTACGGGATATTTTTTTGTTTGTTGACAATATTTACTTACATAGAGATGCGCGAGTGATTTGGACAAATGGACTGGCTCACAAAAGGCGACTCTTTGTGCCCCCGTAAAGGTTTATGATGAGTTTTGGAGGTGATGACATTTTTAAAGTACCTAATGGGTTTAGCCAATTCCTACTTTTATTGTAATGTGGTTGTAAATAAGTTCACTGGTTAATATTAATAATTATTGATACTATCATGTTTTTGTTTATGGTTACTTACGGTTAGCCTAATTCATATACATAAGTAAAGTTAAAAAAAAAATAGTTTTCTTTGGAGCAATTTCCGTTTGGTTTTTTTTTTGGTTATTTTCAGGTAAAATATTTTTTCCTCACTTTATGAAATTTTATATATTATCTAATAACCACTTATACTTTGCGACGATATTTTTATTTTAAGAAATAGTGACTTAGCACCGGTATTATACCTATAGGTTTTGGTATTGATCGAAGAAGTTCGTCTTATATTGGTTTTGTATTTACCTAGTTCTCCTAATAAATTATGCTTTCCATCACGTCCGCCGAGCACGTCTCCGTTATCTAGTAATAGAATAAACTCGCAAATTGGATTTATATTCGGCGAAAAACGTCCAACACAAGGAAGATAAGGGCAAGATATTTTTAGGATTCAGAGTAAATCTTATACGGGGTTATTCATAAAGGGTATGCTAAGCCGAACAAGGCTCATAGTACTCATCATTATGAACAATTTTTACTATGGGACCAACCCGAAATTCCCGAAAAAAAATCAGCTGTTCCATACATTTTGTCGAGTGTCATTGACATTTTGCTAAGGAACAGCTGTTTTTTTTCGCGAATTTCGGGTTGGTGTCATCAGAATACCCTTTATGAATAACCCTATATAGATATAGGAACACATCGTCGCTTACGAGACGAGTTGGTAATTTTGATCGAACGCAGACCTCTTCATCATCATCATCATCAGACTATGGTTATGCAATGGTTGTCGCAGGACAGTCGTCATAGCTTTTGTGACTTTCCTCTTTCGTAAACAAGCAACTTTGTCATCAGCGGGAAGGATGTGCATCGATATTAGACTTATTTTAGAAGAAACTAACAATGATTTCTTACTATTTTCCTGTTGTGTGTATTTCTAGGGTTGACTAATAGCTGTAAACAAACAGTAGCGTTTGCGCAAAGTTAAGGAATGAGGTAAGAAATCGTTTAAATATTAGAAAACCGATAAGGAAAACCATAAACAATACCTTGCCTTACCTTTTGTCATAAATACTCAATAGATAAATTATATTTTTTTTAAATACTATTGTCAAGAAAAATACTCGATTGGTACTTTACTTTTACTATATGACCAGTCGTAGTCACAACAAATTTTATAGCTTTTTCATAGAAACAGCTCCAACTCGAGGCTGATTTTTTTTCGCGATTTATAAGCAAAATTACACTCTTGGTTCATCATACTACATTAAAACAAACCTGTAATCTGTAAACATTCACCATAAAAAAATCCATCTTTTCTTATCGGAGTTTCATGTTACATTGGACAGCTTATTGTGACGTAAGCTATTGAGTGTTGCTAAATATTAAGTTTCACTGCACACTTGCACAGACAGACTGAAGCAGCAATTAATTAGAAAGTAACATTCTATCTACTCTACACCTCTGTCTGCTCGAATTACTACTTAATTGTCGCATCGCATGTTACATCACTACGACACTCTTAGATTACCTACAGATGGACAACTCTTCATCTGAACAGATAATTTTTTATTTTACTCTCAGTGGGCAATGGTGTTCGATGTAGCCAACCGCAGTCGTAATAATATATGATCTAGTACATAATAGCTTCGACAAATTATATATTGGACTATTTAATGATCAAACATTTATTTAAAATCTTAAGGTAGTTTCCAAGTATTTTATTGTAAGTATTTTATCGTAGAGGACAAAAAAAGATAGCGTCTGTTAGCAATGAAGTGTCGCTCGCTCGCTCGCCGCGCCGCGCCGCTTGTTTCCGCGCGGAGTTATCTCTCTGTTCGGATTCAGTCAGTTTAGTGTAACACCTCTAGAATTACCAGTGCTACATCTCTTTAGTTACATAAACTACTGTCCCGAGTTGCTTCCTTCCATTGTAGCTTACGTAAAGTACATTTATTTTACGTAAAAACTTTTTTACGTTCCCATTATTCAAATATACGACACTTACGTTCCGGTGCCGTAGTGTTCCGGCCATAATCTGCTGTGAAGCTACAATTTAATATTAAACTACGTGTTTACATAGCCTACTTACATTTACATAAAGTTTACATAAAGCACTGAATAACAGTTATGCAATTAAAATATGAAATGTAATAAATCCATTGGATCTGCTGCGACTGCTGCGAGATTAAATTAAAATAAGTAATGGTCTGTTATAAACCAGTTTCTTAATAGATTCGTTCTAAGTTACATTTTGCATACTTCCTTATAACAACTATTATAAATATTAAGTACAGATTACATTTGATATAAAAAGTATAGATTATGATCCAAACTAATCGGTAACCAAAAATGGTATGCTTGATTTATTTTGTACCAACTCGTACCTTTGATGAAAACCGATCAAGTTGCGTCAGTATATACTAAATGAACTAAGTTTTTAAAAGACTATTTCTGTGAACATGCATTTTAAAAACCATTGTTCAAAAACAAAGTGTGAAAAGACAGTTAAACGATCAGCAGGCCGTTCAAGGGGTCACGCTTTACAACTAAAGCCAATACTAATGTTGCATTGTTCAAATAATGATACATCTCAACCAGTTCCGAGCACATTTCCTGCTAGCAATCGAATGCGTTCGAACTTCGAACCCTTACTCAGTTGACGAGCAATAGACATCGACTGTCGAAAAAGAGTCGCTGCATTCTTAGAATAGATCTTATTGTTCAGTCGAATATGATATACGGTGGTACTTACTTGTCCCATAGCCCATTGTTCGCAGAAGTATTTTTATAGTGACACGTCATTTAGCTGCCTAATGTCATTTCCTGCAACCGTCTGGGACATTGTTGGGACTTCTTTGTCTCGTGTTAAAGTGCATTGTCTGAAGTGTTAATGTGAGGGGTCAAGCGGTCAAACGGCCGATGTTATTATGTCATTCGACTTTACATTATCTCTGCCATGATTGGACAACCTTTTTGTCCAGTTTTGAATGTCACGAGCAGAACATTCGATACCAAATAGGTGATTACGTGAGTAGGTATTCTGTTAAGTAATAAGACATCCAATAGCGCCTAGTTTTCGTATTGGAATTGGATCCAATTAGTAGTTCTCGGAACTGAGACTAATATCGGAATCAGAGAATTTGTGATAATTAACATTCATAAAATTGTGTTAAAAAATAAATTTGGAGTGATTCGTCTAGTTTAATCATAAATAACGTTTCGGTTTGTTATCTGTTTATGAGTTTTGGTTAGTTTACGTGGCCCTAAAGGTTTCAGCAGTTACTCTTATAGAAGTAATCATTAATAAATTTACAAATGTATCTAATTTATTAGTATTTTATTTACGGTTTAACTAAAACCATACGATTTATTGCACATCTTTTCACTTTCAACTAGAGACGTGATTTTATAGTAGCGTTTCCCGTGGCATTACCCGAGTTGTACCAAACTAGGATGCCACTCTGATAGGATACCTTTGTATCAGTCAAATAATTTCCAGAATCAGTTCCGTAGCTCCACAGATTGCATTCAACAAAATATAATAAGAGAATACCTCTTCGTAATGTTATGTAGTGAGTAGAGTAGGTACAAGGGCTATGGAATCCGTCAACGAGCGGTAACAGTAAGTAGGCGACGCTTTCTCTCGCAAACAGCAGATTCCGAGCTTTCGCAACCCGAGCCGGCCAGCGGGCAGGTGCGAGGCTTGATGGTACTTAGCTACCTACTCATAAAGGCCATAGTTACCTTCGTATTATTTGTGCAGTTACTCTCTTATGGTTATAGCTCTTCTTGTACCTATAGCGTGTATGCTGAAGCAATAACAATAGTCTTTATTGGAGATTGTTGACAATCAGAGAGAGATTAGGTATTATTAGGTATCTTCTAAATCTGCGTGCTTCATCTTCGACCACAGCATCGCTTACTAACAGGCGAGTTGGATGTCAAACGCAGATTAATTCGTTTAACAAAGATTGAAGTGCGTCTTTAATCTTCTAGTTATTTAAAAAAATTAAGCGTTATTTTTACCCTGAAGTATTTCCAATACAAAATAGTTTATTGGCAGCTGTGTTTAGCATATTAGGGAGGTATCAACAGGTACCCTTTTGAGCTCACCAAATTCACAGATCAGTAAGCATGCATGTCACATGCGGAAGTAACATGTAGGTAAGGGAATGTCGTGTCTTCCTGGACAGCAAATGCGAAGGTAGTGTTGAGAAAGTAGTCTTATTAAACACGTTTCGTTTTCTATATCCTGTCCATTTCACTTTTAAAATGACATGATCCGTTGACAAATTATAATCTACTTTTAATAATCGTTTTTTTTAACTACGCATGGTGTTTTATTTTAGGACTAACAATCACTAAACACCAAATAACCAACTCTACAATACATACCTACTATATATCTACCAAAACATCAGCTAAAAAAACATTGCGAAGAAACAGACTCGCAAATATTGTAGCGCCGAAAGAAATATTGGCAAGCAATAGATCCAAATAACAGATGAGTTCACGCCCATTAGTCTATTATCTCTGAAAAGAACAACACACATCCCTCCACATTAAATTACTTCCCATGCTCTGCTCTGGCTCGTGTCAGGTGACGCGAGTGGAATTCGGAGTAAGCAGAGGTTATAGAGGAACAGATGGACAACTAAAGAGGCATGGACAACAAACAGCAACATTAACGGAAAATATAAAAGCGTTGCAAACAAATAAATTCCCTTAGGTGTTTATAAAATTAGAATTAGTACGCAAGCTCTAAAAATTGTATTTTGCTTGTTAGTGACTCACATACGTACGATTCAGAGTTAAGTCAGTTTTGAGTTACGTCAATGTTAGGTCACTCAGACTTTTAAGGTTTGCACCGTCTCGCAAAAGTTATCTATCTGTTTCCCCTTTATCAATGGAGCAGGTCCGGGACTTGATGGAGAGATTTCCTTCTCGTGACGATAGTTTTAGAATAAGCAATGTGAGGAAAATATCCGTGTTGATGTACTATCGACCTTACGGCGTAGAAGTTACGATCCTTGTCGTCGCTGAGTGAAACGTGAAAAGTTTTCGAGCAGCTGACATTGAATACGTTGATCGAAAATATATCTCAACAAAATATACTTTTCGTGGGACGATTTCAATCCTCTTTCTTTTATACGTCTTTGAGACATCTTTGATATATTTATTTTTGAGACTCGAGACTGAACTCGAGACTTTTCACTGTACAGAACCGGTGTCACTGATAAGGTAGCGATGGTGTTCGCTTAACATCAGGCGGCTCATTTGCTTGATTTGCTCATTGATGGGTATGGTAAAAGTATACCTACCTACTACGTCGCTTCTCAACTCATAAACCTATTTAAATTATTGAGAAGATTTGTTCTGTTATGAAATACCATGTGTTGCCATTAAAAACTTGTTTATGAGCTTCAAAATCTCCGCGTTCACATCGACACACTTCTCTACATTTGAAAACAAACTCTTTCTGATGACCTAGATACATTTACATTTTAATGTGTTGTAAAATAAATTAAGAGCAAAATTTAGTAAAATAGTAATAATAATATCTATACTTGAATATACCTCTAATATTATTCATGTTATAAATAGTATAGGATAATTATAAATAACGGATAAACTGATATTAGAAGCAAGTTCCACAATGTGGGATACGTGGTCAGGAAAACAGAGAGAGTTTTTGATCAGATACGCTAAGTAAATTTCTTCACGGTAATTTTCACAAATGCAACCGATTCTCACGGACAAAATTTCACATTTCAAATACAAGTGGATTTCACGATTTTCTGAGTTTGACCAAAAACACGAGCTGTCACGCTTGTTTACAAATAAAACAAAGTTACATGAGGAATGGTTACGTAACATCATGACTAATAATAATGTTATTGTTACATTAATATAAATAACTAAAATAAATCGAATCGCGGGAACTTAAAATACGGACAAGGAAACGATAAGAGCTCGAGAATTAATTTAGATCAAGTTCCGACAAAGAGTCTTTACTAAATAAAGATGTTATTTAATGCTTACACAGAGGTATTAAATGTAATTATGTAAGAATTGCTTAAATAGGTATCTATTAAAAACCAGTTCAACAAAATTATGGGAAATAAGAATGGTAGGTTAAAATTAGCCGGTTTTAGCTCTTGTCATTGCTACACGTTTTTGCGAAAACATACGCCATAACCGCTCATTAGATGTACCATCCGGTCAACTTAAGTATACAATCTTATGGAGTATATATTATATTTAAGGTTTTTATGGCTCCGCATGGTTCGTATATTTAGCCAGTAATGAGTTAAAATTATGCAAACTTATTATTTCAATGTTTTAGGGTTTCTAGAGGTATTTAGTTATTTCACGGTCAAAAACTTTGTTCGGTTGTTATTACTCGTATATTGGAATTATTTGGAATGAAATGATATGGATTGATATTTTTAACGTTGTGATTTTATATGAAGCCAAATAAATCTTATCTTATAAACAGGGCAGTTCGGCACTTGACCTCAGCTAATCTGTTGGTGGTCACGGTGATGACGTGTTATTATATGGTCTAATATAGAGTACTCGTAGCTTAGTAATTTTACAAACAACAAAATTACCTTTACTTTAGTCTTGTTTTGTTTACTACCAGTCTCCTACGACTTCTCTCGACGACCTTCGAGAACAAAACAAACAAGGTTCGATGAACCGACTGAAGTCTTGCCGGAAAGTGAAAGCGAGTAACCAGCGGTCGGCACTGTTACATATTGTAGACAATGCTTTTTGCGCCTGATGTAATGGACTGAAGGCTCTCCCGGCAAGTGGGAAACAGCAAGTGAATTACAGAGTAACTTCTCGTAACACACGTTTCCTGGAAGTTCGTCGAGTCCGTAAAACTTGCAGGGTCGAGCTAACTCACAATGTATCACGTCTCTTGGAAGAAGTTTCTCGAGTCGGTAGAACTTGTAGAATTGAGCTAGTTACGATTGTTTACGCAGGGTTTAGCTTGTAGAAGATATCTTTAACAATTTTTCCAGCTCTATTTGGTGGTTTACGTTAGAATAGAAAATTTTCCTCGAATGTGGTATCAGAGAAAAACAGTTACTGTAATATTTTTTAATAAAAACAACAAGATTTAAGAAAACAAGTAATAAGATTTTTTACATTAAATAAAATGTGAAAAAAAGGTAAGATAAAAGAGTATAAAAATGTTTTCATTCTGTCCATATTGCGATAACAATAGTCTATACAAAATATTTAAACATGAATGGAAAAACAGCTTGTTTATGTTTAGCAGTAAACAAAACAGGCCTGCCATTTTAGATAAAACACATAAAACTGATTTACTTTACATGTGGGCATACGAGCTTATCTTAAAACACAAGCGTATGTACAGCTCATACTCGTAAAACAAAAAGCTCATAAATGTGATTTGTGAACTTTTGCTCATTGAAATAGCAACAAAAACAACGAACGCAGACAACAAGTTTATAATGAAGCATCCGATCTTATTTCAGTTCGTTGAGGGGCATCCCTAACGACAGTTCATTCACTGGTGCAAAAACGCAGACGGACTTGTCCTGTTCGTCACATTATTTGTATAAAATATTCTTAAGGTAAAAGTACTGAAATATTTATTTTTTGGGAGGGAGAAAAAATGGAATTGAAGAAAAGTATGTAATACCGAGTCTGAAAATCCTTGTTCCCTGCGAGTGATGTTTCTAGGTACGAGGAAATACGTAAATATTACTCGCAAGTAAACATTCATATTTTCGTTTCAACTTTTACATCGTTTCTATACGTTAGGCTACAACAAAACTTTTTGATTGAAATTCTTTCATGGCGGTGTTGCGTAACTTTCTAAAGGAACAATAGTGTATTGACCTATTGTTGGAGTTTAACTCCAAGCTGTTAGTTTTTGAAACGAAATTCAAAATTACGAGAATTATGAGAATTATATTTTTCTTCTCAACAATCACTAAATCATGATATTAGCTTTAACCGTTTTAGTAATATAATATTCATCGGCCAATAGCTAGAGCCTGTAAAATGTAACTATCTATATATATCTCACGATTTAACCTGCTATTTTACAAACCGTTATTTTTTAAATCTTTGTGTAAAATCTACGTATAAGCCATACGTCTCTATTTTCTTTATACCAATTTTCATCACAATCCCTGAAGTCGTTTAATGAAGAATGAAACAAACATACACCAACACTTACTCATAAACTATTTCACACTCATATATCATAAGTGTGCTAGCTGATCCTCGAATAAAGGCGTGATTGGTCATTCAAGCCACGAAGGATCCTCTCGAGGCAGTGGACTGACGACCGCTAGGTAGGAGTCCGCGGCTGCTTGCAATACTAAACAGAAATGGCGCAAAAGGGTCACTTATTTGATATTCTAATTATGGGAATTCCAGTCCGTCATTCTTGGATTAAGTAGTCAGGTTGACGAACTCATCATCATAAGGTGGCTGGGCTGAGTTACTTCGATTCATATACTATTCTGGTATGAGTTTTTTGGCATTATAGAGCAACCACATTTAAAAGCACTGTAAGTATGTACTTATTATTTATGGAACATACACGTAATAAATAGTAATTATATTGGTGTGATTATATGAACAAAATTAAGTGAGTTCGCATAACCTGAGAGGCTCCCTGGAGTCAGAGTTTTATTTTGATTTTGATCAACAAAATAACTTTAATCTTAATCCCAATTCTAGTTTAACAACTTATAGTATACAGATGAGATCTACTTCTACAATATTTCATACAATTAAGAAATAAGTACCTACCTAAGTGGTATCTACTTACTTGATAAAAAAAAATTAAAAATTACCTAACGGTAAACCAAAATAAATAATTGTTCTGTGTCTGGCAATTTCGCTTTATAGCTATTAATCTTTAACCTGTTTCTTGGCATTTAAAAACCGGTAATCGTTTTTTTGAGACGTATAAAGCCGGAGTTTTTCATCAGCAACCATGCAATCATAGCAAGTTATACCTAATAGAGGCTGGATGGATGATTTTGAGACGCTTAAACAGATTAAGACAAAAAAATAGACAACGCTTAAACGCAGGGGTTCATAAGTTCAAAACAGAACGGACACAAGTTTTGTTAAATATTTTCAAAGTAACAAAATATCCAAAAGTTTGCATTGATTGTATATTTTATTTATACCAAAATCAATAATCTAATACTATTTTATTTTATGTTTTATCTTTGTCTAAAGAAAAGTATTATTATTTTTAAATTAAAGTAGTGGGGTAGCTTATTTACTTGTTATTCTACCTTATAAATAATAATACGAGTTAGTACTTACTGTGTTGTACTAATTGTGTGTCAAATGTAAATTTACTCTCAACGAAAAATACTTCATTTCCTCGATCAAATAATTCAGATTCCATACAACGTGGACACACCTCGCATTACATATACTCGTAGCATGAGGCTGGTTGCACAACAGCGGATTGCGGGCATTACACCCGATGATGTAACCCTTGCCTGACGTCTCAAGTGGTATGTGGAGTACGTGCACTAAGATTTGTCCTATCGGCACCTGTACTATTAATACTATTATGTATTCTGTGCTATCGGTTAAAGTACCTGCTGAGTGCCGCGAGCTGAGTAACAGGTAAACTGCTGCAAATTGAACCGTGACTCCAATTTCGTTCCATCTGGTTTTCTCTAAAGGGGCTTTCCGTTTTCATCATAGTTCGAACAAGTTTCTGGTCCTGTTTATATTTAAAAAAATACACTAAGTTGAAGAAGGATTGTTTAAGAATGTCTACTGGTCTAAACAGATCTTCTCTCTATAAAAAAAGTTATCAATGTGGTACTCAACTTCTGGCCTACAGGCTTGATTAGGTAGTTTCTTAAAGTTCAATTCATTTTTTCCAACTCAGCATTAGGTACATAACATTTCGGTTTAGTGCTCGTAAAACTTAATAGTCTACACCAAAAATTCAATTAAATCCAAAACTATTAAAGTAGCAATTTTGTATTTAAGTAGTTTTTCTGTGTCTGTGCAACAACGTGAAAAACTATAGCAATTTTAGATGTTTATAGCAATCATATAATCGAAGAAAAATGCCATTTGCGAATAATAAAAGGTGTGAATTATGGTAAATGATGCTATAAACGTAAGATATCCTGCAATCATACTTTTGAATGATAACTACAGAATAACACGTTCATATTGTGGTATTGTTGAGCAGATCCGCATACTTCTGTTAATCATTTATTTAGACTACCGTACTTAATACAGCTATAGCTATCCAATATTTATCTGGGATTGAAGAAATCTTAAAATTTCCATCACATTTCTCACGTGGTATTACTACTATCGGTGAATGAATTATAGAAAATTTCGACACGTTTACAAATTTAACAGACCCAAGGGCAAATTTCGGGGATGCATCACACTTATTATCATAATCATCCAACATTTACAACCCTCTGCTGAGAACTTTGTGCGCGCCTTCAGTGAAGGTAATCTGTAAATACGAGTAAACATGTGTGCGAAAATTACATTACAGACTACAGCATACCTATAGTGCAAGGAAACCTTTCTTCTTGATAGATGCATTACAGGTATCCATAGGCGATGGTGATCGCTTACAATCAGGCGGCCCGTTTGCTTGTATGACACCTATGGCATAAAAAAAAAACGACGGGTTGCACTCCGGGAGTGCCGGCAGAAGTGAAAACTTAAGTATTAACGTTGTGCGTTTTGGATATTTTGGAATGGTTAGGGAATAATTTTGCACGAATTGCTTTAATTATTTTAATAGAAAAATGAATCGATATCGTGTCCACTATAATCACTAGGTCACAACACTATAACTGTCAAAATAGAACATTCGCGCAAGCGCCCTGCGCCGCCTAAACGAAACAGCCGGCGCAGGCATACATTTTCGCCGCGCCGTAGAAAGAGAGGGGGATACTCTAGCTGTCTACTCTCCATCCGTCTTACGAATTTTCGATCAGGTCACGTGACCCTGTCGCGAGTTTAACATTTTTTACCCATTCCAAAAAAGTGTACAACGCCGCTAAAGAAGTTTTCACTTCAAAAATGTTTGAATACAAACAGCTTAATAATTATTATCTCACCAATTAGCTTGGTATATGTATTACGAGTATATGTACTCGTATAAATCAAAACTGTGCATATATCCGGTAAATCCAGTTCAATCTGAGACTGCAGTAGTCCCCGCGTGCCGCGTGCCGCGCAGCGTGGTGGGCCGCTCAAGGCCGCAACTGTATCACTTACATTAACATTAATATCCACATTTTAATGAGCAATTGATTAGCATTCAAGACCTGCATTATCGCTTACTTTAAACAATTATGTCATATATTTGACCTGCGAAGAACTTGTTTTAATACGCTCGATGTTATCCAAACAATGATGTAAAACAAGCCTCTGTAAACACGGCCTGTTTTTCTTTTAACTTTTATTTTGTGAGCTTTGAAACGTTATGAATAGGTTTTCTAATACAAATAAATTGCTGGAAGCAAATAGGCGAAATTTGTTCATAAAGTGAAGGTTTTGTTTTATGATATAACAAGTTCGTATACCCATAACTCTTATAAGAACGGCTTTTTCATTTATTATCATCAAGCTCATAAAATGATCTTGCAAATTGATATTGACTATACCTAAAGCGGAATAAAAGATTAAATGATTAACAATAATTATGTAACGTGAGCGTGAGACATCCTTTTGCGTCACTCATGGGTCGAAGACACTAATTTGCCAAACATTTTCGTAAGATTAGTGAGATATGTTATTGTGACTTCACCTAATTCATAATCCGTGTTCAAATAATTATCACTACTACACGATCTATTAGCAAGTGATGCAATATTTACTGAAGAAATTATAATATTCTAATTGTTAGTCATAATGAAGTTTTCCGCCTGACTGTGCATGATTATGTAAAACCAGAATAAACATGCGTGACAAATCTTTTGTTATTAAAAATGAGTTTTCTCACAAATTGTTCGGTCTCATAGTTTTGCTGGCGCACTGTTATATTTCAAATGATTAGCGTTTTCCTGAGGTTAGAGTTATGTAGCAGTAGAATATAGAGCAAGCGTGATTTTATCTCGTAATACCAGTAATTAGATAAATAAAGCCGATGATCGTGCTAAGTGACTCGCCATATCAGAGGTCTATCTAAACCAAACAAACACTTATAATGTAAATAACGTTTCATTATCGTATTAGTACACATTTAAGCAAAACTATTGGGCTTGTGGTACGTAGCTGAGCGGAAACAAACGTTTGGCTCGGATCACAGATCTCAGAAACTAGGATCTCTATGGCTCGGATAGTACCCTAAGTTTTATGTCTAAAGTTTGTTTAATGGAAAATCCAAGCGGTGCTACTAGTTTTTTACAATAATTATTATAGTTTGATCTGTTTGAGATTTTAAGATTAAACATCGTGACATGAACACACAGGAAAAATCCATAGATTCACGCACCACCGCTTGCTTTTCCTCATACAGCTTACGTTGGGTCAGGGATTTCTATCTCCAAGAAATAGGTATTTTATGACTATGTAACTGTTTGTATCTCCAAGTCCAGCAATATTATTAATGTCTCTCGCATTTACGGCCAATTTTACGACGCGTGCAAGCACTGCGAAGAAGTACACGGTACGTTAACTCGGACCTACGACCCAGAAATAGTGGCCTCAAAAGTACCATCGGTTCCTACTGTATGATATGAAATGTAAGTTGCGTACCGGAAAAAATACTTTACCTTACTTGTGAACTATAAGTGGCTTACCGGAAAAAACGTGCTTTTCTTTTCCTGTTATTTCATCTTTCCTTATTTCAAATTACCCAGAATATTGTGTCCATTTATATCTTCAGAAGAAAACTACAGATAATTTAATATTCCGACCTCAAGCTCGAAATACCAAGTTGAAAGTAGGAAGAAAAGGATGTGCGAGTATGTGAAAGGGCAACAACTCACCTTCAACTTGGCGGCTTCAATAATTTATCGAGAACCATTTTACCTGTCGCATTGTTGGTGTTTTTACTGATTTATTTTAAGTTTTAAGAAACAGACATGTGATTTATTATTTTAAACGGTAAAGTACCGGAAAAAGTACGGCATGAAGGTGGTTCTTAAAGCACACACTACACAGTATGTCGAGACAAGCTGATTAGATAGATAAATATAGATTTTCTTTTGAAAAAGTTTATTGAATATAATTTATTTTCAATGAGAAGGTACACCTACCTGGGAAAAACGTAATATCTACAAGTACTCTATTTATTCCATTACTTACATAATTAAACATTTTAACTTAACTAAGCTAAACCTAATAAATTCAGGCTAATTATTTATTTAAAAACCTCAGTGCTCTATTTAAGTTTCCATTTATTAAATGTTCTTCACTTTATTACTAATTCAACTGATTCGCAAAATGGTTTAAAACTACACATTACCTAATTAAAGTCGCCGTCTCGTCGATCCATACTTATCAAGTTTCTGCGAAGCGCCGGACATTCCGAGAACCTGTCGTACGAACGAGGAATATATTTACAAGAAATATATTATACCTACCATAGTACCTATAAAGATAGTTGATATAGTATAGTATATATATTATATAGTTGATAGATTCAATTAGGTAGAGATCTTTTATGGTAAAATTGTGTAACTCTGTATTGAAACTACGTTTTTTACCCTAATGCATAATGAATAGGGCCGCAGTTTTAGTTTAGAAATGCTCTACGGACAGTTAGGCTATCTTATGAGCAAAGGGAAAATCTTAATTATCTAAAACACTGGGATTTGTGTGTACTGTACGTGTGTGTGTGTGTGCGGTGGACGCCCCGTCTTTTACGTATCTTTTATTCTCCCGTAGATTGTTCCTGTGAGCGCCGCATGCACATAAAATATCTGTGGTTTAGTAGTAGGATCTGTATCTCTTTACATTAGCTATTCGTACAGCTTAGGTACTGTTTACTCTGCTCTGTGACAACTAAACTCGGTTTACGAGATATACGTCGCCGCTGCGGTCACGCTGCGGCACGCAGGCGCCACGGGAAACTTGAGAAACTCCTTACCATAAACTAAATATTGGTAAAATTTTTATATTTCTACTTTAAGTTTTTTAAACCGATGTTATTAGGGTTCAAAAATACGGTAATTGGCATCAAAAGAAAACTCTAGACGAAGATATTTTTTTATATAAAAACTTATTCCAAAAAACCTTTCCTAGTTGTCTGAAGAATGGATTTAAAGATTATTTATTCTATGCTCATAATAAAAAAATATATACCCACAGATCAAATATCAAAACCTCTATACATTTAATAAAACTTTCTTTTCAAAGGATATTTGATAAACCGATTGAATTCACAGATATAGTTAGATTTCCAAGTATTTACTCGTTGTGTTCGATGTTCATCAAAGCAAAGATCCGTTTTCAGTCGATCGCAGAAATCTCGATAAACGCACTTCAATTACTCGGTTTCTCATTATTAAGCTAATTTATGAGAAAATAATGGAATTTGCTGGAAGGTTCAAAGAATTTCGAATGAAATTTGATGCAGAGGAACTTTCTAGAAAAATATGTATTTTAAGAGACGAACAAAATAATATGTCTTGTATGTATTCTGTAGAGATTGGAAACTATGTTAGGTACCTACTATAAGTAAGATTTAAGTAGGCAGTATGAATAGAAAGAAATAATATTGCGTAAATAAGTCGTTATTTCATAAAGAAAGGTGCAGAAAGGTAGATTGTTCTTTGATTCTTAGCGAAAGGTTACGCCTAAAGGTTACGTTACAATACAACGGACATTTCAAGTTTTAGTTTTTGTAATTACGTCTAGAATACTTGCAAAACTACGGTACCGACGTTTCAGTAAATAACATAGAAAAATCTAACAACAAATCAATTTACATACATTTTCAATATTGGCTTTTGAAATTTCATACGTTTTCGTAAGTTAGTTAGCTCATTATTATAAATTCGTGAGTCCTAGCTGTTTGCCCACGTCTCGGCTTAATAAAACTAAACACTAGACAAACCGGTCGACCGACTAGTCGGCGAGACTAACTGTTTAGGATCATAACAACCACGCGCAAAATGTACTTATGCCTTCGGAATTTAGACGCAGTGGATTAAGGAATGTATTTTTTTATACTACTGTTTTTTTTGTATAAAAATGTTGTTGATTGAACTACTAATGAAATAGATTATACGTGATTTTAAACTTTTAGAACTTTTTTTCGAACTTTCTACGAAACTACAGTTTGAAATTTTCTTCAAATAACTTAACAATACAAAATTGTTCAAAAATCAATAATACTAAATTAAATGATCAAGAAATACCTCTAATGAAATATAAGGAATAATAAAAATAATACTCATGTGGATCCGTATATTAACATAATTTCGCTAATTTTTAGCTGTTTTCATACACCCGCACAAACTGTATTAGTACATAATCTTCTTCAAACAAAATCGTAGAAAAACACAAATATTGACTCCATTCACAAATCACTTACGGTATGGGTACCCAACCTCCAACGTGGTAGTTTTACCGACACTTAAGCAAATGGGTTCCGACACGTGAGCACTTTACTCCTAACGTTACGTGAGTTACGTCAACATTTCTACCCAATTATACATCCAAATAACATAATAATACATCATCACACCTCTACATTTCAGCAATTAGAATGTGTTATGCTACTTCATAATTTTGTTACGCTATAATTTCTGAGATTATTAGCGATTCATAGTCGTATGAATGGAATTATTGTTCTCGAGTTTGCTTTCACTACGAATTTGGTGTTTGTTTTGAATAAGGTCGAGATCAAATCCAGCATGATTCAATTGACATAAAATTAGGTTCGGAGTCTATGTTTAATGTTTATCCAGATATAAGTTATAAACCAACAGCACTAAACTGAAAATTTATTTTAGCAGTTTGGTTTATCAACGCTGCTCAAATCACGTAGAAATTGTAATCCGATTAAATAATAGCCTGATAGCGACGTCACGCCTAGTATTTGTATTCCCGCTTCGAATTTTGAACTTAAGATTCTATGAACTGCGCAACTAACCTAGAATAACTAGATTTCTCAAATAGTTTTTTGTCTCTTTCCAGGTGAAAGCTGCATAGAGAAGCCACTGGCAACGCTGTGGCGGAACTACCAGCAGTCCACCAAGCCCGACGTGGTGATGAAGCTCTCCGTCACCAATTCCGGCCTTAAAGGGTTCACTAAAGAACACGGCCTCACTGAGTACTGGTCCCACCGCATCACCTACTGCGCCAGCCCCCCGCACTACCCCAAGCTCTTCTGCTGGGTCTACCGCCACGAGGGCAAGAAACTCAAACACGAGCTCCGATGCCACGCTGTACTATGCACCAAAGAATCCATATCAAAGAAGATTACTGAAGAATTACAAGTGAAGTTAAAACAGGCGCTAGTCGAATTCAAAAAGGACAGAATCTCGAAGCAAAACGCCAGGCTTAGCTTAGCTAACAGCGTGTATGACAACCCGAGTATGCCGCGCAGGAAAATAATGCTAAGCGTTGGAGCTATGAACTACAGACCTCCGCTGGAAAGATCGAAATCGGCTCCTAAACTCGGAGCTATTGAAGAAATGTGTTCGGAGGAAGATGAGGAAGAAGCTGAGATGAACGCTCGGCAAGAAACGTGGAGGTCCTCCTTCAGCAGTACACTCGAGTTTTACGAGTCACAGTCCCTAGACAGGCGGCGACCAGAAATGAAATCTCCGAGGAAAATGTCATGCCCTGAAAGAGTCATGAACAGAACGTTATCAGACTCTGGTAGTGGGACGGTCACGGTGTCAGAGGACCTGATAGACTTGCTTGTTAAAGAAAGTAAAAGGGATGATGCTAGTCATATTGAGAAAGAGTCGAGATTGGAAGTAATCGCCGAAACAAACGAAATGAACGACAGTGGAGCGGCTGAGAGCAAGCTGTCTCAGAGCAACTACCTCGTCACGGACAGCGACGACGGGTCTGTTTCCTCTGGCTGCGAGACCGCCAGTACGGCCGCCTCCGATACCGAGCCTTCCTCGCTGCCCTCTCTACCGCAGGAAGAAGCGCACAAAGAGCCTACCGATGAAGCTTCACGGTACAACGACTTCGACGACACCACCTTACGGGATAGTTCTAGAAGCTTCAATTCGGAACACATTACTGATGAAGTCAATCACATACCCATCGGCGAAAAGAATGCTTTCAGGCGTAGATCCACCTACCCACCATTGGGCGTCGATACTATCCTCGCCAACTTTGATGGTAAATTTGAATCTCTTATCGATAACTTGACGGATGTCGATAGCTTAAACTCTAGCACCGAGACAGAGGTGTATAAGAGCGCAGGAGACAACGACAGCGCTTGTAGTGACGAGTCAGGATACTCCGAACCACTCGATAACAAAGAAAGTATAATAGGCAACACTATTATGGTTTAAACTTGTAAGGTAGACTGTATTGCACGTGTAGATGAATTTATTCTTTAGAATCCATAAATTATCACTAGGATTGTTGTAAATAACAGGGTTATTGTCGTACTTTATCCAGTAAATATTACCGATTATAATGGAATCAATCTGCTAATTTGACTTTACTGAATATTGCGTAATGATATTGATAACGAATTAACTATGCAATGCAAAGCATATTTTTGTAGGTACGTAGTGTAGATTTGTAGAGTTCCCTTATGTTGGTCGATTGTATTATTATGTATAATTGTTTGTATATAGTGTAATTTAAGATCTATGTTAGATAAAATCTATAGATTTTTATGTGTAGAAAAGTATCAATTGTCACTCATACTCGTACATCTTTGTGACTAGAGATTGTTGTCAGTTCTATTGTATTTATTTGCTGTTACTAGTATCACCCTTTAAAAGGTATTTAGGTACTTACGCATTCCATACATTTTATATTTTGTTCGGGTCATTCATTTACATTTTAGTGAAGAATATTTTCGAAGAGAAATAAAGAGAATGAAAATACTTAAGTTTATTATTTCCACGTATCATTGAACCAAACCAAAACAAGAAGTAAACGGAGAATTATCTCGTAAAGCGTTATAATTGTTTTACACGCTAACATTTGTCATGCTTTACTTTAATAGAGTTTTTGCAATCTTGCATAACATTTTGGAATGGTTTTATGTAATTTATTATCTTCCTATATTTCATGGTTTGGTTTCGTAATACATAAGCATTGCTCTATTAGTAATAATGTTAAAAACAATAATTTATTTATAACTATACCATCCAGTTTTATCTCCTCTATTAAATTTTTGCAAAAATAGTTACTCAGTGTCTGCAGTAATGTTATAGAACTGAATACAAAAAGTTAGAATAATGGTGATTAGGTACATCAACTGTACACGTGAGAGATGCTGAAGCGGTAGTGGCTATTTAGCGTCATGAGATGTCATGACTAATAATAAAAATAAATGCTATGAAATATAAATTAGGTATATTTTGATCTGAGCAATAGAAATATAATACGATTGCAAAGAAAATCTTTAGCTAAAATACTAAAAAATGCTAAAATACTAGAGTATATTTACTACGAGTGTAATACTAAACGCTTAGTTAAATACGTCATGACTATACTTTTCAGAACTTACCACTGCATTAGATTTAGCGTTAAATAGCAGACAATTCAACATCGAAAAGCGGTATGATTTCAAGTTTTTGTCTAAGGTAAGCGCTTTCATGGTAAATAAGAACAGGGGCCTAAATACAGATTTACCCCAAGAAAAACGAAAAAATTGGAAAACCCTACTCAAAGTCTCAATACTCGAAGTGAGGAGTCACCGCGTCGTGTAGCGTTACAAAACCCTTGCCACAAAACGTTAACGACCATTAATACTTAATAGTCGCAGTCTGGTTACGAATAGCTACTCGATTCCCTAAAACGTATTCCCGGCATGTTCCCGGTGACTCGTGAAGCGTGACACGCACCTGCGTGACTGCACGTGACGCTGCAAGCATCGTGACAGCTCAGCGAGCTGTTACCAATTGGGTCAGATGTAAGTGACGATAGTGGCGATGAATAAGTATTAGTAATATTGGTGGTATAAGTGAAAGGTTACAAACTGATACTTTAATGGTCACAAAGAAAGAATTCGGATAGAATAAGAGATCAACAAAACTGACAATAAAGATATATCTACTATTCTTACCTAGGTAAAGAGCTACCTATAGTAATAAGAGGTTTGAACACATAAAGAAATAAAAAAAATACTTACAAGTGTAATAACATGATGAAAAAGTACTTAGAGGCTGGTAAACCGGGCTTCTCGAACTTCTGAAATACCAATATGAGTTTTAATAAAGGAGAACGGAAATCAAAATTGAATCTAAAGCTTTCATTTCCCGGAACTCGTGAGTGTCTCGTGAGGATCCTTGAGGACTAATTTCAGGCGAGCGATTTGCTCGTCTCGTCACTCAATAGAAAAAAGAAACTACGCTATATCTCCTTCGATACTCGACCAATATTATTTATCTAGGTCCATAATTGTTTTCCTTGAATAAGGCCACAGAAAGCGGATATTTTAGGATAAATCCACATGAGAAATCAAACAGTTTGTATGCTTAACAGAACCTGACAGCGGTGAAATTAGAGGGTTTCTACAGAAATACGGAAAACTTATTTACTATATGTCGTGTTGGAATTCTAATAAAAGTGGTTTCATAGGAACCTACTTCCAAAAGTTATCTCATAACATAGAGAATCACAAATCGTTGAGGGCAACTGACATCGTGAATCATAATAATTATCAGTTGCCACCAACTATTTGATTACATGTTAACACATAATTCGTTATGATATGAGTTAGACAATAAACAGAAAAAGCTATTAACAAATAACTTTAAACGATTATTATTATTATGTTTAGCCTATTCCGTCCCACTGCTGGGCAAAGGCCTGCCTATTCTTCTTCCAATGTTATTAAAAAAAACAACTGTTATTGGAATTTAGGTTTGAACTGATAGTTACAACATTTAGTGGCATGGAACAAGAATGACTACAGAATATTTTGGTTTGTTCTGTACAAATGATTAATTAGGTATTACTAACAAAATTACCTACTATAAAATAGTAAGTGTATTTGAGAAAGGATTCAGAAATGTACCTTTTACCATTGACTAGGTATTTCAATTTATTAGCTCGTCATTTCGAACAAACGATTTCTCAATAATTGTATCTCAACTTTTAAAATCTTTATTAGCTACTATATGCACCCGGTGGTTTCACTCGCTGTTTTTTTTTTTTTACTTTTAAACCTTCCCTGTATTACAGCAAACAAAATAAAAAAAAAACTAATATTCAAATCGGTCCAGCCGTTCCCGAGTTTTAGCCAAACAAACGAACAGCGATTCATTTTTGTGTTTAAGATACTCGTAACGTCTTCATTAACTAAATATTTCAAACGATAAACTTAAATGGATCCTTTAGAAAACGATGGTCTACATTGACATGTAAAAATGTTCAACAACTTTGGCTAAAGCATTTCCATTAACTTCGGTCATTTATCACGCTCAAAATAGCACGTGACAATCATTTTCGCAACCAAGGGTACAATACAAAAACGGAATGATTCTCGTAAGGTGTTTTTTTGTCAGGGCTGCCAAAAATCTTTAATTTTCTTTGTTTTGTCAAAACTACCAGCGCATCTTATTTGATGGAACAGTATTTTTTGTGAAAACTTTATTAGGTGAAATGAAGAATACAAAAAATATTTATATTTAAATCGGTCCAGCCGTTCTTGAGTTTTAGCGAGACTAACAAACAGCGATTCATTTAAATATGTATTTTATTTTTTGTAGTGGTAGGGCTCTTTTGCAGAGCCCGCCTGTGGAAGTACCACACCTTTGCCAGTTATTCCACCGCCATGCAGTAATGTGCAAACATTACTGTGTTCCGGTTGGAAGGGCATTGTTTCCAGTGAAATTACAGGGCAAATGGGAGATTAAACATATCAGGGTGACCGGTGACGACCGCTGTGCCACGCAGGGCCTCGAATTCTTCGGGTTCAAAATTCTGGGTGGCGCAGACCTGTTATGGACAAACGTGACGTTTAACATCAGGCGAGTGATTTGCTCGTCTCGTCACTCAATTACATAACTAAAAATATATATAAAAATAAAGTTTCTAAATACCTTTATCTTGTACGCCTAGAATAGGCAGGTAAGCCAGGTTTGGGTAAAAAATAAAAGAGTCATTATATTAAGCCGCTTATTAGGGCGAAAAAGTAATTTCGTAAGACCGAGTTGCTTACTAGAGTATACATTATTAGCAAGTGGGTAGATATTTAAAATGACAGTTACCCTCATCAGAAAGGTCAAAGGTAATTACAACCTACGGGTATTCAAATCAATGTTTATTTTTCATCCCAACCCTATTTTATTCAAAAAGTTTCGCAGCCTTTTATAAAAATAGGGATCGGAAGGCCAAAAGCAGGTGAGTTCATCAAAGTGGCCCTACGAGGTGAACAACCGCCCGAAATCGCGTAAAACGGGCAATAAAACAAAAGGTTTGTGGACCGATTCTGGGGCGTGCAATACATCGACGTCAGAAAAAGTATTGTACCAGATTGATGGTGCAATATTTTTATTATTTTGCACTGTTTGTCTTCTTAGAAGAGCTATGAGAGTGAGACTTATCCATATAATATTGCATGCGCCTTGAGTTATAGAGCTCCTAGTATAAAACGCCCAATTCCCAAAACATACCTGATCGATGGTTATCACCTAATTCAAACCAAAACACGTTTACCTGCATTTTTATCAAAGGGTTTGTAAAATTTTAGCCGCTTAATTAAAAATGTTTAATTTACAATATACTGTGTTGTGATTGTGAACAAGTTTTGTAGGTTCTAGTTATACAATTTTATGCCCTAAAATGACCTATGTTTGAATATGACATGTTAAATAAATAATTAATTGACCTTCCATTTCAGTAAATCAAGGACGTTAAAAACGTCCTCGTAATTAATATTTAATTTCACGTGTGAAATAAAAGAAAGGCTTCATTCGAGGCCCAATTATCAATTCATCTACGGCAGTAAAATAATGTAGAAACTGGGTCACTATGAAACACGATTGGGATCGATTTCAGAAACAAAAGTATAATAATATGACTCTAGAATTATTTTTTGCATAAATACTGAATACAGAGCATTGTAGCTTAGCTTAGCTTATTATCAGAGTACTAAAAGAAAAGGTTTCAAAATACTCCTTGAAAAATATAATTTTGGTTTCAATCTGCTCCATAGCATTCTCAAAGTACTCCATGCTACTTGTACACAGTTATATTTTTATATCTTGTGAAGTAAGATTTCTTGTAAGCACAGCTTAGTCTAGGAAAAGAAAGGTAATATTAAACCGATTGGAACTCATTCTACTCTTGATTATGAACTATTTTTACTTTGAAACTAAACCAAAAATTTCGAAATAGCCAGCATCTTCATTTATTTAAAAACTAGCTGACCCGGCAGACTTCGTACTGCCTCAATCGATAAATAAAAGACCTAAACTTTTGTATAAATCTATATATATAAAAGAAAGTCGTATTAGTTACAATTAGTAGTATTATTATTATTAGTACCCTTGTTGAATTCCCAACATAAGGAAGTTTATGATACTTTAATGAAGGCAATCGATGATGGAAATGGTGGTTTATATTTCCTAGATGCCCCTGGTGGAACAGGTAGGTAGGTAGGTAGGTGGTGATGTCAGTAGTTTTAGCCACTGTTCGTGCGAGATCCAACATAGCGGTTGCAGTTGCTTCTTCTGGAATAGCAGCCACATTGTTAGAAGGATGCCGTACTGCTCATTCAGCATTAAAGTTACCGTTAAATCTTCAAACTATTGAAGAACCAACGTGTAATAATTACAAAAAATTCAGCAATGGCCAAAGTTTTATCGGCATCGAAAATCATCATCTGGGACGAATGCACAATGGCGTATAAACGTGCATTAGAAGCACTTAACCGAACATTGAAAGATTTACGGAATGACTCGAGATGTTTTGGAGGAGCAATGATTTTACTGTCTGCCGATTTCCACCAAACACTGCCAGTAATTCCAAGATCTACGGCTGCCGACGAAATAAACGCTTGCCTCAAATCGTCGAATCTATGGCGCTATGTGAAGAAACTGCAGCTGACAACAAACATGAGAGTTGCATTGCTTAATGATACATCTGCTGAAGATTTCTCTGAGCAATTTCTGACTATCGGTAATGGTCAAGTACCTGTCGATGAATCGAGCGGATTGATATCATTTCCAAATAATTTCTGTAATTTTGCCTCATCAAAAGACGAACTTATCAACAATGTATTTCCAGACATTATTTCTAACTACAAAAATAATGAATGGTTGAGTGAGCGAGCAATTTTAGCGGCTAAGAATAAAGATGTGGACGACCTGAACTATATAATTCAAAATAAGATCATTGGAACAATGCATTCATTCAAATCTATTGACTGCGTCACAAATGAAGATGAAGCCACCAACTATCCAATTGAATTTTTAAACTCCTTGGATGTGCCTGGCTTACACAGACAATACAACCTTTGTATTGTCTGTGCTGGCTTACCACCGCACAATTTACGCCTAAAGGTTGGCTCCGTAGTAATCATGTTTCGAAACATAAACCAACCAAAACTGTGCAACGGTACGCGGGTGGTTAGAAAATTGATGAACAATGTACTTAATTTACGCGACGATACTGAATGGAAAATTCAAAGGTGAGGAAGTTCTCATTCCGAGGATCCCGATGATCCCAACCGATATGCCGTTTGAATTTAAAAGACTGTTATGATACAGTTTGTTAATCAATTTAAAGCTTTCTCATAAACTATATTTTTTGTTTTGTTTTGTGGTGCGTAAATAAACAAAGAAGACGGTTTTCCGACGCGCGAACACGCGACTTATAATTGTCCATTCGTGAAACAGGGAAACTCCAAGTTGATTCCGCAAACTTCTAAAGACTATCATTGCGATTTATTTATTGTCATCGCAAAGGCCAGACGTACTGGAAATTGTAAGCGTTTAAAATCGAATGGTAAATCCGTTGGAATCATCGGTATTCGCGGGATCAAGACATCCTCTCCTTTGTATTTTCCTGTTATAATTGTTGCCTCAATGACGTTATTCATCAGCTTTTTCACAGCCAGTCTTGTTCCATTGCATAGTCGAGGTTGATTAATGTTACCCAGCATGATGACAACTGATCCTACTTTTAACTGTAAATTGTGCGGTGGTAATCCAGGCAATTCCAGCGAATTTAAAAACTCCGTGGGATAGTTGACTACGTCATCCTGGTTCATAACGGTGTCCGACTGATTTGAAGGAAACCAACTGTCCTGGAAGAAAATTCTGAATGGTCGCATTGAGATCCTCGACATCTTTATTTTTCGCTGCCAATATTGCTCGTTCACCCAGCCAATTATGGTTATTGAACTTTTGCGCTATATCTGGGAAAACACGCTGAATAAGCTCCTCTTTTGAATCTGTGATGTGACAGAAATCTGTGGGTAATGTGATGAATCCGGTCGAGGTGTCCATTGCAATTTTATTATTTCCAATGTCTAACAACTGCTTCGCAAACACATTTGCAGTTTCATCATGTTGCAAAAATACTCGCATGTTAGTTGTTAATTGCAGTGTCTTTACGTACTGCCACAAATTGCCACAAATTGCCATTTAGTTCATCAGCAACAGTTGATCGGGGAATAACTGGAAGAGTCTGACGAAAATCACCTGATAACAGAATCATGGCCCCACCAAAAATATTTTGGTTGTCACGAAGATCTTTCAATGTTCTGTCCAGTACCTCCAGTGACCTCTTATGGGCCATTGTGCATTCATCCCAAACAATTAATTTGCATACCTGTAGGATCTTCGCCATTGCGCTATTTTTGGCGATGTTGCAAATTGGTGTTTAATGGTAATTTCAAGGCAGAATGCGTAGTTCGCCCGCCTTCTAGCAGAGTCGCAGCTATTCCAGATGAAGCCAACGCCAACGCTAGAGCAACATCATTTCTCGATCTGATCCTCGCCAAAAGCAATGAAATTATGAACGTTTTTCCGGTTCCTCCGGGAGCATCAAGGAAATAAATTCCACCAGTACATATTAATTTTTTTGGAGTTTATTATAAATCTCCGTGTTCTGAAGTGCGACAGAATGATTGACATATTAGTTGGTTGTCAAATCTAATGTCAAATTAAGTTTCGCGAAGCCGACCAAATTGATTGAAAATCAGTACTACTAATGATTTATTACATTTTGTGACTATGCAATTTTGTCGCGTTCGCGATTCACTTTTGTTTAGCAGCTTTGACGTTAGAAACACAACTAAATTGCTTAGACAACAGTGAGTGATTATAATTTAATATGAACTTTATTGAATAGCAATAAAGTTCAAATTGGCTACATTTTATTAAGAAAACGTTTGTATGGGAAATAGAAAAGGGCTGTTTTGAGGGTTTTCCCGGCAATTATTCGAATTTTTCTCACCGTTTAGACCTACCCTGGACTACGACAAACATTTTAAAACCAAAATCAGCTCAATCGGCCCAGCCGTTCTCGAGTTTTAATCAGACTAACGAACAACAATTCATTTTTATTTATAAAGATAGTATTTAAAATTTATTTTAAAATAGCGTATTAATATTTCCTGAGTGTTAAATTAGACCCGAGAAACACTACAGAGTCCCAGTCTGTAGTCATCTTCTAACTCGAGTGTCCCTACAATAGCACAACTACTTCGGTAGGCAGACTTAAAGACAAATTATTTACTCTACGTGCAGTTTTCTTATCTTTATCCAATCTAAAAAAATGCGTGTATTATTAGACAATGATTCTGGGAAAGTTACCATACATAACTTGAAATCAGGATATCAAATCTTGAAAAAGGGAAATACATTTTTAATAATAATTATATTATGATCTCATTACAAATTGGTTTTTCCTTATTAAACATTCCCAATTCTATGTCAATGATGAGGAAATATTAAGTATAGAAATTTCGTAAATAAAAATTGGGCAGATTACGTTGGTAGGTGCTCACACCAAACAATGAGAAGGTCGATTTGCTATCAGGCAAACGACCTCAACCAGGCCACAGAATAACTAGTAGCTACTACAACAAACGTAATAACTTATACAAAGAACAAATCGATTTTCAATTTACTTTTACGTAGAAAACTATAGGCTATTATTAAGGCTTATCAAATATTCTGAAAACTGAAATAGCATCCAACGCAGTGTGACAAGTGGAGTACACTACAGACTTGCAACAAAACTTGTATAATTTTACTGCAAGCAGTTTCCTAACATTAGACATTGTAAACCAGCACAAGCTTACTAAGGTTTTTGGAGGGTTACAAGTCCTATCGTAAGTGTAATAAATTCCAGCAACTTCTTGCACAGCTAATCGACACTTACGAGGAATGCTATGACGAAGGAATGTCTGATTGAGGAGGCGCAGTGTTGGGTTGTTGGTTGTCATGGCGACGACCCGGTTCGATCCCCGCAAGGAAAACCCCATTACTATTGACCATTGCTGGAAGGGACGTACGAAGTGATTTCATTGCATGATAGGTATAGCTGTAGCTGTAGATACTTCTGTACTAGGTATCTGATATAGGTATGTTAGCATTTTGTGATTCATTTTTAGCGACCATAGAATATCATAGTGGGATATTCCTGTGTTTCAAAGAAATATGATTTGACAAAGGATTCTTGTTGTAAGTAATTTCCGATATTTTATTGACGATATGTTCATGATTTGATTTACGTTAGAGTTCGTAGGATTTACTAGTAGGTACATTGGTAACGACATTAAACATTTACGAGATTCCTTTTGTTTTGTTATTACAATATTTCGAAGTATTTTCAACCCTGTAGGCAGTGTACCCAAACAAAATTGGATCAGTAATCTTAGTCTGTTGGGTGATTGAACAAACAAGGGTGTGTGTCCAATAGGCATGACGACAGTATCACAAAATCGCCGATTCAATGCTTTCAGAGGACTAGCCAGATTAAAAAAATTTAAAACACATGTTTAGTTTTATTTTTAAAAAACAGATTATTAAGATTTTCAATAAATTAAAACATTAAAATACAGCAATCGGCCATCTTGTCAGAAACAACAATAACAGCGTAGGTATGACGTCACGCCTCAGTGAACTCAGGTCATCCGCCGCTCATCACGCATAGACACAATGACATGTTTACTAGCCGTGACGTCAAATCGACGCCATGACACAAGCAAGCTGTTTTCGGGCACTGTTGAAAAAATATGTGAAAAATGGCTTCAAACTTCGTTAAACTTAAGTTTATTACCGAAATAAAGGCTTTTTTGTAAATAGTAAATGTGTACTCACATTATGGAAGAGGATTTTAAAATCTTTCGTCACGCCATTGTCCATGTTTAATTTTATTAAATTTACCATATATTATATATACGAGTATTATGTACTCGTAGATGGTTGAAATAGACTGAAATAAACTCGTTTTAGCGACGTACTTGTAAAAGCCGTTTAAATTAAAATACGTATTTACATGGTAGAGCATCTGAGTAAAAATACTGCTGTTTTTCTTCCCATCAGATAAATAAAATAGCTAACTATTATAAATGAGTATAACATAGATAGATTATAGTCTCGCCTTTGTAGCCATTGCAGAATGGATGAGGATTACGAGAGATAGGGAAAAGTGGAGAGCTTTAGAGAAGGCCTTTGTCGAAGGACAAGCTGGAGAAACAGTACCGACCGCTGGTCATGATAAAGAAAATTTAATATTGTAACTCAGTAATAAAGGCTTATTTTATTTATTTTATAGATACAGTTTAGCAACAACAATGCAAAGCCTACCTATATGTTTGGGTACAGTGCACATTTGAACAATATCTGATAACATTTTGGCGGCTTACCAAATAAAACAAAGCAAATCCGCGCAAATATCACAGATTTGAAACAAAGCGAGTTATTTTTGACCTGGTTCCGCATTTCCGGAACCACTGTTCTCTGTGGGTGGGTAGAGTTTCATTCATAAGTGATGCTCTGAAAAATATTACGCGCGTCGATAGTTAGCCACTAAAGAAACTTTAAGATCTTCAAAAAATTCCCTTTACCAATAACAATAGTAACGTGAAATAGGTCTCTTTCTCTTTTATACTTATTTTTTTAAATTAATGACTTCACCAATCTTGTAAAAAGACAAGCAAGTAGCAATAGATAACGAGACAGAGACCTATACCCAGTCTAGCGCTGGAAGAGAGAAAACTGAAGACGATGGTGATAATGAAGAACAATTTTTTTTAACGCGCATCTATAAACGCGAAAACAAAATTAAGAGTAACTGCGACTGTAAGAATTCAAGATCATAAGAACGCGCATACGATACCGGGAAATGCGTAAAACCTAGTAAATGGCGCTAAAACTGCGGGGGCATAGTTCACGGTTTTTCATACATTAGAAATTCAAGTAAATACCTACTTGTAAGGTAGCGCTGGGAAAAGACCTTAAGCCTGAAATAAGAATATATATTTGTCAAAAAATTGTTTAACGACTCATTATTTCCTGCTCCTAATTTTGGCTGTTGGGCGTTTGAGACGAATAAGACAGGTAGGAACGACTTTCCGGTTTTCTCATAACCTGCTACAAACCAGAGGAACAACCTAACGCCATCTAGTACGTTAGTAGCGCAACAAAGTGAGTAAACACAGGTGACGGCCTAAAAAGAGAGAGCTAGAGCTTCAGTTTTCTCGGGGTGACGTTAGTTCTAAAGGTGTCGCAGAGATGTCGCCACATACATGCATAGTAATGTGATTATGTGAACTGACAAAATAATTATGTTGATCTTGTACGAGACAGAGTTAAGTCCAGCGAAGTAGAAATATGTATTGTAATTACACATATAACAAAACAAACATAAGCGATCACCGACGTCATCACGTTTAAAGGTAAAATACTTACGATGTGCTATGCCCGTATTTTATATGTGAGGTAAGCTCTTCAGTGCTTACTAACTTTAAATGAGACCTCAAAAAAATTCATGACACTTTGAAATCGTCATCAGCTGGGCGGTAAGTAGGTACACCGATACCTCACAAAGAACACGAAGGCAAAACAAAAACAATCAAACTCAAACAGAACGCTTCTTAGAACTCGCAAGGTGCTACTGAAACCGCCTTTGTTTCTATTTCCAAAAGATATTGTACAAATCAATTCGGGGCTCTAAATAAATCAAGTTACCTTTGTCATACAAGTTTGACGTACCTTTGAGAAGCCTTTTGATGTATTGCCAGGACAATATGACAAAGGGGCCTTGTAAAGGTAAAGGAACAGTAGCTTATAAAAAGTAAATATTTTGGTCAGCGATTGTTGCGAAGACTTTACTCTCTGTGGGGTGTTGAAGGTTGAAATTGATTTAGATTTAAATGGATGACGATGAGTTATGTTGAGCTTGAAAGATGCAAATAAATTAGGTCATCTTGTATTAAAGTTGGTTAAATTTGATTTTACAATACTACAGTGTTTGCCTAAGCAATAGGTTCGAACCTTATTTCTATTTTTAATGATGGTAAAAATGTCGATGATAATGATGATGAAAATTATTATTAATCGCTTAATTTCTCAAAAAGAAATAAGTAAGTAGGTGCCTAGCTGCCTACTAAGTATCGTTAAGGAGAAGCTAGTCTAACGCCTTTTGTTATTCTTAGAGCTTGACGCCTGTCAGTGGAAAATCCATCTCAGAGCGCCTAACTGATTTACATAACAGTCTCCGTAGATTTGGTTATTTTCACGTCGTTGTCGTTTCAGAAATTAAAAGGGACTGCTATTAAATCACAGACATGCAAGTACCTACGTGACAACCCCACAGTTTCGAACCGTGAAGATAATTCACGTAGACATAACGTAAACTTATCATTCACTCGCAGCGCTTTAGCTTTGTCTTTTTTATAAAAAGCCTTTTAAAAAGTCGTCAGGTGTGTCAAATCAGACCGCCCACTTCTCTATTTATAGATTGTAAAGGTAAGGGTACAATTGCGCAAAAGGTGTTCAATTCTCCAACAATAGAAACAAGTAGCGCTGCAGGGGTTGTTGAACAAATCGTACAATCAGCAAAATGGAAGTGAGACTAATTTAAACAAAAATATGTTTGTGATGGATTTCAATAATTTCACGGCTTCGAACTGCCCTTTTAAGAAAGTATTTGAAATACATATATTATTTCCTGTATCAAAAATCGCTTGATATCAAACGAAAGTTATTCAAGCGGTCAAAAGAAATTAATCGTCGTTCCTTGAGAATTACGTCTATTCTCCGAATGAGTTAGAAAGTCTACAATTTTTCCTGTTAGAATATCCCAGCCAGTCTTTCTTTTTATACTTAGCTAGTTACTCGAAGAAAAACTGTAGTCTAGCTCTAAAAAACTGTAGAAAACTGTTAAACCTAATTTTTTTTTTTTTTTTTTTTTTAGCTTACAGACCTTACAGTTTTGCTAAAATGCTTTATTTGATCAAAAGTCGCGAAAAACAGCACTGGTAAAGACTGTAGATTTGGGGGTAAAACATTTCCAAAAAAATTGAGACGGCTTAAAAAGACAGTAGTTCTACAACTGTAGGGTTGGCTGCACTGGTCGTAGATGTCACCAGTCACCTTGTTAATGCAAAGAGAAGCAAATCGAAGTGTGTTTCCGCGAGTAATGGATGCCGCGCTCCGGTTTGGCGCCGGACGAGGCTTCGCGGTTTAACTGCCATCGAGTTGGTGACACACTGAGTCTTCAATACGACACTTTGACACCACAAAAATAGACTTTATCGTAATAGTGAGAGATAGATGGTTAGCAAAGACGTTCCATCGTTTTGACCAACTTATTATTGACGTTGCACTTCGCGGTTTTATCAACACATAGCCAGTTTTATACTAATTTTGCAAATAAGTGTGCTATTTCCTTTTCCACGAAGGACTTCCAATTACTTTAATTACTTTAAACATCACATAATGTCACAACTTTTGAAAAAGTTTGTAAATTCATAAGATGCTAGATACCATTGATACCAATATGCAACAGTTTTTTTACTACAAATAATCTACATTTGTGCATGCTTGAAGTTGTAAAGAAATAAAACTGTATGTATTTATTAATAGGTTCTTAAATTTTCAAAATGCCAGCTCTCGGTAAGTCTCCGGCCTGCCAGGTTCCGAGTCGCGGCGAAGGGTGCGCTGCGCTCTACTTGCATTTCGGGTTACTCCACTTTGAAGCCTTATTATTATTATTATTTAATCTGTACCTCTGCACTCTGATACTGACAGTGATGGGTTGGTGGAGATTATGTTTTGCCATACTTTACTACAGACTTCTCTTACTGTTTTGTAAATGCCGTTAAAGTTTACTACGTTCCAATTTCTAATAATTCCAATTCTAAAATACTTACTTACCTACTCTTACTACGAAATGCTCTTAATTTTTGCAAAATTTTCAATGCTATAAAAAAAATTACAGTTAAAAAAACCCAGTTTTCAAACTAAGTGCGATGCTAGCTTCCGATTTGTAACCTTCTATTTGAGCAGCTTAGTATTTTTTATTAGTAGAAATATTGCCGATTTTTAATACTAATCTATTTTCCAAAAAAAAGAGTACATCCTCCCCTGCACAAGCATTGTAAATACAAAATGTGTGTTGTTGTGCAATATTACATGCGTAATATTGGCATAAAAAAATAAAAAAGAACAAGGAAACTCATTGTACTTTTTATGGCGTTTAAAAACTTTGTTTACCATCTACAAAGTCTCATAATTATCTTTTTTACAAGAAACCGTTTTGTTTGTTTCATTCTTTGAGTGATAGTTTTATAAACATGTGGCCATTTTTAAAGAAATAGTGTCATTATCACCATGACACACTTGTACAAAACACCTAACAAACTTGAACAAAAATCCTTTAAAAACAAGCTCATAAATAAACAGAGATCAGTCTTTCTTTTAAAATAACAACGAAGAGTAATTACACATTATTTGGCTTAAACAAGACACGTGTGCCGGTTTTAGGGTCCATTATAACATTAAACTTAGTCCTTTGTGTTCAGCTTTTTTAACATTTAAATTAAATAAAATGATTAGGTAATAAAACGTGGGAAACTGGATAACAAAAGATCGAAATAAGATCACTGGTTACACGTTTTGTGTTGACTATTACTAACTATCTAAGCTAAGTCTTTATTTAATTAATAATTAAATCTTTTAAAACTCTAAACTGCATCTTAAAATAGTCGAGGAAATTTTGTCCCATTATCTTCTGCAAGCACTTCTATTAATTATTGAATTAAACAATTAATATCAAAATCAAGCCTCTGAATTTCGGTTTAGACCAGTCCATAATACTAGTTCTTATGCCCGAGAGCCTAAATAATCAAGCAAAAGTCTAAATTATTATTCAACAAGTAAACGACAAAGCATCTCAGTCACATAGTTAGCCTTCTATTAAAATAATGAGCATGTAATAGAAACACAGATTAATGGAATAGTTAGTAGGTAAACGCACGGAACCACCAACGAGCCAACGGTGAAGCGGCACTTTGAAGACGGATATTGTTTTTTGCATCATCTACAATGGTTTTGTTTATTTATCTGTACCGTTAAGTAAAGGCGGCTTAAAGTTAACAAGCGATTGAAGCTTTACTTTTATCATGTATTGTATATTAACTAGCTGTTTAAAACGGATTTCGCTGTTGATGCTTAATTTCTAAAAACAGCTGCGCAACGCAATTACGCTTGGATTTTTTAGTTTTTTTTACAAATTATGATTTTGATTTTAATAGAAACAATTGTAACTAGATATTAAAAATCTAAAATTTAAAACACAGCATTATAGTTCACAGTGTTCTTAAAGTTTGTTTTATTTTCAAACTCTATTTTTCCAAGAAAAATCTTTGCTGAAAGGGTGATAAATTCTAGTTAATTGTATAAGCCAACCTGTTCTAAATTTGTCAATCCTGCCTTAGCTAAAAGCTTGTGGATGGTCTAAAGTCTTTGGCATTAGCAAAATTTTTCCTAAATTGCGTATTTAAATAGTCAATAATTTTATTAAACGTTGTGTTGTTGAGCAACACCTACCGCAGAAGAATCCATTAATGACCATAAATAACAAGACAATTCATCCGTCCCGGCGACGCATGTTTGTGGATGTGGCCCAAGTGACAAGAACGCTATTCGTCGTCTCAGTGCTTGTTTGGTCTATCTACCATTGGCTACTTTCTACAGCAGACGAGTTTCTTTCTCTATTTTAAAAAAGAAGCTATAATTATAAGACTTGAAAATCTTTCATAATACATTGGTTACCTTTACCAATGTATTATGAAAGATTTTCAAATCCTATAACTATAGCTTCTCTTTTAAAATAGAGAAAGAAACTCGTCTACTGTAAAAAACAACCAATGGCAGATAGACCAAACAAGCACTGAGACGACGTATTGATATTTTTTTTTGGAATGACTATATGCTATTGGCCACTGAGGCCTCTATGAACCGGCCGGTGGCGAGCGCATAAATATGACGCTGGACCTTAAGTTTTTGGGGGCGACAAGCGCAAGAGCACCTCGAAGGCACGAGCTTAAGCTTGGGCCATCACCCGGAGATCATCCAGACTTGCTCTGGCACCCCAGAAGGGATTGAACGCTGGTGACCTGGTTTGTTCCACTTTTGTATCAACACGCACTCGATTTTAGACATAAGTGTCGGTGTGCTGTGTGCTGGCCCGCTGGGAAATAGGTACTTGTATTTTTTCCAACTTTTCTTTGAACTTGCTACCATGCTACTACATATTTTTTTTTATGCCATAGGTGGCAGACAAGCAAACGGGCCGCCTGATGGTAAGCGATCACCGTCGTCTATGGATACCTGTAACACTGGAGGCATCACAGATACGCTGCCGACCTTTTAAGATTCTATTAACAGCCCTTTTGAAGAACCCAATATTGTAGCTACTCGGGAATACAGGATATACAAGGAGTATTGCTTCTTTTCTATGAACAAACAAACAAACAGCCAATGAGTATTGCAACAGGTAACCAAAGTCAAACAATATTTGCTACGGCTAGTTTCGGATGGTTGACCGTGAATTAGTAGTTGCAATAGGTAATTGCTATTTTGAAATACAGTTTTTCTGGTCAACTTAGATACTAAATTAGTACTTTTAGGAGTCTAGTTCTTAAAAAAAATGTGAGTATAAGCGACTCAAAGTGTTTACCTCGGCCAGAGAATTAACATTGCTGTTCAGCGAGATAACGTCGCCAGTCTTTTGGGTACTTTATCCACAAACAGTGACTTGATCTGGTTTTTTGTCTCTGATGTTCTATTTATGTTTGTTTACCGGTAAACGAGGTGAACGTTGACCTCTAGCTCGTTGGGTCAACGATATAGCAAAAATCACGAGTCGAACCTGGACAAGATCGACACAGGGGCCGGGATGAATTGCTTACAAGAGGAGCTCCATAGAGGGAAATCAAAGGCTGACAATGATAGGTTCATAAGGTTTTATTATAAGTTTTGTTTTAGTTATTTCGTGTGAGTAACATGTTTTCTTCCATCTTGCGGCGCCGCAGCATCGCCAGCGCGTCTCCGGCGCACGCTCGAATACGCGTGCGGAATGCGCGCGCGGCGACACACTTCGCATCATTGTTACACACTTCATACATTAGCCGAGTGCTGATTTAGACTACTTTGGATAACTTAGGAAGAAAAATAGACAAATATTTGTGCGATAGTATGCGTAAGTGTATTATAATGTGCTAGTTTAGAACTTTTTGATAATAAAGAAAAGATTGGCGTGCTCTTTTCCTTTTCATCAGAAGGATCATTGCGACTACTTATAAGTTCTTAGCGTTTAAAAATAAATAAAACATTATTATTACCAATAAGTATGTGTATATTAATTATTATCTTACCTGGTCAAAGATTAATACACAAAAAGAAATGCTAATCGAAAAGTATGGTGTATAACTCATTTGTATCAAGTCACTTCGAACTGTCATATCACACCCAAGCAAACACCCCAACTTACAACAATTCAATTTATAATCTTAAACTATTACAATATTTTCATGTCTCTGTTTGCATACAGCGGCAGGTAATTTACACCCAAAAGAATGGTACAATCAGTCAATTCGTTACGGTACTACCTAACCTCAGGTGCAATTTAACAAACCATATACTAACAGAGAACCGACTTCTGATCTACCGGCGAGCCTCAAAGGCACGGTGGTCAGATATTGGTACTATTCACATGAAACGTTACAAAAAAGACATTTTGTCCGAAGCATTGTAGTTTTTATAGGGTCAGGGTAAAGAAAGTTGTAAAATGTTATTGCGCTGTCTAAATACGGTTTAGTTACGGTAATTTTTATGGCCGCAGTGGTACGTTGTGACGGTGACGACAATATTTTGGCAGCTCTATAGAGAAGGATCACTTTAAAGATCTGATGAATTGGTTTCTTTCTCTGTATTTCCCATTTTTATTTCTCCGTATTTTAAATTTATTCTTAGATTTTTATCTGATAACGAGATTAACTTACAACCAGTGAATTAAAGTTTGATGAAATTTGATTGAATTATTATTTTAATTATTTTTTTGTTATTACCTATTATCTAATTATCTAATCTAGTCTAATCTAGCTAGTACACATTATTTAAGCTTTTGATATTCATACAACCACCAACATACATTAATTCAAACCTAAAATTGTATTTAAAGTTAATTTAGTAATTGTCCTGGTTTCTTTTCTGTTCAGAAGTAGGTAAACCCGTTGTTTCGACTAGTCTTAATAAACAATTTTCACACACCGTTTGATGACTCGCCTGACCATTTGGCTTGACCCTTCTCAGTCATAAACTTATAAACGATTTAATACCTTATAAAACCATTATATAGGCGACGCAGAAAGATGCCATCAATGTAATTTAGAAGAGACTCATCTATCCGATCATAAATCAATATTTATTATGCACAATATGGAATGGGAAAAATACCGAATCACCGTGAACCTAGTTAGGAACCGGTGCGATCCGGAACGGGCCGCTTTTATCCGGTTACTATGGCAACGGGTTACGAGTAAACAAGTTGAACTATACTACGTATTATGTTTTCTGTACTATTTCTGTGGCACATATCTTGATAGTAAGTTGAACTGGTATTAGGAGCGGGGTAAGAACGCTTGCTTTTGATATTTTTATAAGATGAACGAAGAAGTGCCTTTCATTGATTAATTTTTTCTTTTTTTTTTGTTTTTATCTTCAAAAAATTGTGGTTCTAAGCTTTGAACAATTGAACAGTCGTGACATACTTTTTAACGTTCAGAAAAAAAGAAAATAACGATAGATTTTTTAGCTTGACTGGCAAGCAAAATTAAACCTTTTCTAAACTATAAACCAATTCAATACACTTTTTACGTAAATTTTGAACTCAACCAAACATCCAAGCGATTGTAAATCTATGCGTGGCAGGCGCGTCTTTAATCTTACTATAGTCAAGCCAGGCAACGAGCGCGACTCGGTTTGTTCGGTGGAACCAGCGCACCAGCGATAGACTATATTTACTTACTTTGTAGTGAAATGTAATCCATGCCAGTGGCATTCATTAATCACTAGGCTATAAATTAACGGAGTTGTCACTACAGCTTGATTGATTCGGCCGGCTGGTGCCGGTGGTGGGAGTGTTAATGATTATGATGGTGAGTACTGGGGCCCTATTCTGGTGAGTGAGATATTTATGTCTGTCACTATTTTTGAGTGATGTGGCGAGACTAGCAATTCTTTGCCCATGCATAAGAGATCTACGCCATCCAGAATTTTGAGATCTAAAAATTGAAAACCCTACGCGGTACAGCTATGCACCTTCTCCACCACTCGTCACCTTGAGATATAAGATTTTTAATGTTATACCTATTTGCCCAAAAATTTCGTTGGAAACAGTGCCCTTCAATCCGGAACACAGTATTTTCACATTACTGCTTTTCGGTTAATTAACTGACAACTGCAAAAGAGCTTTACCACTACAACTTTTTTTTCTTCCATTAAACTTTATAAGTGTGAGAGTGACGGAGATAATCTCGACTGCCCAAGAATAGGGTTCCTGGTCGTCTAAACTCGTCTGATCGAGTTACTCGCCTAGTTTTGGACAAATTGGCAGATGATTAGCTTCGATTGGTTTGATCGTAATTGTTAATTGGATTAATGGTGTGAAGTTATTTGGTGGGCTTTTATTAAGTGTGATAATAATTTAGATCGATCTCACATAGATTAACGGGTGTGAACAATTTCATTTTACTAGAAAATGTATAAAATACACAAAATGTAGGGGAGACCGGGGCAAGATGGGATACTTAAGAGAAAAAACTTCATAGCATGAAAATTAAACTGTTTATTAAAAACCTTTTACAACAAAAGCAACACTTATAGTTTTCATTAATATAATTTTAATCTTTTATGGCTCTAAACCACATATTTTTTTGGCAAATCCTAATTAAATGGCACAAGTCAAAAATCCCGTCTTGCCCCATGACCGGGGCAAAATGGGAAACGCTATGGGGCATAATGAGTATACATTTTAATCTGGTTGGCAACGTTCACTTATGTGGCATATATGTCTCTCTTCATCGTCATTGTCTACATCTGTGCAGGAATTATGGACCTTGCCATGACAAACGCTACAAATAACCCATCCTTCAGTGGACTGTAAATATAAGTATTCACAATATATGCTAAGGCAATCTTTTTTATCGTTTTAGATGAGCTAGAATCTGTGTCACATTTTTTTGCGTTCCTTGTTTTTATTTTATTTTTTCAGGTCTTTTCTTTGCAGTAATATCAGTATTGTCAGCTTTCTTTTTGTCAATCGGCTTATTATTTTTTTAGTTTTTATTTCTATTTTCATTATGAAATTATTTTTGTACGGAGAAGTATTTTAAGTAATTTTTATTTTTAAGTTGATATTTATTCTCATTTTCTTCTTTCTTACTCGTCGTTCCAAGGTCAATTTAGGCAATTTAATTTTTTGATTTTTTTTTGAATTTGTAGGTACAGCACACAAATCATATTTGCATATTTTGAAATGTCAGTTATTTAGGTACTCACCACCAAAATATCAGAAATGTATATTTCATATTTTATAATACATTAGGGATAGGTATAAAACATTTTCCTACACAAATGGGGCAAAACGAAATACTATCCCATTATGCCCTGACCTTTTTGCCCCAATAGACACAAGTTGCAAAAGTAACAACAGGTCCAACCTATTAAATTATTTTGCGTAAAAACAATCTCAATTCGTTACTTTTATACTACTACAACAAGCATGTGGTCAAATGTTTACAATAGCACTGATACTTAGCTTGGTACCCATCGATTCAATTCGAAAAACTTCGTAAAAATCCTCCAAAAAACGGTTTTTTGTCGCCGCGAAGTCAAAACACGCCGTGATACGCACGGGCCGCTTGGACTCGTGTGACGCAACTGAACATCGTGCGAATGACGCTGTATTAGGCACTGTTGTGTTCACCAGTCACGCACACAAACACATTTCCCGTCCTGCCCCGAGCTTCATCTTGCCCCGGTCTCCCCTACAACTAAATTAACTTGGTTAAAATTTGTGTAATGATACTTACTTACTCGTGCTACACAAGCATTTTGGACTACTAAGGCTCTTGCTCACCAGTATAGTTAGTTTCAGATGTTGAAAAAAAACCCTTGTTAGTTTTAAACAGGCAAATGCTGCTTAATTAATTGGCTTAACATAATAAAACGAGTTTATTTCCATACAAAAACAACAACATAATCTTCCCAAGTTCCCATGTATTCAGATATTCACATCACACGCAGAGAGGGGCGCGTCGCACGCGTTGAACTCTTTTCTAAGAAACGCTGTTTACGAATGATCGGGCTTACCGCAGTGAGTGATTCTCCTCAGTGGCTAAGACTGAAGTTTACCAAAACTAGACAAGAGGATTTTATTTTTAACCAACTACCTCTCCAACGAATGTCAACAATAGACGGTTAAATAAATAGTCTGCCTTGGAGGTGTGGTGTGATCAGATTTTTATAAATTCGAGTAACATACATCTATATCATACGTGTATAACGTTATAAAGTTAGCATTTTAAATAGAAATGTATGTAACATTATTAAGATGCCATCTCCACATATATAATATCATCGATACGTTTCGCTTCGTAGATCTGTACAAGGACATCTACAAGACGTAGCATTCCTTCATAGTGAGTTTGGCTTTAAATTATATAAGCAGTAAGTTTCTGTCCCAAAACCTCGCAAAAACAGCCACCGGACCAAATTAAAGCCTTATAACAGTATTCAACAATATAGGTCACCAATTACGGAACGAACACGTGCACGACCAAAACCAGTCGCAACGAGGCGACCGCAGAGAGGCGCCAAACAAAGAACTAGTTTTAATGTACAAAACAAACAGACGGACACGACTAGCCACGGGAACTACGGAGGTTTTGGCATTCCTCGCGAATTTTCGGCAAAAAGCTGATTCGTGTCCCAGATTTGGACCGTTAGTGGCCGAAGTGGGCCGCCGCCGCCGCCGCCGCCGCCGCGTTCGGGGGCGCAGCCCCGCGGCCCCGCGTGGGGACGATGACGGCGGATTGTGCAATGATTTTAACACGTAGGCCAGGTTTTAGGAAGTAACTGTTTTATATTGTGGGTCAAGTTGAATCAATGGATGATGAGATCGAGGTTTGGTCGGGTAGCGAGCGACGAGAAAAAAAATATAAAAATCAAGTTTTCTTTTTTTTTTCTTCTTCATACTTGGCATACAAACTGACGGGCCACCTGATGATAAGCAATCGCCGTCACCTTTTATCGTTGCAAACCTTTAGAGGCTCTATAAACAACCCGTTAGAAGAGGACCATGTTGCAGACACTCGAAAATATCCGGTGGGAGCTAGTTCCACATTTACAGATATACTTACATATTTATAGCACAAAAAATGTCGTGAAAACATAAATAGCATAGCATTGCCATTCCACAAAATAACATGCACAAATACTGGCGAGCTCCGTTTTTTATCCATAATATTTGATTCATTACAGATAAATAATATACACACACACTTAAATGCACGCGTGTGTGCGTCTGTATTGCTCTATTTTCGCATTTGTACCGCGAGAAATACACGTCTAAAAACCGCTGTGACCGCTTCTATAAGGCATAAGTAGTAGGTACGAATTAAAAGTCTACTACGCATGGACAGCTACTCGGTTCATACGAACTTACTTACATATTACATAGTAGTAAACATGAATAGATAAATCGACTACCCCTACGAACAGTAACTGCAAATACGAGTAGCATTTTTACAGGAGAGCAGTTTAAAGTCAAAATTTGACATTTAATTAATATGTTATAATGTGAAGTATCAATTATGTATTCATTTTATTCGATTTAAAAATGTATATATTTTTTTAATTAAGTGTTTTTTTAAAAGTATGTAAATATATGTATAATTGGGACAATCATGAAGAAAGCGTGATTTTGCAGTTTCGATACTGTTTGTAGCGGTCGAAATATAGAGCTGCTTTAACCACCAGCACTCGCACCACGCCCCACCTGCGCAGGCGCAAACAAGTCGCGAACAAGTATTTTTTGCGCGGATCTATGTAAAGACATCAGTCATCTCATTTATACGTACGCTTTTTACGAGAGCTTTTTTAACTCATTGCTTTTATAGTGAGTGCCGTTTGATATAGTCGTAGAGACTTTAATAATGTTGTAGATGTAGAGTATATAGAGTTCATACACAGCTGCTAATAGAGTGATAAATTCATTCAGCGACTTGTCATGTAGAGCACGTAGTCTGGTGTTATTGTACAACGGGAATGGAAGTTTTTATTGACGATTTGTAATAAAAGGTTATATTCGTTTACGGTAGTTCTTCGAACTGAAAAATATTCTGTCTAAATTATTAGAATAAGTTAGGTTGAGCTGTGGTCAACAGGTCAAGTCTAAGTCAAAGTTTAAAAACTATAAGTTATATAAATACTAACTGTAGTACCACATTTTTTTTTAAGTTGACATTTTTTAATCAAAATAATAAGTACTTAATTTTTTAACAGACGACTTTTTTGTGTTTTACCTCAGTTTGATATAATTATATTTAGTTTCTGTAACCAAGTCTCAACAGTTTAAAAAGGCATTTTTCTACAACACTAAGTGCTCCATTATCATACCACTCATCCACTAACAATACATCGAACTTCACCTACTTGCGAACTGTAATTCGCAAGCCATTTATCATCGTAGCGAGCATCCTCCACAATGTCAGGGCCTCTAGACACCCAGTTAGGCACCCACCACAACAGAACACTCCCAACAACCTTGTCACAGTGAAACTAGTTCGCCATTGGTCGAATTGTAGCTGGAAAATGTTGAATTGTTATTGCGATAGGGTACGAAGTGCGCGTTTTTGTCTGATTGTATGAAAGTACTATATGAAAAGAAAAGCTATTTGTCATTATAGCGGTATGAGAATTAATTTGATGATACATTGCCAACAACAGACAAAACACAGGTATACATACCTATATATTATATATTTAATACTAGTCTAGCTCTGTTCCTCGGTTTCACTCGAATTGTCCTATTTTTCTTTAAAAAAGAAGCCTATAATTAAATTTTGAATCAAAATATAAACATTTTTCAATTCAGACATAGTTATTTAGAGGTGCATGTCAGTGCAGCGATAGTTGACATCTATCAGCCTACTCTAATCGGATATTCATGAATTTAAACATACGGTTTCAGATCATAGATTTTTAATATTTATTATTAATTTTGATTTAAATTTAATACATACTTATGATGAACAAAACACGAAAAAATACAATCAAAACAAACACACAATCAAATTTTCGCATTATAATATTGGTGTAATTACATACGACTACAGAATTATTCAAATAGGTACTTCATTACAAGATAACTAAGTAACCAGACTAGAGGAAGTTATTAAGTCGGTTTGTAGGATTGTATGTACTCGGTAAGTAGGTACTTGTAAATTATCGTGGGCATACTGTGGGCTGACTTTTTTCTGCACTTTTTTCTTTGAGATTGTTTTAATTTGTGTCTGAAATAATTACTTAACTGTTTTTATAGTGGTATAGGCTTAGTAAGGTTTTGATGTTTAATTATCTTTTAGAAGATATACTTTTAAGCGTGTACTGTGTTAAAACAGTCTTCAAAATAAAGTTTAATTAAAACAATCTTTGTCGTAAATTGTTCTTTATTTTCAACCTTAGCGAAGCCTGGAAGAGATCACTTTAAGCGAAAAAGCCATTTGTGGCACGGTACTATGGTGTTAGATTGGTTTGTTTTTGTAAATTTTATTGACGCAATAAAAAACTTCTAGGTTCTTCTTCCATCCGTCTTAGCACTATAAGTTACAGTGGTTTATTACTTTTATTTACTACTAAACAGTATGCATAATTATTGTCAATGATGATTAAGGCAATCAAGTAACTGTCCACCTAAATAAATATCGATGCAATTAAAAATATATAACCAGACACTGACACTAATATTAATCGCCATAATCACTCAAATCGATTTTCTATTAAGTACCTCCTAAGACCAACGCATTAACATATTATTAAGCGTTTATCATTAATAGTTAAATTGCACACAATAGTCATAGAGCTTAAACGTAATTAATACAAAGTTAATGAATTCAACGTCTCATTCATGTCATTGTTCGAACAAAGAGAGTGATTCGAGCAAAAAGTTCGTGAATCATTTGGAACGAAAAAAATTTAGTTACTTATTAGTTACTGTATAACATTAGTGTATTATTAAAGTACCTGTGAAGGTACTTATAGTTATAGTAGTAGCTTATAGTACATAGACTTATACATGTGCTTGAGTGCTGGGATTGGCTACATAGCGCATTCGTAGAACACTGATAACTCTTTGAAGTAGTGATAATAATATGTAGAAGACTACTCGAAATAAAAACTGTGGTGTGTGTGTTAAATTGTTAACCATAAGTTGTTGTTTTGTTAAGATATTATTCTTATCGATAAGACCGCCTTTTGTGTTTTTTTCATATGAGTTTCACTGTGCTTTTGATTTTCTTTTTGTTAAGTCAATATGAAACTATTCTATTTTTGTTGCAATAAATATTAGTTACCAAGCTGCCCCGGTTGCTTAAATTAACGGATTAAAAATCACAGAATATTTCCTAGAAAAATACGTTATCCCGTAAGTAACAGTAAGGTAAGGTATATTATGTTTAAAACAGAGCCTAAGCTAACAAAACGAGTAAGTTTTGGTTTATTTCTTCTTCGTGTCGATGGTTGTGATAAAAGTGCCGTTCGCAGGTCCTGGGAAGTCTTCGTCACGGCGCCATCGCACTGAGGAGCCAAAAATAACCGTAACTGTTCATTAAATTTTTGATCTCTTCTAACACATCCTGCCTGTCCTACTTAAGTTAAGTATGCACTTTGTAAAGTTGATGTGTTTGGATTTCGGGATGTTTGTTACTCAATCATGGTTTTTATTCTGGGTTAATTTTTTTTTAATTATTTCACCTGGATACAGGTTCCTGTAACTAGTGAGGCCCAGTTGGTAAAAATTTATCTGTGTATCTTTGATGAAGAAATAATTTAATGTTCTGTATTGGGTTAATCTAATTATATTTGTCGAATAAATTATTTTTGACATGGAAAATTATCTTTTTAATTAATGTTTTTGATTTACTTTAACATATAATTATGAGTTTTTTATAATCAGAACTAGGTCATTAAAAGATCTCATTCAATTTCATAAAACTCTTAAACTACACTAACGAACTAAAGGCCAGTTAATTGAGCAATTGAGAATGTTGCTGTCTCTGTCATTACTGTGTCTGTCTCAATCAGGACGGCAGGTGACAGAATTAAGATTACATGTGTTTATGAAGCAGGACGATTATATCATTTAACTAACTGCTCCCCGCGGTTTCACCCGCTATCCTACAGGAACCTTTACATTTTCCGGGATATAAAATATTCTATAATAAATTAATTATTTTAATCCAGAGTATAAGCTGCCTCCATACCATACCAAATTTCATCTAAAGTCGTAGAGCCGTTTTTGCCCGATTAACAAACATCAAAACATACAAAATTTGATATTAATAATATTAGTAGAATTTACAACATCTGAATCCACACTAGTAAAATATCAATAGGAATTTCCAGAAGGAAATATGTTTCTTTTAAATTTAATTTATAAAAGCGCCATTATATTATTATATTGTAATAGCGCTATGAGAAAAAACATTATGAGTTATGTTATGTTATATTTTAACTTTATTATTAAATAAAAATTAAGAATTTCATTTCAAATCCTATCTTTAAATCACTGGAGACGATGAGAATATTTTGTGTTTTTTTATGACTGCTTTTATGGCACTGTTTCAGGTCACGTCCTGAAATGAAGACAGCGAACAAAGACGTACATGTTATAGCTAGGTATAGGTAGGTATAGAGTGTACGAATTTGGCCACAATTAGCGAACTAATTAAGAACGAAATTATCATAACACGATTCTGCAGAATGAATAGAATCGTCTGTTAAGGCGAAGACAACTAGGTAATTATGTTATGGTGTGGCGAAGCAGGTTGAAGCAGTGGGTGTGGTCATAGAGACTACGTTTTCGAATTTACTTAAATTACTATCCATTAATCTATTGTTATTATTCAAATGTTAGAAGTAAGTAAATAAATTGCAATATTCTGTTTTGTTTTAATTCTTGATATTATTTTTCACATTCTTTATTTTTTTTGAAAACAAATATGTAATAGTTTTCTAGTGGTTTACATTGAAAAAACTATCGATTAATAAAAACATGAGAAATATTTGAATATGAATATGACGGAAATGCACATGTTAAACATTTTCATGAAAAGTGATTGAAATCGAAATATGATTTTTGAATATTTGAGAGAGGGTTGCTTCGCCTTAACTCTAATTAAAAATGTATCGTAGAACGGTATCTCACCGCCCGCTACGACGCCGCCATGATACCTACCGTAGTCGTTATTTATTTTTATCTTCATTATTTATAATTATGTATTAGAATCGCTGTAGAACTGTAATCTTTTTTTATGTAAGTATTTTGTATTTTTGTAGTCTACTTTATTGAACACAAAAACCTATTCCTTAATATTACCGTTCATTTAAATTGACCTGGTTTCAGGCGAAAACCTGATATATTAAAAGTATTCGCCTGCGAGTAATTTTGTAGCAAGTGGATATTTGATAACTTTACAGGAGCACTAATAAGTAAATAAAAAACATCTAACATAAACATTGATGTGGTTTTTGAAAATAAAATAAACCCTGGGTTTGTTCTTACTAAAAAAATTTAGAGACTAATATTATGGCCCTTTTCTTGCTAATAAATAGATTGATACATTTATTTTTCCTTTTAGTTACACATTTTCGAAAAATGGGTTTACAAAATTAAAATTCAAAACGGCGAACTGACTATCTTATTACCTAAGCCACTAAAATAGGAATGATATACTACAAATGACCTTAACATTATCGGTTTTAACCTAAACGAGGCCTTCTGAGGGCCATGGGAGGGCCCACGAAGAAAACCATCGGGTGGCCTACTTACCGACTCACTTGCAAAGTAGAGGATCAACTCTGCCAGGCGATTAGCACCTCTAAGTCGTATTTAGAAAGAGTAAAATGGAGTGAAAGTACTGTTTGTAGGTCTGTAGGCCTGCGTTTGGTTGTGTGTGTGCGAGCGTCACTGTGACAGTGTGCGTGTACGCATGGAGATAGCAGTCGCCACGGACGCCCAACCGCCGGAGAAATGCGCTGCTTTCAGTTTTGTCACTTTAACTCTTTTTCAGTTTTAAAAATATCTTTATCTATTTAACTTGTACTTAATACAGTTAATAACTTAGAAAAATAATTTAGTTCATTAATTTGTTTTAAGGTTTACCTAATTATATCGAATAATTCAAAAAAATAACTACTAATTTGAAGGAATTGGCATAATTCTAACATCCAGCCGATCAATCTCGCATACACAAGCGTTGCGTGTATCCGACCGCGCATCCTCCTATATATTACTACTTACGTTCGACTGTAAACGGCAATTAACTGCAAATATACCTGATTAATCGTAATTTTGTATTTATGTACATGTTACGATTTTGCCACGTTTATTTTTAATTACGAATTGCTGGAGTTTATTGACTTAGATACAGGTCACTGTGCAGTTCTATTACGTTGACTTCGCAACTAAAACTAGTAGGCACTGAGACAGGAATATATTATAAATAAAATACTATTAAACAGGAAAAGACACTGACTTTTAATGAGTAACCTAGTTGCATGAGTAAAATTGGATCAATATAAAAATCACACTTAGTTACTTAAATAAACTAAAAAAGTAGGTGACCCACTTTTAAAGAAAAACCATTTGAGTTCCTAAATATCTCCTGAAACAGTTTACTCATGGCAATCTGTATTTTCATATGAGGTAAGAAGTTCTATCTGAAATTGTAATAACATTTTTCAGTTCATCTATTTTATAAGCAATATTCGAGCGGCCGTTGCTCGCGGCTAGCGGCTGTACAGTACAGCGCTCTGTTCCGGGCCTTGTCGCGGCGGCGCGCGCTGCGGGCCGCGGTTCGCCCGCCCTGCGCTCAGTGGTGGTAGAAAATGTTTGGTGGGAAGTGAGTGGGGTGCGCGCGCGCCGCCAGTCTGCTTCCACACGCGCGGCCCGCGCCCGTCCCGCGAGTGCAGTGTAGTGCCCCCCTTACAATACCCACAGAGATCACAGTGACACGCGCCCCGCTCGGATACAAACAGTGTACGTTTACCAAAAAAAGGAAAAAAAGACACGCACTTGTCCCTTTTCAAAATTCAAGTGTACGGGAATACGTTTGTAATTGGCATTAAAATAGTGACGTGACAGTGTCAGTGGAGCACAGTGGGATAATTTCGGACAACTCGAGTTTCTTATTTTATATTATTTTTATCTCTTAGAAATTTCCTCTTGTAAATATTCGTCAGAATATTTTGTTCTTATTTTTATGCCAATGACATTCTTTCCTACATTTTTCTTTTTTTTTCTTTTCTGTGTGTTTTCTAACAGTTGCTCTGCTTACTAACCGCATGTTTTTCTATAGAGTAGGGAAGTCGGGTAAGAGTTTTCCTCGCCGGCGTCGCGTCGCGTCGCGTCGCACCGACGACGACGCGTCGGTGCGAGTTTTCGGCTGATATGGTAGGAAGGTCGTATGACAGGTTTTTTTACAGTTTTAACGGCGCGCCTTCGCCCGCGACACGCATAATTATTTACACACATTTCTTTGTTTTCACGCGATATTTTCGATTATTAGCCAACTTTACAACAAAGTAACCGCATTTTTATACAGTGCAAAATATAACTACCGTAAGATAACTACGGTTAGCTAACTTTTCAATCGTTTTTAAAGTATGTTTTTCTATACCTACTTTTTTTTATTGCTGAAGTAGATACTATAAGTAACACACATACGTATTTTATCTATAATTATGCAGTGATAAGCTGGCTAGATTAGTGTAATTAAAAACAATTCGCGAGTTTTGTGAATTCATTTATATAATGGGGTCATTACACCTGGCAGAGCGTAATCACAAATCGCAAACCATTTCACAAATATTGAAGCGTTAACCTCAATATAATTAGACATTGCGTTCTAATTTACATTTAACTAAATTACTTTGTACGTATTTTGCGATATCTTTACATTTGATATATGTATATTCTATTTATATTTTTTAAGTACATTGTAGGTCACATCTTTAATGAATGACATTACGATTTTTAGGTACAAACAAATAGGTCAATTGCGTTTATTGTGTCAATAATTTTTTTCTGTCCTACAAGAATTATCAGGTCACATTTATTTTAAATAATTTCAAAATTAAAACATAATAACTCACTAAAACATGTTTATTAAACACGCACATTTTAATTAAAATATAAAATATATCACTGATAACTTGTAATTAAAATCCGTAACTTTTTTTAAACACAAAACTAGATTGAAACATCATTGAACAGGTCAACTGTCATAGCTAACTTATTTGACCATAGCTAAATAAAATCAGGTTATCTGCTACTTATTTGACCAAAGCTAAATCCACAAAACTTGCGAAGCCAAAACCCGTCTACCTAACTCAACCCTTGTAGTTGATACTATCTAGCATTCTATCTTTTCTCAGTCCCGATCCCCTATACTGTGTGCCTGGATTGTTCTGTGCGTTGTCCGAGGGCAGTGACCGGCTATCAGTGGACTAATGATGATACGGATTTGACATTGACATTTGCTGATACAGAACTCGAATTGAAATCCAGGTGAGTATGTATACGACACAATCTAATTTGAATAATATCGAGAGCATCATGCGAAACTGACGTCAAGAATTTTGCTAATAATTCAGCAGAGACAATAACTACTTTAAAAAGATGTCTTATCATCGTGTCACACTTAATTTCTTAATTAAATTATAGAATGTGCAGTATGAATTTACCTACTTATTTTTTTTTAAAACAGCATGCACAATTGCACATCTAGCTACAAAAAGTTACAGTTTTTTGTCTCTACTCTAGATTGGCATAAAAATAATGATGCCCTCAATATTAAACTTTTGTAATCTAGTTGATACTCAAAGTCTGGTTGCTCGTGCTTCGTCTTCGACCACTGAAGTAACACAGGATTATTTGAGAAATATATCTCAATAGTCAACTTCTTACACCTGAAGTTGATGACTTACTCATAACACAATGACGTCGATTTTGTCGTGTCACCTCCAAACTAAACAAGTTTGACGTCACAAAAAAATGTCTTAGCCTCTTTTCATTTAAATATGCGAGAAAAATATAGCACTATTATGAGATCTGTCAAATTTAGTTTGGTTCAGAAAATGGTATAAAATAATCATTGGCAATATCTATGTCAAGTCTCTTGGAGTTGCTAAAACATTGCTAAAATTTCACCACCACTGTCCGTCCGCGTCATGCAAAATCAGGGTGATATTTTTTCAACTACAAGTGACTCATTCGTACTTTCGATCCTTACGTCTTCACAATATCTACGATTTTCTTCTTTTTCGAAGTATTCGAAATTCTCAAGCTTTAAGACTGTATTTGCATGAACTACTTGTTTTGATCATGAGTATCTGTATGCCAGCATCTTCAAACAAAGATACATACAAACATGTGATATTAATAAGTAAAATGTTTTCCTAGACTCTTGAGACCTTCAAATTCAAATTCAAAATTGGGGTCATACAAGGTCGATAGCTTTAGGATGAATAAGGGATGACGCACTCAATTTCAAATATGATCATCCCGTCTCTGTTTGTAAGTTATATGAAATTTGTACAAAAACGAAACAATTCTCCTGAATTTCACAGTAGAGCCCTTGACACCATTCTATCAGCGTTGATCAATCAGCAATCACTAGAAGTTAAAGCTGTGTCCCAATTTTAGTCGTTAGACAAGATAAAAATGACTAAGAATCAACTTAAGGTAGGTACTATTAACCTACTTACGAGTATCTATTGGGACAGCCAGACAACTTGGCGCTAAGATAAGACTTGACTTATATCAAACAAAACATATCACTAAACTTCTAGGAAGTAATCCCTAATGTGGTTTTACTCAGGGCAACATGAGTGGACGTGCTTACTTCCTTTATTCCAAATGTATTGGTGAAAACTCAGTGACTAGTCCTAGAAACCACGTTTCAGGTCCAACATGACCTTTTTAACATTTCTTAGCACTAATTCTTGAAAGCCTTTCATTAGGTTTGTTCTAGATTCATTGGTAAAGACAATGCAGTAAATCAACCAATCAGGCAGTTTCTGGCGCGCATACCATCGCCCGATTGGCTGATTTATTGACCGAGTTATCGCCTGATTGGCACTGGTTTACTCGTTGGCAAGTAGAACACCTCTCAAATTATCAAGGGTTAACAAGCAAAGCAAGCTAAATAAATTATTGGCTGTGACATACAGGCAGACACCGAACCCTCGCGTTAAGGGTTCTTGTCCGAAGGAGGTTCAGAACCTTAATTAAGAAAAAAAACACAAGAAGAGATGAAATTGTATCACTGGCAGGTACAAAATTTAAATTGGTTCACTATTAACTGGTTAAAATAACAAATAAAATTTTACCTAACATTTTAAATATCTAATTAAAGTTTTTTTTTTACACGCGAGAGATAACTTCAGGAGATATTAAAAGACTGTCTTTGGTTTCCTTACATATTTACCCTTTAATAAACAACTAGGATCAACAGCTACATTTGCTACCATAAATGCTGTAGCACTCACAGTCTATAAAAACTGAACGGATGATTTTCCTCGTGACCTAAATATGCAAATAACCGAAAGGCTTCAAACCTGTTTCTGTGACTAACACAACCTGTCTCTCCCGACGCCAGTAATTGCAGGTCTCGTGCAAAAACCACACTAATATTATTCTTACGAAAATTTGGGACTGTCTGTGTAAGTTAAGAAAACAAAAGACAGAGCAGCTATTTCGAATCTATTCTACGTTTGTTAATTAGAGGACATAACGAAATAAAACGCCTAATGTAGCTCTCCATGTAAAATAATTTTCATCTTGAGTTGTGATCCGTAGCCGTAGCAGCTCGTAGCTCGTCCTAGGTCGTGGCTACAGATTTCTTGTAGCTCATTATTTATCCTTATGTTGCAAAAAACCTCCCTGTCTTACAAACGTTTTATACACACTAAAATGAATATTTTCCAATTTCCATTGCTGAAACCTTACATTATTTTTACATATAGCTAAAACAGGTCAATTAGTTGTTTCTAAAAATACTCTAAGAATTTATTTCTTGATCAGTGCAGCAGTTTTTCGTTTAAATGGCTTTAACTCAAACCCGATTTTTATAAGGATTTCTCGTGCATTTTTGCTTACTTTACGGTGTTATCGAGCTAATTCAAATTGCGTCCAATAGAGCGATCATAAACACTTGATTCAAATAATTACACGAAAATTTCCTTTCATCTTTTTAATTTTTCATTAGAAAATGTGTATTTGAACCAGCAATACCTACCACTGCGGAAGATATATGTAATTGGAAATATCAATGACAATGATGATGTACTTCCAAAATTGTCTGTCATCAGTAACAATGCCGACCAACCCTCAGTCCATTACATCCATCATAATGTAATTATCCAATATGTCATCGGCAACTATCTGGCCCCATCTCATGCCGTACGACCTGACCCACATGGAGCATACTGTTCCGTCCACCCACGAGGATGTTGCTTCACGCGATCCTTACCACTGACTCACGAGGGGCATATAGAGCTTGAGATAGGTATAGCGAATTGGGCTTTAAGGTTAAGGGAGTGAGATTTAGATTACAGTTTTCAGTGAACTAGCTCATGAAGTAAACTACCTATTTGACGATGAAAATTGGACTTTTATGTTACGGCAATAAGAATTTAGTTACAAACGACTAATGAGAATTATACAAGCTGTTTTAGTGAAGTTGAAAATTGAATGGTAATGTTTTGATACTAAAGTTCTTTTTTACGCAAAATAAGATGAATCGATTTTTATGTTCACTTAATTTGCACATAACCTACGAGTATATGATTATTCGCTATATTAAGAGAATTGTAGAAATAACTTAATTATCTTCTTTATCCTACTGCAGGTCTTTTCTTATAATTTGACATTTCTTTCAGTTATGCTCTTGTACTCTCGCATTCTATGCGAGACGAGTTCAAAGATTTTAATGAAAGATTATGGAAGAAATACGATCTTGACAACTTACTTTTGATAAAACTTAGGTCATTTGATAAACTTCCAAAAACAGATTGCTAAGCGAAGGATTACCTATTTATATGTAATTATGTATGTCTCATGCTTAAGCTTTTAGATGACTAAAGTTTTATCTATCATAACTTGACCCTGTTAGAAGGTCTACAGTAATGGGTTCCGTGAATCATTTGGTATTGAAACAATATTTACGGTTTTTACTAACATTAAACACACATTTACTTAAATTAGTGACGTAAAGGATGACTTTGCTTGCATTGCCAAGTCTTTTCATTGTTTTAAATGGGTGTATGTGGTTTTTGAAATTCATTAATAACTAAGTTTCTCGCCTTTCAATCTAAAAACTATTGAAACGTTTCATGTTTTGATTTTTAACAAAATAAACGAACTAGCAACTTACCTTAAAATCTACAGTTAACTCCGAGTTCCGAGTTTCTTTCAGATTACAAGCTAATATAGTGAAATCAGTTCATTCATCATCAAGCTTATACTGAATGTGAATCGAACACAGAATGGGTTGATACTTAGTTTATCTTCCATTAAAACTACATAGAAAATACAACAACTGACGTAGCAATATTAGGCAGGCGTGCTCCATTGGTAACCTCGTCATTGCTTACCATCAGGCGAGATGGCAGTCAAACGCAAGCCTATTGTAATGTAAAAAAAAGAATCGGTACCTTCTAGACAAGCGTGCTCCATCATTGTAGGCCTCATCATTGCTTGCAAGCGTAATGGCAGTCAAACGCAAGCCAATCAGAAAAAAAAATAACGTAGTCTCACTACTACTATTGATTACTCCATGAATAGCTGAGTCGCAGTGTAGATGCACCTAGAGGCGTGTGCAAGGCTGGGCTAGGCCGCGGCTCCGTGTGCACTTGACATGCGCATGGTCATTGCCGCTCGCGAGTGAAAGTTGCGAGCCCCCCCCCCTCCCCCCGCGGGATGTGTGTCATAGTTCTAGGTTTGTGGAGTCTGCTCTATGGCAGAGAGTATAAAGCCGTGATTTTCTAACACATTATAAATGTTAGACGAGTTTAGCTCCGTGGTAAAGCAGAACCAGTTTCGGTTGTGCAGTTTAAATAAGTTTACGGACAGTGTAACCATGGCTAATGATTTTTAAATCAATTAATGACTACTTCAATCACTTGTGAAAAAGCTACGTCGTCTTTATTTGACTATTTTTGTTATTCAGTATTTAACAGGAATATTACACGAATTAATAATGAACAAAAACAACAAAAAGAAAGAGGCGGTATTAGTATGTATTATGGTTTATTTAAATAACCGAGAGAATAACATTTTTAAAACTTTACTCATGTTTCGGTAATACCAAGTGGTCAGCATCCGAATGCATTGATTTGGCACCGCCGCGCGTCACGCTGTTGCAAAACTGTGTGATATCACATACGGATCATAAACCTTGTCCCAAACTGAATGAATCGTCACCAAATGCGAATAACAATCAATGAGTCATACTCGTAGATTACTGCGTAACTTTAATACAAATGACTTTTAAGAAGATTTAAGAAATAACTGAAAAGGTTATTTTTTTTTAAGTAACCGTGAGTGGTAGTAACACTCGAGCGCTGCCGTAGATTTCTGATGTTTGTTTCAAAATGAAAATTGTTAAGTCCTGTTGAAATAAAGGCCTCCCTGTTGTCTTGAAACCCTTTGAGAGCTTGTTTAAAGTAAAGTTACATTAGTTAGTATTGCAAACTACATTTTGTATTGTGCACAAGTTAAATGACACTTGTCAATCTAAGCGATTGCTAAGAACTTTTTCTTTTATCTATTTTTTTAAATCTTAATCATTATTTAGTGCCACTACAAATTATTGCACTATTATTGCAAACTAATTAAAGTTTCTCAATCAACAATTGGTGATCATGACGTCACCAAAACAACAAACAGGACAATATTTCAAAAGACTGAGCTAGATTGACAGTTGATTAGGTCTTGCACTATCAGTCTAGGTCGTTACCTAATCACAGTTTACCTGTAATATAACTGATGTAACTGAACACCAAACTAGATACCAAAGGTCCTGAAAACCTTAGACATATTCGACGTACAAATGTCGCATACTTACCCTCTCACACAAAGTCGGATTACCCTCTAAAGATAATGTCATGCTAAATGTATTAACAATGTAAGTATTTAATTTGAAAGTATACAATATAATACAGATCGTAATATACTTCACTCCGCAGCATTAAAAAGAATATTTCGGGAAAAGCTCTATGTAATAGCGAGCATTTTTGAAGACAGAAAAATGATAATGTGCAGTGCTGTGCCGCGCAGGGTTTTGAATTCTGCGAGTTCAAAATTCTGGGTGGTACCAACGAGTCACACTGACTCGTTTTGGTGTGACTGGTTGGGAACCCCTCGTGCAGACCTGTTATGGGCAAACATGACGTTTAACATCAGGCGAGCTATTTGCTCGTCTCGTCACTCGATTACATAAAAATAATAATAATAATTTGTAGAAAATTCCTGTTTCAGAACCTAGTGTTATAAAAATAAAGTTCAAATCTACCCTCTTAACTTATCGTATGATTATACCGTACGTCAAAGTATAAACTCGCCTACCTTTTCGCTTCTATTAAATTAGTGTTTGTTTTGTTCATTCGATTGCGGTAGTGTCGAAACGAGTCAGGCCATCCTTGATAGCTGGGAACTCCTGTATTTGTTCAAATTATGCTGATTTCTTCATCGGCACCCAGTCACTTGAAACGATTGCAGTTTCTTTGCTTAGAAGTTTTCAGCAAGCACTTGAAGTAACCAAGTAAGTTTGTAAAGGCCAAATGGCTAGCTGTGAGTTCGTATTTGAAATATTCTGATACAAGGTTATAAGGAAAGCATTTGCTAAGCCGAAAAGGGCCTATAGTACTCAGAAAGTCAGTTGCAAAAAACAAATCGTGAAAAAATCAGCTGTTCCATACGTCGTACGACAGAGTTTTGTCGTTGACATTTTACTATGTAATAGCTGGTTTTTTTTTCGTAATTTCCGGGTTGGTCCCATAGTAAAAATTGTTCATTATGTACTATAAGCCCTTTTCGGCTTAGCGTACCCTTTCCTTATAATCCTGTAGAAGATGTTAGCTTGGCTTTCAACACCAGCAGCGGCTAGCTTAGTATGAGTCACGGGGGATTTCTCGTTAGCTCCTGCAGACGTGATGCGAGCAGACTGAAGGTTGGGTAACTGCATGACGAATGGAGCGTATTCATTCATGATTGATGCTACTGAGAAGATATAAACAAACTAGGCTTGGCTTATGTTAGATTTTTGTAAAACAATAATCAACACTATTAATAACTCGAGTTTAATTACAAAAGGGTTTTACTTGAACTATTACCTATGATAATTTGAGATAAACGTGATTTATTTTGGGTTCGGTTTCGATTATTTTCGCGTTTTATCGACATTTTAACTCAATTTTTAGTAAAAGCATAAAACACATGTACCTAGTTATAATATTAACTGGCCAACCATAAGAGGCATTTCTCTATTACAACGGATGTGTTGAAGATGTAAAGTATGATAGCTTGAAGTGGTTAATTAGAAAAAAACATGCTTTTCTTATTAATTACGATTTTTGAGGTAAGAAACCTTTTTGATATCTATATTTTATTATTTACCCATTTAGTTTTTCGAACAACTCTGATGCAAACCTAACCACACCTAATTCCGACTTCAAAACCCAACCACGAATAAATGAGTACCATATACAACACAATAAACCGCTTGCATAGTTCTCGTGCGGTGCGCACGCGCACGCGACCCGCGGACATTGCCCATCGGTGAAAGCGCACAGCTGACTGCAGGATCTACGAGCTGGTGTAGGGAATTTATTGATTTATACCAATAAATAGTAAAGTAATAGGGACATAGGAGTAGTTGGCAATACAACACATTATAGAAATCATCACGGTTATTATTTTCAGACCGTGATCATCCGTGCAAATAACAATATAGCTTTTATAGTCATATAGCCTATATAGTTATCTGTAGCCTACGATACGTAATAATTTTACTTCCAATGCCAAAAACAAATATGTAAACACGAAACTATCGTAACAATTGCTAAAAATTCGTGACTAAAGTAGCTGCATAAATGCATAGATAGTTATTTTGATTTTAATCGAGGAAATATATTATTTAGTTTTAACAATACAATAGATGGCAGACCATTTTTTCTGAATGTTCTTGATCAGTTCTGAGGTAAATCGGTTATCACGATATTCACGATGTATTCGACAAAAGGTTGAAATAATTGAAGTTGAATTTCAAAAATATATGCAAAGCATTATGCTTCCTGTGACCACCTACATAAGGTACCATATTCATTTGACAGTATACTCGTAGATGTTTTATGACCATGCAATTTTCTTCGCAACTCCGCACACAGTACACACACACCGCCGGTTTTCCCACGCACACATCGCCACAACATCTTGGTACAATGTAAGTGCGTTGGAGAAAGCCCATCTGTCGGCCGACCGGTCGGCGGACCTAATTCTAGGCTAGACCGGACCGCGCTCCTGCGACACACTTCGCTACTTACTACTTAGATTTGGCTCTCAAAGTCAATAGAAGAGCCGCCAGTAACTAGTTGTGCCGAGCAATTTTACTCACTGTCCTGCCAAAACCATTTCTTTCGGGATAAAATATAGCCTACCTATGTGTTAATTACGAATGAGATGTTCATGAGATTCCCCCCTCCCCCATACATTTATTTTTCTAAATCCGTTTAGCAGTTTCTGCGAGATACAGCAATAACCTCACATACAAACTTTCATATTTGAAATCATCTTAGGAAAACCGTTTCTTTGGAACCACTTAGAATTGTTAAACCACACCTTATGGAAATCTTATCAGTAGTATGTAATGTGTGAAAATGTTAAATTAAAAGTGATTTATTCAAATTAGGTAATCAAGAAAGTATAGGAATTTTAAGAACAATGCAAGATTAGCAAGTGATTGTTTTTAAACAATATGCAAGCAAAATTACTATGCACGTGGTTATTAATAGACTGGTTAAATTGTTTAGTTAGTAAAATGTATAATGAATGAGAGAAGACACTGAACAAGGCGTGCCAAAACATATTTTTCACAGCCAAGGCGTTATTGTCTTTTCTAAGGAACTGCAGAAGATAAAGAAGCGATCAGCTGTTAAGAATTTTTAGCAAGTTTTTTTACATGCCTATAAAGAGAAAAATATGAACTACAAAGTATTTTGCAGATTTTTTGCCAATAAAAGAAAACAACCACAAATATAATTAGCGGAATGGCTTCATTCGACGCTAATAAATACTTTCATATTTTCCTCAAAAGCATTCTTTTGTACATTTTTCGAAAACTAAAATTACCAAAAATTACCTGCATTCAGAATTTGGTAATTTCTATAGGACACATGTGCGACGTACAATAAGGATCTCACATATGTTGGTACGCGGATGTGAAGAAGGGTTCCATCGCGTGTAGCTTTCTCCGCTTAAAAGGAACCTTCGACAGATGTCCCGTGGACCCTTCAATCAGTCAATATTTGAATTTCGAACGCCAGGTACCAACCTGCCAAAAAAATGAACATGTGCGTGTGGGAATATTCAAAAGATGTTTTTTATCGTATTTATTGATCTTATTCCGTGATGGGCGCACAATAAAATTGTACTCGAATTTTGTCACGAGATTGTACTTTATTTCAACTTGATCAAAGTAAAATTTCATTTGAGTTTTCATGACAAAGTAAAACATCCTTAACAAAATGTCCCTTAACAAAAATATACTTCTAATGCAAATCCAAAATATAATTTTATGCATTTTATTTTGTGCAGTGCATTTTATCAATAATGCTTAATTACTCTGTTAATTAATTAAAAACATCATAGCTTTAGTTTCCAAATATGATCTAAATTGCCGTTGAACATACAGAACAGAAGTCACAACATGAATATCACCAGGAGTGTCTTAAACCAATTGCTACGAAAATTATAAACATAAATACTATACTTCTAACTACAAAAAAAGGTACAAAAACCTTCCTCTTCCCATTAAGTATCTATTCATAACTTCTCTTACATTAAACAACGATTACCACCTCCTTAAAAAGCTCTAAAAGAAACCAAAAAAAATAATAGTTCCAAAAAACTTCACCCCATAATCATGCCAACCCTTTATTTACGTGTAGGGTAAAACCGGAACGGATCGGATCGATCCAGATAATTCCGGATATTGATTGAAGACGCCGGATGCGGATCATATGACCGGATGTGACGTGACGCCTCGTAGTAGGTTAATGGGCGCAAGTGGTATTACATCTAAGAATAGGCCAACAGGTACTATTGAAATTCATTTAATTATATGCGTAGTTCTTTTACTACAAACATACGAACTAACACAATAAGTAACCTACATTAATATAGCAGTAAGGGAAAAGAAATTGTACTATCATAAAAAATATTTCTTATTTTACCGACCTCTACCGGCTTTACTAGTTCCATTTAAACTAAAAACTTCGCTTTAAATAAAATGAACAAATATTCAAACATGTTTAAAAAAGTTTATGTTTCTATTTTTATATTTTTATCGTCCTACCTCTAAATGTGTTTCTCGCCTTCCATAAAATTTAATCTACTTAGTTTTATGAATCGTAGAGTCTCGTTGACCTTTGTACGTGTATGATAAATTCTTACTAGAGCTTGTACCAGTTGCTTCGTACTTGTTTTGCTCGTCTCGTCACTCAATTATATAAAAAAATAAAATAAATAAACTTGCACTGAAACTATTTTCCATACTTACTATGGTTTTATATCGTTTACCTTTTCATTTTAAACACTAAAATGGACCTAAGTTTGAAAGTTTCAGTTCACAGATCTAATTTTCCTTAAAGTATTGATGTCCTTGTCTATTATTAGGTTGCAATAACAAAGCCAGATTTATTTTTAACTAGCTGCGCCCCGTGGTTTAACCCGCGTTTTCCGGGATAAAAAGTAGCCCATGTGTTAATCCGGACCATGAACAACCTTCATTCCAAGTTCTGTCATTTTTGCGTGAAAGAGTAACAAGGATACATCCATACATTCTTACTAACTTTCGTGTTTATTATATTTATTAGGAAGGATAGTAGGATTATTTTAAATCTTTCTAATAAATTTATCGAAATTGGGTCCTAAATACTCCAAAAACTCCAAACTTCACATAATAGCACCTATTTTCTTAGGTTTACCGAAGTCATTAGTCAGAAGACACGTTTTACTGCTTGATATAAAGCCTCTATAGCTCCACAGTATAGTTAGTAGTTAGAAGGCTGTGCGAGCGGGACAGCGGTAGGCGGCAGACAGAGACGGGCGACGGGCAACGTCCTGATTTGTCAATAAACTTGACCTACATTTCATTGAGAGCGAGTCTGGTAGGAGCCTTCGTAAAGCTGCGGTCACAAGGGGGATAGAGAAGTTTAGAACATTTTCTTACTTCAATGGAACCATTATCTGTTTTTCATTTGTAACAAATATCCATGAATGAAGTATATAGTATCAAGTAGTTAAATTCTAGGTGTTTTGTTAAAAATATCCCATATATTTTTAACAATACATGTATTTTATTACTTGCATAAAAGAGAAATTACTTACATTTCAATTCGATTTTTAAAGTAGGCAACACTTTACAGGATTATGGGATAAAAGCCTATGTTTAAATCAAAGATATAAGCCATCTCCATTGCAAATGTCATTCTAATTCTCTCAGTCATTTTTGCGTAACAAAGAGCAACAACCAAATGGATATTCACATCCTCACATCCTCAAAGTTTCACGTCATTTATAATTAGTAAGAAGATTAGTAGGGTTACTTTGCCTTAACGTTAACCAGTGCCTTTCTTATTCCTTAATTTTACTTGTATAAAGATTGACCCCCTCACCCGTGAGGCCGCGTGTTTAGAGGTCCTTGCCCGTGGCTAACGGTCCGTTCCTCTGCATTGTCCAGCCTCGCGGGACGCCCGGGTTCGGGAACCGCTCGGCTCGTGGTGCGGGGTGGCGCGGAGCGGGTAGATAGTGTTATGTGGGCGGCGGGTGTCTTGCTTTAGGTATATAATTAGAGTATACAGCTCATAAGTACATATAAACAAAATATTGAACATAATAACCTAGTTTATATTATGTTAAGTATTTTGTGCCCTGGCTAATATTGCCCTTCCGTGCTGATTTCATTCACTGTTCTACAAAACGGATTTTTTTTCGATTTACAAAGTAAAGTAAAATTTAAAGTATGTTAGTAAAATATTAATCTAGCTAGGCTAATAAACAAATTCAAATTTTAATGCAAATGTTAAGAAGTAACTAACATACTCAAGTGCTCACCAAGTTTTGCGTTTGCAAGCAGATTACACACACCTCTTCACGCTTTCAATCTCTACTCTACAAAATCTCCAAACTACGTCTGTCAACATAATCACTAATCATAATCACCATCAAAATTCTACCCGCACTCGTAATCGTCATCACTTTCAATCAACGCTTATAACAGTACCAGCCAGCGAACTAACTGGCCATGTTAATTCGCACACGTGGGCCGTACTAGCTCGCTGCTAATCTGTGGCATCTACAGTAACCATGGCAGAATGAACAGTAGTTAGTGGGTATGTGGAAGCTATCGGATAATCTGTGACGGATCGTGCCCACTGTGCTTGCACTGAATACTGTATAGTTCGGCTTAGAGTAGCGTAGTATAAGAGTGGTCAGTAGTAAAGGTTACAACTGCCAAGTTATGCTAGAGAATTCTATGCAGCCTAAAAATACTAAAACCAGGACTATACGAGCTTACTTTTCTAATAATAGGCGGCTAATTTAGCAAAATGTGAAATTTTGTACAGATACTCGTAGTATTATAGATTGAATAGGTACAAATACTAAATAATTAAAAAAGTAACTAAACCCTGTCGTTAAATAAAATGTAATTATTATCCTCCACCGCACTCTTCTATGGAATTTGTCTTTGTCTATGTAGGTTTAGGTTTTACATAGTTGTAATTTTAGACTAAAATACTTCTTTGAAAGTTTGCTTTTTAAAGAGTCATTTTAATCATTCCATTTCACTTATTTAAGATAATGCTGAGGATGGTTTTAGTGGAGCCGGCAAGTTCTCCTTTTTCAAGCATACCTATCCTTTGCAGTATCTGAATGCATTTGTTTTGCTTGAATTTTTTTGGATGTAATCTATAAATTCGTTCTTTATAGACTTAGGAATGAGATAAAAGCAGGAGCTATAGTACTAGGTGAGGTAGGCTGTGCGCAGGCGCAGTAGCTCGGCGGCGGCGGGCGTCGAACGGCCTTGTTCGCGGTCCGGCGCGCGCCCGGTAACTGTACCGCACGTGGCGCTCCTTTGTGTTGACTGACCGCTGCCGCTGGATACTCACCTGCACCGTTTCGGGTATTTAGAACCGAGAGTTCATTATGCATCGACGCGTCACATTTTAAGCCCTTGTATCGTTTTAGTAACCACAATGTGCTTACAGGTTGCGTACCTACTGCGGTTTCAGACGCTAACCTGTAAGTGACGGTATTTTTTCCGGGATAAATAGGAGCATATGAACGTTCTTATCTAAAATACGAATCATACATAGATGAAATGGGAGTGAATCCAGATATGACGAATGATAGAGATGAAAGGACATGAAAGGACAACGTACGTACTGTACCTACTGACCCCATATAAACAGAATAAAGGTGGAAATATAATAAAGATAAGTACTACTCGTACTTCCACCCCAAATTTTAATTTAAACTGTTGAGTCGTTTTAGCATAAAGAAGTAACAAACATATACGATACATACAAAATCACTCACTAATACATATCAATGTGATCCCTGAAGGGTATCATAGAGTACTGTTCACCCCGAATTTGTACAGTTCCTGTGATATTTTCGCAACTAAAACTGCGATGCAACTGATTGCAAACTATTCTAAAATTTGTTTTCTTTTGCACATAATCTCAGAGTTTACCGACTTTCCCCGGTGGAAAACTGATATTTTCGAGCCGAGCGATGGAGCGTGCCCGTGGAAAGTGGAGATTGTCATTGGAACTGAGCTTTGTTGTTGGCATAATGATAGTGGATTCACAGTAACTACTTATTACTAAACTTGTAGCTTTCCCCGTATGGTCCGGGGACTGTCCCAATGCAACCTCTTTTCCGTTCGTAAAATGTATTTGTTCGTGCGTGGCATGGTATTGAAATGTAGCTCTCTTTCTTTTCACCTGAGTAATTGAGGGAGCGAAGGTCTTAGGAGTTACAGGAATAAATCAGCGTGTGTGTGGATGTTTGTAATTATGTGTATTTGTGTTGTGTGTAGTGTATCGTGCCACGGTAATTTTGCCAGTCGTCATAAAATTTCAGGGGAAAATAACTTATTTCAATGAGAGATGAGATATTTTTGAGATCGAATATTGTTCTGAATGAGCCTCGGAGTTGTAGTAGGTAATTTAAGAGATGCAAAAATTCAATTCATAGTATTTGTGTAGTTGAAGGAATATAAAATTGTTAAATATGAATAAACAATGTTAACCATAATACTTTAAATAACCCTGATGCTCTATTTAAGATGGTTTATTTATGACCTATTAATTTAAATATGATTTCACGTTATCTCAGTTATTTTTACTATGCTTTTTCCAAAGCCGTCCCTCTGCAACTTCACTAAGATTTATTATATACTTTACATAGATACCTATACTTACTCAATCTTTATTCTGAAATTTGATACAAATAATAAATATCTTTTATACATGAAACGAGGTTAAACTATTCTCCGATCCGTTATAACGTTAACTATACGTCGATGGTATATATGAATAAAATTTAAATAATCTGAAAAATATCAAGACCTAATAATCCAGTTTTAATTACCGGTTAGTGAGGGCAATAAAGAGTCTAATACTAGATAATAATCAAGCAAACTTCGCTTTATAATGCTTAACGATAGTGCTCGGAAATATGATAATGAAACGTTTTGGGTTTAGTAATTATGTATCTTGAAGACTTGGTAATAGACTCGAAAGTGTGAAATTTGACTCTTTGAGTTGATATAAAAGTTAGCAGTCTTTATTTTAAATCCAAAATAAAAAACTTAGATGTTTTGAATTTTTAATTTATTAGCAAAAAAAAGAAACGTTATTTAAAGTAATCGTGCACTCATCAAGTGCTTAGACATTTTGTGTTTATTTTGAATCTTACTTTTTTTCAGACATATTTTAGCCCTATGTAAAATTTACTCTACAAAGAGGATAAGTTTTTAAATATACTAAGTAATTTACAAACGATCGTAATAATCAAACGAGGTCATTCCAGGATTTTAAATCATTTTATTACCTCAAACCTCAAACATTAAATAGGTACAAGAAAATGTCTGCTAAGAAGCTTGTGAGCAGAATTCAGAATGTGCAACAAGAAACCTTTGCGCTTAACCATATCGCTTAGATCTATTAAACAAACATCTCACCTCAGCTCTTTCAACGTGCTCGTACTTACTCTTGACTTTGGCCGAATGTAGGTTTCGCGGCCGCCGAGTCCGCCGCGCACCGGCGGGAGGGGACCGTCTCAAAAAGTGAAATGTCTAACTGTACTTCTGAATCAGAGCTCAATTAAAGACCAAACTATAAGTATTATGATGCGAAAGTTTGTGCGTGTATGTTTGTTGCTGCTACAGAGCTTTGTCATGGTTGAACGGGTTTGAATGACGTTTAATGAGATTGAGTGAATAGGCGACTTTTAGATTTGTGTCCATTGTATTTGACACATCGTCGGTTAAGGCGAAATGATTCGTTTTTTCTTAAAATCAAAAACACTAGGTCAGATTAAAAACCTACACTGCTCGCAGTTACTAATAAGTTTTAACTTTAGGGCTGGTAATTTTCTACATACAATAAATTTATTTATTTTTATGTAACTATTATGCATGTGGTCACTCACATAATCGTTTGTGGTAGATAACAAGTAAAATGAACTTGATTCCACGTAGGTCTGTCGTATCATAAATTAACATTGATACAAGGTTAGGTCATAAATTTGGCATAACTAAAAAAATTACTCCAATTTCTTTTTATTTTTTTTTACATTTTTTAATTCAGATTGAAATGTAAAAATTAGCGAGTAAACCCACAGGCGCTGCTAGTAACATTATAACTCCTGGTTTGTCTCACATCTAGTTATATCCAGTTTCGCTAATGGTACTTTAATGATTGTTTTGTCCGTCTGTCAATTAAAGTAGTCGGCTGACAGCTGACGAGTTAAGTAGTAGGCGAGTACTTACTGCTTGGGGTATGAATTAGGGCGCATTGTTATAACAACCGCTGCTTATAGGCCTCTTTTTGTGCTGCTCTTGTCGGGTAAAAAGTGTAACAATGGTGGCGTAGGATTTCATGAAATAATGATGGAAAATCTAAGACTGACATCATTTTAAATACATAACTATAGCGTTCTGTAAATGCAGTATGTATTTGAATCAAATCAAATACTTTTTACGTTGTTTTTATGAGTTTAACGGTTTTATTTTGTTTTCTTATAGGTACAAAAGCTCTTCCACTGAAATATGTAATCTGTATGCTAAATATTTTTTTTTTTAAATTACGCAAGCTACGACAAATATGGACTAAAGTGTTTTGTCCCAATAAATCTTTAGAAAAAAATCTGGCACCTGCAATTTTTAATACCCTACCTACCTTAATTCACATTCTCAAAATAAATCCTTTGATTAATTTCTATAATATTATGCAAAAATGTGAGCCGTAAAAATTCGCCATCTAATGGCTAAAATCTATCAAGTGACAAAGAGCGGAATCTACAAAAATTACCATTTCGTAATACTGTCATCTGTTGGATCCGGTATAGCTAAGGTATCATACAACTTTCTTCTGGTGACGTCACCACGAGCCAACTGAGAGACGGAGAGCATCCGCTATGAGCAGGATGCCTTAAACTTGAAATTAGGTCACGTTCCGAGAAACCTATAAAGATATAGTGTTATAATTTTTGGGAATTTCGAAGTTATGTATTTTTTGCGAGAGTCGCCGACATCCTCGTGAAAGTTGGTAATTGGGAATTTATAATATTAAGCATTTTTTGAATAATAAGGATGACTAGGTTAGCAAGTTTATAGTTTAATAGCTACAGATGTTTATTTATTAGTATTAAAATACGACTTACTAACATTACTTACTTATTAAATCTTTTTTTATTATTATAATTGCTTGTACAGTATACAACTGTATATTATATTTTACTTTTAAATTTGTAACGGGTAATTTTGTTGTAATTTTTATGGTTTTATCTGTTTTTTAAACATATTTTATTAGGTATCGTCCTAAGAATAAGGCATATTTTTAACCGAATTCAAAAAAGGAGGAGGTTATCAATTCGTCTGTATGTTTTTTTTTTATTTTTTATTTTTTATGTTTGTTACCTCATAACTTTTGACTGGGTGAATCGATTTTGATGATTCTTTTTTTATTAGAAAGCTGACGCTTCCCATTTGGTCCCATTTCAATTTAGTCCAGTTCTGATAATGGTATCCATGAGAAAACCATATAAGTCTTATTTGCATTAAGTACGTGCGCGACAAATAGATGAATAACTCAATAGTCGGTCTTTTGAAGTCGGTTTTTGTTTTTGTTTTGTAATAAAAATAATGTTCTTGTATTATTTGCTTAAAACTTTTGTTTGGAAGCATACTCGTAAGTACGTTTATTATTGTTATAATTTTTTTTGTTTTGTATCTGCGTTTCACCACCAACTCGTATATCTGTGATTTTTCTACTCACAGATTAAATTACTTTTAATATCTCCACTTATAAATTTTCCCATCTTCCCAGTTATTCAAATAGTAATAAACCGTATCCTCCTAAAAGCTAATGGGTTCCAAAAACCCAGATTGGGGTCAGCCGGGTCCCGTTACAGGAGCCGAACCTGCTCCGACCAGAGCGAGTGCGGTTGAGAAATGAGGGATGGCATTCATGTCTGATAAAATAAATTCGGATAGACTGAGTGAGTAGCCCTAGTGTCGAAGTTTTGAATGAAGATTATCTAATGATAATCAATCTTGGTACCTGTTTTAAAACTGATTAGAAATGAATAATAAAATAAGTATGTGATTAAACATGAAATGATAATGGTTTTTAATATGTTTGAATGCTTTCTTCGTCATTTATTATTTTCAGGAAAATTTACAGATAGATAATAAAAAGTAATTTTGTGTAATTTGAAACTATAAGTCTGTAATATTATGAGTGACCTACTTTTGAAAAATATTTCCTTTACTAAATAAAAGCGTGACACTTTCTAAACAACAGCGGCAGAACGCATCAAAACCGAATCTAATCAAAAAATTACTAAGTCTTAATTTTTATGTAATTTGGTTGTTTGCAATAAAGTGTATTAGAAACGACAAATATCTGCTCAATAATCACTCTATCCTACTAAAGTGTATGAATGTATGGATGTACTCGTATGTTTGTTACTTTTTCACGCAAAAACGGCTGAACAGATTTACATGAAATTTGGAAGGAGGTCGTTCATGGTCTGGATTAACACATAGGCTTTTTATCTCGGAAAACGCGAGTGAAACCGTGGGACACAGCTAGTATTTACGTAAATGACGATTTTTTTTTACTATTTCTAACATTTATCCCATGCTGCGCAATTGGCTCCAACTATAGAAGTCAGTACACGTGTACACATCCGCCATTCTAGATCTTAGCTATAAATCACACCTATCTGTTTCTATCATACATAATTATACTGATATTTATATTCGTATCATTAGAGTGTGCGAAAGTTCATTAACAAGACTCTGGGCCTTCGCCTTCAACAATGATGGCCAATTGTTCGCACCGTTACCTGTAAAGTATAGTGTTAGGCCAGGGTCACACAGCAAGGAAGCTAAGCGATAAGTGGTAAACTAATCGCTTAAATTTATAATAGCGTATACTTGTTAATCAGCACAAAAATGTGTATGTTTGCTGTGGGAATATATAGTATCTTTTTTTTTTGTGTTTAGGCTAGGTTTCTAATTGCCTGTTTCTCTTGTGGTTTACAGTATAAGTTTTACACTGTAAGCAATAAGACTGAATACAATTTTTTAATTCATGTGTTCAAACGTGCACTACGATAATTACTCGTAGCTTTAATATCAATTTTTAATCATAATAATATATGTACTTATATTGTAAATAGTTAATAATCAGAACAAGTTTCGTATATTGCATAGCTTGTTCAGTATTTCAAGCAGTCAAATCTCTAAGCACGCCGCCTGCACTGTGGCCCCGGCCTAAGATGTAATTCCAATCAATAAGGAGCTCAAATCGGCCATAACTCATGGCGGGTCCGCTAGCCAGGTTCAAGTTCAGGTGATTAATGGTATTGTGCGGGGTAGTGGGCCAGTGTGTACTTAGCAGTATGTGGGGCGGAATCGCAGGGTGCTGGCTGAATAGGAATACCTAATATGATTTGTGTGGGAAACTAGACTGTCCAACATAAATTTTATAGGCTTTGCCATTATTTTATATCTAAATTTTTGTTTTTGCGCCAGTGTCTTTTTATCACGAATAAGTTCACTTTTGACTACCAATCTCGCCTGTTGATAAGTGACAATGTGGTCGAAGATGAAGCAACCAGGCCTAGGAAATCTTTATTCCATCTACATTTACATTTACATTATTAACCCGCTGAAATTCCCAAATTCATTTTGAATTTATGTTTTTAATTTCTCTGGCTATTACAGTACTTGTTAACTTTCTAGACAAGGAAAAGAGACAGTTAAAGCACTAAAATACTTAAGGATTAGATACAGAACAAACTCTATCATCGTCCCTTCGTCTGGTTAAGATTTTCAACATTTTATAGATAGGCAGTAAACTCTATAAGCATCTCAATGAGCTCTATTATTCAGCTTTAGTACCTCAATGCAGACAAAACCGTAATCAATATTTGAATTCAACACATCTATACAGATCTATCCCGTTATCTATACATTGTGTAAATGATACTACAGAACATCACACTCAAATGTATTGTGTTTTTTGCAAAGAATTCACCCAATATTTGACCCCTCATACCTCAAGTACCTACAGTCCACGCACGGGCCATGGACAAACTCACCATTGGAAATTGTACTGTATTTTATGTGTGATAGAGCTCAAAAATGATAACCCGGGCAAATATAGGCCCAGGCAGTAGGTATATGCAATTTGAATCGAACTTAATTTGGCTGTGATACCGACATCATGTCACGATTGATACTTTCGAGAGCCTCCGACTGTTTGTACTTGGCTTTAATAAGACCACACAATTGGTCGGAGTCGGAACTTACTTCAATAATACTTTTTTTTTTTCAATACCTATAACATTTTAAAAATCTTTTAGGCATTTATTATTAATTTTATTAATTTGACACATCTACTGGAACTTTACTTTCCTTGAATCTAACCTATTGTTTGTTTTATTTACAGGAACACTCACAGTGGATATACTTTCGCGCAGGATTTATTTCATATTTCAACCACGTCGTGGCTCGCACCCATAAGGTAAGAAAAACAATATAACTTTTCATACCGTCACATGATCACATTCACTTCAATTGTGAACTAATTGAAATCAGTTCACAATTGACAGTGAGGTTACTTTACATACGAAAAAATACAATCTCAACAAATTGAGATAGTCCTTGCTTTTTCAGCTAATTCCCAAACATTTTTGTAGGATTGAATTACAAAGAGTTTTTGTTTTACAATGATCCTCCTTGGTTTGTTAAAGATTAGATATATTAGCTTCAACTCATGCCTCGTCCGGTTTGGTCTAATAAAAATTGTAGTATTTCGTAGTACCAATATCACAATGAAGCTGATAACGAGCGCTCCGTTAGCGACCCCACGCGCTGCGTTATTCGATGTAATGAGTACTTTATTATACGTTACTCGTTATAATGACGGGTATATTAAGGTCTTGGGACACGGTCGAGAACGGACTGATTTCCGATTGTATATTATAATACTGCTAACTTCCATACAATATAAACCTAGTGCCACACGAGACAGTGACATGAATTTAATGAATACCCACATACAAAATTGTGGATCTAGATGGGTTTACGACAAAGTGAAAATCACTGTCAAACCTGGACTGATTGGCATTTGGCCGAAACAGATGACATAACAGGAGGCAGGCTTAAACCAAGCCGTAGGAGAGAAAGACTGTAAATAATTATGAGAATTATTCAGAAAATCGCAGCGCAGGATCGTTTAAAATAATTAGGTTAAAGTACAACTGACAAACAAAATGTATTGTAATGTATTATTGTATTCTATGTGTCGAGATTTTTTTAATATATGTAGAAAGTTTTTTGTTTGGTTAAAGAAAATACCTTTAATCATACAAAATACATCCACTATACCCGTTCAAAGTTGTTTTACCTTTTAATTGTTTTATTCCCGCCACGCGCCACAGAACAAATATTTAAGAAGCACTTCTGACCGCCATTATCAGTACATGGGTACTATAAACTCCGTTATCATCACGAATAGGTACCAACTGGGTATTAACATTCAGTGCGCGTTTACCGTGCTGAGGATGACGTAGAATAATAGTAGCTGGGAGAGAATTTATTTGCAACGTAGCATCGTAGTTTACGAAGAAGGAAGTGCTTAAAAAATAATTGGATTAGTATTTGATTGTGGATCTGAACTTGTGGATTTTGTGTTTGATCTCTTCGTCTGCTTTCCAGGCTTGGGTAGGTCAGCTCTCTTAATCAACCTGTACCAGGATGTTCGGTCTTGGGTTGCTAGTTAGTCAAGTTGGGTCATTTAAATGATTGTTTATTTCTTACAATCGTGTGTTTTGGGCAATTTTGGTCTAGTTATTCTAGTAGGAGTCAAGTTCATTCCTCTATCTCTATCTCTATCTGGGCCATCCATGGTGTTGTTTGCCGTCTTGGAAATGCCGCTGTGTCGAGCTCAACAATCATTCCACATGAGTAATTAATATACATAGTCAATTTATATTAAAAGATAGAATATAATAGTTTAATTAATTAATTAATTTAATTTCCACTCAGTTAATATAACCGGTCCAGATTTACCCGGCCTCATTTTAATCCTGTGACCGCTACCGGCACTTTATTTCGCCGAAACAATTATAATTATGACAAATGGTCGATGGCTCAGATAACGCTAAGCGGTGCCGCGCTCACGATCCTAGATACGATAGCTACCTAATTGAATGTAATCTGACACTCTTATCTATGTTATGGGCGGTTCGCGAATTGTGTGGGCTTCTTTTATAAAAAACTAGCCGTGGTTTGCTGTTTCACCCAATATACTATAGGAATAGCAAACTTTTTCGAGGTAAAATTAGCTTATATGCTAATCTGGGATATGAGCTACTATCATATCAAATTTGAGGCAAATCTGTTGAGCCATGTCAGCGTGAAGTTGTAACAAACATGTCACCCTCGCAAAAACACTGTTGCGTTGATAACTTTAGTGTGATTTTGGTGTATAGTATAACGGTTACATTATCAAGCTTCAAATAAAATAAAATGTTTAGAACAAAACATTTTATTAACCTTTGATTAATCGCTGTTAGGAACCTATTCCGTAACTAACGGTTAATTGTTGGTTTATTACAATAAATAACGCTGTTTATTAACACTATTATTACTTCCATTTGCAGGTAATTAGTTTTATTGCAAAATCGTTGAGTTTTGATCAGCGCAACCGTCGCGTCGCCTGTCCACGGTCGATTTTGAGTAGGCTTTAGATTTATGAGCGAGATCTAAGAAGGCTTAATATATCTCAGTTCAGCACAAACTTTAATTCCATGCTACAGCTGTTTTAATTTTGTCCACAGCGCTTTAGAAAATTTTACGATTTTGGATATAGCTATAATTATAATTAATTAATTTGGATTTCTACTGCACATTTTCAACGAACAAATACAGATTAACGATAAACTAAATAAGATAATCTCAACTGTGGAGACAAGACTCAGTCTATAAAAAAATCTACTAATAATAAGAGTTACTCGTAGCTCAAAAGACTAATAATGTCCTAAGATTTATACTAATATAAGAGTAAAGTCCTTGTTACCAACCGCAACTAAAATAACTTTCCAAATATTTTTATTGGCACTAATAGTTAACGGTGAAATCTAGTTCTAAACTAAAAGTAGATGCGATTTGGCATAATACCGTTAAATTACAGTCTTTACAGAATTAATTTGTAGGTGGCTCGTTCGCACAATTGTCGGGTTGTTTGTAGGATATGATTTATGGTTTTAATGATTTATGTGTTTACATGCTGGGTCCCGTGGTTACCTGCTCGATGCAGAAAAACAGTAATAATGTGACAATGATAGTAAAGTTATAATGATGAAAATAAGTAGTCTATGTCCTATTCGGTACCAGTGACAAGTTGAATGCAAAATTTATTGAGCGGTTGAGGCGTGACAATGTAACAAACAAACAAATACTATTTCGCGTTTATGATATGTATTATTATAGTTACGATTAGGATGGTAAAGAGTTTCAGTTTGGCAGTCGAGTTTTAGTGGAGTTGGTTGTCTGCGAGCAAGTCGATTGTCTGGTGGTCAGTCGAAACTAATCTCTTCTTCTCTTATATATAAAAATGAATCGCTGTTCGTTAGTCCCGCTAAAACTCGAGAACGGCTGGACCAATTTTGCTAATTTTGATCTTGAAATATTTGTAAAAGTTCAGGGAAGGTTTAAACGGTGAGAAACATGAATAATAAGTAAAGAAAAATACTAAAATCGACAATTTAATTTTCCAATACAAACTGTTCCTACCTGTGAAACATTTGAAGTTCGTCTTATCGGTACGGTAAACTCAGGATGTCCGATCTCTTTTGTTTTTTTAGAAATAAAAATAGTGTCACTTGGTTGTCAAATATATATAGGTGTGTTCAGAAATTGGTCCGATCTTTTTGGTCTGCTTTGTTGCATTTTTTTTTTGTTTTGTTTGCTCTAATACAGGTTTAAAAGTAAAAAAAATAGCGAGTGAAAACGCCGGGGGTCAGCTAGTTTGTAATAAATTTTATGACCGCTATGATAAACTGTTGTCTTAAATAGTTTATGATACTTTTATATACACATAGCTAGGCCACAAACTTTGTATGATGTGTCATACAGATCTGATCTGTGTAATATTATTTTGCTGTATATTTCGCAAGATATTTGAAATATACAATTCTGAAATTATTTATTTTGACTAATTTGTGTTATTTTTTTAGTGTGTGTAGTAATTATTTGTGAATAGACATGAATTTTAATAAAATAAATTATACTTAATTCTAAACTATACTGCATTTCTGGCCAATACTATTATTTTATTATCATTTCTGTAAATTATTGGAATATTAAAAAAGATTTTTGTCCGTATAATATTATTTAATTGATCTTTACGCGTAAGATTTTATAAACACATTTTTTTTAATTAAGACCTTACCATCTTTAAAATCGTCGATTTGAATTTTATGCGTATTCATGAGCCACACTATTAATTATGAACCATTTTGGTTAAATTATTAATTAACTTATCAGAGTATATACTTCGATCAACTCCAAACGATTTAATTCGACTTAATTCTTCTTCCATTTTACAATCATATTTCTTATCAATGAATTGAGAACGAACCTCATCGTAATCATAAATATAATAAACGAGTTTATAACATTTGACAGGTATGTCGACCTACTCCCGATACTGACAGTTTTATTCGTCTGCTGATATAATGGCCATCGCTCACTACACCTACACCACACCAATACTACACAAGACTACACCAAACCAAGGCTTTCGTTTAGGCTTTACTCAAAATAACATTAAACTAATAAAAAATTGCCATGCTTTTGCCACCAATTTTCGAGAAATTTATTGTGTGTACTTCTTAATTCCTAGAACCTGTAAAGAACAATGGCGACGTCCCATACATTGATTTACCCAGCCTTTTTAACATTTGCAAGCTACGTTCATTATAGCTACTTTTAGCAATGATAACTTATGCTACAAGAATACGTATACAAATAGTATTTAATGTACAGAAGTTGGGAGAAAATAAATGACAAAGGTTAAATTGTGTAGGTACTTAACCTATAATGTTAAAAAGATTATTACCTAAATAACTACATACCTAACTAACCTAACATTAAACCCAGCTGTATTGTGATTGCGTCAGGTATAAATACGAGTATAAGTCTAAAAAATGCGTATCACTAATAGCTTTATTTACATGATTAATGTTTTTGAATACGAGTTATGCGTAACCGGCAATTTATACACCGCAGAGCCATTTTCAACAAAGATCAAATCACTTGCAAATCTTTAGTCCAGAGGGAATGCCGTGTGTCTCGTGAATAGCAGAGTCGTCAGAGAGGAATATTATCAGGCCAAATCTTCGGTATCAACGGTATCAACAAATAATGCAAACACCGCGGAAAGGCGGAAACTTCGTTCGGTTATAATACGGCCGTTCAGAGAATGCGTTCCTGACACGTCGCGATTGAACTCACGAGCGACGTAACTTTGTAATGACGTTGCAGTTACGATAAAAATATTTTTGCTGGTTGTTTACCGTTTTAACAATTGATGAGCATTTAAACAACATTATTATATCAATAAATAATCAATTAATGTTATAATTTTGTGCCAAACTGAGTGTCAAACGTCAAACGCATTCTCTGAACGGCCGAACTATAGGAATAACACGATTGTCGGGATGACGGTTGACTACTGAAAATGACGTGACATTAGTTGACATTACTGATAGATGACTGACGACAGAATGAAATAAAACGCAATACGCTGGTATTGCGTTTTATTTCACGAACCTGCAATAATTTGTTAAAAAATTGAACTTTTGAGTCCCTACTTCTAAAAATATACGAGACCTATAAAATAATTAGAGAAATATTATCATTTAAAACAATCATAATAACATTAGTGAACGGGGCCTGGTTTTTTTTATTCAACTGGGTCACGCGTCGCCATCCTTCTTTGATTTTTTACTACTGGGAATAAAATGTTGTCAATTGAGTTATCAAATCGCTGTTTTAGTCCTATAAGGACGATAATGTATCTGTTGTCTTTGACGCCTCTGGTACTATAAGCAAAGCAATGGTCACTATTTACCATCAACTAGCCCGCCAGTTTGCTTATTACCTGAAGCATAAAAATTAAAAAAAAATCGTGACGGTGAACATTCTATATTTTCAAGTTAATTACAAGATTTAGGGCTCACATTTTAAAGGCTTTGCTTTTATTCAGTCTCTAGTCGATACTTTGTTTTAAACATTTGTGGTGTCAAGTTGGTACAGTGGGCGATGACCATTATTGGTCTGCTGACAATATTAACTGTATCGCTGATGGGTCCAATATGATTATGATTGCGTCCGTCGGCTTCGTGCGATGAAATAACTTGGGAACCTTTTGTTGTGCGTTAATTATGAAACAGTTTCATGATGATTTGATTCCGTACTTTGTGTTTACAGTTAAGAATTTAATTAATCGTAGCAGAGATGAATGGATAAGTTCGTTTTGCTTTTCTTGAGTTTTAAAATCCCGTTTTTTAAGTTTTTAGTTTTTTTAGCTGACTTAAAATTGAATGTTGGTTACCAATTTAAAAAAAAAATAGTTAGAACTATGTGACTTTTTGCCTTTTTAAAAAGTATTCTTATAACTAGTTTCGTTTTTAAAATCTTTGCTTTCTACAATCAGTAAGTTTCTACATTTACCTACCTTATTAAAAAAAATGGTCTCAATCATATAGCTAAGCCAGTGCAAATATAATTGAAACAAAACTTTAAAAATAATTTGTGAACACAACTAATACATTTAAATGCATCAACGGAAAATTCTAAATAGTTGATAAAAGATCGAGTTGATACGAACTACGCCAACATTTCAAGAACAAACTGTAATCAAACAGCGAAGCTCAAACCGCAACCCGCAAACAATGTTATCAGAAACTAATCACTCATTGACAGCTACAAATCCCAACAATACCACCAATAGCACAGAAGCGTCAGACGTATCAATGATCTATAGATCCCCGGATCTACGAGCGATAGATCATTACCGCTTGTTAGGTTAGATGTGTAATAAAGATTGCGGCCCCGTTCTGCGATCGAGAACGATGGTAGATATAATTCGCTGCGAAGATTTTTGATTGAGCTATTTAGATAATGCGCCTGATTATGTGTGGATGTTTGCTATCGTTAGGTTGGGTATTTTATGAGAATTAATTATATTAGATCACTTTTTAGGTATATTAGGTACAGGTATAAGTATCGAATCTGAAGGTTACAGTTGACTGATCTAAACGTAATTGTAAAGTTAACGTCTTTAATGCAGTTACAAAAGGATAACAAAGTATTATGTTGGTTATTTGTTTTAATTAACACCATAATTGCAACACACGTTTGGACGATAATAATATGAATTTCGAAAAAAAAAATGATCTCTGTTGAATAACTGTTAGATTACTATAACGAACAGCTAGTTTTCGTACATTTATGTAAATACATATATTGTTTCAAAAATAAAAAGATGCTAAGATAGTGACGAGTAGGATAACTATATATCGAAATACAGTTTTCAAGAAGCAAACAAAACCTGACCTCAAAAGTTAACTACTCTGTGACGAAAAGTCGACAGTGAGTGAAAGCATGATGTAAGTTAAATACAATTTGTTTTGTCCACCCCGAGCCGAAAGTGGAGCATTCTGCGTCAGAAACTATCTCCTCACCTTGACCTGGCAAACACAAAGAAATGACACTTTAGAAACATATCACCTCATTTCCCTTTCTAAATCTGAATGAAGATTAATTACAGCCATCAGTCGTCTGCTTAGAATCCTTCTTTTCATCAAACGAGCCACTTATTGCAAACTACACGACACTTGCGTACGCGCCGCTACGCAAAAGAAAGTTGTCGCACACACGCGCAGCGCAACCACACACGCGCAGTTCACACACGCGTCATATTTGCAACACGTTTGACGGGTGTGCGTGTACTCACCTTGATCGTGACCTTTCGGTTAAGAAAGCTGGCAAATTGAAGGGTTTAAAATGAGTTAATATTGTGCAGGATTAATTGTACGTAAAGTAATATCGGTGTCATTGTATGAAATGAATGGGCACGTTGTTTTATTTTCTGCTCATTTTTACTATTTACATCATTTATCCTATATTGTCTTGGTGGTAAAACTAAGAAACATATTTGTAATGAAATCATTGTTAAGAGAAATATAATGAGTTCGAACTGTATGAGTTTTAATAGTATATTAAGATTATAATCTCGTTATGAAGACTTTAATCACACGGCACATTCAACTGAACACTGAACTTTATCAACTAAACGTCGCATCTGACCGTCGGTCATTGCTACGTCACAAGTGTAAAGCAACTACGTCACTCACACAAGCATAACCGCTACGTCGTGTCTACGTCGTAGTCTCGTAGGTGTCTACGCACACACGCGTAGCTAGAGTAGGTCACTGTACCGCGCGCGTTGATGTCTTTTCCATTGTAATTACTATGCACCGGCTTATCTTACAAATATACTTAATCATAATTACTTGCATTATATGTAATGTTATTATAATCCGCTTGTTAAGCTTTTGATTGGAACATTTCAGACTTCATTTGAGACATTTATGTTTACAGAGGTACGATCTTTGTATTGGATTTGAATTAAGCAAATAATCCTTGCACTTTCTTATACTTTTTATTGTGTGACTTGATAATTTCATACACCTTTCTTTTACAAAAAAATGTGTGTTAAAGAAGGTCAGGTGTACATTTCTTGTTTCACGGTTTATTGGCTTTACTCGTAAACAATATGAATGAAAAGTATTTTTAAAACTAACTTTTATTGTATCATTGGAAATATATAGGTACCAAATTTAGCTCAATCAGACATCGGCAAATAGTTTAAAACTTAATGACAAGATTTAACCTAAACATACTTACTAATGGATATTATAGTTTACACAAAAGCTTTTAAAGGTGACAATTAAGAAAGATATATTAAAATCCATTTAATATTAGATTTTTTGGTCTCTGTATCGCTAAAAGTCGTCTCTACACTATCTGTCAAATAACTAACTCGGTCATAGATTATGTCTAGACAAGATAACTACGAGCCCCGCCCCGAAACTATAAAACGAATTAATAACATTCATTGATTATAGGTTACAGAATATTAAGTTAAAAATACCAATATCTTTTACAAAATGTCAAAAATTAATTATTCATACTGATAACTTTTTTAGCATTTTTACATTAATTATAACAGTTAGCTTAATTTATACAGCTTATACAATATGTATATAATTAATTATGCTGTACGTATATTTAGCAACAAGTCAATTTAAATGTTTATAGAGTCTCATCAAGATAATTTTAAATTAGAAATGGAAAAGCGTCGCCTGGCGGCCATTACCTTAATCACTTTCTATCGATGGGTATCAGGTGTCCCCTTTATGACGCTAATTATTTATTCGACTTCAATAATACGTTTAACATTAACTATATAACCTTTTGATACGTTAGACGATTTCCTATTTTAATTTGTACCTAATTATAATTAGTAAGAAAGTCAGTCTTAAATTTAGACTTCATTTACTATGTGTTGTACAATCTCTAGCGAGACAACTTTTTAAATGTTATTTTTAAAGTGTTACTCGTTCAGGGAAAAATTGCCAGCGAGTAACACTGTGACTCGTTTTGGTGTGACTCGTTCTGAAACCACTTTAAATATTGATCGATAGCATTATGAGAAGTATGATTTTGACTGAAAACTAAAACAGATTTTCATTACTATTTAAGAAGTCAAAAGCATTGATTCACGAATAGAGAGTTGAACAATATTTGTACGAAAACATAAAGAAAACTTTTTAATTTAGAAAACCGTATTAGCGAGTCGACGTCAAGTGTAAAAGTTGTCAAACTTTATCATGACAACATCATGCAGTTCAATAACCGACCTTATGTCGTCGCAGCAAGAGCAACGTGGTTTGACACTTTTCTATTTGCCAAGTAAAAGTCTTGTTACACTTTTGGCGTCTGTAGATTTGGTAAAGTGAAGAAAATAGCGAGCAACGTGCGACTTGCGGGAAGATGACAAAACTTGCGGGGAATTTGTAGCGATTGTTTACATAAATGGCATCGTTGAAATTTACTACACAGGGTTTTAAGGAAAGGGTATGCTAAGCCGAAAAGGTTTCAAATGACCAACCCGGAATTTGTAAAAATAATCAGCTGTTCCATACATTTTTTCGATTGTCATTTTTCTATGGAACAGCAAGTTTTGTCGCGAATTCCGGGTTTGTCTTAAACAAATTGTTTACAATGATGAGCCTTTTACCCTTTTTTCGGTTTAACAAACTCTTTCCTTATAACCCTGTAAAAATCTTGGATTGTGCAAGTTTCTTGCCACTATACGTATTTGCCTGAAAATAATTGCATCATTATTTATTAGTCTTTCTGGCTTTGCACTAGTCAGTACTACTTTATTCAGAATTTATAAGTTTTGTGTTTTTAAATAAATATTATATATCATTTATGATTGTTCCAATCTTTATGTAGGCAAGTAATTAATTCTGAGTCGAAATATGAGCAAAATCTGTTCAGGGGTTTGAGATGATATATTTTAAAGGCACCGTTTGGAACGAACAATTTCTTTACTAAAAATTATCATACTTTATTCCGACACTAATAATAAGTATTCGATAGAAAAATATAGATAGGAGGTAAAATAAATTAAACTAAACAATAAATAACATTATATCACCTCATTAGCGGCCTTTTACTTACTATAAATTAGACAAGCCCTAACGTTTTAACCTTTAATGAACAAACACATTGATAAAAGACTATCGATAAACAATAAACTGCTCCTAGAAGAAATATCGGCAAATTATTTTAACTAAAGTTTTATTCTTTACCATTTATTTGACTTGCGAACTTAACTGTTAAAAATGTGCGCTTTTAAAAAGGTGGCTGCGAGGTTCTGTTAACCTTTCATTTTCCAATATATATTGAGTACTTGTATGTACAGTGCAGCGGTTTGTTAATAATTTATTTATATCACTTGGTATTTCATCGGTACTAATAATCAAAAATGAGTAGGTACAAAATAAATTATTTATGAAAACAACGGGTATCGGGTCAGCGGTCAAAAAGGTCAATGTCAAAGGATAGCTCACTAATCTGTGCATGTAAGCAAGTACTAATTCAGACATTATTGTGATGATACAGAGTTTAAGTTAGTTTATCGATATTTCAATCACCGGGCAGACCACCGACCCGGTCGGATGACATTGTAAAGACGGCAGGAAGGCAGAGGATGAGACTGGCACATGACTGGAAAGGATGGCGCGCTAAAGAAGAGACCTATTATACTCAGCAGTGGGTGGGAAAATGTTTATGATAATGATAATGATCGGTATTTTTTAATTTATCTTAATTACTTAAATCGTGGTACTTTCACACCACAATAAACATTTATAAAATGAATGCCACCAAATGTTTAAACAACAGTCATACTATCAAACTAAATCTTACGTAAAAAGTTCCATATATTTAACAAAGAATAAATGCAGCCTCTTTTGAGTAATAAACAAAAGATCAATAAAGCTAAACAAACCTTATCTAATTTGCTTGGAAGACATAACTCTTAGCGATAAGGCCGCCAGTTGTTGCACTAGTTTTAAGTGTAATGATCCTTTTTGCTTGTAATTTCATATGTAAACAATAAAGAGTTTATCTATCTATCTAATTTGAATCAATACTCCAACCGAAGCAGAACTTTTCCGGAACCCGACCAAACTAATTCCATTTAATTTATCTTACTTAATCCAGACCACGTTCTCCTCGTACTCTAATGACGCTGTAATGTAGTCTGCAACAATGGCTAACTGTACGCCCTGACTCGGTTAAGGTAGGTTGGACCTGTAACATGCATTGTTGATGAAATGTACTAGCTTTGCTATACTTTGATAATGCTATGTCTGAACTGATATTATTTTGTTGAATACTAATTTTACATTTACTTTTAATTTGTATGCTTCTGGAGTTCACTTTGTAAGTGAATATTCTTTTATAGGATTTTACAATTTATAACTTTGCACCCTTTACTTTCTACTTTTTGCCAATGTCCACAATTGGCAAATTCACTCCATAAAACAGTACCTACAGATAAATCAATTACCACTTTTTGGTTAAACGCTCAAAAAATTGATCTAAGATCAAACATACAAAAACAAACGACTACAACCAGCGAGCCCACACAAGTTCACAAAAAGTCTAAATTCGTAAACCCACTGGTACAGTTACCGTAGCGCGGGAGTGTCGCTACGTCACAGCGGTCAGACACGTCACTCACGCACACCAGCGCGCCTGCATGTGTGCGTGCGCAGGTGGAGGCTCTGAGGCTGCATCTATGAAACATCCTCCAACGTTGATAGAGTAAACGAACTCTTTCGGAGTTGAGTGACCTGGCCGATTGACCAGTAATCCTTGTTTAACGTTATTGCTCATATTTTATGAATAAATGAGGGAAACGGGATTGGGTTCGTTACCCTTGATCTTGAGTCGTGCAGCGACAGCTTTTAGTCCGACTTGTTAATAAGTTGTGCTACAGTCCACATGGTCGGGCTTACCTCAGTGTTTGTTATCTATTTCATGTGTAAGTTACAATCTTGCTAAGCTGGGTATCCGATTTGAGACACAAGAGTCCTTTAAGACTGAAAACGAGGTAAGAGTGTTTCGGAATCTCATCTCACATATACGAGTATGTATATCTGAGTCATTAAATAACCGTAAGTAGGTAACAAAAGAATCAATATTTTAACATTGAGTAGTGCCCCGGGCGAATCGTTCATTACTTATCAACGTTGATTCAGACTCAATTTCGAAATCAGAAAGATAATAAACCATTACACAAGGTTCGATAGGTACATAGTTTAATAGAATATACTTCTATCTCCCTAAAATCAAAGGACATTAGCAATCATGACAAAATGGTATAAAGAGTCATGGTACAAAGTATACAGAAGTTTTTAATTACATAAACAAAGATAAACACCAAATATTGCAAATGAAAGGATAATAAAGCTTAAAAAGTAGTGCAACAACTGAATGACCAAAACTTCAAAGGTCATTCGAATAATTCCAGTATATAATGTATTATATTAAACTGCAAATCGCTCGCCCCAAACAAAAGGTCAGTAACCCACGACTCGGAGCCCTAAAAAACGGTCGCCGGTGGGGTCGTTATCCTGGCACCGACCGGCGCAGGCGCAGGGCATCGCCACAGAACATGTACTAGTTAGCAGGGAGCCAGCCCAGATCACGCATCAGTCACTGAATCTGGACTGAAGTAATCACGATTTTGGCAATTTTCATATAAACATAGGTAACAGGTACTAAACTATTGTTAATAATTTATTCGGAAACTGATTTTGTTGGAAGTTTGAGTATTTGTACATATTTAAATTGTCAGAACACCCTAACTACAATAAGTGGTTTTAAAATACAATAAGTTCATGTTGTGTATTTGTTTCAGTTATATTATCGGCAACAATATATTATCTTCACAATACATTTCATGTTTAGTCAAAACAGGTGAAACTTTTAAATAAAATAAGTTAGTACTCGTATGTTTGGTAAGAATGACCGGAGTTCAGGGCCCTCTCAGGAGTAGGGACTCGCGCCACAGATACCGTATCAGTTAGTGCGGCGGCGTGGACAGGGCTGGCCACAGTTACTATATCAGTTAGTGCGGCGAGGGCAGGGCCGGGGTAGCCCGGTACAGTTAGGGTCGTCGGCCCGCCACGTGGCGCGTGGCCTTGGGGCGCGCGCCGCGCATGTCAATCAGGACTTATTGTTGCCGAGCGATGCTCTTGTTTTTCAGGTGGCAGGTTCATTGTGCTGGTCATTTTATTCAGTAATCTGTAGTTTTGCCTTGACATATTTTTTATATAGAAAATGACTAATTTTACAGGCAAAAGGATCGCCGATTATTTGAGTATTCGATTATAAATTTGACTTCACGCTTAACTCAGATAATAGTCAGTTTCAGTTGACTGTTGCTTTTTGTAAATCCTGTTAAAAATCAAAAGCTGGGTGGTTAGGGGCACTGTGTTTTTTTTTTCGATGAGCATGTGACTCTGGGTTGTAATTGTTTTAATGTGTTTATATGAGTATAAATTTCATTGTAACTCAATCATGCTTAACTTATTTGTAATTTCTTTAAAATAACTAGAAAAGTGCAGCCCAACTCCAGCGGGATTCTCGGTCTAGGGCAGGGTTTTGAAATTCTGGTTACCATTTGTCAACTACCAGTTCAAGAATGTCGCGACACTTCCCATCAGACAAACGACTCCGGCTCCTCATTGTAAATTACTAACATGCGATGAGACGTGTAGAACATTACTTTGATAGCGACGGTCAGTAACTCCTACATGTCTTCGTACGTATCACGTCTAAAAAGATTATTTTAAGCTTTAATTCTAATTTTCTACACTAAAATCATTCGATTTTAAACTGACTACAGTTACTTGTATGTCACTTAAAATTTAATCTCGACGCAAGATCAGTCAAAGAAAACAAATTATCTTAAGTCTCATTATCTGATCACGCATGATAATCGTAGACCAATGAGTTAATATAATAAGAAATGTGTTTTAAGTTTCATTACCTGATTACATGTGTGATAAAAGTAATCACAAATCACACGCACGTTAAATCTAATGATGACGACTATCCAATTCTTGCCATTAGGTACCTAGAAGCTCATTGTTTTTACAAAACCGTCTTCTGTTGTAAAAGCACTTTTTTTCTATACATTGCTTTGTGCTTTGATAATAATTTAAGACATTGTGTTATTTTACTTTTGAGAGACAATATTTTAAAATAAATCCCGCTTTTCTAAGAACTGGATGCTTGTTATGCAAATGGAAGGATGTGAATATTTAAACACAAGCCTTGCTTTACATTTCACTTGCATATAATTATGCAAGCGGAAGCATTCAAACTGTACTGCATTTGTACAACACAATGTACCGATTTTTATTTATTTATTGTACAAATTGTAAACGTTGTGACAGTTTATTGGTTCAAAGTAAGGCAATTTATATTGTACGTTTTGTGCTAGTGTTTCTTAATGTTACGTGTTGACTTGAGGTGGTCGAGTACGTTTTATTTGAAATGAGTGATATTTCGAGATGTTGGACCAAACAATTTTATAGTGTGTTGTTTAGTTATGCTCAGTATCGCCAAGAATTACTTATTTAAGATTTTATGTTCTATCTAGTACATTAAAATTCCGTAACGACTTTGTGTGTCATTCTTTGTGTGAGTTACCGGGATAGAAGATATTTTATTATTTATTTGAAATAATAAGTGATTTTTTTTAATATTTCAAATCTTTCTGCATGATAACATGTTAAATTACTATTTTAAAGACGTCAAGTTAGATTCAAAGGTTTAGTCTAGAATAATTTACCAACATTTTGTGAGTCAAACAAACTGTTACATACGTCAAGTGCATCTAATATAACCAATATTAGATGATTTATTAAATAGATATTAAATAGTATATAGAGGTAATATGAAAAACCGTTGTGAAAACTAAGTTTAAGCCCCACAAAACCTTACACTTTTTTTAAATCCCACATCAAAATCAAGCATTACCAAAAAGCAAGCTCATTGCTAGTGTATGCTCGTGCGCATACCACGGTCCACTCCCAAAAACCCGTTGGTAAGCTAACGGGACTCCAGCCTTGACAAACGGTCAGACAAACACTTTTATATTAGGCAATTAGAGGCAGGATCTTCAAACACACCGGCTCAACGTTCGGCTAAAACACGAAGAAATCATAAAGAAAGTAGAAAAAGAACAAAGTAGGGATAAGGTAATAACAGGTAGTTAAGATCGGTATGGATATTGTTTTAGTGTTTAACAGCTTTGTTCGGTTAGAAGTTAGAACTGTAGTTTGGCGATTCGCTATTGCTTTATGGCGGAGAACGGTGAGGTATGGCTAATGTTGTTTTATGAATAATATTACACCTGACCGAACTAGCGAGGTTTTGGCGAATTTTTATGGCGTAGCTGTATTTGTTGGTGAATTTTGATGAGGTATGAGGCGTGTGTGTTTTAAATTATTATTTGGGTACCTCGGGTGACAGCTGGATGATTTGAGACGAGAAAATAAACGTAGAAAATGGTTATTATTTGATTGTTAGTTATTCTTTCAAAACAGCGTCATTTTACGGAATTTGTAGAATTGCTCGTAAGTGTTAAATTATCTTTTACAACAGGCATTACACAATAGCAAAAACAGACCTTACTATGGTACATATAAAAAAAAATGACGTCAAAAGCTAATATCATAAAACCAACTTCCATCAACGTAAAGCCGCCTATCCATTTCAATTCAACGAAAATGTTTTCTAATAAATCTCATTAAGTAAATGTTAATTTGACAGCTTCGACAACGACACCCCAAATCTCTGCTCATTTGTCAGTGAAGCTATTAGCTAGGGTTGTCAAACCTGTTTTTATTAGTAAAGTTTTTTCTCGTAGAACATGGGACAGGGTGACAAGTGGCCAACATCCCCCACCCTGCCCGACATTCGACACCCAAAGAGGATCCACAAAATCGTATCACGAAAATTAATTTTTAGGCCAACCTACACGCGCACCCGCATCGAAATTTGTCGCGAGCAGAAAAAGAGACGGAGAATGCAATTCAAACGAGAGTGAAAAGGACGGCCGCAAGCGAAACAGGGACGACTAACGGTACTCACACGGAAGTGTGTCAGTGGCGTAGATCCCACTGCGGACATATAAAGTCGTAAGTGAGCTCGCTCATATAGTAGAATCCCAACCTTGACCTCGGGCGTTACGGTCGGATGTCGAGTGGCAGGGAGCTGGTTTTCGATTTTCACGGTGGTGATTCACGACAATAGAGCTATGTCCGCCTCTGTTTGATAGCAGTCCAGTTTCAAACCTACCTCAAGGATAGATTAATGTGAATAATGCTTTTTTCAATATTACTCTTTTGAAAAATTGTTTTTGGTTTTACGTAAGAGGCGAAAGTGGGTGAAATTGATGACGAAAGAGAATATGTATTTCGCAAGAATTAAAGAAATGATGCTCTACCCTCTCTTACATCTTACCAATTTGAGGTTTTTTGTTTGACGCTGCGGTTAGTAAAAATCGCATCATTTGGGTCTACTAAATGCATGCTTAAAACAGATTTCAAGCTTTAATGAATAGTCAGAGTTTTTACTCAAGATTTTACCATCCAACAATAATTCTTAGCAAATTCAAAAATTAAAAGTATAACAAATAGTGTTAACTGAATAGTCGGGCAACCGTAGTGACCGTATCGGTATACTTTTTAAACTGACAAACAAAAATATCATTCAGCAATTTAGTTACAATAACGCGCAAAGCGCGCAACCTATTTATTTTTAGTAAACAAACAATTTCGCAAATCATTAAAAAGTTTTTGTATGAAAACTCATCAAACGTGTGCAGATACTTAAGCCACTAACCTCAAAAAAACTAGAACTATTAAAAGTAAAACGCAAACAAGCTCGAACAAAAGCTCTCATTGTAAGTAATTAAGTCTAAACTCTAAGCCGCCGTCCCACTTCCAGCCACAGCTTACTGCACAGTATGTACGAAGATAATACCCTACTTAAAGTATTTTAGAGCATAAAACGTATTATGACGCACACTTTCACTGAGACGAATCATTGGACCGAATAATAGACGACTGTGACAATTTCTACAGAAATTCGGACGAAATGCTAATGTCGCGAAACAAAAACCGAGCGTGAAGAGAGAAGACGCTGGGGAATGGGCAGGGAAATTGTTGCTAGTTGGATAATGTACTCTATTTAGTTGTATTTGAGTTAAGAGTAGAAAATAGTAAATTGTAGGTAATGTACATGGCAAGTATTTAAAAAAAAAATACAGAAAATATAGCTTTGAGATTTTACTCGTTATCCTTAGAAGCTTTTTCCAGACAAAAAATCAAAATAAAATTGATTAACTTTTTACACATTTACAAAGTGTGAATTGTATTAAGAGTTAACAATAGAGACGGCTGAAAGCAAAATATAGGTACTGTTGGACCATCTAGACTTCCTTCTAGGTTATCTAGTAAGACTTTGAAGACTGATAGAGTAACACTTTGAAAGATAGTGCACTGTCATGTTATGAATACATATTTGTATGTTTGAAATGATCTGTAAGTTTAAATGTTTTAAACTTTCTTACATGCATGTAGGTAAGGTATCATGGTTTTGCTTCAGCTAGACCAAGCAAACAAATCATTTACAAACTTAGCAAGACTTTCAATGAATTTGCGATATTGTACAATCTACACAATCCCAATAATTTTAAGTCCTATTATCACCAAAATCAGCATTTTTTCAGCAACCCCGCGGCGGTCACGTTTCCCGCAATCGGGTGTCGCAGCCGCTTGTCGTTTTTCTCGCTAATTGCGCCACGAGACGCGGCCGACGACCGCTGCTTTGCGAAAACGCACCAAGGCCAAGATCTCGAGACCAATCTGTCTTGATAGATACCTAAACATTGTCGCAAATGAAAACCGGTTTTGGCAGGTAATAGGAGATATTAAAATGCAATCGGGAATAGATTGATTGGTCTGACAATGACTATGCATTTTTTACGATTAACTGGTTCAGTGTTCGACCACAACTTCTTCAATATTTTACAGAAATTTCTATGTATTCAAAATGGTGTAGATACAGTCCTTCGCTCAAGTGGAAACTAGGTCCCATGTAAATTTGTCTCTCGGTTTTACGGTTGATGAAACTCCGAACTTATTTAGCAAAAATAACGGTGAAGTGCAGACTGCATTGAATAGGAAATTTAAACTACCCAATATACCTATAAATTTAAAAACCTATTAGAATACCCAGACCACGTTATAGGATGTGTTCATCTGATATTTAAATAAACGTAACGTAATCAATACGTGATATCATTCACGTAGCACTTTGCTTATATTTTTGCTGTAGATACCGTGAAATAGTGAAGCTACGTACTCGTATTATCAAAATAATTGACAACCGGGTTTATAATTTACGCCGTAGTATAGACTCTACACTACGTTTTGCAATAACTTGATTTGGTTTTGTAATAAATAAATTTAAAATAAAGTATACAATAAACTTATGGATTAATTTAACATGTTCAATCAAACCTGTGATGGGTTAATTGATAGCGTATTCAGCATGCTAGTGGAATTTCTAAGCTGAAAAACTAAACCGTTAAACTTTTTAGCTGATTTTGAAAATTTATATGTAATTAATTTTCCAATGGGCAAAATGGTTTTCCATCAATATTTCCATGCAGGTAGTGATCTGCGCTGGTATATTCCACAGAATCAACTTTTTGCCGTGATATTGCAACCTGTTGCGTGCGGTTGGTCAATGTGCGTGGCCAAACTTCGTTGGTGGCGTTTTTTCGCTGGTTATGAAAATTGGCCATTGAACTTCGAATGATAAGTGACAGTTTTTCGGCAATTGCCTTTTGAAATTTCTAAAGGCAACCTTGAGGTAACGGTTGTAACATTTGGAATGCGAATGCTTTACTTTTCTGGTGCAGGTATTGTTTTGTAATGACTTTTAAGACTTAATGATACTAATAAATATAGTCTATACAAAATTATTCGATTGGCTAGTTTTCAGGCTGCATTGTAATGTAGCGATACTTTTTAGTAATCGATCGTGCCAACGGTTGTTATGTTAACCAAATTTCAGTAGCGTTTTTTTGATGTCAAGATTAAAATATTGACACCGTTGAGAGAGGATTCAATACTGAGTACCTACATCAATAATTTAACACGCCGATTAAATTTAAATAATCCTAAATTGTAAAGCATTTATCATAAAATATGCTCGAGCCATGCAAAATCGTCTTCGATCGACCCGTATGCTAATTCCATTGCGATTTTGCAGCTTTGTTGAAGAACACGGTCAACCTAGTCGAATAACTCGGCTAATTGTAGACTAGCTCCACTCTAGCTGGCTGCACGACTTTTCACCTTAAAACAAAAGCAATAGAGCTCACTAATAGAATTATAGATATACTTTAGTGCGGACTTGCAATGCAATATTCGTCTTTATATGTGAAGTGTTAAAGATCAGACGTTTGTTATAGTAATGGGTACATAGCATGACGGTTTCAGTGCCTCACTACTTGGTCTAACGTAGGCATGTTATTAATAAAAATATAAAATTTATAGACTGTAAAGTTGCTATTTGGAGATAGAGGTTTATGACTAGGTTGAATCTTGGAAACGAATTCAAAATATTCTAAGCAGAAACTACGGTAAAACAGGTGTACGAATCTTTGTTTTAAAACGCTATAACCAGTTAACATTAATTTGCGTAAAACGGTGGGTAGAAACTGGAAGCAGAGAGCTAAAAACCAAGCTTTATGTTGTTTAATTATCATGGGAAAGGCGACCAGCAGTAGGCGAATATTAGATGATGAACTACCTATTTGCACTCGTCAAAATACAGCACGAACTGTTACTGGATCAAGAAGAGTCTTAAATCGTTCTCTTAGAATAAAAATACCTAAACACCCATACATTTAACACCAAACTGGACCTCTATTGCCTATTTATTCTCTAACAAAAAACGAAAACTACTTATAGTTTTTAAATTAATTTTGAATCTAACCAACGATTCATGTACGTATGACGATAATGTAAAAAAAATACAATTTGTGGTAATGCTAGTCAATAGCTTATCTACCTATTACCTACCACTCTCACTGACACGGGTAACGTTGTCAGTTGCTCTAGAATAGCCCATTGTACCTGTTACAAAGGTGTACCTAAAATGATTTACATGAATATAAAAATAGATAATTTACCGGAGCAGGCCGCACCGGCCAGCGGCGGCAACACGGATGCCTGGTGGCGCGTGACCGCCGCCGCTTGCGCACTCATTTGCCTGCTTCATACCACTTGTACGGCGAAGTTTTTGACATTGCTACTACAATCTTACCTAGATTACCTTGTCTATTAAGAGTAGTCATTTGGCGTGATATCTGCAGAGCGATGTGGTCAGATTTTTGGGTAGGCAAGAAAGTTAGCACAGATGTCTTTGAAGTAGAAATTCTAGGCCGATGATTTCTGAGAATTGTTCTTTCTTAATTTCTAAAATAAAACTGTAACAGTGTCAATAATGTCTATATTTGCTTGTTCCAGATAGTGCGGCAGGGTGGCGACGTCCAAGTATGGCGGTGGCGGGGTGTCGGTGGGTTCGGGCGTCGCGGTAAGGCGCGGCATGAAGTGCGCGGGCGTCGCCGGCGGCGGCGACGAGCTGCTGCTGGGCACCTGCTGGCTTGACCCCAAGTTCGACGGCGCTTCTTCCCCGCCCTCATGCCAGGAGCTCCTAGACTCTCTCCTCGCGCCCCCACCCCTTGCTGAACTCAAACCCCTTCCCCCTTTTACTGGCTACACGGGCCACCTCTCTATTAACGGCATATCTGGCCACCACTACCATGCCATCGCACAACGCCTCCCCGAAGAAAACAACAACTATCCGACTCAGTCAGGTTACGGTGCTGACCACGATGTGGTGTCGTCATCGACGTGCCCGGCAGACACGGAGCCCCCTGACTTGGAAGACGTCAAGCCGTTTCTCGACGGAGATTCCAAGCCGTTCCCCGAAGCATGCGGTGCGGCCGACTCCTGCGCCGCCTCCTGTTCCCCACCAGCCAAGCTGTTTGACGATGCGCAGAAACAGGAAATGTATGACGTCAGCTCGATAGAAGACCTCGCTGCTATCATTGGCCATGCGATAGGCCCCACACCACCCGAGAACCCAGAAAGAAATGACTCCAAAGACAGCTGGCTCGATATAGATTCATGGTTTTCAAACCAAAACAATGAAAAAATCGTACCCCAAGATCTCGAGTTTGGCCTACCAAACTCCCCTCCACCCGTACAGAACCACCATTCGAGCCTCGATTTTTCTTCGGCGTGTAAAGTGCAAGAGTTTTCTAAAAACCAGGAGTTTTGCAAGAACTTGGGTCAGGCGGGGTCGACGCTGCAGACGCTGCTGACGCACGCTTATACCCACATGCCTTTACTTCAGAGTAGGCTACAGAACGGTCCACCAGTGAAGCAGGAGGCGCCGAGCTCGACGAGTTACGGCATGGACGTCATATCAACGTCGTCTCCTCCAGGTAACGCCGTCTCCACAACAGACGGTATCGGGGGTTTGTTGAACGGGGCGAGATATGCATCTCACTATGGACTAAGTCTAAAGCCGGACGGCCTGTGCAGCCCTGAAAGATTGCTCGGCTACCCTCACGCGCACACGACGACATCGTCGACGTCAAGCAAGAGTAAGAGAAGTCGAGCGAAGGCGAAGCAGCAGAATAGCCTTCACAGCAGCTCGCTGTCGTTCCCGGCGGCCACGGCGGCGGAACTGAGTGGCCTGCTCGGTAAGGAAAAGCCAGTACACCGATGCGGGATCTGCAACCGAGGCTTCCTCAACAAGTCCAACATTAAGGTGCACCTGCGCACCCACACGGGGGAGAAGCCGTTCCGGTGCGATGTTTGCGCGAAGGCCTTCCGCCAGAAGGCGCACCTCATCAAGCACCAGCAGATCCACAAGCGGATCGGCAGAGACTGACTCCTCCACCTAGCTCAAAGCGAAGCATTTCCTCGTTCGTAAGTTATTAGTGCGCGTGTGTGAGAATTGTGTGTATGTGAGCGTTAAACTCTCCATTGTGTACTGTATTCTATGGACCCGTATTTTCTAACCCTTTAGTGTAACATTCCTAAGGACAAGTGCAATGTTAACTAGTTTTAAGCTGTCTTCAGATTTATTGTAGATACTTTTATTGTTATGTATTGAATCTCTTTTTGTATTTATCTGAAATCTAATTTTACGGAATAAGTATTAAACCGGAATCTTTATTAATTTCGCTTAGGGTCTTTTCAACAGGAAAATTTATACTTACGAGTATGCGATGTTTTGTTTATTTATGATTATTTTGCGATTATGTGAATGGTTACTCCGATTACCTATGTATTAGTCAAATTATTATTTAGTTATTGTCTGTATCAAATAGGTACTTAATTAATTTAAGGAACAAATATGACAAAGCTAACGAGGCTATAGCTAACAGAATATTATTTCTCTTTACTAATAATAAGTTTTTCAACTGATTTGTGTAAAACTTAACGTTTCTTTCGTCAAACTCTTCTTCGTACTATTTCCTTCTAGTAGCTCGTATTTTTATCTTAAATTCTTTTGACAAGTTCTAACTTAATTTATTATCAGTACTAAACCACCTAATTTATTCAACAACTTACATAAACAAATTTCGTATGAACTATTTTCCATGAAACTACTTGTGATTTATCATTTCGTGTATATTTTCCAGATGAGAATGTTTAGTTCTTTTATTTAATCTTTTTGTTTTAGTCCGGTGTTGTATAAGTTGCAATACCAAGATGATATAAAATTAAATTTTGAAATTATTGGAAGAAATAGAACTTTGAGTCAAACAATGTGTTTTTCCTTTGTTTATAAAAAGGTTTAGTCGAGTAGAGCTAAACCCCAGAAATAGTGTTCACTGTTCATGGATTGGGTGGCACTGCACTGCACTCGTCAATATTCCGATAACAATTTTATTATTTAAAATTGTGTTTGTTCTTATGACTTAGTCTCAAAAATAATGCAAGCAGGCATTTGCTCATGCCTGCTACTGATGAAATGACTAAATGAATGTACGATAATACATTTTTATTTCAATTATGAGCAAAATCAGTTGAGTGGTTTTGAAGACACATACAAAGGTTGCGAAGTCTTAAGTTCGCCGCAAACAACTAGTTACCATCAGGCGACTTGTCTGCTTATTTGCCACTCACGGCCTAAACATTCTACAAAATTATCGCATTGTATTTAAATACTAAAGTAACTCATCATCAGTTCAAGGTAAAGCGGCGTGCACACGCGAGCGCCGGAACCGCGGGCGTCCGGGAAACGGACGGACGGAAAAAATCGATAAAACATTACTCTAATAATATCGATCCGCTCTTGCGCAATCTGTATGCAGCCTTAATTATCTGTGGTATTTAGGTCAAACAAGGATTTGGTATTTTGATGCTAAATGTATTTTTAAAAACTCGATGCTTTGTAAAGAGATTTTATATCATGGAACCAGCATGATCTCTTGTTATTGTCCAATTAAAAATTCTGTTGTAATAAAATTGCATTTACCTAGTAGGTAGGTTTTTAATGAATTTGGCCGTAACCAGAGATACAGATAAAAATGGGACCATTAATATTTTATAGATTATAATAAAATTGTATATGTGTTTTGTATATGATGTTAGAAATTTGTATCAACTCTATCAATACACATAAATAAATTCTGCTCTTGATAAAACAGTCAAATTTTCTTCTCACGAAAACGTCATTAATTACTAACCTAAGCTTCCACCACAATAACAATTAGACTATTCCAAAAATGTATTAATATTTTATGAATCTCTTATTTTTGCAATGATTGTTGGCGAGACGCACAAGAAGGCGCTAGTCTGATCGTCTCAGCTGAGCGCAGACCGGCGGTAAAGCTGGACCAGAAACACCATCGTGCAACATTGTGGCATGTTGCAGTGTACTATATATAACAGGTTGCCGCAGCAAAAATGCCGTGTGCTATTTGGCAAATTGCTGCAATTTGCTACGACTTCTGATTGGTCTATTTGATTCTATTGTATTTGTGCGTCAGTGTGTGAGGCCTTAATACTATTTATTTTTGCCCATACTACATACGTTCCATAGATATTCGGTTTTGCAGCGAATTATAGTACCTACACATGCCATCTTGTAGCATGCCACTTGCCACATTGTTGTACTATTTTGCTCCTGTCTATATCCAGCTTTAATGTCACATGTTGTGGGATCAACGCGCATCTGTGAAGCACTAGCTACAAGGATTTTCAAATTATGTGTAAATTTAAAATTACACGGGAGATTTTAAACTCACTTTGAATATAATAAATGTAGATTTTCTTAAATCTCGATGTGGGTTAATTAAAATCATGAATGGCTTGAATAACAATTGATTGCATTTAAAAAGAAAGCAAAACTAGAATCTATTTCAGAGCTTTCTCCCATAAATAAAGGTTATCAGGCCAATGCACTTTCGGCAAACTTTGTATGCAGACGCTGTTGAAATATAAATGGCGATGCAAAGGTCAGTGTAAGTTTCCGGATCCGGAAAAAATGTTCGGCGTGTTTCGCGCGCAGCGTTTCCCACAGCGCGTGTAAATAGATCTTAATAAAAGTACCTTTTATAGAAATAATTTTAGCACTTAAGTATTTATTGGTAAATATATTTTGTAACATTATTTTGTATTATAAAGCCTTCCATAGCATAGCGGTAGTTTATAAGGGAACTCTCATGATAATGTTGTATTTTCTAAGAAATGATGTTATTTTTCAAGAGGTTTTCTCCAATTTAAGTAAATTGTAAATTAATGTAAAATAAATTGAGATTTTTGTTAATGATAATTCGTATCTTTATTTTGAATCGACTCTTTTCTTTTCAGCAAGTGATGATTTATGGTCTCATCTCAATAGAGTATCGACTCTAACTATTTTCTAAAGCTAAGGTGTATTCATAGTAAGTAAGTAGGGCGCATTAGACATCGATCGTGCAAACAAAGGTGTGAATCGGCGAGAGAAAGAGCCAAGTTCAGTTCACACAGCTCACGTAACGCTCCCGGCTTTTGAAGAAAGTCGGATGTGAAAATTGTCATAATGCACACAGAACGTCAAATCGGCTTTTTGCGACGCACGCGCAGGCAGGGCGCGAGAGAAAACACGCACACAGGCGCGCGGAAAACTCACACGGACACGCGTAATTGTCAACCGAGACACTCACACACGTGGCGTACGGTATGCAGAAAAATGTATAAAGTAGTGGATGGAAAATTTTACTTTTTGAAAGAATACAATTTGGAATAGAACAAAGAATAGACTAATGTGAAAAATATGCATAAAATGTAAATTAAGTTAAGTAGGTGTCTTAAAAAGCAAACGTTAGTAATTAGAATTCGCAATAATCTACTTCCAAAATTTGGGAATAGTACCTACCATAGATACTAGACAATACATAATTAACCTGTATTTAAGCTTTTATTGGCAACAAACTAAATCTCTCAGATTACAACAATTTCTCGCAAATATTTTTTATCCATTCACAATCTTCATAGCGACACATTTAACAACAAAACTATCAAGAGCCGTTATGAAAACATGAGAAGAGCATCCCAAGCGTTGTCAACGATGACATTCCAAAAACAAATCCTGAGTATCCAAATTCAAAAACGTCTGTCGCCAAAAGTAAATGACATCGCAAAACCGGCCGCCTACGTTGCCGACCATACGCGCCGGAGAGATTCTTTCACTCACCTACTTACCGCGGCTTGATTTCACCGCGCCCGCACAGACGGCCAACCTTCTGTGATTTATTGCTCATTATTCACGTTCCATTATTAAAATGGTATTAGAATAGCGACTTAATTAAAAGTTAAGGAATCGGATATTAATGGGCAGGTTGAAAAGGTCGCTTTCGGATTATAATTTTGATTTGATTAAAATTAGGACGCTGTATTAAAATCTCTTCGGCTAAACACATTTCAAATTAAGGTTCAGCATCACACATTTCTTTTTTACTTTTGTTATCTAAGTGCAAAAAAAATTATACGCCAAAACAGGTATTGAAATGTACCTACCTCTTAAGACTAAATATAGTATTTTTAACTCTTCAACATGATAAAAGCAAAAATGTAAAGAAAATTATTGAAAAGACTATATCGGAGCATAGCAAAGAAGAGAGAGTTAGTTATGGGTATAATAAAGATATTTATGACACTTTTATTATAATAAATTACGCCATAAAATATAGTTCGCCTAATGCAGGTTGATTTCTCCGACCATCGACGAGCGTGTGTAGGGTGCTTTAGGTATTTATTAACACAAATTATGACGTTAACATTGTTAAATATGTACCTACCTACTTCATATAGCTGAACTTATATGCGCCATTAGATATCAACGCGTTATACAGGTACGTGTAAATAGATTACATTAGTTAGTTGTTTCCTAAAAAACGACGGTTACACGTAAAGCCCTTTTATGTCTCGAAAAAACCGTCACCATTTCACATAGAGTAGCAACATAATAATATCAATGTAAAGGAAATTAAGTTCAAGAATCCGTAAATTCAAGTTGGTGATTTGGAAAAAAACAGTGTTTGCGAAAGATTAAAATTGCACAATCATTGGGCACAATAAGCCACAAAGATTGACCCCAAAAATTGGCACACATTCTCAAAATGGCACTTTCTCCGCGATGACTGTATGAAATGTGACGCAGTCACGATGATCACACGAGTTTATCTTACGAGGAGAATATTATAGTAACCGGGGCAATTTAGACATTTGAGCTTACATTAATTCCCACCCAGCTGAAAATTGGTAGGATTGTTCAGAACACCATCATAAATGAAACCTAAAAAGTCCTCATCATAGTATAGTGGCTACATTGTATACACATAAATTGACATATAATTTCACGGTTACACTTCCATGGATGCCAACTTAATACCTAAATAGAGCACTAGAAAGTCATGCCTATAGTCAAAATTTGTTAACAAGCTTTTATTGCATTATCATCGAAGTTACACAGGTCAGTTCCAACAACGGGAACAGGTTCTAAATTCAGTTGCAAAATTTGACCTAAACAAAGTTGCAAATAAAATAAAAACTTGTAACAATACTACGCAAAGGCACTGGTATCCCAATACATTTACCAAGTATGATCTATTGAGTGACAGTGACACTTTACCCCTTTCTAATACTACATAGATCTACTGTACATAATACAGCCCAAATGTCACAATAAGAATGTACCTACTCGTACCTGTACCGACAACAACAGAGAACGAGCTCCCTCCAGCTACGAGCAGCCCCAGCATTACAAGCAGCTCCTCCCACCGGAGATGGCAGCGAAAGGCGAGTGGCCTTTGTAAGATCAAGTGAAAAGCTTCGAAGAATATGTATCGCCGCGCCTTGCCCTTCATACTTGAACTTGCACGCGAACTTGCGCGGTGTAGGCTATAAGCGGAGAGCGAGCAATCTGAGTCTATTTTAATGGGTGATATTTTTGAAATAACTCATTTGATATTAAGGAATGTAACATAGTTATACAGTACATACGTTACACCGGAGATTTCAAATATTTGAAAAAAAAAAACGCTCAGTAGTTTTCCACATAATCATACCTAGACAGACAGACAAGCAAACGAACAAATAAACGTACGTATGCAATCTTTAATCCTCTCACTGCTGGGATACAGTTCTACCCTCGAAGGGTGAATAGGCGGAATTCCACCACGCTGGCCGAGTGCGGGTAAACAAATAAAATACTTCGAAATTCAACCGTAAATTGTATTAACTATTACATTTTTAATCTTTTTTTTTTCTATACGTATAGGTTGTATCTATACGTATAAATGTAGTATAAGCGTCCTTTAGATTTAGAGCATCCCTCACTTTCCTATGCATAAAGGCTGGTTTACATGATTTGTTTCTCGAACACATGCACGTTTATGCAAGCCATGAGGCACGTAATTGTTCTAAGTCTCGTGTACCCTGTGCCTCAGCGCGACTTTACTTGAGGACTCAAGCTCTGGGTCGCGGTGCTCGCTGACTGATCATACAGATCCAAGTCTCAAGTGTTGCTGATACGGGCAGCTTCTGCAGTATATTGTGTGGACCCAGTAAGTATAGTTATTACAAAAGTAAGTTAATAAGTTGGTTACAGGATTTTTTTTTAACACGCTTTTATTAGCTTCACCTGTATGTTTGTATGTTTGTATGTTTGTATGTTTGTATGTTTGTATGTTTGTATGTTTGTATGTTTGTATGTAATCGACTCCTTTGAGCGCGTTTTTGACCCACTTTAAACGGTCAGATTTCTTTCAAACTTTGTAGATATATCGAGGACCGATGACAATACACTAAACAAATCGTGTTTTTTAGTTTTTTTAACTATTAATTTTTTTAACACGCTTTTTCTATAAAGTTTCTTTAACTTTTAATACCGTTTAACTTACAAATGGTAATTTCGTCAATCTTGTCAGAGAACAGAGTGGCGCAGTGGAAGCGTGCTAGGCTCATAACCCAGAGGTCCCTGGATCGAAACCACGCGCTAGAAATCTTTTTGCTCAATATTTTTTTGTTACGCATCAATTTTATTTTATGAGGTCTGAGGATCGAAACCACGCGGCTACAAATCTTTTTGCTCAATATTTTTTGTTAGGCATCAATTTTAATTTGCTTGAGCAGACGGCCAAAATCGGATAACACCAACACATTTGTACATATTAATAATGGTTAATAGTTAGCAAATCGAACTAAAAAGCGAAAAATAAATAATAGTTAAAAAAAACTAAAAAAACACGCTTTTTATAAAAAACCGAACTAAAAAAATAGAAAATAAAATTTTATAAAAAATTAAGAATAGGGTTGAAAATTTCAATAAATATAAATTAATAATAGTGTAAATAAATAAATATATGTATTTTATTTTTAAAAAAGCGTGGGGTGCTTTCTAAGATATTATCAAAATGCTAATCACTCTACTCATGTCTGTCAATACAAAATGTATCTACAAAATATATAATATCTATTGACCCATGCACCCCACGCTTTTTAAAAATAAAATACATATATTTATTTATTTACACTATTATTAATTTATATTTATTGAAATTTTCAACCCTATTCTTAATTTAAATTTATAAAATTTTATTTTCTATTTTTTTAGTTCGGTTTTTTATAAAAAGCGTGTTTTTTTAGTTTTTTTTAACTATTATTTATTTCGTCTTCATTTTCAAAGTCCCTGTTTATACTTCAACTAGTCATAGGTATAGTCATATGCAACCTTTAATCGTCCCACCGCTGGGATACAGGTCTACCTTCGAAGTGTGATTAGGCCGTATTCCACCACGCTGACCAAGTGCGGGTTGGTGGATTCACATACGCCATTAAATTTCTTCTTCGGACACATGCAGGTTAAACTTCAACTAATTAATATAATTGCAAATAGACAGCTCTAAAATTGTTTCACGAAATATTGGTACTCCGTGTAAGGATAAGGCAGAAAAAAATTAATTGCAATTTATAGCCTATGACATTTTTTATTTCAAAATTAATTTACAGTCAGTCTATCTATCGTAATTATCTTCACTTTCACATTTACTAATTATATTATACTATTAGTGTATTTAATTAGCTAGCGTAACTAATAATTTCATTATTTTTCTGTGAGTGAAATGTATCACTAATGGATTCCTAGTAATGAATCTCAATCGTTTTAATAATGTCCTAGATGTTATTTAAGATTTGATCGAGTTTAAAGCACACTTACAAGTACACTAATTTTGTAGCCAATTCTGAAGTATCTGAATTAATTAAAAGTGTTTATATCCTCGCCTAAAAGAGCGCAATAACAAGGACAGATATATTTTAGTAAGTTTAGATCTGTCAACTTAAAGCCTTCAGGAATGGCTTGATACAAATTATTATTATTGAATAAATGTAAAAACGATTACATAAAGTTTAATTCATAGATACAAATCAGTGAAATATAATAATTAAATTAACATGTCAAAACTTTAACTAAATAACCCGCCCCTAATCACTCCCGGTGTGAAGGTGCCCATCACTCCCGCGGCATTTCCACGCGTGTAAATTGCGTGAATGAAAAAATGAAAAAAATCAAATTTCGAGTGTCAAAAATGACAGATAAAAAGTCAGGCTACTTGTTTTTAAGAATATGATGCTTTCTGTTGGGCGAGTGTTGCAGCGAAATGTTGGAAACCAGGTCACTGTGCCAAACGGTAAGCTTTGCAACTCCGTGGGGCAATTTTAATTGCAATATCACTTAGATTGGGACTGAATTTGTAAACTACGTTTGGCAATGAAAATTGGAGTTTGGGTACAATTTAAAATGATTGAACCATTTACCAGTATCTAGATATATATTAGGAAGGTGTAAATGAGAAGTAAGTGAGAAAGGTAGCTTTTAAAAAGCTTAAAAATCCGTTATTAGGGTTAGATTATAAGCAGAACAGAGCAGAACAAGACAGAAAGAAAGATCTAGGCAAAGAGAATCAGGAAGAGTTTTTTTTAATGTGAATGAAAATAACTATGTACTTAACATAGCTGTTACGAACGTAACAGCTAAGTACCTACTCAGTCTTATGCTAGTATTTTTAAATCGAATGGAAACCACCAACCTACTACAACCTTGGCCGCTTCAAACGAAGGGTTAATAGAGTCCTCAGAGGTAGGCAACGCACTGAAGATGCCTCGAGTATTGGAAGTGTCCATAGGCGGCGGTGACCACTTACCATCAGGTGGCCCGTCGCTTGTTTGCCACTTATTTTTATATAAAAAAAAAAACCTTTGGAATGGCTGAATTGAAGGACGTGGGATCAGAAGTAGATTGAAGAGCTGGATTGGATGACTACATCAGGTCATACCAGAGTTCTGCAGATTCGTCACGTGAAACTCGTCCGTGGAGATGTCATCTTATTTTATATTTAGAACAGTAAGTATTGAAAATAGCACACATAAAAGCTAGTTTATTTTTTATGGAAAACAAACTTTCAAAACCTGAAGATATCCAAATTCCTTAACGTGTTCTCAAAAATTACAGCCAGCTCTAGTGTCAGAGTTAGACCACACAAAAATTGTAAGCTAACAACATCAATACCTATATTTAGACAAAAAACGTCTGCTATATATAATAGACATAAGCATATCATATAACATAGGCGCCCTGCTTAGCGCATCTCTATTGTCCATTATTATGTAGATTTGAAATGAGCTAGATAACTTCTAGCTATAACCATATTAAGCAGATGCTAAATGTACCAAAACACTGGCCAAAAAGCGCCTAACCTTGACCATCACCTCTGCGCGTCCCCCCTCCCTGCGAGAAAGTGTGCCACTGACACACTTGTAGAGTGTGCCACATCCGTAAACACGACGCGGTGGGGGAAGGGGGGGGGGCGGGTAGGGTCTGAAGAGACAGCCTTTTGCATTAGATTTATTTTTCGTGTTTAAAAGATATTATTATTTTGGTTATGGGTTTTATGGCAAGCGTGGGCTATATGAAGCTAGGTATATGAAGTGCCAAGCATTTTTAGTTTGAAAAAAAGTGGACATTCAAAAGCAGACCAATTATGACTAAGATAAAAAAATATTATCAGCGTGTTAGAGAGCACACTCTTTATTGAGCTTTTTGATTTCAAAACGAAATTCAGTTCTGTAAGATCAATATGGATTTTATTACTCTTTGAAAAAAAAGAACAAAAAAAAATTTGAACACAAACACGAAGAATTTAAATTCAGGATGAAACAATAGCTGGGCCCCATAGTTTACCAATTTAGTCAACCAATCAGACTAGATGTCACGGTCCAGTAGGTATCTAGATTTGGTACCAAGATTTTTTCCTTTTCATTTCAAAAAATATGCCAACAAAAAACGGGTAAAACAGCAGAGCACGACAATAAAGTACTTTAAAATAAAAGCACTTTCTGCCCTAGTTTGAAAATGTTTGACAAAACGAAGCGCGCGCGTTGAAGTCTTTTACATGGGCGGTAAGGAATGCACTGTTCATTCTTTGAGGGAATGGTTTAACGGGCGGCGACGTAAGCAGGTCGGCGGCCAGATGGCGAGCGTTACGCTCGTTTGCATGGTAGCTGCCACCCAGGGTTTGAGAACGATAATGGGCAGACGGTATTGTGTTTGCTTGCTACCTTTAGTCATGTTTGCGAAGCCTAACTGAAATACGGGAACTAGATCTGTTTGGTGGTTAGATCAGACCTTTTGTTTGTACTTTTTTATTCAATAATAGCTTGCGAATGACTGCCATCTCGCCTGGTTGTGAGCAACGATGCGGTCTACGATGGGGCACGCTTGCCTAGAAGAAACCGATTCACTCGCAACTTGAAGACACCCAGATTATGTAATATCTTATTATTATCTTTGAATTTTGATATTTTCTAGGATTGTTTTAAAATTTTTAGAAAGATAGATAATGTTTATTTCTTCTTTCTTAAAAACCTACAGACTAAACCATGTCACAGACCTTCTATCGATGTTAATAAAGCTATCAAAAGAGGTTCTTAACTACCTTCTATCTATATCTCCGACTACAAGACAGCAATAAAATATTCCGAATACTAAAGTTCTGTTATCCGCGTTATTTGTGTTGCTCGTCTCTTTATGCATTGTCCCACTTCACATAAGCAAATGTCCATATTTCTTACCGAATTAGCATACCGAGTATACCGAGATACCGGGTATAAGTACTTGTACCGGCGGATCCTGAGCTCGCGACATTATGGAAGCTGTTTATGGCGTTGAGAAGATATCTGATGCTTACTTGTATCAATTCTGTTCTACCTTATCTCAGAATCCACATTCTTGTCCAAAGAACAAACAGAGGTAACAAACAAGCACAATAAATGATAATTTTCTTACATAATTCATATAACAAAGAAACCATATGAATTTTATTCAATTTCGTTTTGCTGTAGTGTTGAGATTGACTAATATCTAAAATCTAAATGTACAGACTTTTTTATATTTATAATATTAGATAGGATAGGAGGATGAATAAGTAGGAGAGTATGATTAAATTTCATTTAAAATAACTAAAATTAAATTGAATAAAAATTTTGAATTTTTATTGTAAAATTGTCACCATTCTTTTCTTACGTACAATAAGGAAACGTAAAATTTAAGTGCAGTGCTCAGATGAATTTAGTTCAGCTTAAGTAGAAACAGAATCGACACCACTGACACATACCTACCTAGACCTACAGATGCTGACTTAGCATGCTGTCAGCTTGTTTTGAAGTAGTGTCGGGGAACTGGTCTCATGTTGTGGTCAGAGGCCTTTGGGTGACCTAGAACCTTTGACACGAGGACGGGCTACTTAGGCTTTAAGAACTTATTCACTAAGTAGGTACCTATATATATTTATATAGCTAAGGTGAGCTATTCAATTATAGGTATGCAATGGAAGTAAAAGTAGGTATCTAAGTTGTACTGTGTCGTTTGACCTAAATATTAGCAAGTGTAGCCAATAATACTTTACTTTCATATAAAATCTGTCAAGTCATTTACGTTGCAAAAGATCATAAAAAGACAGACATCCTCAAATTAAATAATTATGGACCTGAAAAACATTACCTTACAGCCCCTTTCTCCCCCAAAAAACAGTTTTTTTTTTCAAAAATATACATTAAATCCTTACTAAGCTAGGTTAGGTACAGCCTATTTACTCACAAAACCCAATCACATCCGAGCATCCAACTATAACTAAGTCACAAACAGGAATTTCAGTCCAATCTTCACTCTGCATAAAAATACAAACAAGGAAAACTATTTCCACGCTGCACGGCGCAGGCTGGGAGGGGGGGTACCGCGGGAGGGGGGTAGAAAAGTAAAAGTCGCGCCGGTATCAGGGCCCGCATTCACTCTCACCGACACACTTGCGACCCGCGAATTCGCCTAACTGTTTTTTGATAATGTCACGGTGCCGACGGCATTGTGTTGTACCTAGCTGGTATAATGGAGCAGAATAAGTAATAGCTAGTATACGCTATAAACTATACCTATACAGTGGTACAGAATAAGTAACAGTACTCAGTAGTGTCTGGGTATTTGAGTGATGGCAGGCTTTGACTGGGAATCTAGGTAGTTTAGGTGTCAAGGAGATAAGCCTGAGTTACACTTATTAGTTAGGTATTAGGTATTATAGAAAAGTAAATCAACATAAATTACCTACTTTAAAACAAGTCAACTTTTAAAATTGGATAATTTAAGATTTTATATTGCAAAATATGAAGTTCAAATCTGAAGAAATTTAAGAATATTATTAGTATTGAAGCTAATTTGGGAGCATCAAGATTTTTATCGCCGAAACCACTATCGTATTACACTTATCAGTAATACGAATCCGAAAACTTATGAGAGTCAGTGTGTTTGTTACTTTTTTGCGCTGAAACGGAACGGTTTTGAGTAAAACTTAGAACGGAGATAGCTTGTATATTGCATTAATACATAGGCTACTTTTTATCCCGGAAAAATAAGTTTCCGCGACATTGTGGGTGCAATCGCGGGGCAAAACTAGTTCGAACTTATAAATCACACGCCTGGCCTATTTTGCAAAATATATGATTTTGTTGCGTTTAATGCAGAGATAAAAAGAGGAAGCTTCTATAGGGGTCATATTTATTACGCATATCATTACAGAATGTGGTTTTATAAATCAGGACGCCGCGGCGTCCTGATTAGTTCTCTATAACTTAACAGATTTGTAGCGCCGAGTCATTTGTCTTTATATCCAAAATAAGCATTTAGCAGTCGATTTTTGAAACAAAAATGTATACTTATTTACCATAACAATAGCTTGAAATGTTGATAGCATCACCTGTCCAAAATGATCACCTACGTAACAAACAAGCTGGCAAAACGACTCCATCGGAAACCAGCAAACGGTACAAACAACGGTGACCGTCCTTCGCGATCGCTGATTTTGGATGTTTCAAATTATTGCCGTCGTTTCGGTAACTGTATCACTTGGTTTGGATCTTAAAGAAAGATTAACTTGTTCGAATTAGATTAGCGGCTGATTCTAGGATAATCGATATTGTTGCATTATATCTTTGGTATTATAAAATATCTTACAATCGACCTGTTTGGCTCAGCGGTAGTGTATCCGTCTTATAAGTCAGAGTTCGATTCCCAGCCGGGCAGGTGGTTGAATGATGAACTTAAATATCTGCTCTGGGTCTGGGTGTTAGTTGTACTTGTCTTTGTGTTTGTTCCATGGCATCTCCGACACAGGGTGTCTTAGTGGGGAGCTAAGAGTGTTTAACATTCATTTATTTCTTTTATCTTACTAATACTCGTACCTACTATAACTAAAAGTTTGTAAGTTCGTTACTCAATCAAAAACGGCTGAATGGATTTGGATGATTTTTGGTAAGAACGTACATTGTATAAAGAGCTTATACATATTACTTTTTAGACCGGAAAATTAAAAGGTGATAGTTGTGGGACGGAGGGTGAACCTGCAGAGCATGCAAAATATTTTATTGATAACACCAGAAATTACAAAACAAAGAATGTTGAGTACCTACCAAGTGGTGTTGTAGAAGCTAGAAGTTTTCTTTCCAGGCTACATGCCTTTACGATAGTGTTCGCTGACAGAAATAATATCGATACTCTGAGAATGAGCCCGCCACCGACATTTTTATTTTTATTCTTATTCTAAGCGGAGTATTAGGATTTGGCTTAGCTTTTTTATAGTCTCATGCATTTATTTATTTGGTTGTTCATGTGACACTTTATTACTTGATATACGAATAACAAGTAAATTGTGAAAAATGTTATTTATCGTAGATAATTATAAGTTTACAGCTAGCCGACGATTCCTTTGATCATTAAAATTATTATAGTTAGTTGTTTATCTCGAACTTAATCGAATCCACGAACAAAAGCAGGTTCCAAACCAAAATAAACAATAATAAGAAAAATACGACATTCAAATTTACCTAGTGGCAAATTTACCGAATGCAAAATAATTTACATCTGATTTATTATTTGATATCTTTACACGACTAAACGGCTCAACCGATATTTACGAAGTTAAAGTAAAGTGTGCATCATTATATAAAATAGCTAATTCTGAAAATATTTTTCATCTCAAACAAACGTCGGAAATTTCAGCTAAAACACCAGAGCGCAGTCAGCCACCTATATCTAGCCTAATGATTACCTACTTACCTATCAACTTTCTTATTTATGATATGCTATTATAAGTAACTAAATACAACTTTTTGTCAAGATAAGAGAGGCTTCGACTAAATGCTCACTGCATAAACTGGCATCTCAGATATTAGTAAACTATCTGTGTACGATTTTAATTGGTGTCTAATGCCTGTGATTTCCAAGGAAGTGGTGAATAGCAGACCTTTAAGAATGTCTCGAAAGTAGAGCGCTGCAGTGGACGGATTCAGAGTGAAGTTAATGGACTACTTGGCCCATTTAAGAAGTAAATACATCACATAAAATGTTAGGAAAAGGACTTCAGTTCAATTTTTCAATCTGAATTGACATGGTGCGACAACTGCGGCAAACTAAGTTTGGAAAAGCAAACTATGACATCCAACCATGTGTGTGTATGCAGTTATTTTATCACTAATTCATTCATCAAAAACCTCAGCAACTTCCAGTTCCAGAAGACCGCGAGAAACTTTCAAAGCGTTGTTGTGGGTTTTTTTAAACATGTTTATAAAAATAGTGTGGCTTGAAAAACAATTATTGATCCAGTATTTATTGAATGTCCCTGAACATCAATATGTATACATGTACCTTTATTATTTAATCATGTCGATGCCCCTGTCCCTAAGTCCTGGCTACGTCCACACCTATCAGTGGATTACAGAGCCTTACCTAGCCCACATCGAGGCGGTTATTAAGCTGTAACGACCGCCTGTCTGCCATTAACGTGAGACGGCAGCTTTCCTCACACACACATCGATACGATGCATGTACGGAGATGTGATGCTATGAACGTAAATAGGTAGGGTTGGCGGAAATTTAATGTGTCACAAAGCTGCATATGGCGACTGTTTCTTAGTCTCGACTGTTACAAGTTTGATGACACCAATTAATATCCCTCTGCTTTAATACGGTTTCATTTAAAAACTGTATTGAAGTTGGTCCACTCTGAAGCTACAAAACGTCACTCAGGCACACAGACACACAAACCAAAATATAAACCTAAAAACGTTAACGTCGATATAAAAAACAAATATTATAATGCAACGTTCAAATTAGCTTAGGTACTCATATTTAGGTAGTAGACGTATTAACTATCACCAATAATCTATAATGATAATAATTGAGTTTCTCACTTGTAAAACGACAAAGACTCCATCAACATCAACCCTACCTCACTCACACACGCACCCTCTCCACGCAACGCACACATGCACACGAGCACGTGCGCAGGCGAACGAGTCTAGATTCTAGATAGTACAGGACATGCCTAGAGTTGTACTATTCATTTTGTTCCGTGCCTAGATAATGGACGTGCGACCCCTGCCAATTGGACAGCTGGCTCGAATTGTTTACAAAAAGTAACTGAATGATGAATGAATTTTTAACGAATGAAATAAACACAGGTTATATACATGGACGCACACACAGCCGTGGTCATTTATTGCAGGAAAAGGGCGGGAAGCTTTTTAACCGAAGGTGGGTCGTACCCACCCCACGTGGTAAGGATTCTCTTTTATTTGATTGATCAATTTAAATTTCTGTTCTGGGTTCTGGTGTGAAACGTTATTTAATATATTTATTTTATTTTATTTTACCGGAAGGCCTAGAAGAAGGGCGGGTACTTATCTAATATGTTTCATGTACTTATGTGTATGTATGTTGACTATGTGACCGTTAGCTATTTATATACTCGTCGGTAAAATTATTTTGAGTTTCGAAGTTTAAAACTCTAGATTAGCTGGTTTGCCTATCAGCCTATAGGTACATAGAGAATGACAATCCGGATACAAAGCTATAAACTCAAATCGGACCAGCCGTTTAGACGGTAGCTCACATAGTAACAGACGATCATTACATACTTACGAACCTACACTCGAAAAAGTTAGCCTCTTTCTGAGCAGTCTGTTAAAAAACAAGAAGTATCTTAATACTAAAATAAACCTAGATCACTAAAATGGTAATACGGCTAGAAATATCCCACATACACTAACTAGTACCTAAGGGCCACTTATACACTAAACTACCTTTTCAACATGAACATAGAACACTAAGTGTTGTCTAGTTCATGTTGTTAATGGCCGTGATAGCTGGAGCCTAGATAAGAGACAGGCTTGAAATTATTGATGAGTTCTACTTTCTGTCATGGCTGCCTGCTTTGATAGACACCGGCAGTGTTACAATGTTGCCAAACGCGAGGAAAATGCGCTGACGACTTTTTAAGTTCCTGCCTATAAACATTTACAAAATACCTATATACATAAAACCACACAAATACACTCGGCCTTATTAAGTTAAGCAGCGATTACAAGTTTAGTAAGGAGCCAAAAAGAAAAAAAACATCCTACTTTGAAAAAAACCAACCTACTTTCGTGAAATTAAAATGATAAGACTAAGTCAGCTTTGTGGCATTACCTTGCTATTACTTATTTTGTGGTATAACTACAGAAACATCTATGCAATTTTGTCAATTTCACCCTACTTCCACCTTATTTATTTTTATAAGTAACAAACCATAAACATCCTACCGTACCACCATCCTACGAGTAATAAACCTTCCTATGACTAAGGCATCCCAAGCTCATCAATTGCGAATTCCCTTTGCTAATCCACTTCCAACCTACGCGCCACAGATTGCACGCTAGTCACTGCAGCCCTTCTCCCCCCCCCCCCCCCCCTCCGAGAGAAATGCTCCGACCTTGTTTCTTGACCTACTGCCGACGTCGCAGCCAAGCACAGACCCACACCGCCGCACGCACACTGCTGCACCGACTGTAAGCTGCTTGGATAGCTTCAAATTTGAATGAAGTTAGATGCAAGGGATGTTGATTATGACAATTAAACGTAAATATAGGGAACAAACGGCCTATACAGGGTTGTAAGGAAAGGGTATGCTAAACCGAAAAAAGCTCTTAGTATTCATGATTATGAACAACTTTTATTATTGGACCAACCAGGAATTCGCGAAAAAAATCAGCTGGTTCACACATTTTGTCGAGTGTTATTGACATTTTTCTACAGCACAGCTGATTTTTTTTTCGTGAATTCCGGGTTAGTCCCATAGTAAAAGTTGTTCGAGTACTATGAGCTCTTTTTCGGCTTAGCATATAATTATTTTTCGGCCCTTTCTTTATAACGCTGTAATATAGAGGGAAAAACTAACATTAATTTGGGATGCTTTTCGTAAAATACGTACCTAGATGAAAAAAAAAATAGGAGTTTAAATTAAAAACCTTATAATTTTGTTGATGGCGGGAAAACCTCGACAAACATCGGAAGGACTTGTCAATTTTATAGCGCAGTATACAGGGCGCAACAAAAAAATGGTAGGGAGGTATTTGCCCAACATTGGAACATAACAGGCTCATATTAATAATTTTGAAGGCTTATAATATTTTATTTTATTTTATTTGGATAACAAACAGCCTTCTTATAATTAAACAATAAAGTTTGATAGGCACACCTAGGCCTTCAATAGTTATCACTCGTATCATAAGAATGAAAATGCGCAAGTAAAAATAAGAAAAAAGAAAGAAAATACAAACATAGTGTCAACGAAAATTTAAACATAGATTAAAAGAATTTGAAATAAAATTTAGATATAACCTACCTTATTAATTAATTAATTATGAGCCACTTACGTATTTATGTTAATTTTTATGATGCATTTAATTATTGCCTTTATGATTACTGTTGCCAAAAAAAGTATTATTAATTAGGTTTTTAAATATATTGTGCCTTGTTGCAAAAAGATCAGTATGTTCGGAAAAAATGTTATTATATTTTGAAAATGTACGGGAGAAGAAAGAGTTCCTACGGTAATTCGTACGAAAACAAGGAATATGAAGTCGAATGTAGTTTTTACGCAAAGATCTTCTTACAATATCTTGGTTTAATTATTTTCATCGCAGAGAGAGCAGACTGAAATTCCAAGCGTATCCTTATGATCTGATCTGATCCTATCATATCATACAAGCGCAAAGCTGATCAGCAAAAACAATGAAGTCCACGTTGCGAAAGGAGCATGTTCAATGTTCATTGAAACAAACATAAGTACATTATTTATATTCTAATGGTATGTAAATGTGTCTTACAGTTTATCCGTGGGAGTGGACAATTAGACATTCGACCTCAATATTGCGGAGCCATCTAAATTTTACATTTTAACATACCTGGTCATAATTAAAGCTAGATGACTATGGTAATCAAGTAAGCTTAAAAATAAAATAAAAAACTTTGCTGGCAATTTTTGGTGTAAACATATCTATTTATCTAAATCACGCGACAGAAGGAATTTTTTAGATGCAGCATTTCTTTAGAATAAAATATATTATACTCGTATGTCACGTCCTTTAAGTCTTGGCTTTTATTATCTACTAACTAAATACTATCAAAATCAGCCAGCCGGGGAAGGAAGAGACAGAGGCCTGCAGTTAGTTGTATCCGCAATTTTCCAGTTATTTGTTTTTGTTTTAATTTATAATAGACCTATGCTTACGTCTTCATGATAGAAGCCAATTTTTTATAAGTACCTAAATTAAATATCGATTCAGTAGTTACATGACCACTTTGCGTGGGAACAGAGAAAGAAGAAGGAGAATCCATCGTTAGCGGTGGTCCTGAGACTAAAGAAAACTAGGTAGGTAAGCAAAACTAAGATTAAGATTTTGGTACTAAGATTTTCGTAGGCTCGTAGCAAAGCATCGTAGCAGGCTGCTACCAAGGTTCCTAGACTCACGAATTTGGCAAAATGTAACAAGTTTTGTGGACCCCTTGTGCACTGGAAACGGAAACTTTATCACTGATTTGTTGGTGTGCAGTTTTTCTAAACTCATGCAGGCTTATTACAAGGATGTCTTCGCAGAGTGATTTTATAAAAAAGACAACATAAGGTATCGTAAAAATGTCTAATGTTAAGAACCAAAAGCGATAAAATAAAGGTAGGTTAGGTTACCCATTGTAGGATTGATTGTAGGGTTTCCTAAAATAAATTTTATTTCAGTCGTTCAAGTCCAAAATATTTGCCTCCAACAATAAGGCAGCTTTTTTGAAGGCTCATACAGCGCACGTTGCGCAAATGCGCATACAACACAGAGCCACACGGCGCTACCTAACGACTCATTATCTCAAGCGCATTATCCGCAGCCTTTGCCATACTAGCTATTATTTAATCTGCTGCCCTCCCCCGCTTCCCCCTTTCACCTTACCTCGCCCCCGCAGCACACTTCCGCGACACAGATTCCCAAATCAAGTACCACAGATGAAATAGCAGTCTCTTCGTACCGGACTCTCACCTACATATTTTGGAACTTGAAACTCGGCTTTCGTTTCAAAATCAGCCTTATTTTCAATCGGTTAGAGTGTGCAGTTCAGATGCGATGGTAGTCAGGAGGGAAAAGCGACCTTAGTGAAGAGAGCGAAGGTATAATTTTCATATTGAAGAGGAATGATCAATGAATTCAAAACGGTATGCAGCGCGGCGCCGCGATGCGTGAGCTCAAATTTGGACGTTTTTTAAAAGCCTTTTTGGCGGTTCTGCTGTTGAAATTTCAACTCTAAGCATGGGGTATCAAGGTTAAAAATGAGTTGCAGGTATTAGTAGGTTCGCGAGTATGTCACGTCGGAGTTTGCATACTGAAGCGCGACTAAATGTGGCCAAATCGTGAGACTTTTCGTGTTGTTTTGTGTTTGCGATCCGCCGGATCGTGAATATGACACACTTGTTTGACTTTTACTATCTTTTGTTGTTGTGCAGATTTGTTTCACAAGTGGTTTAGCGTAAGTGGTGAAAAATAGTGCAAAAAGTTGGCAAAATCCAGTAAAATTACTTAGTAGGCAATTTTTAGTTATTATTAAAATTAAAGAAATAAAACATCAAAATTTAGATTCGTTACTTTTAATTTGGACCCAAAAGACACCCAACACCTAAACAAACAAAAATAAGAAACGACAAAACAATCGCAACGTTATCCATAAATCTAAAGAAAATCAACAAAAAATATAAACATTACTATTCAAGAAAACGATTCATCCATTACCGACGTTCAATGATTTATAATGTTCATTTATTCATTTAGAATTAATATTCTAGGTTTTCAAACCAAAAAAGATTCTATCTGGCATAGCCTAGCCTAGGTACTTAATGTACCTAACATATTATAGGTACTTAATCATAATTAACATTTTAGAAGCAAAAAGTATATACTTTTATAGGTATTCAATTATATACTCGTAGGTACTTATGTTAATTTATAATACCTACCTGAAAGCCTTGTTTTGCTAAGAAAATTTAATGAGCGTCCATGCTGTAAAGATTAATGATTAAATACTGTAATGTTTATTGATTTTGAAAAAATAAAAAATGTGTTTGATAAGTTGTTCAAAATTACCAACTTATTTTCAGTAAATGGCAAAAATAATTTTATTTATTTAATGCTTGGACAAAGAATCAATATTACTAGAAGTTTATTTCAGCGCCATCTAGGCCACGGTTGTCGTATAAAAATCAGCTTGGTGTTAAAAATAAATTCATGTAGAAGGATGCATTCACAGTCCAATGACACAACATTGGAAATAATAAATGCAATAAAAGCTGATTAAGTAATTCATTATTGAGATATCGGATAATGTCCGCTCCTATTAATACAGGGCTATTATTTTTTGCGATGAAAAATAAATGCAAATTAATTGAGTAAGCAAGTAAGTAGATACCAATTCTAAGTCAATGCTATGATAAACTTATTACAATAATTAACTGATACACAAGTCAGTTAATAATAAAAACTAGTAACAACTAGATTACACAATACTTTGACATTAGACCTATCTGGAATAATTGCCAAAATTAACTTTGGCAACAAATACGTTAACTTATAAAAATACTCTCAAATACCTTAATTTAATACTCGTCAGTGTTATAAATCTATGAAAATGTCAGTCAAAGCTTTTAATACTTATTGATTTTAATAATAATTACACATCTACACAGCTATGTAGATGTATACAAATATCTGAATATCAAAATACTTAAATCTAAAAACGATAATTCCGGTTTTCTAATTTAGCGCCATCTAGGAAAAGAGTCAGCAACTTCTTTGGCGTACAGTTAGGGAACTCTAAATTCTTAATTTTGGTCTGGCGTTTGGCACAATAATACAAATTACGCATTTTTACGAAACCACTGGATGGACATTACTTAACATTTTAGATTTTCAAAAGCGTGAGGAACTGGAACGCTTATCTACCTAGCAGAAATATTAATTATTGGAACTTAATACAACGACAGCTTCTGCTCAAGCTCGGCCCACAGCGGGTCGAGCTCCTCAAAGTTGCTGAAGACGTTGTTATCGTTGACGACAGATGGCGTGGGCTCACCGAACATGACGTAGTCCGAGACTTCCGCGACAGACGGCGTCAGCGAGTGGCGGCGCCGGCCGGACGCCATGCGGACGCTGCGCATCATTCCTGCAGATTGGATGCGTTCTGAAAGGAAATCCAATACGTTTGAAATAAAAAATAAGTTATCGCAATTAAAATTCAAAAACTGAATAAAAATATTGAAAGCCAAAATAAAATTACTAAATTAATTCGCTCCGCTATGTGCATAAATAAATAAGTTTTATTGCTTTATGTTTGGTACAGACAGCTTCCGCACTATCACAGGATTATAATTTCGTATGCTCCCCGAAATTGTACTCATTTACTCAAAACTTAATAATAAGTCTAATAAGAACTAAGATTGTGTAGTAATTTTTTTTAGTTCCTGTTACACGGTTTACATTGCTCTTCAACTGTCACACCTCCGTCGTCAGTGGCTGCAGGTCCCCGCCCCGTCAGTAGCCGCGGCCCCTGGGTCATGAGAGCGCCTCGCGCGAGTCTCGCGTGTATAGTGTATTATAGTGTATAGTGTAGTGTGTCGCACACGCACCCGCGTTGGTGCTGAGCGGGCAGTACTTGATGGTGTGCGCGGCGTCCCCGCGCGCGCCGCAGCGGCGGCACGTGAAGGCGCGCAGCACGGGGCACGCCACGCGGCCGGCGCCGTCCTTGAGCGCGTGCGAGCGGTAGAACGACTGCCGCTCGCCGTTGTTCTTGCAGAAGCGACACTCCTACAAATATTTTTTTTTAAAAGCCCCGGAAGAAAGTATAGTCTCTGAATGTGGCCTTCGTATTCCGAGAGGCCTGTGAAACGCTATTTAGTTTTTTTTATATCACAACATTTTGAGTTTTTTTTCAGAATATTTTGAATTGCGTTAATTTGCCAGAAATGAAGTTCAATCCGAAATGGCCATTCTAAGGGAGTCGATGAGTCGAAAGAATGGATCGATCTACCAGGAATTAAGATTAAGTACCTACGAGTACTAATAGGTCAGATCAGGTGTTATAGCCCCATCTGGGTGTTATAGTAATATAAATATTGTTGAGGGTAGATCGTAGTGAACCACTCACCTGCGGCAGCTTGCCCCGGCGATCGGCGCGCACGCGCAGGCCGCGCAGCAGCGAGTACAGCGCCGCGTCGGGCAGCGCCTGCAGCGCGCGCGCCTGCTGCGCCGACAGCGCCGCCGGGGGGGCGAACGGGGCCGGGGGGGCGTCTGCGGAGGGAGGGGCTAGATACATGGGGCACTAGCTCCAAATAACACGATACGGTACTCAAAATGTTACGTACATTAGTGACAATACAATAAGGCAAAAATTGGATTTATGTTATTTTTTTTAAGTCTAATATTGTGCAAATTTAAAAAGTATATTTTGGGTCACAAAACTAAAGTATTATAAATTTGTATTGTTTGTCACGATTCTTGTCCAGGTAGGTGAGACAATGTGATCAAAAGCCATTTATTAATAAGTAAGAGTCGTGTTACCGTCGAACACCGGCGTGGAGGTAGCGAAGCCCCCCTCGTGGCTCCACCGGGGCTCGAGCAGCGAGCGCGGGCGCGGCAGGCGCGGCGCGGGCGAGCGCTCCGGCGCCGGCCACGACTTCTGGCGCAGGTACGCGGCGCCCGGGCCCAGCCCCGACAACTCGCCTGGAACGAGGGACAAGCTATGATGTATTAAGGACTCTAGACTGGCTGGAGGTATAATCAATTTGTAAAGGTATCCTCCCTTTTTAGTCTGCCGTGATCGAGTCAATCCCAAAATCCCTCCATGGGCTCCCCTACTGTGACGGAAAACTGTCGCAGAACCCATCCGCTAAGAGAAAGTTTATAATATTTAAAAAATCTATCTCGTAACTTATGGGATAGGGGTGGGGTGGGTGGGATCCAATCATATACAAACGCATGAGCGTTATGATATTTGTTATTCAATATTCAGTCACGTAAAAATAGCTGAACGGATTTGGAAGAAAAATTTGGCATGAAGGGTAGTCAATACCGAAGATTTACACATGAGCTATGTTTTGCAGATTAGCGGGCGAAACCGCAGAGTGCAGCTCGTTTACTGCCAGTAAATATAAAATGCATCCAAGTCAATATACCTCTCTGAGTATTTTCAACCTGATTGCGACCTATTTATGAGTAAAGTAATCTAGTCTTAGAACATAAAGAAGGTATAATGCTTTCAAAAGTTACCGAATTGTTCCAGTCCTGATTCGAATAAATACTTATTACATTCCTAGCTAAATATGTAAATCGAAATAATGACGGTGGCGTGGAAATACTCATCGATAAGGTTCCGTACCTGGCTGCCTCGACCAGACTTTATCCTCGTCCGGGTTGTACGGCGAGTCGGAGCCGTTCATCTCGAACTCGCGCATGACGTCGTCCAGCGTGCACTTCCGCATCACCACTGGAACCGAAAAATATGGAGTTTGAATTTACGTGCAAAAATTATTAAAAATTTGGTAAAAAAAATCAAGTAACCTACCACGACAGTTTTCTTAGTAAAAACCTAGAAACTGAGAGATAATACTTTATCTTAATTTATCAAGAAATAAATACACTAACTTCAAGCTTGTACTATTACTAAAAGTTACAGGTCTACAGGGTTATTCATAAAGGGTATGCTAAGCCGAAATGGGCTTATAGTACCTACTCATCATTATGAACAATTTTTACTAGGGGACCAACCCCGAATTCGCGAAAAAAAATCAGCTGCTCCATAGAAAAACAACAACGACACCCGACAATGTATGGAACAGTTGATGTATGGAAGAGTCGTTCATAACGATGAGTACTATGAGCCCTTTTTGGCTTAGCATACCCTTACTGAATAACCCTGTATGTCCTTACAGTCGAGGTAGCTGGAAGACTTCGGGTCCAGATGCTCCGACTTCGGCCGAGGTTGGTACGACGGCTTCTCTCGGCCCAGCCATGATGACGACTGCAAATAGAAAGGTACTTATGTCTTTTCATTTTTCACACCAGAATTTGCAAGCAAAAGGAACACTAAAACCAGCGCAACAACCGGCGTTCTTACTGCTAAAAACAATCTCTTCCAAGCAACCTTAGGATGGAGCAAAGTAAATTAGACTACAAACAATAGCTCTTAGTATATGTATGTATAAGATAAGATAGCCGAAGAGCTTGCAACTGAAAGTACTCATCTAAAATATAAATGTATTTACAAAAACAAATGTATTGTGCCAAAAAAGTACACAATATAACCCCTCTACCTTAGTATTCTGTGGCTTAGCAGAAAACAAAGCAGCGTAACAGCCGTGGTCCTTTTAGGATGGATTCTTGTTCATATTTGCAAACTTCTTAATTTTTTAATAGTGTATTAAGTGTAGTTTTATTCTGCGGAACAGTTTATTTATTAACTACATACCTACACAAAAGAATTGCTCAAAAAGTTTTTTTTTTGCAGTCTAGTAAAAGAGACTAAATAAATTGCGTGCACTAGCTTAAAACGTAAATTCTTAGCAAAGTATGTGCAAAGTTTATTAAATAATTAAATTAAAATCAAACGCGTTAAGAGTAAAAATATTCCACTGAGATTGCTCCTACCCTCTAATTCTAATAATAAATGAATTACCTACTATCGATCTAAATTCAAATCATAACAAAGTTGCTTAGGTATACAAGTTATCAAGTTCCAAGAAACGCTTATCCATTCTTTGCTATTCAGCCAACCTACCCTCTAAGTTACTTCGCACTAAAACCTACTTAGAGGCACTCGAGTTAAAAAATATAAATAGTAATTTATTGTACTAAACTTATGTAAAATAAATCAACGTTCAACGACTAATGGCTAAATTATCAAAGGTTCTGAAAATCTCAAGTGCAACATTTGAAGCGCCCAAAAAAAAGGTAGGTACAAGTCGGCACATGTTATTGTTTTTAATTCGCGTAAAAAATATTTATTTATATCAATTTTTGACTTACTGAGGATGTGGAACTCCCGCTGCCATAATCACTTGAGTAGAGACCCATTTTTGAGCACTAATTCTTTAGAATATTATATAAAAATAAAATGTTTTTATTGTGCGCACAAGCAGCGTGCTCTCAGATGAACGACTTCCACCGGAATGCGTTTTGCTGATTGGCCGAATTTGTTTGGTTCGAATGGGTTCGGCAACTTCGGCATAAAAAATGTTTTGTTCGGCACATTTTAGAAAGAGAGAGCTCAGGCGGATTTTTCAAAAAGACTGTACGAGGTTTTGTTTATTTACGTTAGGTAATATTAAAACTGTAAGATGATTAAAATAGGTACTTATTTGTAAGTAGATGTATTGTTATAACGAATGTTTATTTTAAACGAGACGCTCGACTCGTGCGCGTCATGTCGGCGAGTTCTTTTGAAAATAATGGTGTCATTTTATGCCGAGAAAGTAAGTATTATCTAATTACTAAATAAACTTTTTTTTTACAGTTTAATCGTCATTAAGTTAGATCATTAGCCTTTGACTTCATCGTAAGTGTCGATATACTGAGTAAAGGGACTACTACTCACGCCACAATAGCCTACTTAGGTAAGTACTCTCATATCCCTACTAATCTTCTAAATAAAATTCTCGTGTCACAATGTTAGTTCCCATACTCCTCCGAAACGGCTAGACCGATTCTCATGAAATTTTGTGAGCATATTGAGTAGGTCTGAGAATCGGCCAACATCTATTTTTTATACCCCTTAGTGATAAGGGTTGTCCACCCTTAACATTTTTCTTTAATTTTTAGACATTTTTTTAATTTCTTTATTTTTTTTATTATGTCGCATTAAAAAATACATACAACCCTAAATTTTCACCCTTCTATCACCAACCCCTATTTTTTAATAGTCACTAGAAATAATTTATATGGCAAAACAACGTTTGCCGGGTCAGCTAGTATTATTAAAAATGTGAATGTAAGTTTGTTTATTAAGCTTTCACGCGAAAACTACTAAACAGATCATCATTAAACTTTGTACACATATTCTTGGAGGTATTAGAAGTAACGGATGCTATAAAGTTAATTTTATTTTTACGAAGGAATTGTTTGTCAAAATAATCTCAAAATCTAGCTACTTCAACGCCATTTAGCATTCCAGTAATCAAATGAATTCATTTACATTGTAATGATCTCTGTTACTTTGGCTTCAATGCGAGCGAAGCCGCGGGTAAAAACTAGTATATAATAAAAATATTATGTTTTATTCACGAGTTTGCCAATTCCTCTCTCCTTCCTTTTGCAAGTTTAGTGGCCATTTTCGTGTGATAATTTTTCTCTTGGGTGAGAAACCGCGAAGCTCCTATTTTTTGCTGTAATTTAGAAAAGCCTTGACGCCTCGCCAAATAGACAAGACGTCAGAAACCACGTCATCCCTGGGATATGGTTAACTATAGCGTGGTTACAAAAGTAAAAAAAATAAAAAATTACTGTCAGTGTTTCGTTTTGGCCGTTGGCGCCAAATTTAAAATAATCCAGAAAAAATAGTCTCTTCTTTAGATTGCACGAGACACCCTTCGTCGTACCTCCTTTGCTTCTTCGTCCTTCGTCCTCCTAACTGTTTGCCCTATCACTATCGTATGGTCTAGTATAATTTTATACCATGGTTTGTCTTTCGTCTTATAACAACGGCCGTCTCAGGCGGCCTAAAAACTAGCCAGTTATTCGGCTTATAAGTTTTATTCTTACACTGAGATTTTTAGTGCAAATAAAATAAACACTACTGTGACTCCCGAAAAATCTTAGTAGGTAGCAAAGGTATTTCAATTATAGAAGAAGCTTGCGGTCGTACGTGTTCGACCGTGCGTAGTGTATGCAGTTTGATCTCCTTCCTACAAACCTAGAGTTAAAGGTAGTAACTAAGGTAATTACAAAATAATACAAAAAGTTTTGAACACAGCTTTAATTACAGCCTCGATAGAAGGTTAACATAGTAGGATCTCTGTGAATACTGACGTGACTAAATGCAACAAGATATAATAAGAATAGAGTAATATTATTGTCCTTGTACAATCAGCTTTACAAATCGTGGACTACGCAATACTTACTGGTAAAATGATCTCTAATTGTTAAAATAACAATTATTTGTACAATAAAACGTGAACTTTAGTCTACTACAGTAAACATGATTGAATAGCCAAACAAACTATCTTCACTGTGAGATTCAAACACTATTTTAATGATGTTAAATTAATTTTCATACAAAAGAACGTTTTTTAAGATGAACCGCGACATGCCCTCGTTCAACGACAGCTGGGCCGCCGCCGCCGTGTGAGTGTGACTACTGAGGAGTGAGGAGTGGTTGTGTGTGTGACATGCGAGATACAGTGCGACACGGACTGTAATCAACGTGGACTTGTGGATATGGGGATAGGCAAGAAGTAAATATTATGACAGCTATAGCTTTAACTTTGTCCACAATCATTATAATAGTGTCGCACTGTAGCTTTAATTTAACATTATATTTTACAATACCCGTTTGACATAAATATTATGAGCCAATCTAAAACAAGACGAAAAATATGATAAGTAGGATAATTGGCTGAAGGCAAGTGCTAGGTCTGCTAAACATTCAACATCTTTTCATTTTAGATGGCTTTCCATTCGCTGGTACTCATTCACACACAGTTCGTCTTACCACTTAACGCTTAGAGAAACACTTACAAAAGTTTAGAAGTTGTTTTTATGTGTTACCATTTTTTAAGCTATTTTTATTGTTAACCGTCGGGCTTTCGACCACAACTTGGATGACACTAAGTCAATATAATCAAAGATGTTAACGCCACGAACTGTTAGCGTAAGAACTGAATCGCATTAGCTATTGTCTTACTTTTTCTCTAGCTGATAGAGCAAGACGAAAGCCAGAATGTTCCAGGGAAAGAAAACTGTCTCTTGGCTAGTTCTGACGTGATTTTGCTTAAAGCCGTTTAGTAAGACATAATCCGATAGTGATAGTCTGTTGGCCTGATAGCCTCTGGTAAGATGAACTACTATTTATTTCTCCACTGCACTTCACACACACAGACGCGCACGGACTCTTCTCCATCTAGTTGGGATCTGCGAAGTACTCCTGCGCTGCCTTGGTGTCGGGCTTGATGGTCTTGGAGCCCGGCTTCCAGTTGGCCGGGCACACCTCTCCGTGCTTGTCTGTGTACTGGAAGGCCTGGACCAGCCGTAATGTCTCTTCAACTGACCTGGAAACCAAAGTTATTTTGTTAGTATGAAGATACATTTTACCTTTTTAACGGTTAGAACAGTTTTTATACATATTTGACATAGAAGCAAGCCATCCCCGAATGAAGATCGTGGAGATCCTGAAGACAAGGTGGAAAAATGTGGCTAGAAGACATAACCAAGCAATGTTTCCAAAGACAATAGAAGATAGAGCGGAGTGGAGAAGACAAGTGAAGAAGACTGACCCTACTACCAAGTAGAAAACATAGCGGGGAACAAGTTGTGGGTCACCAATTCACCATACATTTCAGAAGATCTAACTAGGTCTAATAACACTTTACCAATCTATTTCCCAAATTAAATCATTGCCAAGACTACCTCAATGACAAACCACTTTGTTTAGTCATTTAATTTTGTTCACACAGTAACACATTCCGAAAAGTTATTTGCATTAGAGATTAGATATTATCACGAATTCATGAGTCAGTAGGATGACAATCAATAACTTACAACCGACATATCGGCCACTTTATCCGCTACACGCTCAACGAACGAATAGATATGCTTATTATCACATGGTCTAGATACGAAAGTCTATGTACGTGCATTTTTGTCACTGATAAAGTACCTGTTTTAGTACTGGTAATATTTCCAGTACTTGATTGTTAGCGATAACAACTTGCATGATGTAAATGATTAAAATTTTGTAATCCATTAAGGCCTAATTTTGATGGCTATCTTTATAATTCGTTTTAAAATAGAAGTCTGCAATAGACGTAATTTTAAGACAAGAGAAATATGTTAATCGGAGTGATAAATTAGGGCCTTGAGACATTTTTTTTGATAAAATCGAATTGATAAGCAAGCAGGCGGTCAACTGATAGTAAGTGGTCACCAATATGCCTGGACATTGGACAAAAGCTAAACTACGAGCGTTGAAAGTTAATTCCTAAATTTCAGGAGAACTAAGCATCTAGTAAAAAAATTTTAGGAGTTATAGATCTGTGGCTAGACTTAAATTTTGTCCTGACCTATTTGTGTTCTTGTTAATTTTAATCATGTATTAATGAACATAATACAGCGCATTACACGAATACTTTTTTTGTTAATAAACTATTTGATAGTCTGCTAGTCTTAAACGAAATTGTGAAGCATGTTGGTTGGCAATTGATAATGCTCACACAGGAATAGCGTGAACATGAGACTTTTATCCAGTGTATAGTCGATGTGGACAGACCGACACTACCGACAGGCTGATAAGATATATGTAGATGAACCTAAGAGCCAACAGAGAAAGCAAACAAGCAAAAACAAAGCGGTTTCAGAATTGTAGCCGCGGAACCAAAACGATCACCAGATAGACTTTGCAGGCAGGCATGCCGAATTACTAAAATGCAGAACGATTGATTGCATAATATCAATCGAACGGTTCATATTTTACCCAGTTGTTTATTGTTTTGGCCTGACAAATACATGTTTCTTAAAGCGCCATATGATGATGATTAATAAAATAATAAACGTTTCACATTCACATCAGTCTCCTCACTGAGATACCCTATGTTGGGGTTGCTATGGAACACGCACAAAGACAAGGACAACTGACACCCAGACCCTGAGCAGATATTTTAATTCATTTCTTTTTTTATATTTTTTTATTATTGGAAGGGAGTCTCCTTACCGTCCAACAGGCAGGTCGTTAATAGTGACTTGTCGCAGGTTCTGTTTCCCGTCGATGACGAACAGCCCGCGGAAGGGCACGCCCGCCTCCTCGTCCAGTACTCCGTAGTCGCGCGCGATCTTGTGCGACTTGTCGGCCAGGATGGGGATGTTCATGGGGCCCAGACCACCTGGGGACGGAGCATTTTGTTGGTTATTTCTTGCTCAACTGTGCAGGCATTTAGAAAATACTTTGCTGCATTTCTAAAAATATTGTTCATAATGATGAGTATCATGGTAACCTAAAATATCTAAAGTGTTTAACCGGTCACCTTGTATAAGATCCTAGAGCCTCCCGGATGTTTGTACTCCATGGTGTCAATTAAGTGTTTTGTATGGATCAGTTCAGATCAGTTCATTCAACACTTGTTCTAGCATTACTACTGTCTCAGAGGCATACCTCTGAGACCTTAGTAGGGTTGATGGGGCCTTCAAGTCGCGAGTGGATCGGTTTCTTCTAGGCAAACGTGCTCCATCGTAGACCGCATCATTGTTTACCATCAGGCGAGATGGCGGTCAAACGCAAGCCAATAGAAAAAAAAAGGGTCCTCACCCTGCTTGCGCGGCGTGTTGATCCAGGCGAGGTGAGTGAAGTGCGAGTCGGTGGAGGCGGCGATCACTTCGCAGCCGATCTTGCGGAAGTCGTCGGCCTTCTCGGAGAACGCGATGATCTCAGTCGGGCAGACGAAAGTGCTGGAAGCAGAGGTTGGTCGATGAAGTATGCACGAGTCGTGAGTCTTTTGCACAATTAGGACTTAATTTGGTTTGGCAAAGTTAAGGTCTTTATAGCTGTTTAGTCGTGAAAAGGAACGAAGGCAATCCTAGCGGAACCAAACTTGGAAAACGGCGGCGTTTGTTGTTGAAAAAAAGGTATATTCCTGTGTTCCTTCTTGTTTTCTTAGTTTACAATTTCAGAAGTTATCAAGGAATAAATTATTTTTCCGCGTATATTTAAAAAAAAATCTTTGGCACGTTATTGTTTAGTAATTGTTGTTACAAGCGATTGCTCTTAGTAAGTTTGTAGACACGGAATTTTTCATAAATCTGGTTATAGTGCGAGTTAAAACCTAAAGACCAATTCACGTCATCACGATTGAGGTTATATAACGCACGTTTTATATGGGGCTACTGACCTTGAACTATCACATCAGCTTGTTTGCCATAATAAACTCTATGTTTGTATAAATAAGATACACTATCACTAAACAATATTAACCTATCGGTCGAAGCTTGACCTTCGATAAGTCTCGGAATACAGGCATATAATTTGTTTCTGAGTCAAGTTTTCCAAGACTTATCGACCGAGTGAAGCGGACGTTTCCGCATATACGGGAACAAACCGGCGTTTGTATTTTGATTGTTGGTTGAAACAACTTAAGCCCATTTTCTTGAAGTTAAATAATTTCAGAGATATAGTCGAGGAGACAGATGTAATAATTTCTTACGTCAATTATTATTATTTTTTTTTAATATGTAGCATCAAAATTATTTTACATTTCTAGTATGACATTATTTTGTCAAGTTTACCGCAAAATAGTTTTATGCATGTTTTATGAAGCTTTATGTTTCGATTTTGAAATTAGTTCAAGTTTTGAAATTCTGGGTGGCGCAGAACCCGCTGTGGGCAAACGTGACGTTTAACGTCAGGCGAGCGATTTGCTCGTTTCGTCACTCAATAGCATGAAAAAAAAATTGGTGATGGCTTGTCGATTTTGTGGATGTCATCAAAATCGCTACTTCATAGTAGGCAAAAAATCATTTAATAAAATGTACTAAATATTGGCTATGGTGTGGTACTTACAAATCAAGCGGATAGAAGAATAGCACGACGTATTTCCCCTTGTAGTCAGCGAGCGAAATATCCTTGAATTCGCCATTGAATACGGCGGTCGTCTTCCATTGCGGAGCGGGTTTGGTCAGCTGCAGAGGCATTCTGTTGAAGCTGGAACGCGACAGGACACAGAATAAATAATAGTATACAACAAATATAGAAGGCAAGTCAAAGTACAACCGATATGGGGAGAGGTATTTTGAAGTAAAATTTTATATGGGTAGCAATCATAGGTAGGTACTGGTAATTGTCAATAAATTCGTCACTTATATACAAGTACAAGTCATCTTTAAAAATCCAGCAAATATATTTAAATGTAGTAGTTAATTTTAACCCACCTAGCTAATTCCAACTATTCACTACAAGCACCGAGTTACGACTAAACCGATAAGATACAAGCGCCGTGAAGCGCCTACGTTTATACTCGTAGTAAGCTACGGATTTGTGAACTAGTTATCTCAATTCAACTTGTAGACTAGAAACTACTTTAACACGTCAAGATAATGACTAATACGGTTTTATCAAAGGAAATACAGACATACATAAGACCTACAATATCTAGATACTTTTATTTTTCAAGCACCTACTCAATACAACATGAGAGGTTTGAGAGTATACTCAAGTATGTTTGTGAAATATTATGTATTTTATTTCTATTTCAAAAATAAGAATTTTAGACGTTGAAACGTGGAAAGCTGGCACAAGAAGTAATTAAGACTTGTGAATTAATTTGCATACAAAGAACGCATAAAGACGCTAAGTATTTTAGCTCGAGATAGTTTCTACAGTTATTCTGGAATATTCCCACAGTTCCCAAGCTGCAAGAATTTCATGGCATTGTGTAATATTTTATCGGTCAACGGGGTTAAGGTTAAGATTTATACATGTTTGTCTGTTGATGGATATGAAGATGTAGATTCACTGGTGGAAAATCTATTGTTTGAACAAATTCAAGGTAAGTAATAAAAGCGAATTCATAGCGAATACATAGCTACAGATACTTTATCAGGCTTCTAGCCAGAAGGTATAAATCAAAGTAGTTATAGAAAATTATCAATGAATAACCTAATTTCGCGATAATTTTGATAATAACGTCTAGGTTCTATTTAATCAATTTTTATCGATAGTCCGAACACGCGATCACGTCACCGGTAATCGCTGATACACGCGCGTGCCATAAATGTGCTATGCATTATTTATTTTTAGATTCTAATTAATTTAATTAATAGCTATAATAATAATGTTATCACTGTACAGCTACCATATCAATTGTGATCTGTGATCACAATGGCTCGTATAATAGAAGAGGATTGGTATTATGTCAGTATCAAGTATCGACATTATTAGTCTAGCAGATTGGTATTAAGTACCTATTGGCAGCTCGCTTTATATATGAACTTATAAAAAAAACGCGTTTAAAAATATTAGTGTATTTTTAATTTTATTAGTCAACTGCCTAGAAGGAGGATACTAATTATGTGTACCCATGTATGTAAGTTTGTATGTTTCTAATTCATATGTGAACCTCTAGTGCCTAAACGGCTTGACCGGTTTTGAGTTTGTCCGTTTGTATTTGTAGTGCCAGAGTGCCACATATTATTGCCACGTGGTTGTTTTTCTTTAAATAATAAAAATAATCATTTGATGACACGTTTGATAATTGCAATTGGAATGTAACGTTATCGATGTATTAAAAGAATTAAATGTAATTATTGTATTTCCAGATATTGTTGCACAAAAAGAAAACAAGTTACATAATCTAGCTAATTTTAGAATCTACTTCAAAATACGTAGGTAACTTTTTAAATTAGTTTCATCAAACCCATCTGAATGGAGACTTGACGCTAAGTTCATGGGATTTATTTTTGCTACTTCATGACTTATCGTGGCAGTTTTTTTCCACAGACCAACAAGGAGGTTTCCGTCGCCATGGTATAAGTATTCTGTTAGGATCCCGTATGAATTCATGTTAGTAATTATGGCCTCGAAGTTGGCTAACCTGAGGACAATAGGGATACTGTCATCTACTTTTTAATTGGTAAACCGATCTTGGCTAAAACAAGCTATAAACAAAATTACAGCAAACATTAGTGCTAATAAGATATGATATTAAATGAGAATAATGTAACGGATAAGTTATTTTTTTACTTAGTTTGACGCATACATTTATTTTTGGTTTATAAATATAATTTTAACTTGTTACGCAGTTGTACACAGGATGATAATGTAGATCAGTGAACCATTGTCAAGGTCCAGGCGCGCCACTAGAATCTCAAACTTGTTTATTGAATGGTGCATTCAATTCAAACTCACGTGGTAAACATTACAGAAGGGCAATGCACTATTGTTACAAAATCTTTTACATATTCGAGACAACCACGTGTGAAATAACTAGTTTTAGAGAATACATAATTATACTACTTAATAATTTTATTGTTATTAGTAAGAAATGCAGATTTAAAAGCTGTAGTGACGTTAAGGCGATTCGTAGAAATAAAAAAAGTATAAGGAAAAAAGTTATATAACGTTAATAGGACTAAGGAAGCATGACTAGAGCTACCTATATACTCATTACGACGTTGCCGATTGCTATTGCATAGTGCATACCAGCTTATAGATGTTTAATTACAATTAACTAAAGTTTTACCATATCTACGTTACAACATCTGGAATGACTTAACTGTATTTGAAACTACCGCTCTTATTTTCCCAGCTAAACAATCATCATGATATATTAATATAATTATTATGCGGCTTAATTTACATAAAAGTGTACGGTGTTAGGTTACCTACTTCGTATCATTAACGTCAGGCAAGGTTCTCGAAGATTTTCGACTTAGTACGATACTGATCACATCAGTGTCTTTAGCGTGTGGGTTCACATCGCCACACGGACAGCACCAAAAAGACATTTCAAGGCCAATAATTCACTGAAAATGTATATGATTATAAAATCAAGATGGCCGTAGTCAAAAAATCGTATTAAATTATAAAAATAATAATTTTATTTGGTAACTCGCAATTTTAATCAAACCTCAATCATTTACATATTTTTTTTAATAAGTATGTACTTACGTGTACTAGAAAGAAAAAAAACAATTAAAGTAAACTTTGTTTCCACTTGAAAGCACACGACGGAATGTAAAACTGAGAGATTACATTGCATAAAAATGTACTTTTATCAACATCAATATAGATGATTACTTTACTGGTTTTTATCATTTTATATTTTTATCTTTTTGTTTTTGAACATGTCAGCCACGAAAATGAAATGACAAGTTGATAACATATTTTAAAAGTAAGCAAAAAACAAAACATTAAGTAAAAGTATCTCATAACTGCCCGTTACTGATAGATAAATAGAATTATGCAAGAGTAAAATATAATATCATGTGCATTGTCAGATTAGGAAGACGTTAACACTTAACACTTGAATAAATGTCGCTAAAAACCGTTGCTTGATTCCATAGATTTCCAAAAATAAATTAAATGAACTAATAAGAAAACGTATAATTGTTGTCACTTCAACACAAAGGCAAGTATAATTATTTATTGGCCCTAAATAATTTTGACCCAGGCTCTTGAACTATTTTTTTAAAGTTTATTTAACTGGTAATGGTTTGGTGACACCTACTATTATCCAGGTGATATTAACCCTCGGCATGCCTGGTGGAAAAAAGTTACATGTCATGCCTGGTGGGTCTGTGAGACCCTAAATTTCAATTATTTTTTTTGCCTACAAATTGGTGTCAATTAGAAACATTTATGGTTTAATAATAAAATTAAAGGAGCTTTAAAGGGTTTTAAATAAAATACGTGGTCGAATCAACAATATCTTTTAATAATTTTTTTAATTAAACTCGGTATACGTTTTTTTAACGTAAAATTAACATCTTATGTTTATAAACATGCAAAATCAACTTAAACAAAAGATATCTTAATCAGACTTTGGGAAACATTAGGCACATATATTATCTTATATTCTAAGCTAAAGTAGTTAGTCTTCTTCATTTCCAACATCATCTTCACGAGCTTTGTTTTCGAAGCATTTTTTGCACTGGAAAATTGCATGATCCAGGCACACGTGGCTCTTGCACATCTCACAGATGTATTGCGTTTTGCGGTCTTTCTTTGACGGACATACGTGACATCTACGTCTTACACCTGGAGCTGTTTTTTTTACAGGTGGGCCTTCTTGGAGACCAATACGGTTGGCAATTCGTTTGCGAAGATCTGTAGAAAGACGAGTGTTTTTCTGTCTTGATTGTAGATGTGATTCTATCAGTGCGATACCCAGATCTTTGATAAAACTTCTGCGATTGTTTTTTATGTCAGGGCAGTTGAGCATTTGGATGATTTTTTTTCATAAATTTTTTTTTTTTTTTTCTTAAAATCTTTAGGACACCAAACTAAAACAATCAAAATCTAGCGTTTCATAAAAAACGTGTTCCCAGTAAAAATGTAATATTTATTATTAACAAATAAGTCACAAAATCACAGAAAAAAACGAATTAATACTCACATAAAAATGTCACGCCGTATGCCTGGTGGGGTCAGTGAGACCCGAGAGCACTTTACACACGTCCTATCACTACTGGAGCGCGCCCTGGACTGAGGTAGCGGGCGGAGAGCGTAACTAAGTTCACTTCGGTCAGCTACTGAGAGCAGTTAAGCGCAGAATTCAAATTTGAATGAATTGTAACGATTTAACTGCAGCGGTGGGTCTCTCAGACCCTACCAGGCATGCCGAGGGTTAAATGGTAATAAAAACCAGTTATAATATTAGTGTGATAATTTTTGTTGATGAATTCATTTATACAAAGTAGGTACAAGTTATACTTCAGTTACTTCAATCTGCTATGATATCAATGTCTTCTGAGAGAGCATAATTATGTTAAAAATCGACTGTCATTGTTGAATAAAGTATGATGAAATATGGATGAAACTATTGGAAAATTGTGAAACTATAACAAGGTGTCATAGACATGTTAATTGATTAGTCATTAACATGTGTTGTTACAAGGTAGCATAAGGAATAAGGTAATGTGTAAGAAACTTTATTTTCTAGGTTTAAAGTCTATTTTATGATTCAATTTGAATCCAAAGTACAAATGTTACATAATTAACACGGGAATACTTCATAAAAAGTAGTTCAAAAAAACTAAAAAACACGCTTTGTGTAGTATATTGTTGTCGTTCCTAGATATATCTACAAAGTTTGAACGAAATCTGGCCGTTTAAAGTGGGTCAAAATTGCGCCCAAAGGAGTCGGTTACAAACATACAAACAAACATACAAGTGAAGCTAATAAAAAGCGTGTAAAAATTGAGTCATTTCCTAGGACTAGTTTCGATCATTTTCATTCATTATGACAAAATGTGTCAAAACTATGTTAATTTCCAACAAACAAAGCTGAAAGTTTCTCGGTTTTAAATTTACTACCCAATAAGTTACAATTACTAGAAATACTACTAAATAGTAATTTTGTCTTACATTCAATTTGTTTACTTTACGTTTTAAAAATGGCATGTCGTAACAAAAATTCTAAATATATTAGTTAATGTAATAAATAATAAATATTTTTTTCAATAAGAAGAAACTGTAGCAAAATCTTTGTAATCTACTAAACTACTGAACAATTTACTACAAATTAGATAATGTTTCAAGGAAACATACAACATTTCTTCTACGGGCCTATGAGTACAACTTAAGGTTGTTCGATTTTCATACTAATCTATTTGTACGTTCATGGGCGACGAGTGTATAATTTTACACTGAAATGACTTTATTTGGGCTTTTAAATTGTCTTTATTGGTGGCATTTTATCTTTAGTTGAAGAAAACAGTAAATTTAATAGTAGAAATAACATCGAATTTTAGTTAATTTTTGTCAATGTGTGAGTGAACACAGATAGTGTCGTACGGTGCCTACACAGAATACATAATAGTATTCTGTGTCGGCGATGACGCGCGACGTTGCCAGCTCGTGGCATACGCGAGTCACGCGCTGTTGCCGCTCTTCTCTGTTTTCGGTCTTCGAAATTCGCTCAGCTCAAAAATCAATTATTGAAATATTGGACAATGTATTGCCAGTATTTGAATTTGGATAAATTATAGGGAAATTATGAAACAATAAATAATTATAATATGTACCTTGGGGGAGACCTTTGCCCAGCAGTGGGACATTACAGGCTAACTAAAAAAAAAATAAAAAAAAATATGTTCCATGTATTAATTATGTAAAAAATATACCTACAACATACAATTTATCAATTATTTTTTTTTCAAACGTCAATCGTCAAGTGATGTTCGTTGGTAAGCGCATCATTTGGGAACATCTGATCTGAACTGATTTGGTATTTTTTTTAAAGTTAGTTATATAATATAAACTCCTACTTAGATTTTATGGAATGAAAGCTTGGAAGTTGTCCAGAAAATTGCATGTTTTTAAACTACTTCGGTAAATAATAAATACGTGAGAGGAGTGTGGAGTTTTAGTTGTTCCAGAGTATTTACAAGAAAGTGTTACCTCTAAAACAAATCATTATGAGTTCCAAAAAATTATATATTTACTCGCATGGTTATACAGATAAAAATCAAAAATAGAAGGAAAACATTATTTGAAAATTCGATAATTTTCATGGATAATTTCAACTCATGGCGTTGGCAGCACTGTTTGCGTAAGTTCGCGTTTACAACGATTCGATTTTTCTTGAATTCTTGTTTTCAGTGTTTTCTGTTTTGTATAAATGATACCTACCTATAATATCAGAGTGCCATTCTAGATTTTATCGGTGTTTTACCAAAATAAACCATGGCACCACGTACTTCGCAAAAAGATTACAAAAGCCACAAATACTCTGGTCCCAGGAAAAGTCGCAATAGAATTCGCGCGCAAATGAAACGATATCATGGAGAAATCAAAAGGTTAGTACTTTTAGTACAAATACGTACCTACTCGGTACTCTATTAGTATTATATTACACACAAAGTTATCGCAGTTAATTATTTTCGGCTAACTTTCGAAAACATAACCTCTCTAAAGTTTCTAATTTACTTGTCGCTCTAACATTATTGCTTGTTGCAGTCGAAATGAATCTCTATATCATTTTTGTATGGAGCTGAGTGAAGAGACAAGCAAATCATTTGCCTGATGGTTAACGTCACACTTGTCCATTACAGTTCAGTGACAACCAGAATTACAGGGTATATGCATAACTCTGTATCAATTTGGTAAATAATTTATTTATCAATTTATTACAGGACTTTCACATTCTACGGGCCAAAAATGGCATACGAGCGCCTGGAAAACCTACACAAAATCTAGCCCTGGGCAAACTTTCAAAAAATATATTGCCCAGAAAGAAAAATCCCATGCAAATCGAAAACAATGCACTCGAAGACGACTTTTTGTCCCCAAGACCAAACCTGACACAAATTATGGCCCAAAGGCACAAGAGGCAAATGAACCGATCATAGAATCAAATTTGAAGGAATCATGCCTATCAAAACTCCGTGATTTTAATAAGACCAATGAAGAAATAACAGAAATAGAACATCTCACTATAGGGCAACATGAAAACGACAGTTATGATACACATAGAGCAGACAGGCTCACAGCAAGCCAATTTGGAATGGTTAGTTTTTTCTGATTTTCTTGTTGCTAGTCGCTATCATTTGTGTCATAACACAAACAAAACAAAAATGTTTGTCTGAATAAAACACTTGATTTTTAAAAGAAAAGAAAAGGAGTAATTATGTATGTTTGTCTGTTTTTATGTGATCTCCCAGCACCTAAACGGCTTGACTGATCGTGGATTGCGAAGATTTGTCATTGTACCCTTAGTGTCATAAGAACGGCTACAATTTTCAGTAGGAATTTTCAACTTTCTTATAGTAAAAATTGTTGATGCAGGGAGTGGCCAGGTTGTGTTACGAAATAAATTAGAATATACTTAATTTTGGCTCTGTTACAGATATGTAAAAGAAAACACTGCCACAACCACGTGAAGAGTATTTTGTATAAAAACAATGTTCTGACGTGTGACATGGCATATGGACAACACAACGAATCGGTGGCGCGAACACTGTTCATCGAACAACGGAAGAAAAGCGTACGACCAGCAGGGCTCTTCATCGACAAAGAGTTTGGCTTTTTAGGAGCTAGTCCAGATGGTATGTAGGAGTGCTCATTTATTATAATTGTTTTTATACTGAATTTTTTTTTATATTTAGCATAGTACAAATTATTATTCAATTAATTTCAGGGGTTATTGAAGCAGAAAAAGCCATTTTAGAGATAAAATGTTTCCCCTTACTGGCTCGCAACAATCTCAACATTTGTTCCGCTGCCAAAGCTGGAAAAAATTTTCCTCTCTGCGTCGCTAGCGATGGAAGCTTGCAAATGAATAAAAAACACAACTTCTACTATCAGGTTGGTAGTGATTAATTATATTTAGCAAAATAAAATTAAATAAATGTAATGTGTGAATAAATGGGTTATTTTTTTGCAGATCCAGGGACAACTGCGGGTTTCCGGAATGGAAAAATGTTATTTTGTCGGCTTTATTTCTCCAACTCAAGACATCACCGTATTGGAAATCGAGCGCGATGAAGTTTTCATCAGCAATATGTTACCGAAGTTGGAGAAATTTTATAAAAATTGTGTATTGCCCGAAGTTGTCCTACGAAGAGTGCGCAATGATCAAAAATGTTTAGACATTGCATTGTGGTAGATGCGTTTGTGCAGCCAGAGGAAGGCAAGAAAGTTGGTCGTGAAAGATAAAAAAAAAACATTGTAAATAATTAAGTACGGAAATATAAACAATAATAAATACATATATCAACTTCAGTGGTACCTAATTGTTTTTTATTTTACCTGATATAAGGAATACAAACACACTTTCTCTTCTCACAGTCATAATATGTGCAGGATAAGGTTATTTTAACTTTTCTTATTATTCCATAATACTGAATAAGAAAACATTTAGAAAAAAAAAATTACATGTCGGTCCTGTCGTTATCAAATTATGCGCTTACTAAGGAACAGTATTTGATTTTTATTTAGAAGACAAAAAACATCGCAAAAAAAGCATGCTAAGCACGATTTGAACTCGATACCACGGTATCAAATACCTGGACTTCTAACCACTGGTCCAAACTATGTAATGGATAGTATGTCGAAATTAGCGCATAGTTGGAACCACGTTCGAACACAACAAGAGCCTTGTCTCTGTGTGAGTGAGTAGTCTGCCGCGGCCCGCAATATTGCCCGGTACAAATTCAGTTCTTTAAAAAACGAAAACACTACTGAAATATAGCTGAGAAAATAGCAAATAATTTATTATTGTCGACAAATATATTACCATGAAATAATATGCACATTTTCATTTATAAAAAAATAAAATACGTCAAATTAAAACATCAGCGCCATCTATTGGCACTGATGTGCCTAGCTAACCGCAACCAACCACCTTAACACCAAAGTTACAATTTCTTTTACAAGGTTTGGTGTTGTGTTTTTAGAGAAATCTACTTTACTACACCTACGCCTATGTCTACACCAAATACGGTAACTACGAAGTAGACATATTATGGTCGGCACCTCATGGAGAAAGGCCTCATCATGGGCATGAGGTGCTCGGGCTTGTCCAGGTTCAAGCTGGAGACCTCATCGCCGCGACAGTAACACTTGTGTTCCATTGTCATGGTGCAGCTGACACTTGACAATTTGCCTATAACGGAAACCTTCCGAGATTTAACTAGTTACAATTTTGTATTCTGAGAAATTGATTCAAGCAATATTGAGAATTCTAATTCTAAGTGGGGGTAATACGACCTGCACAGACGTCCCGCTGGGGGTGTCTTGTGCATCGCCCCCCCCCCCCCCAACTGCCAGCTTACCCAAACCAACCGAGCTCCCTAAAATAACAGAGCACGGCCTGGGGTTGCTGGCACACCTCATCATATTGAGCTTATCCAGGATCACTTGGCCATGACGTTGAAAAATCAATATGTATACCCAAATTATGCAACTAGCTAAGCCTGCGTAAAACAAATTTGCAGCCCACTCAGCACAAAGCTCTTCATGCAGTTTTGATATTTAAATCATAAATGATTCACAATGCACTATGTGTGTCAAAGTTGTCTCGAGAAATTACCGATATTATGGTTGGGGTTGTGGTAACGGATATTTGTCATAACAAGCAAAAAGTAGAAAGTAAGTTTAATCTTATCTACCGGCAAACAATACAAACCAGACATGCACAATATGGTGTGGAATTTTTCTATTAACTTTCTTAGCGTGGGACTGAGATAAAGATGAAACAGAGAAGCTGTTTTCTTTGTTCTACTTTATTTCAATGCCCTTAAATATTGTTTCCGACGATGGTGCCAAATCAAAAATAGCCCCATCAGCACCAAATAAAAGATTTCACCAAGAAACCCAATGGAATTCCATGCCAGTAAATCGTAAATGAAAGCTCTTACTTATACATGAATACCTATTAGGCGAGATAAAAGTACAACACAAGAACATTTAAGTTTATGATTTATATTATCTATCTTTTAACCTTTTGTCATGCCAACTATTGTCTCATTACTATCAGTAAGAAACGCTTTAGGCATAATGCTGATGAATAAATCCATGCTTATTCAAGATGATATCAAGAACTTCACATACTTTGATGTTTGAAACCCCGTAGCAATATGTTACCGACATACTTTATAGGACCATGTTTGTGCAATCATAGGCTAGCACCTTTCTATTTTCTTTCAAATTGATAAAAATCCTTTAACTGAAGCCATGCAGTGTACCCTACACCATAACACGAGTTTTTTTTTCATACCTTTCTATGATTAACCTTTTAGAAACATTCCCATTGACTTCGCCCTCAGATTCACTACGCATTCTCTTCCTACCATTGTATCCATCTTGCGTCATAATTTACCTTTGTTTCAGAAAAAAAACATGAAACTAATTAGGATATAACCGGCGAGAATGTGCGGTTACAAGTATCTTTAATGTTCAATTATTTCTATTATTGCATGCATGGTCCGACTGATTTATAACATAAGTAACTTCAACATAAATTGTCTAAACTTGCTACAAAGCCGCAAGAATGCTGTGGCAGAGTACTTTCATGAGAATAACTGTGCCATGGTAACAAAAAACGTTTGTCGGCTTCTAGATGAATCTTCATTCACAATCTCCCACGAGACGGTAAGTTTTGAAGGAATAAATATTAAGTCCAAAAGTCTCCATGCAAGGTTACTTTTTAATTTAGTAGTACACCGATTGCTAGCTTGCTACAAAACAAATAGAAACTTACTTGATATGTGCTGTAGTCACGATTAAAATACAGAAATATAAAATAGGTACACGTCGCCTGCACCGGTGCGGTGTTCGAAGTGTAAAATGAACTAATGAAACTTAATGAAAGTAAAAAAGTCTTGTTACTGACAGTGACAGCTCTGTCGAAAAAGATGACGTTTAGTTTTTTTATTCACTCAGCGGACCAAGCTCAAGTCTTTAGACCATAGCCCCAGTAGCAAAATATTGTGCCTCAAGATTCAAAATTTTATTCTGTTTTGAATAATTATGCATAAGTAAATAATTTAACGCTTAAGCGTTAATGCGATATAAGAACACAGCACATTAAATTTCGTGTCGTATGCTTAGCTAAAATAAAATGATATTTTAGTATAAGGTCGTATGTTATGTGTAAAGTTTTCACAAACTAACTGAGGCATCGCTCGCTGAGACCCCACCACAACACACACAGCTTGCCTTTGGCAGCAACTGTTACTATAGATTTGTTTGGCAATAACAAGTAAAATATTTACGCGCTCGCTTGACATTCCTCAAATTCTAAGTACTACCTACCTACTTCTGTATCAATATTTTTATATTAATCTATCTTATACACTCTTCGCAGTAGGGAAGCTATTAAATCTTGCCCTAATGTGACTGCTTGACCGCTAACTGATTTGGAGCAGAACGCTTTATTACTTCATGGTAAATTATTAGAAATTCGCTGACGGTGCCTTTCTTTCGGATCCCCTAATTCGGCGGTTTGGAATGAAATCGCGACCCTTTTTACCCGACTGTTAAGGAGAAAATATTCTACTTCAAAGTAAATGAGAAAATCTAGAATGATGAAAGAGACCACTTAAATTACTTTTAGTAAAAACAAAACTTAAATCCTTTCCAGAAAGACGAAGTGCTTGTAAGTAATCATAATTTTTCTTGGGGGGCCATCCACTAATCACGTGATGTTTTTAGCATTTTTTTACATCCCAGGTGATACTCGTACCTAAATGGTGAGATTTTTAAATTGGCCCCCTACCCCCACCAGAAGCACATAGATATTTTTTTTTGTACATAATTATTATCTTAATTCTTTCAGAAACAACGAAAAAATAAATACAATTGTGAAATCTAACTGCAGCCCCCTCTCCCCTTGTAATATTTTTTGATGTTTCCGAACGCCTTCTTTCGAAAGACGCCTTTCAAGTCTCACGTGATTAATTGACGATCCCTTGACAGACAACGCGTCGTCGGCGCCGCGTCCGCGTCTTGAGACTCCCAGGCATGTCACGATTATATAGCTATTTGAGTGGAATGAAGCACGTTTAGTAAGTTACGGTTTCCCTAACGAGTATAGTTAGTAGTTATACCTATTTAAATTTTCCCGGCGAGTTTTCCGGTTAAGGGCCTATGCACATCGCGTTTTTTAAACGCGCCGTCGACGCGCGTTTCTAAAACGCGCGTCGACGGCGCGCTTTTATCCTACAGAGCAGTTTGTTGTCGTTTGTATCGATACAAACGCGCGGCACCGGCGCGTCTGTATTGATATACACGCGCGTTAGTATATAGGGTTATTCATAAAGGGTATGCTAAGCCGAAAAGGGCTCATAATACTTATGAATCATTATATCATTATGATCAACTTTTGCTATGGGACCAACCCGAAATTCGAGAAAAAAAAATCAGCTGTTCCATAGAAAAATGAAAATGACACTCGACAAAATGTATGGAACAGCTGTTTTTTTTCGCGAATTTCGAGTTGGTCCCATAGTAAAAGTTGTTCATAATGATGAGTACTATGAGCCCTTTTCAGCTAAGCATACCCTTTATGAATAACCCTGTATAGTGGGGTCAAATTAGACCAAAAAAATAGGTGTGACCTTACATTAATTCCCACCCAGCTGAAAATTTATAGGATTGTTTATAACACCATCATAAATGAAACCTAAAAAGTCCTCATCGATCCGATACGTGCAAAAACTTTTACTCCGTGAAGAAGGTCACCAAAACGGGTATTGTGCGATTTTCTCAAAAATGGTTCAAGCTACGAGGAAACTGTTCTAGACAAGTATGTTCACTATCTAGACACGCGGTATCGTGTCAAGCCAAGATCAAGTAACAGAAATTGTTTTTCATAAGATAATGTCTAATTACAACGAAACTCTCAAAAACAGTTCTCCATTTCTGGTTCTCAGTATTCTTTTTTCAAATATTAGTGTAACACACGCGCGTTTGCATCGCGTCTGTACCGCTACACACACGCGTTTGCATCGCGTTTAAAAAACGCGTAGGTGTGCAAAGGTCTACATAACAGTCTGCGTCTGACTTGCGTGTGTATCGCGTCTGTATCGCTACAAACGCGCGTTTAAAAAACGCGGTGTGCATAGGCTCTAACATTCGCCCCGGGTATCGGTTACCATCTAAAGTTAAGCCTAGCTCGCCTACCGATGGACTACCTAACTACGAGTAACTCCATCTAACTTAGGTCTTTTCGATCACCGCTAGCGTTTCAACTTATAATTTTGTGCGGCAAGTACGTCGTCATAATACAGGGTTATACGGCAAGGGTATGCTAAGCAGAAAAGGAGTCGTAGTAACTCATCATTACAAACAACTTTTAAGATGGCACCAATTCTGAAATCGAGAAATAACAATCAGCAGTTCCTTATAGAAATGAGAAATACACTCGACAAAATCTATGAAGCAGCTGATTTTTTTTCGTGATTTCTGGGCTGGTCCCATTAATGATGAGTAGGTACTATAAGCCCTTTTCGGCTTAGCATATACCTTCTCCTCATAATCATATATAAGTAGGTAGGTTACTTATAAGTATATGTTGTAGTGGTAGGGCTCTTTTGCAGAGCCCGCCTGGGGAAGTACCACACCTTTGCCAGTTATTCCACCGCCAAGCAGTAATGTGCAAACATTACTGTGTTCCGGTTGGAAGGGCATTGTTTCCAGTGAAATTACAGGGCAAATGGGAGAATAGACAACTTATATCTCAGGGTGACGAGCGCAGTGCTGTGCCGCGCAGGGTCTTGAATTCTGCGAGTTCAAAATTCTGGGTGGCGCAGACCTGTTAATTATGGGCAAACGTGACGTTTAACATCAGGCGAGCGATTTGCTCGTCTCGTCACTCAATTACATAAAAAAAAAAAAAAAGTTATACACCTATCGAGGATTTTTTTTTACTGAAACTAATTGAAAACGATGAAGAGATAAATCCAATCCACCCGCGACCGCGAGTAGATTAGATGATTCCTACCCGCTTTTAAATTAGACATTTTGCTTCAACTCCGTTCTCGCTTCGTTCTGCTTTGGTGGAACCGGCGTAAACCAATCGTGTGTCGTTCCATGTTCAAATTTGTTAACTCTCCAACTTTTTAATAGCAGTTTTATACGCAAAACGACTTCCGGTTTTCACATATCAGTCGGCTAATTGGTAAATTTTTACGACAGTTACTTTTTACTGTTGATTGGAAAGGGTGTTGAAAAAACGTTTGGGTACTTTTAAATATCAATTAAAACACGTTATTTAGTATATAGGCATGCTTTTACTGCAGGTAGCTATGTACTGTACCAACTCCATGTACGAAAAATACGTACTTATTTAAAAAAAAAACCGCTTTACACAGCTGCTAATAAAATATTTAAAACATATTACAAAGCCTTTATCTCACACCCATGACACAGAAATGAAGTATAGGCATGTAAAGTAAGCAATAAAATTAACTTGATTATTCCGACGTCATCCAATCAGTTCAATTAATGCACTTCAATTACGGCAGCGCCTGCAACAACACGATAATGTTACATTGTATTGAAATATAATACAAACAATGCCATTGAGGTAAATAACCGTAAATATCTAGAGATGGCGATCAGAACAATGTGGTCCGTTTTCAAGCTTACAGTTAACTTGTGTTAGTATGTGTGGGTCAAATCTTACAACTAAGTTTTGGACATGTCTTTGATGTCCGATTGAGCTGAAATTTAGTGAAGGTATGTGTAATTATTGTGTATAACTCCGATGACAATGCAATAAAAGCATGTTTTAATAAAATATATTGTTTATGGTTATATTTGTCGTCAGTTGGAATTTCTACCAACTGTGACGCATTTTATTTGTGCATAATATTAACATGTGTGATTGTGTGAGTGGCTCTTGAGAATTACGCGACACGTGCATCCGTCTAATATCTCGGGCGTCCGCAACTGAGTTCATAACAAGGTACAGTAAGTAGGTATGCATGTATGTATATTGTATTGCGTGTATTCATTAATTTACTAGTAAGTAGTAAGTAAGTGTGCATTGTTATGAGAACCTATTGTCTAGAACTCTAGACAAACCCGACTGGGTTTTAAGACAATTACTTATTGTTTAAAAATGTACTGTAACAAATAAATAAATAGGTATGAAGTTGTGTGCGTTGTGTAGTCTCTACCTTTGGAAATGCTGTTCCTTCCGAGCCCTACGAAGTAATGATTATATCAATGTATACCATCACAATTTTCACAATACATACAAATGAACAGACGGCCGCAGGAGAGCGCTTAAATTTATAATGAGAGTAGGTAGGTAGGTACTGTCGTACATATACTATACATACATGCTTATGACCTATCTTACTGATATTGTGTCAACTATTATGTTTGTGTGTTAAGATGTTTGTCACTAAATCACGGAATATGGGATTTGATTGAAATTTGAGAAGGCAGCTTATACTCTGGATTAACGTATATATATTATAGGCTATTTTTTACGTCAGAAATGTTTGTGGAACCACAGGACGCAGCTAGTCAGAAAAAAATAGGTACTTAGCTACTAAAATTGCAATAAAAGTTGCAAGAGTTCATGTCACTCTTACAGTGTGTTCCACTTGAACCCATCTACCACCAACTTAGTTAAAAAATATAGTCCACTTAACACTTTAAAAAAACACCATGGAGATTGCCATACTTCTGTTAACAAACTCTAACAGCAACCTACTTAGATAAGATACATAAAAAACAATAACGCAAGGTAACGATTACACAAAAAAGTTAAACATAAAACTATGCGAACAATATCCGAAGTTCAAATTACTTTTCCGATGGGGCAAAGGATCGAGTGAAATAAAATTTTAAATAAACAAAATAGAAGCCTTCTATCAGGCGCTGCCGACGATTGTGTCTCATGGTAAGAGTTACAAGCGATAGGCGTTTATGATTTAGAATAAGTGATTTATATCATTTCTATTACATAGAGCCATAACTCTATTTCGAATATTTTAGATACGAAGTCTTCGAATGCTTCGTCAATGGAGCATTAGAAGCCTTTCGAAGCATTCGAGCCTCAGCAAAATTCAAATTCAAAGTAATTTATTCAAATATGGGTACATCAATGTACACTTATGAATGTCAAATACAATTTTTACGAATAAATTAATACACAATAAATTAAATGTCAAAGAAAACAATATTATTAGAATGTCAAAAAAATTATACAAATTATTGCAATGTCAAAATATCAAGGTATAAAATAACTACAATAATAGTAGGTATAATCAGTCAAGACACTTATGAATGTCAAATACAATTTTTACGAATAAATTAATACACAATAAATTAAATGTCAAAGAAAATAATAATTATTAGAATGTCAAAACAAAATATATAAATAATTGCAATGTCAAAATATCAATGTATAAAATAACTACAATAGTAGGTATAATCAGTCAAGTATTATTATTACAGTCTAAATACAATTTACGTAAAGAGACTTTATCACAGACGAAGTCTTAAATTTTATAGTAAGCCTTTTCAATTAAAAAATCTTTTAAAATTCTTTGAAAATCGGTTTTTGTCAGCGGTTTTTGTCTAACTTTTCACTCCGATGGCGTACTCTAACTGAAGCTTTCTGATTAGTTGAGCTAAATAACTGCAATACTCACACTTTGAAGTCCATTATGCTTAACACTTTGAGTTTTTATAAATAATTGATTAAGTTACTAAATTTTATGCGTCCATTCTATTTTATCACTCACTGAAATTAAACTAATTTAAAAAAAGTAGATCGGTAAAATGGTACCTACAATGGAATCGATGTCGCCATTTACCAACAGCAACCTCGACAAAATCTTTAGTTAACATTGCCGCTTCCTCTCACTACTTGGACCCCACTTTAACGAAATAAGGGCAAAATAAAATTTCTCTATACAGCGTAAGCGGTTTATGAGTTTTCTATTTAGCGTTGCTGTGGATTGGACTTTTTGTCGCGCAAAGTGTTGGATTCGCGCAATTGTTCGCGCGTAGCCGCAATTTGTGACGTCACCACCGCCATTATACTCGTACCATCGAGGATATTCTAGAATTTTCCGGATTTTTCCAGAACATCGTAGGATGGTCTGTAAAGCGATTTTAAGTGGTCGTGGTGGGCGCGTTTTGTTTGCTTCGTTTGTTTTTGTAGTCGGTGAGGCTGTGGAAATGGGGTATTGACTAAAATGTCAGTTAGTGGTCGACTCAGTGTTTAATGTTTCAGCCGAACAAACCCTTTTGTGATTGAAAATTTGGTATAACGTGCACCGCGTTTATTTCTATTTAATAAACCGAAATATCTAAAACGATGCCAGTTTCTGTGGGTTCCTCTTTTTCTTTTCCTATTACAACGTTAGGTAGGGTCGGCTCTCCGAATAAGCTATCGCCCGGATATCCTATACCAGGTTTTCTATGGGTCTTCCTAATTATATAGATCCTGTATATCTACAGGTTTCTATGATAAAGTGGAAATAGACTATTTACTATTTACGAAAGTAGGTACTAATTACTATTTGAAATAGTTCCTACTTTCGTTCATGACATGCAATATGCAATAGACAAAAAGAAGTTTATTTGGTTGTTACGATTTTACGCCTTACCAATCATATTGAAATTTTGTATACACATTGTTAGGGGTACAGAAAAGGACTCAGGCAACTATTCATCATCATCATCATCATCATCATATTTCTCATCACTTCACAGACAAAACCGCGGTCGCAGCTAGTCTCTCATAAATTGAAAGGATAGTTTGAATTTTATGAAGTGCCAGCATTGCGTGTCAAATTATAAGGGTCATTCAAACGCACCCTCATGAAATTATACCATGTCTAATGGTCCAATTATGAAAATGGTGAGAAATAAAACATTTTATTACCTCAAAGGGGTAAACTTGGTATCAAAGCAATCGGTCAACTGTAATTGGTTTACTAATCTTTAGCCCTGATCTTGGAATTAACTTATAGAGGAATTAACTGGGAGATATTTTTTATAAGTAATCACATGATGCCTATTTGAATGACATTTTCTCAAAATCAATAATAATACCTGTTACAAGCCTAACCTACCTATTTATTCAGCACTGATGTACTGACAAAAATACATAATATACATTATTTATTACGTACTTTGTTCATTATAACTATTTTTTTTTTGTATTTGTGCTGTAAAACATTTTCTCGGTAATCTTCTATCTCATGTCATACGTGCTATGAGAGACAGAGACAGAGATACCATTCTTCCAAATTTCGGCTGCATTAGCATAGACAGTTTATTTGCTAAATTAATCATCATACATCCGTACCTGCATTTGCCAAGTTACAACTCCAGCAAAAGTTATGTGAAAACAGTTCCACATTCGCGTCCGGTGGCCCACCGGCCGACCGGAAGTTGTAATCGGCGACCGGAAGCGGCCTGCTGTTTATTGTTCATGTAGTCATATACACTGCTGTGACCATTTCTCATTGGAAATTAAGGCTTTTGATTCAGAAGTTACAGTTCAATTTTTATTAATGGCACATAATCATACCTTGCTCGAAAAACTACCTTCCTTTTCTTTTTGAGAAATAATTCCGTTTCTTGTATTGTATTGTTGAATCGAAATGAGGGTAGATTTAAATCAACTACAATGCTAGTTTCGTAAATTGCTCGAAGAAAGTTTATGACGGTTTCTATGAAAGTTTATGCGGGCGTAGTCGGTTTTCTTTTTCTTTTGTTAGTATTATTTATTGGACAGCCAATTGCAATAAATACAATGTTATAAAATGCACAGCTTTCTGGAACACACTTACGAATCCGACTATCAAAATAAAAATCAAAATATAACATAGCATTTAAAAAAAAAATAAACAACAAAAGAATATAAGAAAACCACTCAAAATCTGTATCTCTTGTATATCTCTGTATCTGTTGTTTAGGCTACAGACGGTTGCAAACGATAACACATCATACTTCCATTATTTCTCCCAAAAAGATCCCTTCAATAAAAAAAATGAATAACTTACTAGAGTACATCTAGAGTTCCCTAGAATACTGTGACATGATAAACGCAGTGCCGTTGCCATAAAAAAGATACTAATGTAATCCAGCTGTACTAGTTTCACCGGAGTGCAATATTTCCCGCCGCTGCGCTGCCGCTGCGCAGCCGCTGCGTAGATTCACAAATTACAGAGAATTTGATGCAAATAAGCGAGTGATTGCATGCCACGATGCGGAAAATGGCCGCGTTCGATGCACTTTCAGTCATGCTGCCTGTTTAGTAGAGAGATGAACGAGCAACGGAACATCAAAGATAGAACGGCGGCCGCTGGAATAACTGTCGCTGTAAGTATGAGCTCGTATGAGCAAGCATCAGTGCGAGTGATTGCAGAAAATTTCCGACTAAAATTACAGCGCTTTGAATGCAGTTTGAGTCACAACAGTTATTTGACTCTTTTCTTTGAGTTTGAGATTTACTCGGTCACTCGAAAAGATTCCGTTGTATGACTTACGAAACTAAACCATCCGGACTGCACTAAAATACGAGTATGCGGGTCTGTTTTCTTTTTGCTATGTGAGATGAGTGAGATGGCAGTAACAGTTTTAGAGCTGACCAATTTGGTTTAGTTTTAAAAATGGTAGAACAGAATCGACGGCACTGTCTCTAGTTAGACTTAAAATTGGTTGTGTTAGATTAATCATCTTAAGCATTCAAGAATAGTAGTGGATCTGTCTTATTCTTCTTATTCTATCGGGCCAGACACGTTAATGTTTGGAAGGTATTGTGTTTGTGACACTGATAAGAAGAAAAAGCAGATCTGTTAACTAGCAAGACAGTTGGCTACGATATATCAGAGGTACCTATAGAAACAGCTGTCCGATACAAAAGTCTCACTGAACTTGAAGCGACACTATACTTGCTCTAGTTTTAAGAGAGGTCTTTCTATCACTTTTAATGTTCAAAGGCAAGCTCAACGGCGTGAGCCGGGCTTATTTTCAGAGACGAAGCAGCTGAGATTGTACTAAGTAGACTGGATTTGTCGGATGTTGCATTAATTTTGTATTTATCACGTGATTTCAGAAAATACAACGAGCTTGTGGTTATGAAAACTTACGTGGTTTTGAAACCGAGATTACAAGCGTGAGTGTTTCCGTATTAATTATGACAAAAAGCGTTTGGTTTTATAAGATTTTAATTTTATTTATATTAAAAGATAAAATATAGATATTATCTCTGGTACTACTGCAACGATTTTGCTAACTCTTCTACTATATACATTATTCTTAAGTGGCATAGGTTTTTGTTTTAAAGTTAGTTAATCAAAGTTTTACCCAAGCTACGTGGGATGTTTATAAATAGAATCAAATGTGATTACTCTGAAAATAGGACGTAAACAACGAATGTTTTATGCATTATGAGATCGAAGGTAATTAATACGAAGACGGTTCACCGAAGTTGCTACAGCTCCGCATCAGTTGCACCTGCCTGATTACAAATTGACACATAACAGCTATTTATAACGTTTTCTCTGGTAATTTAACAATACTGACATTATATTAGTCAACCGCCTTATGGCCTGACGAGGGTAGGGGTGTTAGGGCTGAACCATTAATTTCCATTTATACAGACTGACAGCGGATCGGAACGTTGTTGTGTGGAGACCCTGAAAATTCTGCAACAATGTTTTGCGAGTGATACAATGGTTAGTTGGAATAGAGAGAATTGGTAATTAAAGAATATAGTGATAGAACAAGACATTTTTCTAAAAACCAATCATATCAGATTACAATAAACAAAATATCTACCACAGTAAACTTCAAAGTCGCCAAGTATAACTTAGTTTAATTAATCTAAGTTTATTTAAACACTTTATTTTTTTCTTCTATTTCTATTGATACACTTTGTACACTCACAACTTCCAAACAACGTCAATTCCGTTCAACCCCACTACACTACCCTTAACTACTCGACCGTTATTACGTTGGAAGTTTCGGGTTCGATTCCCGGCTAGAGGTGACGTCTCAATAATTGACCCTTACTCGGTATCTGCACATCGACACTAACACAATATGTTGCCAGTTCACACAATGTGTTGCTAGAATAACAAGCAGGTAGAGTGCGGTCCGCTACCGGAGTATCGGAGTCCCGGAGTGCGTATTTGTTACATTTTTAACACTTTAACTGCTGGATACACATACTCGTACCGTGTGTTTTCCTTTGTGCAACGCGAATGCGGCTACACACGCCAGACGCGTAAAACACAACGCATGTGATCATTAGCAGCAGTTAAAGTGCTAAACTAGACTGAACCGAGTCTGATGCAATTTAGTGTGGAAGTAGTGAGTCTAAGTAGAAGCAAAGTAAACATTGCAGGTAAAATGAAACGCAGCAAGTGTATTGTGTAAGATTGACTATTATGTTTATCTATAACATTTTTTTCATTCCTTCTTTGGTTTTCTTTCGATCTATCTATTGTAGAGACAACAGGATAAATACAAATTAAGTTCAAGATAAAACTGACATACGAGTAAGAGTACACCTTTCTTTTGGGTTTTGTCACGGGTGTTTGTTTTAGTTTACGCTAGAGTGTGAAAGTGTGAAAAATGGTTATAGGTACTCGTAGTTGTTTTAAGGGTATATGTTTTATTATAAGTAGGTAGATCTGGGACGATTGATCTTGGAAATGGTTTGCTATAAAATATTTGTTGAAAATATTAAACTAATTTTACATATTACTAGTTGTCACCGCCTTCAACGTCCCCAGTGGTGACAATGAATGCAAAAGTTTGTGTGTTTGTGAATGTTTGTTGAACTAAGCAGATTTTGATAAAATTTTAAATAGAAAAAAATAGAAAATAGTGACGTCAGGATCGGAGTGAGAACAGTATGCAATCATTTTATCAATGTTTTGTTATGACGTTGTCATGTTAAAGTATCGTCCGTAAATTGACTTTACAGACAACCAATTTTTTTTTCCTGCGTTTTTTCTTTCGCGGGCGAAACCGCAGGTCTTCGTCGTGCCAATAAGTAAATACTTAGCAAAAGACTGGCTTATAATGACGCCCTTTTATAGACCGTTTATTTTGAAACTAAGTAACAGTCCGGGAGACCGCCTGAGTGGGTGTCGCGGCGCCGCTCCGCTGTGCTTGTCACCTTTTACAAAGCAATTTACCGAGTAGGCTAGTGCTTTTTAATTTTTCTAGAGACGAAGTACATAAATGTAGGTACGTAAGGTACGTTATTTCGGCATTTTGAATTTCGATACCAATACCGATACAGATGTTCGAAATTTGTATGGAATTCGATACGTTATTCTATTCACCTATTACTTGTAATTTTTTTTTGTTTAATGGACATAAGTTTTGTACATATACTTTTATAGCTAAATAGCTGAAATGTTGTAGTAAAACTAATAGATATACGTAGATTACGTAGTATAGTATGTATACGTCTAGTCGCCTATACTAAACGTACTGGGTACTGGGTACGTATACGTTTAGTACAGTTTTGCACAGTTGGATCCAAATAAACGCATTGTGTCCTCGATTAAGGTCGAGGTCCTCCAAATTAGGTTAGCATACGTTGTTATGCTAACCTAATTTGAATCCAAACTTCCCAAACTCTGCATGTCATCAAACAAATTCCATTACGAAAATCGTTATAAAATCACGCTAAATACACTTCCTGCGCATAAAAGTGTAAAGTTCTTGTGCAAACCGCACCCACGAGAGAGCTCAGCGAAATTCACCAAACTCACAGTTTGCAGGATGCGACAGTAAACTGGAGAGTCGCTATTCTGATAGCAGTAGACTGCAGACCGCTGACCGCACATTGCTGACGGAAAACCATAGGTACTTTTAATTACATGGAAAGAAACAAAAAAAAATTAAGAAAAAAAAGATTACTTCAAAGTGTTTTTAAGACAAGCATTTTCTGCATTGTCGTTTGAGTTACACAGGTCCAACAAAAGCTCAATCGGTTATCGCAAAGTACTTCAAAATTCAGTTGCGAGATTTGACCCATATACTAACACGCTAAGTTAACTAAAAGCTAATACCATTATTAAACAACTCACTAAATAAAGTACACGTGTACAATAAAATGTATCACAAAAACGAAAAGCACACTACCAAAACAAAGCCAATAGTTCTCTAAGGACATGTCTCTACCAAAGCTGTGTGGGGTTAACTTTGGTTGGAAGAAAGTTTTTTCCCAGGGCGATGCAGTTTGTGGTTTGCGGTTGCCGTCAGAATAGCACCTTCTACGTGCGTGACTACAAACTTGATAGTCCATTAAATTTGCATCGGACACATTTATACTTTTTTGTGGCCGGCAGTGTAAAAGTAAGGTCGTAATGTGCAGTAAAATGGCGGTTATACAGCTGAATTGGTCATTTAATTATAATAAATTACAGGGCCATGCCTCGAATTTTCTTGTTTGGCCATGCTATTTTCGTTGACTGGATTGACAAAGAAGATGGGTAAATAGACATTGAAAAGCGTATACTTACTTAGAAAATGTAGTATTGTAATAGGAGTGTTTTTTTTAATTCGAAAAAAGTTAAAATTTATATTTCTTCTATGTGGTTGAGATGTGATAAGATTGAAGTTTCCAATCCAAACCAACATGGGCTTTTTACGTTTCATCGAATGCATATTGGTAGAATGGTTAAAAGCTACATGACATGATCTTTTCGCCGAATAGTTGGCACTACCTTTTACACTTTTATCCTAAGTTTTATCTCGTTGTGTAATTGTGTATAGATAGGCAGTAGGTATATCGGCTATTATTGTATACTAACAGTGCTCGTGGTTTCGTCTGCTATTTTAGGAATTGTTATTTATTTAGCAGTTAAAAGTAACCTATGTGTTGAACTGTTGATCCTATATTTGTCTAATAAGTTTCCTCCGTACAACATCCAAATTTCCATTCAGCTGTTTCATCGAACAGAAATAGCAAACAATCGCACATATCCGTTCACTCACTCACAAAACTTTAGCATTTATAATATCAGCGCGATGTGATTCGTCGACATTTCCCCAAGATTGAGCGTATTACGCCGTCCCTGTCACATTACACTACGTTATGGCTGCTATGCTCACTTGGTCCACGTTCTCTACGGAATAACAAGCCATATCTGTATCGTGAATGACCATCAACTCTCGTAAAATACTCGGAGCTCTATCTACCCTTCGTTTTGCTGTTTTTCGATAGTATTTATGCGTCGCTCGTAGTTTGTAGCGTTTAGAAGGATTTAAAATTATTTGTGAAAGAAAAATAAGCCTTAAAACGTGCATCATACATACATACAGTCATGCTTAAATTATAATTGATTCTGATCGTACACTACGACAGTAGTGGTTTCGTTTTAATGCTGTGGTTTCCCTGCGGAGGTGTGCTACCGGCATTTTCCAATAAATCGTGGCGACAAAGGGCCGAGCCCGCTCCGCTGGCCGCCTGCCGCCCCGCGCCGGCACAACAAGTCGTATTCGGCGCGACTCCTCGTATTTCAGCGTTTATAGCGATACTCGTAGTTGCCCTACGCGACTTCTGCCGATAGCGTTTTATTGCGGCCGCCGGCAGATTGCTTGCAGTTTAGATCTTGGAATGTATTGCATTTTGTTGTGCTCCGCAATTGCTTCAATGTTGACATTTATTTTTTGGCGATTGTGGTGTCTCTTTTGTCAGTGCGATATAATTCGCCGACTTCTTGGACGTAGTTTTGGCTAGGATTGGCGCGGCCCCAACATGTAGGAACTGTAAAATAAATATGTAGGTAGTATAATTAATGCATAAAACCGAGTAGGTACAAACTGTGACACTCCGGACATGACGTCGAATGTAAAACAGCGACAAATCTTTTAAGTCGTGTAGAATGATCATTGGCCTATTAGTAACATTTACAAGAAATGATTGTTCTGTAGCGTCCAATTCTTGACGTAATGACGTAATCAAGGATTCTGCCACAGATACGGTCACATTTTTTTGCTAATGAAAAAAGTTTGTGACTTGGAGACAGGCAGTTGGTGCCTAATCTCACGATGGCGTGCTAACACTTCCAAGCAGCCAAGTAGTATAGGTAGGTGTATATGAGCATACAAAACACAACATTATCTACTTATACACCCGAAATTACCATTCTACTACTATTTTCGGGAAAAAAGGTAGATTTGTATTCACTCGTAAATAGTAATCAGATCGTTTACACGTCACTCGTCGAAATTAGTAAACATGTTCGGAATATCGGCATAAATCGCGGGGTTTATCTCAGTCTTACTGGAATCGAGCCAAATCTGGCGCGGCTTCTCGCGGCGAAGTCTTCGAGTAGCGTTATACATAAAATAATCTACTGAAAAGGTCCTAATTTCCCGGCGAAAAGAGTACAGGAGGCTGTTTTTTGACTTGTATCTTGCAATAGCAACAGCGCATGTCACTAACGCATTTCGCAGATGCATGCCTCTAAACTTCTAAAGCATGCCGCTGACGTATGCAACTGACGCATGCCTTTATTAAAAAAAGCATAAACATAGCATAGCTGCACGTATTGAACTTGATTGATTAAAACCAGCATAAATCTTATCTAGTCCATCTAATCAATTATTCTAAACACTGGACGAAGATCAATCGTAGCGTTCTCCATCGTAGACCACATCATTGCTTACCACTAGTCGAGATGACGGTCAAACGCAAGCCTATTAATAAATAAAAAACGGAAGTGAAAGAAAATAGGTCAAAAAGTTGGATGTAAGTAAATTCAGTAAGTACTTTCTAACTCGTTCAGTCGGTCTTAGTAGGGGAAACGGACCGAAGTGACCAGCGCTTTCAGTTGGCTTAATGCTCCGTTTAGTTTTATTTAGTTTTAGACGCTTAACTAACAATTAAACTGTAGTTGAGACAAAGCTAGTTAATATAAAGGTTTTAGTACATTATTGCAGGGCAATTATTGTAATTTTTTGTCAATGACGATAGATAAAGCAAACTTGCCGTCCTGAACTAATAATAAGTACCTATATTTGAAAACATTAATTAAGGTTAACTTACCGTTTTGTGAACCTCGTGTAGGTTTATATTAAATCTAGTATTTTATACAAAATTACGACAGAATAATAAGATTAGTAGAATTTTTTTATCAGGAACAAATTTTACTTTCTGCATATCGACGCATTTGATATTAGTTTTATATTTTATATAAAGTTTTTTTTATAAAATAATAAGTGGGCAAACAAGCGACTACGCGACGGGCCACCTAATGGTAATGGTAAGTGGTCACCGCCGCCTATGGACAGGGACACTTCCAATACCCTAGGCATCTTCAGTGACAATTCAGTGTCGAACTGTTGTAGTGTACTATGACCTTAACGCTATGGAAGATCTATTTGGATCCTGACGAGATTAGGAAAGGTCCTGGCGAGGGCCAGGGTCTGGGCGTTTAACTAAAGAGACACAAACGCGTAGTAATAGTGTTTCGTGCACAAACGTTACTTTTCCTAGGGCACACTATTCGCTATTTATCTGTTTGGGTAGGTTTTGAGTTTGGTTTATTTACTTTCAAAAACTTGCTATATGCTAATAGCAAAGCCAACGTGCACAGCAAGCCTCAAATACAAAATATAAAACTAGGTAAAATTAAAAGGTATCAAAGAGGTATGTACCTATCAAAACTCTTTAGAAAGATGGGCATAAAGTGACAGCTTTATTAGTTTATTGTTTCTACAATTTACACTATTATACACATCAAATCTGATTGAAGTTAAAGGTTAAAATCCAATAACAGTATTTGAAATTGAACAAGCAAAAAATAAAAATAAGTTTGTATTGGAAACTACAAGAAATTCAATCTTTAATAGTTTTTATACAAACATTTATTTTATAGCGAGAGCTCTAGCTGTGGGTTTCAAAGAGAAAGCAAACAAAAATGCGCTTTTTCTCAAGAAAAACAAGACTGTTATGAACATTTCTTCTTTGCTAAAACACAATTTCCGACAAATCTGCCATCGTAAGCTCTCCTGGAAATCCTTGGCAATTTCACCGGCACTTTTTATTAATTTTTCACGGCTAAAATCTTAACGGTTCCTTGACGTAAATCGTCTTACCTGAATGTTAATGCCACAGACATAAAGCGTTTTATACACGAGCGTTTAGCATGCACGGGTCCAATATGCAAATTGTCATGACAACTTGGAAAGTAATTATGGTATGCTATAAATGTAAATTAATCTCTTTAGAAGCACTAACTTTATCAGTTAACGTCAGTTACCTTTGGTATAATGATATTATCAAACCGTTATTTTTGTTAGATCGACAGATAAACACTTTATCGTTCACACCAGAAATGTGTGTGTATGTATGTACTCGTATATTATGTAGAGTGATTGTTCGTCATTATTCTCTTGTGAAATTCTACAATAATTGGCAAAACACTGCAGCGCACCGCGGCCTCTCATAGTGACCATAGTTCTTTTAAGATTATAAATAATTACGAAATCAAAAATCACAAAGAGAAAAAGTTTTTCTCAAATATGAAACAAAATTACCAAACACAATTTTCTCAATTCATAGCTGAAGATTGAATGAAGCTCTATTTTAGGAGATTTAATCGTCCGTGTATGAGAACCATTAATGCCGCAGACGGAATGTTATTCAAAGGATCTCTTTCTTATTATTATCCTTTGAAATTCCACTACGCAGCTTTGTTGCGAAGCTGAAAAATTGCTTCACACAGTGTACGAAAACTGCTGAACATTCTTTCACAAAATTTACAGAACATAAATGAGTATTTTGCAGAGTTCCCAGTCTGTGGTCGAGTGATAAGGATTATTACGTTACAGTGCTTTTTCGTTTGGACATGATGATGTCGATAGGTGATTCTGAGCTTTTGTATTATGTTTGAAATTGTATTTATGAAATGCCCTGTTACCAGGAATGAAACATTGAATGAAAAGTACACTACTGTAATAAAAGACAATGCAATACAATATAATAACAATTGGAGGATGACATAGTAGGCTTGCTATTTATATCGCTTCGTAGTTTGTGCATTTACCAACTAATTATAAGTAAGTTATTTGCATCGATCCAAAAAGCTTAAACTTTTACTTCAACTTGTGATCTACATGTAAATCTCATAATGGTTGTAATAAAAATATGGCTACTTGAATTGTTATATAAATGAAGGTTTATCCATATTTCTACCCAATTACCCATGTTCTTCAAAGAATAAAAATCAACAGCAAAACAATCCCTTGTTCTTCTTTGTTGTTTAAAAAATATTACAATGCAGAAGCAGTATTGAACAATAGCGTATAGCTGAAAACGAGCATAAACATAATTTTTAACGAAATAAAAAATAATCAGAAAAAAATATTTATATTCTATCTAAAGTGCCGACCTTTAGTCGGCAGTTCGGTTTTAAATTTTAATAACAATAATTCGAAGAATATTTCCGAACCTTTTCTTAGCCTTAAAGTAGGCAAAGCTGAACCCTAATTCGCTGAGGCAACCAGGCGCGGCGACCTTTGTGACACACAAGTGCGTTCACAATCCCCTTACGAGGCTTTGTACGCTTTGACTTACGTACAGGCCTCAGCTGGTGCCGTGGACTGCAGTACTTCAGCTTTGATACAAGTACACTCTGACTGGGACATCCGGAGACAGACAACATTTGGTTTTTCCTCTGAAATATGGAGACTGCTTTAAACCAACAGTGAATTGATCTTGGTTTAAAGTTTTCAAAGGTAGAACAATGTCTACCTTTGAAGACTTTGACAAAACATCGGCTATGTTAAGTGTCCATAAGTAACGGTGACATCGGCACTTTTCCTGAGATTTGAGAAGCCGTTTTGATTTAGATACAAAATGTGGACGTGCTACCGGAGATTATGATGTTAAAATTGTATTTGAATGTGTCGGCCTGCGGTGAGATAGCTAAAAGCCTGGCAGATCGGAATCGGAATCAGAACTCCTTTGTTGCCATGCTGTGTACATAATGTGCTTAATTACTTCGAATTCCAATAGTGGACCCATGTCAGGATACAACCTACCTAATTCCAACTATGTATTGTATAGCCAGGGTCGGAGACTTACGTGTGTAGCTAATGGTAGGTATATTTTGTGTCTTGTGCAAATATTCGCGCCTGTCATTTACTTCCATATTTCTCTAATTAAATAACCCCGTGTTTTCACACCTGACGCAGGCTGTAGGGTTATTTGCCGTTATAATTTCCAAATCCTTTGTTATTAATGTCGAGATTATTCTGTTGTTATTAATTGTGTTGTGAGTAATAACTTGTCTAAACAATGTAAATAAAAATTTTGTTGCGTTAAATTGTCTAATACTCAGTTAACAGAACTTGTCGAAAGAGGAGTGATTTTGAAATTTGAGCTCTGTTTGCCTTGTTATAAGAACTAGTTTAAATCGGATCAATCTGTAATCTTTTCACATACGATCAACGTTTTGCTATTCGTTATAATTGAAATGCATATTAAAGAAGGATCGAATTATTCCTCGGGTTGATACGAGTACGATCAATCGATTGAGGATTTTATTTTGGGACTGGCCGTAAGTAATTAATTATTAGGTAAGGTACATACTCACTTAGTAGTAAATAGTAGACAATGTGATAACATGACAAACACTAAGTAATCGCAGACTAAAAGTTTACAGATACGATACGCTAAGGTTGTCATAAATCATCAAGATCATCACTTATTACAATCCTTTAGACTCTATAGTTTTACTACGGAAACTAACGTGGTTTTCCCGTGTTTAATTATGACTCTATACTTAGTTTACAGTGATTCTTTTCCAGTGCTTTTGTATTACTACAAAAGCTTAAAAATCACATTAAGACTTCTCTTTCAATTCTGGTTGTACGCCATGGTTATCGTCAGGACGACGAGTAAACCAGCTAAAGGGCGGATGATTACGTTTTCGACAGTCGATTACCGCCGCGTCCATCCGTGACCCGCTGGCTTTACCAACACCAGCTGCTCTGCGTCCGGTATACACAGTAAGGACAGTGCTTACAGAACATCATATCGTCAGCATCAGTTATAGGGTGACTGAGTACCTGCGTATTCGACAGAAAATTGATTGCCTTGACGTCACAACGTTGCCGTTGCCGTTGACGTTGATTGGATAGTTTGGCTTGGCTTGTAGTCTAGCTGAACCTCAACTGATTTGATTTGTCACAACAGTATGCTAAACATACCTTGCTTAAAATAAGATCAGCTGTAGAGTAAAGCGATTGAGCGACGTGTAAAGACGTTGCTCAACCACATTTAGATCATTTGTTGCCAATCTGTGGTTTATTTCACCTTCATTTCGCCTAGATCTCAGAATATCTTTATGGTTGTCCAGCAGGCTTGATTTAGTGATTGGTGTCATCTTGTATTATTCCGGCAATCTCTAGTAATGCCCTTACTGCAACCTTCCACTCCACACCCAAGAGACATTCTGCCGCGTCGGTGTCATGTAAAACTAATGGATCGAAATTGTCTTTCCCGCGCACGGTCAATATTTATAGCGGTCGCGCATTGGTTTCGCGAGCTCTGACACGCCGATATATTATTCATCTGTGCACTAGGGTTTAAAGCTGGGTGCAGGATATCTGCAACACATGCATGTTGCATATGCAATACTAAGTATCATTTTACGTACATTTTACTGAAATCGTGAACAGAGTGAAAATAAATGTAAAACCAAATGGCCTTCCTTGTTGCGGCGTTCCTCTGTGCATGGTGAGTCTTAAATAGGAGTTGGTGATCTGTAACTATTAGTTCTGTTTGGCTCACATTGTACGTGGCTCGAGTTTTGTGTCATCCCTGACAGACTTTGAATAATAAAGCTTATGTTTCTCGTAATCTGCAATTACAAATAATAAACTACGCCGAGTCGCTTTGCAAAACAAATAATACGATGAGCATTTGATCTTTACCTATTATTCGTAATTCAGCTGTTAGTGAAACATTTATAGGGGTTACATCTCAATTAACTTTCAGGGTCAGCCCAAGTCCAGACGAAGTCTCTGGACCTTAACTAGGTAATATCTATCCTTTATCTAAGCGTTCACTTTACGCGTAGAATCTACGTGTGTTTACGCCGTTGACCGTTCTTTGTTTGCATTGCTGATCAAAGTGATGTTGCTTTATATTATTTTGACGATATTATGATGTAACTAGCTTATACTAATAACATAATTAGTTTAATTTGCGTGAAGTGGACGTAATGAAGCGTTTAGGAATGCATGGGACATGTTCAGTCCAAGCCTAAAATTAGGTTATACGTATTTACGAAACAAGTGATTAGGCTATACGATTATAGCTAGGCTAATTTTGCATTTAATTTTAGAAATTTAAATTCGTTGTAGCTTTACAAAAGCAAATTCAGAGAGATTCAGACAAATTAATGATATTACGATATAAATTATGATATAATTTATGGAATAGAAAGTTCGCTATCTGCGACTCCTGTTTTATTTTTAATCAGCTTAAATATATTATGTACTTCTAAAAATACTCTAAATGAATTTCTCTAACGACGTCAACAGCCTCTAACGATCTGATCTTCATTTACCGAGATCTCGTCCAATTTTCATTTAAACACGACACTGGGTCTCAAAGGTCACGGGTGCCGGAGAAATGCGTCCGAAAATACATTACCAGTGTCACCAGATTCTAGGAACATTATGGTTGTAGAATAGACATGTGATGCGAGTTCGTGGTTTAAAGTGGGCTAAAAGTATGAGCACTTGTTATCACAATGAGCCACAGATAAAATTATAGTTTGCTAATTTGTAATTCTATAAGCTTGTTGCTCTTCGCACTTTTAATCACACACAATTTTATTACTTACTAGCTGAACCCGGCGGCATCACATCGCTGTTTTTTTAAATTTTATGTTACTTTTAAACCTTTCTTGTATTAGACCAAAAGAAACCAAAAAAATAAAATTGGTCCAGCCGTTCTCGAGTTATAGCCAGACAAACGAACAGCGAATCATTTTTATATAATTATGTATAAAATTTTACCAGAAACATCAACATCGTAAAATATTATTTTATCTAAAATTCTAAATTCTTAAGTTAAAAAGATATTATTATTACTAAAACGAAAATACTTACATTTTACTTATTGTAATATGTGAAATGGTAGGTATCATATATTAAATTAAGCAGCGAGTATTTTATTGTGTTAAAATGGCACCTAATATTACTATTTTGGTTCTGTCCGATCCACTTCATAAAAAATGAGACTTCATCGAAATTGTCATATTTAAAAAATAGCATTTCTAGCGTCATTAATGTTCCGTGGTCAGATTTTTCCTAATTATCCATTCGGGCATAGGACCGGCCATTCCACCGCGCTGGGTATTTAGGGCTATGTAAATGAGTACGTTAGGTCACAGCCATTTGACAAACGTTTAGCACACGCGATTGTGAAACATATTAACTTCAATTTAGAAGCTAATTTGGTTTGAAAGTGCTTGGGCTAGTTTACAAGGGTCTGGCGTTGCTCGTCACAAATTATTTCTGATGGCCCTTACGAGGGTCCTGAAAATTTAACGCAATGTGTAATAGGTATTATCAAAATGTGAAGACTTTTGGTGACGATTGGGTTTCTTTTCGCATGAATATTAAAGATTTTTGAATTTAATTTGGTCATTCTGTGTAACAGCTGGGTAGTTTATAAGGTCGAATCTATTCAATTTTATGTAAAACAAGCGGCCCGTCCCGGCTTCGCACGGGTAGACTTTGGGATAAACGTAGAGTAAATTGAAATCGGTCCAGTCGTTCACGCGTGATGGCGTGACCAAAGGTGTTGAGAATAATTAAAGGAACTCTTTGTTATAACCTCTATTCTCATGCAATTGCGTAACTATAGCAACCGTAGTTTGTTGATGCTAACTTGTCAATTTATAGTAAAAATTATCAGTATAAAACGCACACTGTTTTGATAGATATGATTGAATTTGAACTTTGTACAGAGGTAATAAAGTGCAAATTGACTCTTGGACGTTAGGAACATACCTACATTGCTTAAACAACAGTGAGTGCTTGCAATTCAATATGAACTTTATACAATTGCAATAAAGCTCGTTTTAGTTTGGGAAAAATAAAAGGGCTGTTTTTAGGGTTTTTCAATATTTCTGAGAGATTTTCTTAATATTTTTTTCCGTAAGAACCTTCTCCTAATAATAACAAATACAACAAAAAAGAATTAGTGAAATCGGTCCAGCCATTCACGCGTGAGGCCGTGACCAAGGAAAACGGGTTTCATTTTTATATATATAGATACGTCTATCAAATTTAGAAAATGCGAAGTAAAATGCTTTTTGGTACACTTCAAGATAAATCTATAAAGACTTAACAAATAGCATCATATTAAAGGACAATCAATCACCAAGTTTCTTGTTTCTTCTTGTTCTGGGATGTTCTGATGCCTTTGAGAGTCGGTCAAACTCCAGGCTAGGTTTGCTTAAAATTTCGTCTAAGTCATTGTTTAACATAAGATCCGAATCCAATTTGAGAGCCAGTTCCCTTTTCTAAACTAGATGGGTTTAGCATTTCAAGCATTTCCTATGGACACACACGTTGAAATTAAAAATCATCATAAACTTAAAAAATATACAATGAAGACTTAAAGGACGCACATCATCATCATTATCCACGGCCTTCTCTCTCACTATTGGGTACAGGTCTCTCTCCCGTCATGCCATCTGCCTCGGTCATAAATATGCTAAGTAATCGGGTGCGAGCGACCAATAGATCATGTAAGTTCTTTCTCTAATGAGCTTGCTAACTGTTGGCAGAACACGGCATCGGAATTTAAACAAGTGTCAGTGGACATTAGTTGTAACTGTCAGTGAACCCTCGTCCGCCCTCTGTCCTCCGTCCCCTGATTAGGGCGCGAGCCCATAGGGACAGGGGACGCAACGCGACACGACACGACAGTCGACATACTAATCACACAAGACTACATAGTTGTAATGAAAGGGTATGCTAAGCCAAAAAGGGCTCATAGTCATTACTTTACTATAGGACCAAGCCGAAACTGGCGTAAAAAAAATTTGCTGTTTCAAGCGACAGAATTTTCGAGAGTCCTTATCATATTTATAAGCAGCAGCTGATTTAAAAAAAAATGTCGTGTTAGCTTATGTGGGTCAAATATTGCAACTGACTTTTGAAAAACTTCCCGATGTCTGAATATACCTACTGTTTTTTTAAACATAAAATAAATCATGATTTCTATTTTTTGGATTTTTTAACTGACCTACTTTTTTTCGTACGGATAGAATAGTGCAGTATGAAAGTCGAGTAGACCTCGACAGGTCCTGATGCGTTCGCGCCCTTAGTTCAGCAGGATTCGTGTAATCGGTTCCAGGGCCGTCAGTTTGCGTTTGTACTCTACTTAGTTGTTCCTTGTTCTGAAATTAAAGCGATTTGTTAAGGGGTGATATCATACCGGAAATATTTATAAACGAGAAAAGGGCCAATGAAAACAAAATACACAAAATGTAACTCGATTATTATGTACAGAATAAGTAATTTCAAGTATAAACTATGAACAAAACAGGAAATAAAAATTATATAATATACTAGCTGACTCGACAGACGTTGTCCTGTCAAAAGCCATTTCGTCAATTCTATGTCAAATGTCAAAAGTTAATGCTATTGCGTAACTATAGCAACCGTAGTATGTTGATGCTAACTTGTCAATTTTTAGTAAAAATTATCAGTATATATATAATTTGCAATAAATTAAAATTGCGACTATAATTTGAGATTTAAACTATCCTATCGCTCAAGTTGGATCGAACTGCACATGGTGTGCGAATTTTATTATAACTAAGTGGTTTATGAGTCCATTGAGGACAAACATTGTGACACGAGATTTACATATATTAAGACTAGCTGACTCGACAGACGTTGTCCTGTCAAAAGCCATTGCGTAACTATAGCAACCGTAGTATGTTGATGCTAACTTGTCAATTTATAGTAAAAATTATCAGTATATATATAATTTGCAATAAATTAAAATTGCGACTATAATTTGAGATTTAAACTATCCTATCTCTCAAGTTGGATCGAACTGGACATGGTGTGCGAATTTTATTATAATCGGTTAAGTGGTTTAGGAGTCCATTGAGGACAAACATTGTGACACGAGATTTATTTAGATTAAGATAAGAAGATTTTTTTTTTTTTTTTGGTAATTGAGTGACGAGACGAGCAAATCGCTCGCCTGATGTTAAGATGTATGAGGCCGATGCGATGAAAGCCGGAAACTTGTACAGATAGTTGTTAATAACATATTTACAATAAGAAGCATGCATTAGTAGCAGGCGCAGCCATTTTAATGCTGTTGCACGCATGCAATAGCATTGAAATGGCTGCGCTGTGCGCTGGCTATATTTTCCTTAGAAATGCGTTTCTATGACGTTTCACGCATGCAACAGAAGATGCAAGTACAAATAGAAAATATACAAGTGTGGATCTAGCTTAAGCTAAATTTGCTTCTCCATAATGTAAGACCATACTTTCATCACCATCTGTCAAATTAAAATTTAACAACGTTTCTAATGAAAATTACTTAATTTTGATGGATTTTAGCAATCAAGTCATTAAGCGCTTTTATGAGGTCCTCGTAAAAATGATTTAAAAAGTGCCGCCTGCAGGGTACCTCGTTAATTAGGTCACGAACAAATTGTAATCGCATTTTAAATTAATGTGAGGGATTAAAAAGGCCCGTCAAGTGTTTACGTGTTGCTAGGTCGTTGGGTGGAGTCACGCCGATCACACTATGTCATACTACCATTTTAAATTTGAAATTTTGTTTATTTCTTATTTTGTCACTCTGAAACAATTCCATGGAATTGGACGAAATTAGAGATAAAGATAGCAAACAGGGTACTTTTCATCACCTTACAGACAAAACCGCTGTGCGCAACTTTATGTTGTACTGTATTATAATAATAGTTTAACCGCTAGAGTGTGGAATGCTCTGCCCGAGTGGGTGTTTCATGGTAGATATAATCTGGGTGTCTTCAAGTTGCGTATGTATCGGTTCCTTCCAGCGTGCCTCATGGTAGACCGCGTATTATTGCTTACCACCAGGCGAGATGGTGATCAGGCGCAAGCCTATAAATGAATGAAATAAATAAATAAAAATCCTTTACCATTATAATTATTTGCCATCTGGGCTCGGGTTTGTACCTGGATCTTCAACCGGGAATAGAAAGTGGCTGTGCTTTACTTCTCTTAAACCACAATTTAGCATAATTAAGATTAAATATACCTAATTCATTTATGGCTGTTGTTACCTCTAACAATCAGCTCTATTTGTCTCCACAAAAGGTGGATCATCTCAGATCAAACAAGCAAACAAGTGGCCACTATTGATCCCTCAAATTGTAATTTGAATCTTAATTAACTGCTTCAAACTGTCACAAAATATTAATTCCGTAATTAACAAGACAATAACGCCATTTACATCAAAGGCGAGGAGTTTGAGGAGATATTAGTTCAGATAGAAATTGGGATAAGACGCAAGAGTAGTCTGAAACTAAATACTCATCAAGGTATGTTCTAGTTTAGTGGGTAGTATAGCACCAGTCAGTTCTGCGCTCGTCATTTATGTATTGCGCAAAATTGGATAAAACTATATAGGCAAAGAGATAGGTTGTATCAATATATCAGGCCGGCATGTGTGTACTTTTACACTCTGTTTACACACTGTATGTTTGTGTCAATCACATAACTGCATAATAATATATGTAGTGTAAAATGTGAAAGTTTTCGCATGTTTAATAAACATGTTAACATTTAAACCTAAAAAAAAAAACTGCAAATTGAAATATATGTTACTCTTAAATACCTTTAATATTGGAAATTGTTTATTTTATTTCCATAGTTCTGTTGTAAACTCTGTAAACAGCGCATATGTAATATACGTTGTGTCCACCGGGACGAAATGAGGCGGCCTGCCACCTCCGTTCACACCTTGACTCACACCTTCGAGGCAGCGGGACGAACTCAGGGGTAAATTAAAAGGGCGTCGTTTCTTTTTGAACGAGCAAAGCAAGTAAATGTGGTATGATGAACAATATTCTGGCTAAAACTAAGTCTTATGGAGGGAGTGGTTTAGTACTAGGTGAATACAACTTTAGTGACAAATTATTTATTATTGATGTGACCGTGATGTTAGTAAGTAAGATACTAGGATCTATGAGTTACAAGTAAGTTAGAGTGGCAGAGTCGAGAGTATTAAAAGGTTATAAGCTCTAATTTAGTTTTAGGTGTAATTTTAACGCCAAAAAGACAGCATCTACCTAAAACTCTGTTCCCATAGTCAGTATCTTAGACCACAATGCTAGTCTGTAGCAATTAACGTCAGAAAACTAGACGTTACCACTGATACCAACCGACCGACGCGGCGACGCAGCTCCGAACCGACTAGCTTTCGTACGAATGCTCGAGGATCGGAATTAGACATAAATTAACCGTGAACTGTCTGATTGACAAAAGACGCGGTTTAGTCTCTTCATAATACCTACCCTAGAATAACTTCTGTCGAAAAAATTTGCGGTGAGTCGTTCGATAGAAAAGCTATAATTTTGCAGTTTTTATTTATGCCCGCTCAATGGGGATTAATAAACTATGATAAACTTGTAAAGACTTTAAATAACATAAATTAGTTCGTAATCCAAATTCTTCGGCAAACCGCAAGAAAAACATAATTAAAATCTTAATTTTCAACAAAACACGATGTTTATTGTACAACGAAAAGTCTCGAGATCACATCATTCATGCAAATGGAGGCTATAAAGTCGAAATTAAAAATCCATGCAGATTCCTTTAACCGCACAAACTGCAAAAGTAAACCTTATCGTAACGTCTCAGAACTCATTGAAATTTCCTGTTAGATGGGCAATCCGTGGTGTGGCGAACCCTACATAAATGAATAGCAGAAAAGCCGACATTTCTTGCCAAAATTGGCAGAAACTCGATACATTAAAATTCATAATTTTGTCGAAATGGAAAGTTTCCGATTCGATGGGATTATTGGATGAAACCCTCTCCCATAGGGATGGGCCGAGGGACCGACTCGTGTGCGTTCAAGTTCCTCTTAAAAATACCACCAAATAATATATTATGGTAAAGACAAAAGTATCAGACTCAATTACGAGTGTGTTAAATTTTATAAATCTTTTATTAACTTAAACAAAGTTTTATACAATGACACTCTTGAAACTTATTAATGTGTGTTTACATTTGATATTAAATATAGGATTGTGATTGGATTGGATTTTGTTTCTATTGTAGGTACCTACTTATCTTACTCGTACTGAAGATTTTTTGACTACAGAAAAACTGATCTGCATTTTTACTTTTGCAATTCACATTTTCCTTCTTTGTAAACTATTAAAATAAGATATACAAAATAATAACTTAAATGATAACTTAACTAAGTAATAAAACAACTGTATTGATATCTCCATAAATGATATACACAAGATAAAACAAACTGAATTGTAAAACCGCTGGCCGTGACAGCAAACAAAGCCAGAAGGTGTGAGGAAAACCAGAAAATTTCATTATTTTTTTGTCAAAATAACTGCAAGATTACAGATAAAGCCGCAGGGCCAGCTTGTTGTTGATAAGCTCAGGATCAGTAGAACCTTTCACCCTTAATCCATTTCCGATAGCAGACCTTTTCCCTAAGGGACGGACGGGCATCGACACTTCGCCGACCATTTGTTTTGGAGGCATTATGCAAATATAACTTGTATTCAAACTTAGAACGCAAATTTGGTACCGTTTCACAATGCGGACGTGTAAAACTTCTTTCTGTTCGAACTGTTGCAGCTTTGATTTCTGACTGCGATAAGGTTCATGCCTCAAAAAATTAGCTGATAAAGATCAAAGTAAAAAGGTGCAAGACCGAAAATCTTATAGCTGTTTTTGTGATGCAAAATCATTTGCAACTAATTTTATTGGAAATTTTTTTGTCATTTATTTGGTCGTGATCAAAAAATTATGCTGAAAGCAGCATTCGTTTCTGAGTACCTACAAGATGCTGCTCTGACCGATATTTATACGTGAACCTATAAGCTATAAAGATACTCTTAGGCACACTTGATTCTGACAAATTGTAGCCTCAATGCAAATCTACCTTACATTTAACATTGCTTACTCTAAGTCTTAGAGTAAACATTCACTTCATCTAATAGTTTACTGTATTTTGAGTCTAAGCTACCAACTAAACTATTACAATTTCTGTAAATTCACCTAAGCGCAGGAAACGGAACTCTTGCAACAAACGCGGCATAACTTCACGCGACAAGTCGGATGTGCAGAAATGCAGAGTGAGTTGTGCTGGATACCGCCGGGAGTGAGGAAATTGTTATTGAGGCAACTGTTTACCAAAGTCGACGATCATACGATACAATACAGCCTCACTCAACTACAGTGAAAATACTTCTATAGAGGTAATACCAACAGCCGAGTTGGTGGTTCAAGGCGGATTTATTCGTTGTAATAAAAAACTTTAATAAAGATATACTCGTAGCTTTATTGCACACTAAATCAATTACAAAAAAGAAATGAAGACTAAGTAGAATTACATTAGGTAGTGCAAGGGAGGCCTCATTGCGTTAAGCGATTTCTTGGAGACAACTTCGAATTTTGGAACCTTAGGACAACCTTAGAAAAACCTAGTTGAAAAGGGAACATAAATTTACAAGGGATAGCAGTGTTTAAGTGCAGCTGGGCTATGTTGGATTATACCCACTAAAACCTTCTCGTAAGCTTAGGCTCGTTTAAGTGGATGGAGAAAAACTCACTTCCGACTCCGACGAGTTTCCCGGCCCCGAGGTCCCTTTGATACAAAAACATGACATGAAGATGCCGATGCCATTTACTTATGCTAAAGTTTTAGTACTAGGTTTGTTGGTTTTACTTACCTAACCTTTAAATTAATACTAGCTATGCCCCGCGGTTTCATCTGCGTGATGAACAGAAACCGATGTGGCTATGTGTTAATCCAAGGCGCTATCTTTATTCAAAATTTTATCAAAACCGGTTTAGTAGTTATTGTAGACACGTGGTTACAAATACTCGTATTGACACACTTTCGTATTTATAATATTAGTAGGACTCTGGATATCTGATTGCATTAAGACTGGAGTGCTACAAATCCTTGCTAGAGTTTTCTTCGACATTCCACCAGTTTACGCTCATTTTGGTTGGTATATTTTTCTCTACGACACTCGTTACTATTGTCTCAATATCTTTATTTATTGTGAGATATGACTGCTTAAATTCTTAATTCTTTAACGGGGTTTGTCACCTTTTTCCTGCGCATTACCTCAAGCACAGGATTAACCGAGCCCGGGCTGAGAGCCTGTCAACTCTTGCGATTAGAAGTCAGTCGGACAGAATTAGAGGGAAGAGGGCTTATGTTAGTAGATATACTTCTATAGGTACTAGCAGCGCATTGCAGTTTCACCCACTTTCCTACAGAAAATTTAATATTATTTTTTTAATTTTATTGGGTTAAAAAGTATACCTAACTCAAAACTTAAGTATCCATTCCACACACAATGAAGTAATTAATTTCAACGTCAAGAAGTCACAAAAACATGTTCACACTCATAAACATTTTTATTTTATTTTATGATTTTTTGTTTATTTTATGATGTTGATTTGAAGAATGTTTGACTTTTTACACACATTTATTCGACAAAGAACTGAAATTTGTTCCGCCATTATCGAAAATTAAAATCACATTCAATTAAGTATAAGCATTACTTTTCAGACTAATTGAAAGTCGCAATAAACAAATAGAGCTATTTGTTCAGCTTAGAAATTATACTAAGTATTATAAATTTTAATCTATGTCATAACCAAGCTTAATTCAAAGCCAATTAGCCATTTAAGTTGATACTGTTATTTCTGCATGATCCTTGTTGATATACGAGTAACTACGTATGTAGGTGATAACCGCTCGCTCGTCTCATTCGAGCCCACCATAATTCTGTCCATAACTCGTTGATATGTTATTAATTAACTGCTACATCTATCAACCTGCCTCGTTGCCTACATATTGATTTTGCTGTAACTGAATCCTTAAGGATATAGCGTCTGGGAGAGCGTATAATTAAGCGTTGATATGTAAATGACTAGACGACTTTTTGTTTTAATACCACAGTCCAACTCAAAAGAGATAGAAACAGCTATCTTTCTATGCGCTATCATACGAGTATGATTTAAAAGATCTTATTTTTAAGGCTGTGTCTGATCTGTGAAATTTGGGACTAATCGCGTATTTTGACGATTTAAATTTTGGATGGATTGTAATATTTAAAAATTAAGCTTTCGGCTCCTGTAAATATCTTGTTCCTTTTTTAACTTTTTCTAAACCTATTCAATTCCACTGCTAGGCAAAGGCCTCTTTTCCGGAGGTGACTGGGGTAGACCTGAGAGTGGCGGTACGGAGGCTTAAGGCCAAAAATACCGCCCCGGGGCCCGATGGCTTGCCTGGCAAAGCCTGGGCCCTGGCCTCAGAGGCTCTTGGGCCCCGACTGGAGGGGTTCTGTAGCGCGTGCATGGAAAGGGGCCAGTTTCCTCTTCGTTGGAAGACGGGGAAGCTGGTCCTTATTCAGAAGCCGGGGCGCCCGGCAGACTCGCCGTCCGCATACCGGCCCATTGTGCTGCTCGACGAGGTGGGCAAGCTCTTTGAAAGAGTAATTGCAAACCGCCTCGCCGGGCACCTTGAGGGAATGGGTCCGGATCTTGCGGAACATCAGTTCGGTTTCCGCAAGAGGCGCTCCACGGTGGATACCATCATGCGCGTGAGAGCCCTCACGACGGGGGTTGCGGTCTCTCGGGGCGGTGTGGTCTTGGCGGTGTCTCTCGACATCGCCAACACCTTCAACACCATGCCCTGGAGCTGCATTAGGGAGGCACTCCGGTATCACCGGGTGCCGCCCTACCTTCGTCGTGTAGTCGGGGACTACTTGACTGACAGGGCTATCATCTACCCCGGTCAAGACGGACAATGGAACCGGCGAGAGATGTCGTGCGGTGTTCCACAGGGATCGGTTCTGGGGCCGCCCCTGTGGAACATTGGTTACGACTGGGTTCTGCGCGCCGTCCGCCCTGCCGGCGTCAGCGTGGTCTGCTACGCGGACGATACGCTGGTGCTGGCACAGAGGGCATCGCACGAGGCGGCGGCTGACGCTATGACACGCGGGGTTGCGGTAGTCGTGGAGAGGATCCGGCAGTTAGGTCTCGAGGTGGCACTTCACAAGTCCGAGGCCATGTGCTTTCATGGGCGTGGGAATGTGCCACCGTCGGGAACCCAGCTAACGGTGGGAGGGGTTCCCATCGGCGTCGAGTGTACTTTAAAGTACCTAGGACTCGTTCTCGATAGCCGGTGGAACTTCTTGGAGCATTTCCGACGTTTGGCTCCCAGACTGGAGCGGGCCGGGGCTGCCTTCAGGTGGCTCTTGCCCAATCTGGGGGGGCCAAACGCCTCCAGCCGGAGGCTCTACGCCGGGATCGTGCGGTCCATGGCCCTTTACGGGGCTCCGGTGTGGGCCCGCTTTGAGGACGCGAGCCGCCCACTACCTGAATAAGCCCCAAAAAGTCCTAGCCGTCAGGTTAGTTCGGGGATACCGCACGATTTCCGGCGAGGTGGCGAACCTCCTTGCCGGACTGCCGCCATGGGATCTGGAGGCGATAGTCCTCGCGCGCCTGCATGAATGGCGCGCGGAGGCGCTACTCCGGGGGGTCACTCCGTTTCCGCGACACATTGCCGCGAAGCGGACAGACCTCCGGTGCGATCTCATGGCGACATGGAGACAGCGACTGTCGCAACCCCGTGCAGGGCACGCCACAATAGTGGCGGTAAGTCCCCTCTTTGAGGAGTGGCTTGAGAGGCGCCACGGCGCCCTTACCTTCCGTCTGAAGCAGGTCCTCACCGGACATGGTTGTTTCGGGAGGTACCTGCACCGAATCAGGCGGGAGGAAACGCCCGGATGCAACCACTGCGAGGATCGGCCGGAGGACAAGGTGGAGCACACCGTGGAGGTATGCCCCGCTTGGGTGGAGCCCCGCCGTGTTCTCGTAGCGGCGATCGGCGGCGGCGATCTCTCGCGTCCGGCCCTGGTGCAAGCCATGGTCCGGGGCGAGGAGGAATGGGACGCCGTAGCCTCCTTCTGCGAAGCAGTGATGCTAGCGAAGGAGGTGGCGGAACGTGAGAGGGAGAGAACCTCTCGTCCCAGCCGCCGTGGGAGGCGCTCCGGGCGTCGGGGGTCACGTGACGACCTCCGGCCACCGTAGACGCGGGCCTGTGGACGGTGAGCTATTGGGCTAGCTCACTGTCCGTCCGTCTTATGACGACACAGGCCGTGTCGACGGCGCGTTCGTGTTCCACGCGCGCCTCAAAAAGATGTCAGCAACATGGAAGGGGCCCGAAAGGGCCCATGCCCGTCGGGGCTGCGGGTAGAAGTTACCGCGGCCTCGGCGTCACAAGGGCGTAGAAGGAACATGGGTGGTTTTTGGTCAGTAGAAGTCTGACACTCCCTTCCGCTCTGCCCACGAGTGGGAGGGGTCATTTGATGATTTCCCACAATCCCCAAAAAAAAAAAAAAAGGCAAGGCCTCTTCTGCATTTTTTCCAAGTATACCTGTTTGTTTTGCCACTAAGAGTTGGAAAGTTAAAACAATCACGTATGTATTTGATTTGAGTCTATGTACCTACATTGTACAATAGATAATTATATAATAAGACCTAGGATACAAAGGACTAGGTTTCTATTTGGCCACTCTACTACTAAGTACATTTTAAACTGACTAAAAACCTAACTCTAAGTAAGAGTATGTTTCTGTTCATTACACGCTCCGCTATGCTGCAAAATTACGTGTAGCCTTAGTCTAAGACTAGCTCTGGGGCACGAGTAGATATGCATGTCGATAATTAGAATATTGTAGGGTATTGTTGTCGAATTGATTCAGTTGTTTGCGGCCGAGTGGTTAATCAATCACCATTCTACTATAATCTGCATATGTACATTGTACAATGTTTGTTCATGCAAGCAATGAGGTACATGATTCGGGTCGGCTAATGGCTGGATTAGTTTAGATAAAGCTTGTGGGCTATGCTTTTGATCGTAGTTTATTAAGGCGTTTTTTTATGCCTGACGCAATTTTAAGGAGGAATAGTCTTCTAGTATATCTAGAAGATTATTTAAAAATTAGTTTTTATAAGTCTTAAAAATTCAAAAATCTTTTGATTTTAGAAATATTTTTCTGTCTGGTTCGTATGCTGTTTATTAACCGATTGTTGTTTGTTTACCGAGACGAGTTCCCGACCGACGATAAAATATTATGATCCTAATATCCTAAGTATGAACTTTAAAATACATAGATACTTATTGTAACTGTCATCGTGTAAAATAAATTTTCTATCTTCTTTTTTCGGTTGAGATGGAGTTTAACTCTATCCTTTTATTAGGAGTTCTATAATTTGTAAAATTTAACATCCAACTTCAAGTTTTTCTAGACTACAAATCGTTCTCGTCTGGGGTTCAAAGGACTTTCCTAACTTATAATAAAAGCGTCTGAAAACTCATCCCTTCTATTGTGTTAAAAATCCTTTAAAATTAGAACTCTCGCTGAATTTGTAATTGGGATTATTTTCTAGAGTGTCGTGGTGAATTTTGGATAAATAAATAGCACTGTTATTTTAACAAAGAACTTATAAATTAAATGTTTAGTTTGTATACAGTTATATTTTAGATGCCATTATACGGTAGTGCAAGAGTGTAGAATCCTACAAATTTGTTTCCTAATAAGTCTCTATTGTCTTAAAATAAGTTAATTTAGCAAAAGTCATGAAGAAGCTTTTGTAAATTGTACAAGTGCTTTATATTGGTGAAAATATGTCAACATTTTGAGCACAGACTCCATGCTTGCTTTTTAATTGGTGTAATCCAATTTGATCAATTTCGGCGCTGATTTTTGACTGCAGTTCTACTCAATACTCAATATTTTATTGCAAAACATTATGGTTTTGTATGTAGGTCTTAAATAACATGTTTATAAAAGTCACACATAATGACCCTGATTGGGTATAAGCAATTCTATCTATTTTCTTCAGGTTTTGTCTAATATCAGTAAAATGACCCATTTTTAGTAGCTCTTGTTTTTTAATTTAATTACTATCTTAAGCGTTTGAAACTCATTATAGAGAAAGTTCAGTCAAATTCTCAATTCAGAAGTTCAATGACTACGTTTCGACCACTTTATCAAAATATCATTTAAGTTTGAAACTATTCCAAATATGGAAATAAAGGCAAGCCTTCGAAATTAACGCCGAAGAAAACCGACTTTGTTAATGAAGTTTCTAAAACCTTTCTTACTAAATTAGTTTTAATTTTATAAGATTCGATTCAAGTTACAATTGAAACTTTCAATTTAATAGTTGGTTATGGAATAATTTAGCATGAATTTAATTTGTGAGAATAGTCTGCTAGAATTACGCGAATTGAAATTAGTTTTATTATTTCTTAGCCTACTGTCTAATATATTGTGTAACTTTCAAAAGAGTTTTAGTAAAATATCTATTCGATTTCATTAAAAACCTGATAAGTTTTAAAAACCCGTTATTATTCACTGTGAAACGATTTTCATATTTTTTCTAAAATTTATTTCAGTGAGATAAAATATTATGGTTGTAATTGAGTCATCACTCCCTCCGGCATTGCAACGTTCCTCGATAAGATAAAATAAAATGAAATAAAAATGTTCTAACACCGGCAATACAATCCGTTTCCATCGAGACGACAACCGAGCGCCGCTACCGGCGACAAATCTACACGAACATTCATTACCTCGGGGGAAAGTAGCAGGAATTGGCAGCCATTCTGCCTTAGCACATACATTTACAAAGAAACGTTACTGTAACTGGCGACACTGAAGTTTGCGCGAGTTAAGGCTGCTACATAGCGAATACTTTCACCCGTAACTGGTAGGTCGTAGCTCTGTGTTCATGGCGTAAATAGTACGGCGTAGCTCGTAGATCGTAGGCTGTAAAGCTGCGTTCGTGCTACAAGTCGTAGGTCGTAGAACTGTGTTTGTGATGTACCTCGTAGCAAGTCTAAGCCCTACGTTCGTGGTGTAGCTCGTAGGTCAAAACCCTGCAATCTTAGCGTAGCCCGTGGACAGTCAAAGAACACTGCGTTCGTGGCGTAACGTTGCTTGTAGGTCGTAGCGCTGTGTTTCTATATCCGGTAGATCATGCTGCGTTCGTGGTGTAACACAACATTTCGTTGACAGATTTACCTACTGTTTCGGATGGCACATTAAATATAAGTTCCAGTTTGTTTTCCATAAAAAAATAATTGTTAATTTAAGTTGTTGCTTGAAACGACACGAAACAAAGTCTAGCAATATTCACTCCTGTTTGCCTAAGAATGAATGACTGCAAGTAGCATTTAGACACACAATCACACATACAATATTCTACACAAACAACCTATTTTTAATACAACTGGGTGGCAATATGACCAAGTCGCTCGCCTGATGAACCCACATCAAAGGTCCGCGAATGCCTTACTCCGAAGTTGTAACGACGTTATGTTGCACCCTTATCCACTCGCGAACGGCGTCTAACGTAAATTGCATTTTTCAAGTTTTAAGTTGAAACGTAAAGTCGTGCAGTTGCTTTAACGCTACCTGGTTCCGGGATTGCCGTGTCACAGCACAGTTAGAGGTTATTGTATGGAAGTGTGTGGCTGTGTGGAGTATTTAACTAGCTTCCTCTCCCGGATTAAACTAAAGTTCTAAAAGTTTTCTGTATTTCGCTGGGTAGAAAATTATTCGTTTATACAACTTTGTCTACCTGGGGAGCAATCCGCAGTTCCCCGAGATCCTACAGAAACCATTCAGTTTTTTGAGACTAAAATAGCTTAGCGTCAATCCAGGGTATAAACAACCTCAATACCAATTTAAGGTATATTAACCTGTTCAGGCTTTACAGATTATGTCTGAACAAACACGCATTCTTACGTTCAAACTTGTTAAATCTTTAAAGTAAGTGTGAAATACTGACTTCAGCGATTATGCCGCAATTCTAACTGGAATTGTAATTTTCCGTTTCTTTCATTTGAATGTGTCCGCTCGATTTAAGTATAAGTGGCAATAAACGTTTAGAACTGCCGAGAAGTGTTCACGCTACCTCAGAATTAAAATCACCAACAACACTAGAGAATAAAATCCGGCCAAGTGCGAGTCGGACTCGTGCACGAAGGGTTCCGTACTATTATCAATAAAACGACAAAAAAAAAATCCCTTTATTGGATGGGAGCCTCGTTAAATATTTATTTTATTCTGTTTTTTATTATTTGTTGTTATAGCGGCAATACAGGGTTATTCATAAAGGGTATGCTAAGCCGAAAAGGGCTCATAGTACTCGTCATTATGAACAACTTTTACTATGGGATCAACCCAGAATTCGCGAAAAAAAATCGGCTGTTCCATACATTTTGTTGAGTGTCATTGACAATTTTCTATGGAACAATTGATTTTTTTTCCCGAATTTCGGGTTGGTCCCAAGTAAAAGTTAGTCATAATGATGAGTACTATGACTTCTTTTCGGCTTAGCATATTCTTTATGAATAACCCTATATACATCATCTGTCTGACTGAAAATTTCAACTGTCTAACTATCACGGTTTATGAGATACAGCCTGGTGACAGACGGACAGACATACAGAGGGACAGCGGAGTCTGAGTAATAGGGTCCCGTTTTACCCTTTGGGTACGGAACCCTAACAATAAAATAACCAAAAAAAACAAACATGACAATGTAGATCGCAAAACAAGAAACAAAAAATGAATAAAATTAAGTAAATGCTATCAGTTCGTACTCCACACTAACTGTATTCTAAACACAAGCCGCGCTCCAATCTCGGAGTGGAGACAAAATATGCATTTCCCCGCGAGGTGGAGAAAAACAACCATTCCCAAGCATTTGGAGATATCTTGCTCTCCATTCTACTGTTCAGCGCCGGACGGGGCTACCTTTTGTGTCAGTCACGATGTAAAAAAAAGTTTGGCACACTAGTGGCTTAGTACGCGCGCTATGTCACAATATTGTCGACTCTTTTTAACGAGACAGGCGTATACTTACTCGTAGCCTTGTCTTGTTCTGGGACGACAAAAAGCGTCAAGAAAATTTGGTCGCGGTGGACATACTAGGCTTTCAGGCGATACCGGCTTACGTCACTACTCGCGATTTTGTCTGGTATCATGATCGGTATCTTTGTCAGACGTGTTTGGATTATGTATTTTGTTGTTGTTCATACACTGATGAAGGCCGGTGACACTCACGTGTTTCCAACATCGAGTCAAAGTACGGTAGTAGGCTCCCTATTTTCCCGAGTTTATTTTACTGCGTGTAATCTCGCTGTTTCATTACCTTCTCGTCTGCATCGCGACTTTATTACTAAACATTCTTATATGTAAAGTTATGTAGTTGAGAAAAATTGCGTTCACTAGTGCTTGTTTTGTGGACATGATTTTGTGTATATAGTTCTGAAACAGTGTGTAAATAGAAAGATATATCCATCGTTGGGTGATAAAACGAATACCGCAATATCTACAGATTTTACTCAGTCACCTATCTTAAAGTTTCGAAGTAAACATCAGATGTTCGTTAAATAAAGTTTATGGACGGCATTATTAGTTGAACGGCAGATTTTTTCGCGTCTTCAAGCAATCAAGCCTTAAATCTGCTAAACATCAATACCTTCCAGATCCTTTATCTAGCAGCCGGCAATCCATGCTTGTCTCAGGTTTCTTGCAATTCCACTGACAGAATCTCGTTAAATGCAAGGAATCGTTCGTCTGTGATGAGTTGTTCCGGAAAATTCTGTCAAGATAAATTGAACCCTATAATAAGCAAAGTTACATTCACATACACATAGGTACATACACTCACATACATGCATATATTCACATACATAATGTTAGTGCGAAGTGTACTTTTTTAGCAATCCCGCTACTGTTACAAAATTTAACTTCATTTTAAATTAATGATGTCGATTTCGTTGTACAATTTTCTCAACTAAACTATATTTGACAGGTCTATGAGTATAAATCGGGCCATCATTTATTCACATATTGAAATTGAAAGTGATGAAGGTAGTTTTAGTCATGTCAGCTTCGTTTAGTTTAGAAAGTGGTATGACAAAGTCGACGCCAATCTTACATACGAGTATTAGTCTTTTAAAAGTGAAAACACTTTAATATCTGAGTGGTGAAACTGCAACGAGCAGACAATTTACAATCTTACAGAATTTTACAAAGATACAGAGTTCTCAAGGATAATACACAATTCTGTAGCATAATAAACATGGAACAAACCCCGCAGTAAAATTGTTCCACCGTCCGTTTATTTTATTGTTGTAATCTCACCTGGGGTTGACTGCACAGATTATATTTTTACACCTCTCCAAAGTGCAGTAGTTTACTTGTCGGACAAATGAGAGTTGCACGAATTAGAATGGAAGTTGGAAACGTAATGTTATATTAAATGTTGTTTTATTTTGCTTTTTAACTTAATTTATAATTTTGATGTAAATTATGTTTTTGAGCTGAGGTTTGTTTTTGTTTGGATGTTGTGAATTGAGCATGCAGACTTGATGTGTTTTATAGCGTAGTCCGCGTTTAATCACCAAAACGCTTGGTAAATTATGTAATCACTTCCAGTAAACTTATCGACAGAGTACTCAGACTTATCAATTACCTACCTACCGCTTAGTTAAACAAAGCATCTAGAATTGTGAACATCGATCAAGTATGTAAGCACCGAAGTCGATACTAGATCGATGTATGTAAGTGACTTCGATGATTATGAAGGTACTGTGATGACGTCATACTTCTATGCCTCGGTCACTTGTATTGAAACAGATTATTATTTTATTAAGAGATTATTTTATTATTATTATTTAGAACATGGTAACTAAAATCATCTTATTCATCAATATCAAAATACTTATTTTGGCTGTAGTAGCGTAAAAAAAAAAACCTAATTATATAAAAAAGGTCTCTCTTGCTAAACTTCAGTAAATAAGATCCGAGCAGAAATAGTACTGCTTTGTGCTTCTCGGCGACTGCTGTTGTAATTATCTATTCCTCCAGTATAGTTTAATTACAAATAGAGATAGAAAACACTTGACCTAATTTCCACTTTCCAAAGCTTCTGTCTCTTTGGCGATTCAAAAAAGAGCTAAAAGTCCAGTCAATCGACAAGAAAGCTGGAGTAAGACTAGTGTCTCCGGTGAATAAAGAAACTAAGCTTGCATTTGACTTGCTAATCCGCACATTTCGACTAGGGTTCCGTGGTGCTCGCATAACTAAATGGGTTACATTTCTGCTTCACTTTGCAGAAGCAGCTAAAACTTTTGCATAGTGTAGCTAGAATACATCCATGTAGTGCGGTCCAGAACTGTCTAATAGTGAGTTTTAGAAAAAAAGGTATCTAATATTTGCACGTGTCAGATGAATAAACCTACAACCTATAGCTTATTAAATGTGTATGATTAAGAAGTCACGTCTGTTAGATTTGTTATTTAATATGATTTAAAGGAGAAAACAATTTAAAGCATAGACAAAAAACTGGTGTCGTTATGCTACAAAGAAACTCATCCAGGTTCTGAATTGAGAGATTAAAGCAAGACGTAAATAAAATACATACTCGTATGATACTATAATAAGTAGAAATTATAACTTAATAATGTAAAAGATCTTTGAACGCTGCCGCTCTTGATCTTGTTTTCCACGTATCCATACTAAACTTGGGCAATTTGAAATTCACGTAGGTACCTATAAAACTGTTCGTGTTGACTGAACCCACGTCATGGAAGTATTACAAACTCTTAGCCTTCATTCACTATGTGCCTACTTATTTACTCTGTCTGCTTATCCAAAGGAGTGCTTTAAATAGATTCTTAGTACTTTATCTGATAAGAAAGCCGTACTTTCTGTAATACTGACTTTTTGACGTTAGAAGATAATGCCTTGCTCGTTTAATTCTTTTATTTAGAAGCTACGCTTCTCAGGTTTGCTCGCCATTAAAAAAAAATAATAGACCATACTGCGATATAAATTAATGATTTTAATGATGAAGTACTTGAATGCTAAGTTAATGTTATACAGTTTGTTCAGCCCTCATTTCTATTAGAACATGCTCATACATTACAGTCACCCACCAACTTAACTTTTGTATTTATAAAAATATATAAAGACATTATACATTTAAAGATTTATTCCTAAAGGGTATGCTAAGCCGAAAAGGGCTCATAGTACTCATCATTATGAACGACTTTTACTATGAGACCAACCAGAAAAACGCGAAAAAAATATCAGCTGTTCTATACATTTTGTCGAGTGTCATTGACATTTTTCTATGGAACAGCTGATTTTTTTTTCGTGAATTTCGGGTTGGTACCATAGTAAAAGTTGTTCATAATGATAAGTACTATGAGCCTTTTTCGGCTTAGAATACCCTTTATAATTAACCCTGTATATACGGTTTATACGATATATTTTTTACAAACAACATGTATGTAAAGATAAGTGGCTACACTGGCTACACTAACTCCTTTACCAATTCAATGTTCACATCCTCGCCATATATCATCAATGTCAAAATATCTTTATATCATCAATGATAACTCAAATCTTGTATAGTAATTATAACGTATGCAAAATTTAGAACATATCTCTCTACAAATAATGGACAAGAGTTATTGGGGATCACTGAGGAGAAGGTCTAACCGAACGTTTTGTCCGTCTGTCAGGGGCTGATTTATCGAAATCCTTACTAGTATAATACGTACAAAACTCATTTTGACAGTTTGTTTGGGATTTTTTAAAGTTTATTTTTTACCTGTACCTGGTACGAGTTTGTTTGAGTTAAATGTGAAAATTGCGTGGAATTCCTCAAAAGATTAGGCTGACGTTTTGAAAGTTACTATTCGTTTCATTAATACGGGACTACTCACGTTACATTGAGTCAGAACTCTGCTTGTTTCGATCATGTTCGGTGATAATTTTTAACTAAACGTGTCAAAACCAAGATAGTTTCATACTATAACTATTAGTAAACGAGATAAACTAAATTAAAATAAAAATTATTTATAAAACAAGACGATGTTGTGCACGTGGTTGGAACCGCAGGGTTCACCTAGCCGCAGACAATTTGAAAGAGGGGTGAAAATGTGGTTGGTTAAGTTCAAAATTGTTATTTTGGAATAGAAATTCAATTGAAACAAATAGCGAAGGTGGCAATACTGAGTCGATATTTCCAAGATTACTATTTTGAATTTGATTTCAAACGAATATACATTTTCTCATTACCAACCACAGACGAAAATAGCTAGCTTTTGAAATGCGATATCATTGAGCTTTCAAGCTGAAATACAAAGATTAAAAGTAAAACAGGCGGTCAAAGGTGATAGTTCTAATAAGTCACCACTTTTATGAACAAACGATCGAGTTATATTGTTCGTATGAACTCGTGATCAAAACTTATACGTAGATAATAATTATTGAGTCTTTGAGTGAGTCTTAGCTTTTATTAGACGATTGAAAATGATCAAATCTGCATTATATTAGGACTACAATAATCATATAAAAACCGGAAAACACTATTTATATAACGAAATAAATACCAACTAACTCGTCGATGAAACACATAGATTTAGACCTACTATGACCTTAAAAGACCATCATCATCATGAATTGCAGCCTGTAATAGCACACTGCTGAGTATAGGCCTCTCTTCTTGAAAATATCAAGATAATAGTATCTCTCAGGAAACAATTAAAAAATTATTCAGCATAGGTACATAACCATACAACATTACCCTCTTTCTTGAGCAGTCGGGCAATAAATCCGCGACACATAACGAACATAACGGCTTCGGTTAGATTACAGTAACATTGTATACAACTGCAGTTGTAGACATTTTACAGTTGCTTTCCAACAGTTACCTACATTGTCGCGAGTTATGGCTCACTCTGCTCGCATTCTGTTACTGTCGTAGATTAGGAGGTGACGGTAACTTTGATTGTATTTTTGGGACATTGTAGCATAGGATAGGACGTAGTTATGTTGACTTTGACTTGAGAAAAGCTTGAAGTGAATAAGAGTAGGTAAGTATATAGTTTACAGTGCATTGTAGCGCATGTGGACGCTCTCACTGTATTACGAGGACGACTGGACGTGTTCAAAATAAAAAAGTACTACATTCTGCTTTGAAAAATAGTTTTTATTAATCTTTATTTTAAGGCCTTTAAAGTTGTAAGTTATGTCAGCATTATTATCTGACGCAGCGCGACATTATTTAATTTTCATTATTCCCACACCATTGTTCGTAATCAAGCGCCGCCAGTACGCCACCATTTTATTTTTATTCCAGCTTTCTTGGTCTTCTTCCATTTTTAACACTACGAGTACTTCATTCACATACGAATGCATTTGCGACTGTCGGGTTGATGTATGGTGTATACCCTGTTTCTTACCCTTTGCCTGCTTTACTTTATTAAAAAAGTAAATAATCTGCTACTCGTACCTATTGTAAAAGTTTTTCCTGCCTCATTTCTAGCGTGATCTAGATTTATAATTTAAAAACCGTAGCGACGTACGTGATTACAGAAATACCGCCATTACTCCACACGTGTGGCATTAATATTTCTCGCATTGCTGTGTTATTTATGACGCTTCATTTTATAAATAGGACCATAATAAAGTTGTAACATGCTAATTTTAATGGGTTGCTATTATGGACGGCTTTGGACTGTCCTTCTGTTGGTAATTAGAGGTTTTAACAGCGTGTGAGCTGTGTGGCGACTAGAGTATTAACAGCGTGTGAGCTGTGTGGCGACTAGAGTATTGTTTAAAAATTGCTTACATATTTGAGTTGTGGTGAAATTTCTAAAGAGTAAGTTAGTTGTAGCTAATTAACTGAGTAGAATATTTGTCAAAATGTTTTGATTACAATTTGATTTTATGGGGTTATATTAATTTTAATTTCTTTTGGATAGATTCAGGCTGGAAATATGTACTTTCTGTGAATTACAATTTTACAATCATAACGATTTAGTTCGAGCTAATGCAACATTAGCTAGAAAATTAAATTAATTATCTAGATTAGTTAATTAGCTATTGAATTAAATGTTAATGACTATAAAATTATTTCGAACAGCATTATTTTTCCAACAGCTTTTTTGGTCAAGGAAATTACAATATTTTCACCCGGAACAGCATCTATGGCCGGCATAAATCTCACTATTCTAGGTACAGCCGTTTTATGGTCCATAAAGTGTGGGACATTGCGGTCCTTCCCGTAAAAGAATGTCGGAAGCTTACCTACATACTGCCGTTAGAACGATGATTTGTAGGTGACACCGGATCTACTAAGTGTTGGTTAAGAGTTTGGACTGAAGCATTCAAAATTCGACCTTTTTATACAAACGTAAGTACCTACCTAGTTAATTTTTTTTTCCTGTAAAACTTTGAAGAAAATCTGGTATAGTTATTGTCGACAGAAATGTGGAAAACTATAGAGGTATAATCACAGACAAAATTGCAGCCTGTTTGAAACATAAAGTAAAATACAAAGTGCTCGTTCAATGAACCGTCATTGAAGAAAAACCCCAGGTCTGCCAATAGCTAAACTAAGCATATTATTGCCTCTTTTTATTTTTTATTCTATCCGGACGCTGCCCGGCTCGGCCCGCGAGCTAATCCCTAACATATAATAATTAGGAACTTTTCCTATTATTGTCTATTGGGCAATACTATCTCGAACGATACTAGCAAAAAAATTACTAGAAAAACTGGCTAACCCTGGTGTCAGAGTTTTTAGACCGCCTGAAGGCCTCTGACATGGCTTGGCGGTTGTTGTTATAGGACAAACAACCGGGACCTACAATTTAACGTGTTATTCGACCCACGGTAGCGCTCAGTTGTAAATGCCACCTGTAATGACCTACCCGAAGACTTGTCGTCCGTTGCTTGACTTCGGTGATCACTTACGGACACGTAGTCGAGCTGCACTACGAGCGCTACCGCAACATTACTTAAAACAATAACCAAATATGAGCAAATTTTGAAAATATTTTAAAAACAAGCTTATTTTTTTTTATTGCATTGTCATCGGAGTTACACACGTATACCAAATTTCAGCTCAATCGGACATCGGAAAGTGGTTCAAAATTGAGTTGCAAGATTCTACCCGAACAAACATAGTTACACACATTGCAAGTTAAATAAAAGCTTTTAACAATAACTAAGGAAAATAAATCCGCCTCAGTGCTATCCAAACAATTTAAAGAACATTTTCCGTCATATCTTCGTTTATAAGTCCCAATATTTAACGGAGCGTCTCACTTTCTCGTCGGATAATCTCTCTCGTTTAATAAATTCCCAGCATTGTCCATTGTACACAAAACTAACTGAAATACTGAACAGTAGCTGTGCACACAGTATTTTTTGTCAGTTACAAACGTTGGGACAAATATTCTTTCAACAAAAATTTAACTAGTAAGTAGTGAGACTTTTAGACGAATCTCACTAACTCTACTGCGATTATATAAGTGTAATATTTTTTTGCTCGGTGAAGAAGTATTTAAAAAGATAGATTTATTTGATTAAAAGCTTATTAGACATGAACATATATTTTTAGTTTTTTTTTATGCAATTCATGTTTGTAACTGCAATGCACTGCACAAAAATGTTGAACCATAGCTATGAAGCTAAAATTAAAACGCAAGTTTTTCCACTCCTTTAGCAAGATAATTATCGTGAAAGAGGAAACTTTGGATTTGTATTCTTATTGCAATGTTGCTTGCCTTCTCAACTTCAGATAATAACTTCACTCGACTAACTTTTCATTAGTCTTGGGATGGATAATAAAGAATTATGGTCTTGACAGTACAATTACGTAGAAAAGACCCATGTTTAGCCAAATTTGACATGGTTATTTTTTTAACCCTTTTATATGGGCAATTCTGGAAGCTTATGACAGTAATAAATCAATATTAAAGTAATAAATTTAAGTTATAAATCAATATTAACAGTAAAATTGTAGAACACAAAGGAAAACGGCCTGACGAATACGATTGCAGCGTATCTGTCGTTGAAGTTTGTCTAAAATTCTAGATGGTTAGTAAAGGTTATAGATAAGAGTGGTACTCACCATCAAGCAATGTGCTTGCTTGTCTCAGTACCCTATTGCATATAACAAAATATTTTATAAGCGTGATGGCTCCTCCTCCTCAAATGGGTTGATGGCTAAATATATGGAAAAAGTGAGTAAACCGAGTATAAAGAAACTTCTGCTGATCTACGTTCTTCGAGTTACAAACAGAACCCAATAATTAACGAGACTCGCATAAATACTACAGAACAAATACAAAAACAGCCATTTTAGATGTATCTTCTTCCATAATCGTTACAAAACGGAACTCGCCGCACAACTCAAAAACGCTTTAACTTTAATACTGCACGCGTTCGAATTTAAGCCTTGATTACTTAAACTTAAGGTTATAGTAGTGTGAAGTGTTTGTGTAGGTATTTTTGTATAGTTATTTAATCCATTAGTAAACGAGTAAAGGGATATTTCCTGGCCACGAGGGTGTAATAAAATTATGTAACTTCCAGAAGTGTTGCTTTATATAGTAACTAGTATTTGGACTATGCTTCGGGCAAAATTGAGGAGTTACAGGGCAAAGAAGGTTCACGCTATTTGGGATTAATCTTGAAAAAAAGGGGAATTGACTACGGTAAATAAGGTTGAATGAAAAGGTGTATAAACAAGCCGCGTAAAGCCATATAGCAAATAAAAAAAACTTCACAGTAAACTCCCGCCAAATTCATCAATGGCGCGCAAACGCCAATAAATAAAACATGGCCGACGACCATAGACAATGACAGATGGCTTTTATAACCTCTCTCCGTTCTGTGCCTAACCTACGAGAGAATGATTTATTTATTGATCCGGTTAGCTTGGTTTATTAGAGTTATGATATTTAATTGATTTGGGATATGAAGAATGGCTTATCGTGTTTAAGGTTCCCTAATATATTTGGAGTAAACGGCTGGAAACGCTGCCAATAAATAAAACATGGCCGACAACCATAGACAATGACAGATAGCTTTTATATGTATTTATATAACCAATTCCAATTCTATACATACTTCAGTTACTTTATGAATGATAATTATTTATTGACCTGGGGAGTTATTTAGATATTAAATTGCTATGCGGCAATACAAATTGTATAACGTTTTTAAGGTTCTGTTCCATAATTTATTTTAATTCGTTTTGTTTCAGACACAATGCCGCAAACAGATATTATCTCTGAAAATGAATTTATTAAAAATAAAGATTTAAATAGCTCTGAGACTACTTGAGTTAAATTATTTTGGTAGGGAGAATTTTCCTACAGGTGGTGAGTATATTAAACTAACTAATTTATAAGGGCTCACAACTTTAACTTAGCATAACAAACATTATACAGATAGCTACAAAAGGTTTTAAAATACTTTAGAATATTTACAGAAACCGTTAAAATATTATAAAACCATACCTTTTTAAAATAATCAAGGCTCCTCAGTTACTAAACCGTGCTACGACCCTCAAAACGCACGGGACTATACAAAAGGCTCATTCCCCCGCACGATTACCCACAAAGGGGCAATTGGCAGATTTTTAATTAATATCGGTCACAATGGATGGGCCGCCAATTGATTGATGGAGCGCGGAGTCATGTACCTACTGAATGCCATTGTGGCGTGATGGCGAACCGAGTTTTATGTGCGACCGCTACTTGATGGAGATAATATTTCAAGGTTAAATCGGATAAAAACGACTGCTCTAGGCGGAAGTACCTAATGGCTTCGGGTGTTACAAAATTTACCTATTATACTTACAATACATGTTACAAAATATACTTATTATAACATACTGTTTGTCAAAATTTGTACATATGTGAACTCTTGTAGTCGAACGGCTTGACCGATTTTGGAGTGTAAGTACAAACTGTAGATTATAGAATGTCTTCAATTGACAAAGGCTTTATTCTTCAGTCAGTTTTGTTGAGTTTTTTTCTTAATGTAATATTTAAATATGATTCTATTGATGCTGTCGTTGTGTATTTTTTGTAGTTGTCCTAAGAGTGGTTATTTAGATATGATAGCAAACAAAATGTTGGTAACTAGGAAACATATTAAATATGTAACGTAAATTTTACGTTACTGTTCAAGGCAGTTACTCTAAAAATTAACGTCTATTTTGTACAATATAAGGTTTTAGTTAGGTAGTTAATCTTCCATTAAATGGAATAATAGTAGTATAGTAGTTGGAATGTCACTGTGTAGATACATCATCACAACTGACTACACACGACGGCGGGAAACTTTCACTCATCTCGCATATTGAGTTAGCACAGTGAACTACTAAAGAGTAAGACGACATTTTCAAATATAATAAAATACTTTTGAATAATCCTCTACACAGTTGAATTCTTTTAGTTTTAATTTATTATACTGGTACCATTACCGTTACCTAAGCGAGGCCAATCATATCCGCGCTCTACGTACGTTTTTGACAAGTCCAAACAGGAGCAGTCCTATTGTTTTACTTTATATTTGAAAAGCATTTTTTTTAATCGAGATAAAGTCTACATTTGACCACTTCTCATGTTGGTAAGCAGCGATGTGTACGTGCTTAATAATTTTAGGCATTTGCAATAATATTCATTAGGTACTGCATTGCTAAAACCGCGGTCCCAGAGTTTCAGCTATCACTTATCTACAGATCTGCATTTTCCGAACTCTATCCATATATATAAATCCGCGTCTTCAAGATCTAGGTCATTGTTTACCTACTGTTGCTCTCCACACTGTGTTTAAACTCCCGAATTCATACGTGACAACGCATTAGCCGCGCACAATGCACATTAATCTTCGTCACTAGCACTAATTAGTTCCTAATTCATAATCGCACGAGTGTGACACGCCTTAACATACGTATTTATAACCGGTTATAACCGGATATAACTAGATCCAATCCGGTTTTGTGACGTATGGGACTATTTAATTTTCTGACAAATGAGGAGTAATGTATTTGATTTAATTACTAGTTAGTATAATTAAGTGTGTTTGTTCCCATCCGTAATGCTGTTAAACGGGTTTAAATTAAATTTGACACCGAATTTGCTGAATTTAAACACAGGCTACCTTTGTTCCAAAACTAAACGCCTGTAATAGACGCGGGCTATACTGGTGGAGCGTACCGTGAGACCTTTTCGCAAGCTTTCGTCTCGCTCTATAAGCTAGAAAAAGAGTGAGACAAAAGCCAACGCTATTAATTCAAGCTCGCATTAAGAACCCACGGTACGGGCCCAGGTCGCGGCTAGTCCATAAATAAAATTAGCGTTAATATTTCAAGTATAACTCGACGACGGCCGGCCCACCATCACGAGAGCCGTCTATTTCTTGGCAGCTCATTTCACAAAAGAAATTAAGCATTTCCCTCCCTCAAGACTTTAACAAGAGAAAAGAAATAGTTCATTACCATTAAGCCCGACAAACCTCCCTGATTACCTCTTCCGCGTACATTCGAAACTTGGTCACGTAAAAAATGAATTCAAATTACAAGTTTTAAAGAGTCAATTTAGGGAAAGCTCCGAGCCCGCTTTTAATTAAGAGAACGAATGCTCGGGGGTAAAAAGTGTAAGAGTGGGGAATGGTTCCTTCCCCACTTCTGAAGGTATTGGGGAATGGTTCCTTCCCCACTTCTGAAGGTATTGTTGATAGGAACTGCAATGTGGAGACTAATGTTGATTTGTCTGAGAATAGATGTGACTCGATGTGAATCGATTTGTTTAAGTTAGTTAGATACTCGTATATCGATAAAAATTTTGAAAAATAAGAAAGAAGTGTTGAGTCGTGATAAGCACGCCAAAAATGATTGATTATTACAGTAATTTTATACAACCGATATAATATTGTCACATGGTATATTTTCACCCAAATATCACCAAAACAACTCTAGCAAATTAAACAAAATAAAGGATGATCCACATATCAACAAAACCCGGATCGCGTTTGTACATAATTATTCAACTTTTCGGTCCAACTCGGCTTGTTCTGCAAACTTCGCATTATGTAGTAGATTGTTTGTTACGTCACGCGGTGGGGGAGGGGGGGGGGTTGCGTTGTGACAATGGGAGTGGTGGCAACGGGGAAGGGATGTTTTGATTTCGAATATTAACATGACAATCAAATTAGCATTAAATCCGTGCTATCAATTGACATTATGAGGTTAGAGTACAACAATACAATAATTATTGGACATCCAAAATACATTTTACACTAAAGCCAAACGAAATCAAATTGCAATTGATCATAATATCAAAACGCTTATACCAATATAATTCAGACCATACATTAGAAAGAAGGCTATCATAATATTAAGCTCAATTATTGTTAAGCTAACTATTTACTTTATTTAATTCACGCTATTTAACAGATTGCACCTAACGTTTATATACGACTGTTTAAACTAAGTCTAGGATTAGAGATGGAGATTATAGCGTTTCTAGGTACCAGAGTCAGAGCTGTAATTTTTGAGAAATTCTAAAGTCAAATATGTATTGGCGAAAAGCCTGCCTATGCCTGTCCAGTGCTATGTTCCACAGAATCCACTAACTGTCCGTAATGACGGAAGTATGTTAAAGTAGGGTAATGCCCGCGAACTGCCCAAACTGCCCGAACTGCCCCGGAGCGGGCCGCGCTTGCGGCCGATCTCAAAAATAACCATTCGTTTAATGAGTAGTTACCGTTACCGTTACAGTTTCCCGTTATGTGAATAAATGGCTTCCAGGAAGTCGTCGTATGGCTCTCTGTAACGAGCGTTGTTTTCGAAATGATGCTTTTTCGCTGATGTATTTGTTAATTGAGTTTCATGCGTATTGTTTATTTCGGTTATTTTGGTGACGCGTTGGAGTATTTTCAATTCGAGTGTGCGTACAACCCCGTAAAAGCAATTTTTGTTTATGTGAGATCGATAAAATGGAAAATGAAATCTTTTAGAAAAAAAAGTGTATTTTTTTTTTGGTTTTACAAACCTGGTTTTTACAAGGTTTCAGATTCAGAAATATTAAATCAGAATTCCTCATAAGAGTATAGTTTTCTGGTAGGTAAACAATGTAGTCCTAAAGTAAAAAAATCGTAGCCAAGACGGAGAATTTCGTAGCAGTGGAGCGTGAGTAGTGTGAGTCATCAAATATCCTATACATTTGCTACGATTCACACAACTAACGATCTACGGCGTAGGCTTATCTGCATAATCATTATTTTTAAGTCTGATATTTATCCTCATGAACCCTGATTTAGTATCTCAATAATATAATTTGTCATATTTACTATTGAAATACTGCAATTACAAACTTTATTAACTACAAAAATTGTAAAAGCATTATTATCCTTTCTATATTTGAACACATTCACATTATTTTTTAAAGTTTGTCGCCTCCAGTTTACAATGAGGCTGAAAATGTATGAGGTCAACCATCATAAAGGCCTGTACACACAGTACAGTGAATTATTCATGTCTGGAGCCAAGAGTGCAGCGTATCGAGAAGCTGTAATATATCTTTAAGCGTTTGGATTGGAGATGATGAAACTTGGCATTCACGCAACAAGATAAACTATTTATTTAAATTATAGTATTTTGCTAGTGCATGGCTGACCCCGCCACCATGTGGGATGTAAAAGTTTATACGTAGCCCGGAAAAAAGAGGAAGATTTAGCTAGCGTAAGTTGCATATAATATTACAAGTTATCTGAATTATTAACTTGATATCAACAAGAAAAAAAATAATTACCTGAAATTATTTTATCAACAAGAGCAATCAAATGGTTCTTAACGTTAAGTGAATGAATTTATCAACGAGAAAGTTTTCCAACTAAATATACCTCAGATTAACTTTATTTTAGTTTATCCTTTAAAGTTAAAACGGTTTTTAAGCATTGTATGCACCCATATGAATTACATCAAATTAAAATATACTCAAACTCATATTTAGCTAAATTACAAACTAGTATATGCAATAAATCGAACTTTATTATATCTAATGTTCAATATAATTTTTAGCCAACAAAATTTAAGTCAAAACACAACACTTAGCCCAATAACCCGTACTTCTGAACTAAACAGCTTGTCTCCAGCTGCGTTCAAACAAACAAAGTACATCGCTCGGGAATAATCCATTTGGATACAACATCTCACACAACACTAGTTCTACAAAACTAATAACTCAACTCTAGGTCCGTCCGTTCGTCCGACTGACGTCAACTTCTGAACTGGTTTCTCTAACATCTACAACTAGACATTAGTCATAATGTATCGTATTCTGTCTACTCTCAGTGGATTAGTATTATTTCTTTTAAATTGCAGTTCCCAGAATAAATTTACCAACGTGTCAGACGTTACCCGCCTACCATAGTAGCATACACAATTTTACTACATAGAAAATACCAGGTATGTTTTCTCCTGAAACTACTACCTACTGAAACGAATAGAAAAAATACTTCAGTTTGTCTCACTTAGGACAAACATAAGACGACTGCTCAGTATTTTTCCTTACGCCTTTGCTTAACTTTCTATGAAATTCTACTAAGTATAAGATTTGCAATGCAATGTTTTGGCTTGTTTGTTGCCAGATCGGTTTTGTAATGGTGGTACAAATCTGATTAAAATCTAATATTACATAAGTACATACTCTAGTTAATTTCGTTAACTGTCTATATTTAGTCCAATCAAATGTACACAAAACCTCCAAAACACACAGCAAAAATCAAACAACATAGCGAAAATAGCAAACTGAACCGCAAACCGCTGCAGTTTTTCTCCTTTCTAATTCCTTTACAACTCAAGCATGAAATGAGTAAGAATCCAATAGCATAAGCAGGCATCCGTACAAAAGTGTAGATAATGTGATTGAGCTGTAATCTGCGAGCGCCGCAAGAAGGCGCGTTCTCAATTCCAGACGCAGCGGCGCAAGCTGCAGCCGGCTGTGGTATGCACTCGGGCCGCTAAACTGTTCCTACATCTTTTAAATCACAGTAATTACAAGTTTTTTTTAAGTTGCCGTGTAAGTATGTACTGTACTCGTATGCCGTACCGTGTTGGTTTGTATGCCGTGGTTGAGTGTGATGCAACCAACCGACAGAAATGGGCCGTCGACGACAGCGAAGAGCCTCTGTGTACAACCACGCACTCTGCCAAGACTGAATACCAGAAGTTAGCATGTGTGTATGCCCGCGTGGGTCAAATTTTTAAACTGAATTTTGAACCACTTCTCAATTTTCGACTGAGCTAAAATTGGCTCTAATGAGCACGGAGTATCCGACTCACTAAAATTTTAACTAATTTTCAGAACGAGGAAGTCGTCTAAGTAATGTAGTTCGTATGGCTGCCTAGCTCAGAGTTTTAAGCCACCTAAAGTTTTCCGACAAGGCGGTGTGGTAATATCACTTAGCTTCAAGACTTGAACGGTGATGGAACGGATTTTGAACTGTGGTAATTATGTTTGGGTCGTGTAGAATAAACCTAAATACATAAACTGGTAGATAGATAACAGTAGTGTTGGCTTTACACCGTAGTCATTTCTTATTGCATGTAAACATTATCAAGCAACACAGTCAACGTGAGGTAATAATAATTGATTATTCACTAAGGTGCAAAACTCGTTAAAAAAGTTCAGATATCTTTAAGTTTACTGAAAGCGCCATTTTACTTGTCCTCGGTTCAATAGGAGGCCTTCCGAAGCTTATTTAAATATATTCTAACTATCATCCATTCAGAGCAGATCTTCAATACTCTGCCTTCGTGTTCATTTTGTATGAAAAGGTCCACTCTTGTATGGTCTGTTGCATGATACATTAGTACCTAGAAAGGTCTAATAATGCTTGAGGTGGAAACTTACCTATAGTTATAACTTATAAACTTTCTACTTTATTACCACAGTCTCTACCAATACAATGCAGAGATATTATAGTTTACCAATCATTATGCTATTTTCCAATAAGCAATATTTTGCTGCTCCAATAAGCAAAGGTGGGAAGAGAAATTGAATATTCTTACCTTGAGGTATTAAACGTTCAGCTCTGTTTCAGACTCTTTGTTTAATAAAGCAAAATAAAGATTGTGAAAACTTTTCACCAAAGAGCAGTTACAAAAATAGCAGCGCGTTAACTGAAATAAAACTATTGCGGTATCTTACACAAGAAAAACATTACAGCAAAAGGCATTGTAATTTTATTTTTTTTATCTTTCTATTGTGCTATTTCGCAAAATGTCACACAAGTACCTATATCTCAGAATTTCACACATCACATAACTTTTTTTAGCCATACTGGTTTTGACCATGTCTAACAATGCTCATAACTTCGGTGACACAAGTAAGACACATTTGGTCCCTCTTTTTCATTGGGTACTAATACTCCGTGATCCACTCGAGAACGTGTACGTGAATGTAGGAATACAAACTTTACTTCTGATTAGGTGAGAGGTCGGAAGCAGGGATTGGTCGGCCATTGTGTCTGTTAAGAGATTAAACCTCTGTTCGTCAGGTTTATTTATATCTGTGCAATTTATTTATTTATTATCTGTGAATAAAGATACTTACTTAACTGTAAAGGCTTTGCAGCTGTTATGTACAGTTTTAGTTTCAAACTTCGGTGAGCTCAGTCATATTGTTCTTTTTTAGTGAACATAGTTTAGTATGGGTTCAAACCTTTATGAAATAATAAAAAAAAGCTTATATTAGTCATCGGAGTTACACAGTTATGCTAAATTTCAGCTTAATCTGACACCGGGAAGTGGTTCAAAATTCAGTTGCTAGATTTGACCCAAAAAACAAACAAGGCAAGTTAAATAAAAGCTTGTAACAAAATCATGAAGAAAATCTTTTAGTGAACAGAAATACGTTTACTGTTACATTCAATTTATACTTTTCCTTTGAAATAGGGCAAGCAACGTCAACGATAACTTTTAGTAGTTTATATTTTTCTATTGGATGAGAATTTCATGTATATTTCTTCTTCAAGTATATGCTGCGTTTGTTCACAAAATGGAAACTCTTGTTAGTAGTTTAACAAGCTAGAAGTTTGTAGAATGTTACCTACTTGTGGTACATGTTTTTCTAGAGCAAGTATTCATACATTTCGCGATAGTTCACGGATTTAGGATCGCATGTCCGCTAAACCAAAAAACGCCAACGTTTCGGGCACGCTACAAACTATACCGAACAAAACCTCAAATATTTAAATTGGCAATGAATTTTACAACATCCGCATTAAGCTGCAATTCGTGACACTCCCGAATGAAATCGTCAAATGCAAGTAAACAATGTTTGTCAAGGGTTCCTTGGAAATTTATTTATATTTGTCTGATTAGAACAAACTGTTAGTTAATTTAGCATTCTCTGTATCGGGGATGGCAAACTATGTAACACTCAATAATACGGAAAACTACCTAACAAGTTAGTCGTCAGTTTTGCTTTGATTCTGGCAACCAAATTCCACCTCCTGGAATCTGTCTAACTAGGTTGTAGAGTGTACTACTACAGAGGTACGGACGTACCTATGTATAAATATTAAATAACGTACCTTTATTATTATGATACAGTGAAATAGTTGATCAGAAGTACTTATCATTTTAAAATCAGAAATATTTATAGGCCTTAAATATTATTGAAAGTAACAGTTAAGTCAAGTTTACAAAAAAATTTAAAAAATTGAACGAAACTAAATGAAGTTAAAATTAAAGCTTAAATGAAACTAATTAAATAATTTTAGAAAATTACGACCCTTTAACTCATTTAATTTTATTATGCTTGCTCCGTTTATTCTCTGAACAAAAATAAGCATTCTGAGAATCCCATCGACATTATTCACTTAATTTGCAGTACTACCGATTGTGTAAAAAATGTACTGTTTGAGTTTGCATTGAGGTGAGTACCTATGGAACCCTAACAGGTCGGGCACCGGTATCGTCTGTCCCCGCTCCGATATTAGGGCGGTGGCAGAGCAGTCGAGGCAGCCGATGATTTAAGGCGGCCGCAGGAATGCAAGGAACCGACGCTGGCGCCGCGCCAGCCAGCTACTCGTAACTGCGACCAAACACGGAGCCGGCAATTTGAGAACGCGAGGGACCGTGTTAGAAGATCGCACCGCAAGTTGGGAGAGGAATTGTTTTAAAGGATTTAATAATTCAATCTGTATATTATACAGATTGACTGGTTAGACACTTGACATATTCTAAGTAATTATTGTGCTTATCACTATGAACAAGTTTTACTCTGGGACTAATCATAAAAAAAATATATTCTATTTTTTTCCGTCGATAGGCTTGAGTTTGTCCGGCATATAGCCCGACGGTAAGCTGTGATGCGGTCTTTGTCATGATCAATAAGAAAAGGCTATGTTTAGCCGAAATAAACAACTTTTACTATATTGATAAATAGTCGAGAAAAAAATAGCTGTTTCATACGTTTTGTTGAACGTCATTAATGTTATTATAGAACAACGAATTTTTTTCGACTTCAGGATTGTTCCTTGATCATCTCATAAAGATGAGTACATCGACTCTTTATCGGCTTAGTTTATTTTATTTTATTTTGTCTTCATCTTTCTTATACCACTTCCTTACAGCCCTATAGACGCTAGCCAGCTTATTAATTCTTCTTGAAATAGCCTATCAAATGCGAAAACCCGCCCACACTACATCTAGTTGCAGTTAAGTCCGCACGTGTGCAGTGCATAATAATATTATGCAGACAGGTAATTTCTGACATTCTACGAAAAACGTCACACCGCACGGAGTACATACGCGTCCGTGTACAATGCGTAAAATGGAATGCATGAAATCTGACGTCTCTCATAGAATTTCACCCATTAGGTACTCTATTTATAGTTCACAGCAAATGCCTCGTAATGGACATGGAATGCAATTACATTTGGTGTGGCAAAGCTTTTAAAGTCTGAACGATGCCATTTTTTAATGTAATTGAGTGTCGAGACGAGCAAATCGCTTGCCTAATGTAAACTGTCGCTTAATGAAACTAGAACAATCTGTCAACACTTTCTAGAACCTAACCGGCCAGATATTGTTTTCTAAAAACTTTATTCATTAGACCAGGAGGCGACTGAGGGAAAGTTTGTCGTGATATAAATGTTGGTATCAATTTGTCGATCATCACCCAGACCGACACTATGACAATACTAAGTAGAAATACATTCGGTAGTACAAGAACGGCTGTATCGCCTAAAGCAATTTACTCCAAAGATCTTTTGGATTCAGAAGACTAAATATAGTAGTGGAGACAAGTGGTAGAGTATTCGACATCGGAGTGCCTTGTGCGAGTTTTTTTGTGTAGTTTACGCTAACGATATCGATAAATACAATTTATATGGAACTATTATTGTAGTTCACCTTATGAACACTAGGTGGGGCGGTTTTTATTCCATACAAATTGTAGCTTACGTTATGGCGATGGTTAACGTAAACTACATGAAAAAACTCGCACTATAGGCACTCAGGTGACGTCATTTATCTAGAAGTCAAAACTTTCTTTTCCAAAACACATCTTCCTATTTCCCGCTATTCCCTTACAACTTGTCCCCTTCCTAATTCCCCAAACTTGTAACGAGACACATACTGTTAGTGCTTAATAGTTTCCGCAGCTATTCATTGTTTTCACTTGTTACTAATGACGCAGCGCCCGAGCTGACCTGTCGTGAATAACTACCGACTGCGGTTTTACCAACAAACCGATGTAAAAAAAATATAGATAGACTCCTAGCGGCGTCTTGTGGTTTCACCTGTTATCCAAAAAGAACCCAGCCTGGGTTACCCGCCTATTCTCTTACCAAATTTCAGTAGCTAGGGGTTTGAGTGGAAACAAACACATACGAGTAAGTACTTGAACAGTGACCCACAAATTTTCATTAGTGTTAGTAATAGCTTAGATCCAAACAGACCCTGTGGTTCACGTGTGCTTTTTCATCATTTTATGGCTGAGTTCAATACAGGGATGAATTACGGTAACGCCAGTGAAAGCAAGAATCTAATTACCTTTGTCGACCTGTTTGGCTCAGCGGTAGTGTATCCGCCAAAGGTCCCGGGTTCGACTCCGCAGGCAGGTGGATGAATGATGAATTTAAATATCTGCTCCGGATCTGTTGTCCTTGTCTTTGTGTGTGTTCCATGGCATTCGCGACACAGGGCATCCTAGTAAGGAGCTAGGAGTGTGATACTTTTTTTTTATTAGTGCTAGGCTTACTATCTTCGAGTACACCACCACTAAAAGACTACGGTACACTGTTACTATAAATTTCCAATAATGACATACTGATAAAGTGTAAGTTATGGTCCCTAAATAATTATGGTGCGCGTAATATTGTGATATTTCGCTTTCCCATAAAAGTGAATTCCCTATAGGTTTCCTATAATCCTCATTATCCCCAATAACTCATTGACTTCCCACCTCTTAATCATACAGGTCTCTCGTACAGACTAGTTGTATATCTCGATTGAAAACCGATCTTAAACCTACGTAGCTAAGGTCTATTGTTGTAAACGATAGTTTGAAACTCGTTAAATGCTGGGTACTGTTTCACAAAGTGTACAAGTTTTAGATTACTTGTTGATTGAGCGCACGCTCTAATGAATTCAAATTCTTGTGATGAGTTCGCTAAGGGTTGTACAGTTTTAGATCATGGTTTGAAGGTTTTCAGAATAAATAGGTACGATAATCAATGACGATAACTCTTTGATTTCAGTAGAGATACCCTTATACAGTAGAGTTTGATACAGAATACATAATAGTAGTTAGATTGGAAATATTGTTTTGTTGTTGAATCGGAAGTCGTATCGGTTAATCGGAATCGCTCTGAGGCTTGATGGAATGACTATAGTGCGAGGTAGCTGGCTGTCGCTGGGCAAAGAAAGTTGATGATCGGGTTAAGTGGCGCGCTTAGAGTGAGTAATGATTTTGCTGATTACGGGGATCAACTATGGTGAGGGCAAGAGATTTGATAGCAATAATTTGTGCAGCCAAAATTCTCTGTGCTGACTAACTTGTAACTCAAACTTGTAAGTTTCATAAAGACAGACCGAGTAAGTTCGCCTCATTTAGCGCGCGACGGATCGCGTCTCGAGAGAGTGAGCCGCCTCTCGCTCGGATGCGACGTGTATGGGAGGATATGGCCGTAGCACCTCGAGGCGGGGCTGGGACGAACAAGCACCATTCTAGCAAATACTTCAACTCTACTATACCTATACTTGTTTTAAAGATTGGTAACCATGAAAGTTTGGTCTACATTTCAAATGTTACATATTTTTTGAAACAAAAATTAATAACATGAAACTCAGTAATTTTTGTGTACCATAGGTGGCAAACAAGCAAACAGGCAGCCTGATGGAAGCGATCACCGTCGCTTATGGACATCTGTAACAGCGGGGGCGTCTATTAAATTATGTAACCCTCTAAAGTCGCAGGTTTGTTAGGTAACGACAAGTTCTGAATTGGATATTCTTCAATTGTTTCTTAAAACCACTGATCATTGCATGGGCGCAGTTATATTTGAGGAATTTCAAAAGCTATAGTGAAACTTTTGCCACTTTATCATAAATCATGCATTTTATTACAACTTTTGTCCTATATCAAAGGTTTTGAATGAAAGATGACGGCAATCTGCGCGTCTGAAAACTTGGAAGGTCATAATACCAATGGACAGTGGCCCAGACTCATCATAGCTCCGAGAGTTATATCGCATGCCAAACGCTTAAACCGATGACCACAATAACTTGTAACCCGCTCATAAATCCGGGGCCGGATCAGGCCAGGGAATAGGCAATTGTTCACTAAATTTAATTATATCCGCACACTTGGGACCGGCGGTACGTGGCGTTATTAAATCTGTCGCACTGCTGATGACGTTAGCTGATTATGAGATGTATTGTATTGATTCTGTGTTGAATTGTATTATCTGATTCGATGTGAATGTAATCAAATTACAGATTATCAAGGAACATTATTCTGGATTAGTGATAATTTTATCGAAATAATTATAATACAACGACACCATTCCCCATTTTGACATCGATCAAGAATGGAAGCATTTTGGTCATAGTTTTAGGACAAAAATCTCTATAAAGAACAAAAAGTCCGCATATTCGTTTTGTGTCAGTGCTTAGGTTTCATAGTTCCTGGTTCTATGGAACTTTAGTCAATATATTTTTTTTAATTCTTCATAACATATCTAAAAACGGCAATAATTCAATGTAAAGCAGGCGTTTGCAGAGTTTTAATCACGTGTAAGACGGAACACGGGAGATAAACGATCGCACGTGGAGTTAGACCTCAGATTAATGTCGGTAAATAATGTAAAAACCGTCTCTTTGCAGCTCGTGACTAATAGGTAGTAGTACTGAATGCGCCTGGCGATTTGCTCATGTGGACAACGGCGGCGCCATTTTTAGGAACAAAAAGTGCTTTTGTTTTCGTTTATAGTGCTTTGTCTCCTTGAGTGCTAAGTACCGGAAACCATAAATTAGAAGGTAATTATTTTTCGGTTGGTAAGTATTTATAATAAACCAAATGGGATAGTTTTAATACCTACTTTAAATGAGGAATGTGGGGTTAATGAGTAGGACTATTGAAATCGCCTTGTTTTTTGGTTCTAGTGGTAAAACCAGATTTTTGGCTATATTATACGACGTGACATGGAAAAAAATATAGTGGTGAAGGTAGAAAGAAGAAGAAGAAGACGAGTCGGACAAAAGAATTACAGAAAAAACAAGCAAGAAGACAAGTTCAGAGCGATGGTGGTTCAGTGGTAGAAAACCTTGAATAATGTAAGTTACGTGTACATCACCGACAACAAACTAACTCTTTAGCAATGATATTAGTACCAGATGACCGCAAATCTTCTCCAAACTTATACCGACAACAATGAAGTTCAAGCTTTCCACATCATCGTGAAATGATTTCATCCCTAATTCGAGAGTTATAAAAATGTTGGATCATAAAGTTATACCTCCAGGAGCTCCATTGGATCCGGGATCTAATGCGGAACACATAAAAAGTCACATAAAAATCAAACGAAATTACTCAAAAGAAACAGCACTTCGTGTTTAAGGCTTGAACACATTGTAGAGGACAAGGACGATATGGATAGCACAAAATGTGGCGGCACTTTTGTAACTTTTATTGCAGTAATGTTTGTAAGACAAATTTTTGATATTGTATTTTTTGCTCTTCGAAGGCATCAAGGAATTTCAGTATTTTTGAAGATAGACGAATAAAACTGTACTTTTTTCTTGGATGTAGTTTCATACATTTTTTTATTAAATATACTTGTAGTAAATATATTGTAAATATATAGGTATAGATTACTGCAAAAATTAAAAAATAGTATGATTCGACAACTAAGTAAAAAGTGACAATAACATACCTAACAGGTTAATGACTGTAGTAACATTAACCTTCTGTAAATATTTACAAACATTTGATTTTATCTGCCGTTAATGTGGATTGCTTGGTCAGCATTTCGTGGAACGTTCGATGACGCGCGAGGTTGTTGCCGAGGCTGGCAAAGTGGGTCACTGCTGACAGCGCAGAACTAGGTGCAAGGCTTGTTCGGTTCAAACATAATTACTCAATTTGATAAAGCAGTAAGATTTTAAAATCAAAATTTTTGAATTATTGCTCTCATTGTTTCAGATTTTTTTTTTCTTCTTATTTTTTTATTCTTCGTCGTGTTGATGAAAATCGTCGTGATGTTAGTTACTACGTGAAAAAAATACATGTATTACCTGCATCTAAGTATTTTCGATCGGTTCGTTCGTATCGGAATAGAGTCGTAAATAGTTTTCATAGTTCGTATTCGTAGCCAACGATCTTTGAAGGAATGTTTCAAAAGTTTGGCGTAGAATTTCAATGCAATACGAGGCGCATGAAAAATATAGGTGAAAACAGGTCATTTAAAGATATTTTGCACTAGTCAGGCGAGCTCCAAAAACTCATCAAAGTTAAAAAAATTGAAAAAATATCTCAAAATCTCCAGAAAACCGTCTCAAGTTAAAATGCATCTCCACAATCAGATTCAACAAACTTTATTAAATTTTCCACACGCTTATCTCTCCAGAAGTTAATTAGTTGGTGAAAAAACGCGCTAATAAGCCAAAGTTCAGAATAGAGTGGCGCGTTTGGCGCGATTAAACTTAAGCGATTATTGGCGGCGGTCGGCCAGCGGACTCTGACCGACCAGTAATTGCCTTTGGCTTGAATCGGAGCTCCTCTTTAATACACGAGCTTTGATTAAAACTGCACATGGAATTATAGCGAGGTAGAAGGAAGGCGAAGGCGATAAAAAGTTAATTGGCCAATGACGTTGGTTAATAGCAAACTTGGTATGTAAGGGTATTTAGCGATAAGTGGGTTTTGTCCGCTGATGTCAGAGTTTGCCAGTTGGTTGCGATTTCGCCCTGTTTGTGGCCACAAATGCGCAATTACTCCATTTAAGCTATTAAACCGTTTTGTCCAGCTTTTCTTACCGGTCTACATTTACTTTATAGAGAAATACAACCGGTCTACAAGAGTTACGCCTTCTAGTAGGCCATATAACCGGTCATTGCAACTTAAATAGTCATTTGTATAAACTAGGAGCTACGGATAGTCCGCTATGCCTTGGATGCATGCAGGACAACGAAACCGTAGAGTATGTGCTGTGGCATTGTGAGGCCACAGAGGAGACCAGAGTGCATGAAGTGGTTTTAGCATTACCATCATCATCACAACAGCTTGACTGGACCTCATCACCAATTATGCCATCTTTGCTACTGCTGTTGTGCCAGCGGCAGCGGCCCAGAGCCTCGCTTCGTTATTTTAAGGAGCTGGGTTGGCTCAGGTAATCGCTGGTAATGGAAAACGCACAATACACCCTTTGCGGGACGCCAGTTCGACCTATCGCCCCCATTCCGAATAAGAATAAAAATAAGAATATAACCGGTCTATCTGATTCTCCTATTTATGAGACTTTGAAAGTTCACATTTTCATCATTATACTTGCCATATTTCTGAATAACTGAATGCTGAATACTATAGAAATCTTGTTTGGTTTATTTATAGCAACTTCTTCTCATAAATAAAAGATCTGAAATAACTTCATCTTCTTATCCGTTTACTCTTGGCAGAGTGGTCGTGGTCGTAATGTTGATCACAGAGGCTCCTCGCCGTCGTCGACGCTCGTCCTCATGAAATAAATGACTTAGCCTGAATAAATAAATAAAATTGTAGTTTAAATCTTGGTAATTGAAAATACAGCCGCATAATGTGAGTTGTTCATACTACAAAATAAATTCTAAACGCCGGCCAGTGTGAAACCTCGATTGTTAATTATAAAGGCGGGAGCACACGGCGCGTCGCCGCGCTATATGTGCGGTGAGCGTGAACTCGCCCTCTAATTCACTGCGAAAATGTTTGTTACGCGATGCGTGTACACTGCGCTTTAGTCAAGTGGGCTTTCATTTTGTTTGTATTAACGTGGAGTAGGTTTATTTGACAAAGTTAGAAAGAGCACTGGATTTAGGTCAAAACGAACTCAATACACTCAAATAGCAAAAAATCATCAACTGTTCAATACAAACATATTTTAATGAGAAATGCATTTTATATAATATGAAAATTGTATGATATTTTTCAAGCTTTCATTTAACTTGAAATGTTTGTATGTAAAGCATGTATGTTTCGGATTAAATCCTGCAACTGAATTATATACCACGTTCTTACCTCCGATTGAGGTGAAATTTGGTATACTTGTGCAACTCCGGTGACAATGAAAAAAAGCTTATTAAAAAAAAACTTATTATAGTGCAGTTTTACATTTTTCTGACTCAAATAGTACTTCGTTTATTTGAACTTTGTACAGAGGTAATAAAGTGCAAATTGACTCTTGGACGTTAGGAACATACCTACATAGCTTAAACAACAGTGAGTGCTTGCAATTCAATATGAACTTTACACAATAGCAATAAAGCTCGTTTTAGTTAGAAAACGTTTGTATGGGAAAAATAAAAGGGTTGTTTTTAGGGTTTTTCAATATTTCTGAGAGATTTTCTTAATATTTTTTTCCGTAAGAACCTTCTCCTAATAATAAAAAATACAACAAAAAAAGAATTAGTGAAATCGGTCCAGCCATTCACGCGTGAGGCCGTGACCAAGGAAAACGGGTTTCATTTTTATATATATAGACTAGCGGCCCGTCCCGGCTTCGCACGGGTAGACTTTGGGATAAACGTAGAGTAAATTGAAATCGGTCCAGTCGTTCACGCGTGATGGCGTGACCAAAGGTGTTGAGAATAATTATAGGAACTCTTTGTTATAACCTCTATTCTCATGCTATTGCGTAACTATAGCAACCGTAGTTTGTTGATGCTAACTTGTCAATTTATAGTAAAAATTATCAGTATAAAACGCACACTGTTTTGATAGATATATAATATCACAGTATCTATGTAATCTGAAATGCCGAGTGCACACTCCGTGAAATACGCAGCGCGTCTAAAACATTACGTGCGTAACTTTATTCATTGCAAAACGTTTGTGCGACATCACGTGTGTACTCCGCTCTAGTGGGCAGGCAGGAATAGATGGTGTGGTAATTTGTTTGCTTTACGAGGAGATTTTTTTACCCGTCATGGTTAGATGTAAAATCACGTGTCAAAGTAAAATTAAAGTAAGATTCACTTTAGTAGTAATTTCGAGAAACTAACACTTAAAACTGGCACGTATTTTTTAAATGTTTGGGGTTCTGCACAAAATGGTAAATAGGAACTCTTGTGGTGAGAGCCCGGTGTCTGTCTTTATCTGTGTGTTGCGGCTGAGTAGGTACCTATTCATTTCAAGATTCTCAGTTTCACAATAATATTTTTTTTTTATTATTTATATCGTCCTCCTTGACGTGTCCGTCAATGGCGAACCTGGCTTACAAAATACGCTTATGAGCACGAATGTGGCTGGCAAACCCAAATTTAGTTTTAAAAGTCCTATTGCATGGCGCACAATGCAATAGACCTTCGCTGTTGTATGTATAAGAATAGGAAGGCTTTGGACGGGTCCTGATAGCAAGGCGCTTTGCATCCAGATCTTGTAGACGCTTGACTTCAAAATTATCGGCAGCCTTGTGAACAGAGTGGCGCCATTCTCGTCTCTGTTGCGCAAGCTCTTCCCAACCTTCGCACGGGATGTTAAATGCGGTAAGATGCGCTTCAGCACGTCTCTGTAGCGTAGGTATTGACCACCAGCTGTGCGCTTTCCCTCCTTCAACTGTGAGTAAAATACAGCCTTAGGCCACCTGGAGTCATCCATACGTACAACATGCCCACACCATCTCAGTTGTCCCCTAATAAGCAAGGACTCTATGCCACTTAGCTTGGTTTTTCTTAATACGTCAGAGTTTGGTACTCGATCTTGCCACTTTATGCGAAGTATAGATCTTAGGCACTTCATGTGAAAGGTGTCAAGGCGCTTAATGTCACCTTTATAAAGACACTAGGTCTCAGTGGCATATAGCAATATAGCAATAGCAATAGCAATATAGGTAAGATTTATTTAAGAAGTGCCTAAAGAACATTTCTTAATAAAATTACAATCTAGCCTCAGGCTAATAAGTAATTTAAATCTAACTTAAATTTCTAGGTAACTAATTACCAAGAATGTGTCCAATAACACTTTTCTTATTATTGTTTCTATTAAGGCGAAGACACAATGTTCACGTGTTCTCTACACTTTACACTTTCACTTGACTAACACTACACTAGCTCGAACGGTTTTGTTCTCTTAAGTCTTCTAACTATATCTGTGTGATCGAGGAGCTGAATGGCCTCGACATTCACATGGTGGTGAAGTCTGTTTTCGTGAGCTTCTGCATACCTTTGTATAACTTTGTCTACAAACTCTACTTGAAGGTCCCGGTGGAGATCTGTGTTTCTTACGTACCATGGTGCATCTGTTATGTCCCTCAGTACTTGATTTTGAAATCTTGTATGTCAGTACATTGCTCTGTCATATATTTAATAAAAATAAAAATTACTGTCTACTACAAATAGGTAACATCAAAACTTAAAAAAAAAAACTATTTTTACTATCAATTTGACCAAGTCCCACAGTTTACAGCAGTGAGCAATCTAAAGACAGTCCAGCATTTCCACAAATTCACAGGTTGTAAAAAACCTTACAATTTCCACCCTCAATAAACTTCTCAACTTTTATTGTTTTTCCACGTAATTTAATAAATATCCAAAAGTAATTACAAAGTCGAGTCGTCAGCCGGTGCGTGACTGCGTGCTCACTATGGCGAAATGTTTGTGCGACATCACGTGTACCCGCTCAGTGAGTGGGAGGACGGATGACGTTTTAATTTGTTTACTCACCAAGCTTCAGCGCTCTGCTTTATCATTTGAAATGGTATTTTCAAGAGTTTCGAAGACTTCTGACTGACAATGATATGAGGCTTCTCAGTTGTTAATTGATCGAATAGAAATGTTTCTGTGTCAAGATAAGTGAAGTTAACGAGGCAGGTGAAGGAGATTTAGTGAGGCAATTTCGACCTGTGCGTAACATTAGGTCTAGGTCCTTGTAATATTGTGCGTGTAGTTAATTAAGTCCAGAGGCCGTCCACAAAGTTACGTGAGCCTGAAGTGAATGGAGCCAGCTTTTATCTCCCTTCTTCTCTAGCGGACAGAGCAAAACAAAAGCCAGTGCGATCTAGTTAAGAGTTCGCAGTATGGCCACTTGTTATGAAATGGAGTCCCAAACTTCATATCTGGTATTCTAGCCTTTGTGCAGACTTCTAACAGACAGTGAAGAGACAAAAAAATAGAATCATAAAGAAAAAAGAATAAAGTGCAGAGTTTCGACCGCGATTCTTACGTACTTCATGTTGCTCAATGCTTCCTCCGTTAATTACAAATGCCAACTCCAGCGAGGCTTCCCTACTAATCCATAGCACATAGTACCCGCTAATACCTACAAGCGTTAACTGCTAAAAGCAACGAGAATATATATATTTGCGAGGCAAATACGAGCTACCATTTGCCAAGTTTCCGTGCGGTTGGGCGCGCGGCGGATGCACACTGGATGCTGGATTATTATTTAATGAGACTTTTTGTAGCGGTGTGATGAAGCAAAGATAACGTGGTAGAAGCGGTGAAGTATAATGCTGTGCTGAAAACATGATTTCTAAAATTTAAAACGAGCTATGTTTGAGTTGAAAATGTGTCGTACACATGCAGATGGCAAAAAATATATGGTTCGGGCAGTTTTACTTTAGACTTGTTTAATATGGTGGCACGTCAAAATTCTTAGTCATCTTTTCTTTTCTTTTTGTTCAATAATAGGCTTGTATTTGACCACCATCTTGCCTGATGATAAGCAACGATACGGCAGAATGACTACGATGGAGCATGCTTGCCTAGAAGAAATCAATTCACTCGCGACTTTGGATTGGGACTGAAGACTTGACCACATCATCACCTAACATCGAGTAGTTCGATGCATTTTGAGGTTGACTAAGTAGACACTTAGGATCGCAGCCCCAGCTGAATACCTAGGCGTAACTCAAATAGTTTTTGAAATATCTTAAATACGTTCTACCTCTTCAGTGGATTCACATCCTAATAATTTTGTTTCGACTTGGCTTTTACTTGGTAAGCGCATCGCCTGCTTATGCGGAAAATATGATAAACGCATTTGCCCCATTTTAACACTAAATGTGAGTTACGTGTTGGAATGCACGCTTTATGGATGAACTTCAAGAAGTACAGCAAAACATTACGTACAGTTTAAACTAACATATTTCCTTTGTTGAAACTGATCTATTTTGTTTGTTCATCTTTCATTCTTTAGCAAACATAAAATTGGTCATTGACTGTTAAAAGAAATACAATTGTTTGTTGATTTCTGAGAAACGTTTTTATTTTTAAAGTACCTAAAGCAGTTTTTTTTCACTTATTATGCTGTTAGGTGACTCGACAATACTAGTACTAGGATAATTATATGTACTGAGTTTTGAGTATAATATTTAAATAGACATACTAAGCGCCAGCATTACACCTAAAGCTCACGTTTACCTCACAAGGATGTTTCCTTATTGTAATGCAGAGCTATCTACCTCACAGCTACTAGTAGCTAGTCGGTTCTGCTCCCACGAACACGTCGCTAAGATCGTGGTTAGTTAGATTAGTACATTAGTACGGACGTACTTACTAATAGCTCATATTATACGACTCTTAGGCAATAGAGATGAGTCGAAGCAAAACTTTTGAGCCTTCAATCTTTTATCACAGTCTTGTTACAAACGTTTCCCACACTCATAGACGTTTCACACTCATAGCTCCTCACTAGGAATAAATCCTGTGTCGGGGATGCCATGGTACACATAGAAAGACAAGGAAAAACTAGCACCCAGACCCAGAGCAGACATATAAATTCATCATTCCAATATCTGCCCGGCCGGGAATTGAAACCGGGACCTCTAGCTTATAAGGCGGATATAAATCACCGCTGAGCCAAACAGGTCAGTGTTCTTCAGTTTGTGTATTATTTGTACAAAATAAAAACTTTAATATTTTTGTGACATTATTTTCTGTGATAGTTAATTCGTTTTAATCGTGAAGAAAATAATAATGAAAACTTCTTCACCCTACACTGCAGTAATAATATTACTCATCACATAACAGCAATTTAAAAGTAAAAATAATGTCGGATGTTTAACGAAACAAAGATTTTTCGCCTATGATTAAAACGTGAAAATATAGAGACACCACTACGTGTTGAACATGTCGGATTGTTGTCACGAGATGACCACTAACTCTGCTCAAATTTAGAAGAAAATGGAATGATAAAGTCAAGAACTGATTTTTCCAATCTTTATTTCCAGAGTCTTGTTTTCAGCAGTCTTGGTTTCTCAACTCTACGACCGCACTCAGTAGCTCACATTGCGCGTTTTGATTAGAGCAAGACCCGAAATGAATTTATACGTCAGTGAAATATACTTACCGGGATATTTCTAGGAAAAACGGCTTTTACACATCTTCTATTAATTAAATTTTACGACTTGACAAACTCTCACACACGAAATACTTCAACGAAGAACAAGTTTATCGTATAGAACATTAGAGTTTATTTCGATTTCAGATTTAGTTTTGCAGTAGCAAGATAAATAAACTCTTAAATGTTCATAAAAAATAACAAACAAAAGGATAATAACACTTAAAACTAGTATAACAACTAGCGGCCTTGTCGTAAAGAGCGACCTCTTCTGCTCGATAGTAAACGACCATTTTCACAAACTTTTATACACCTACGTAAATTAATTACATAAGCACCACTTTTCGACGACTTTCCACAACTTATTTCTAATTTTTCAGTTTTGTACTACACCTATAGTATTTTTTTATAATTTACGTGATTATTCAGATTATAACATAATTTCCGACTATCGCGCCATCTCTGTTTCAGGTTTGAGTCAGAATCTCAAAGACATAAATTTGTTAATAGATGTTAATTTGATTTCTAATCGCAACATCACAGAATAAATAATAGTTGCTAGACGTCGCATAGTTTCGCGGCACCTATTAACATGTCTCTAGATAAAATATCGCTTGCAAGCAAGTTCCCAGGCTGCAGCGCCGCGACGCATCTCCTAATATATCTGCACCCAGCATCCTGCGACCCGCGCTGGCAATTATAAATGTCACACATAAATCGCTACTTGTCAAAGAGTAGGGAGATAGAAGGGGGTTGGTGATGGGAAAGTTTGCCTATGCCAATGGTGTCTGCTTCACTAGATGCTGAGAGTGCGATCGAGTGAAAAACTGCTACTACTACATCTTACTTCATAAATCATCAGCATAACTTTTTGTAACGGTGATCATAGTTTCCAAATCCACAATGATAATTGTAAAAGACTAGTGAAAAAAATAAAATTAATAGATGGAGTAGTAAATAATATAGTCAGTTTGGAATTTCATAAAACTAGTAATAAATTATCCTATTGTCAATAGGTATTGCGCAAAATAAAGAAGGTATTTGCGATCCAACAATTTTATGCCGATCACAATATAACAGGGGTAGCTACTTAAGTTATACTATTTGTGACTTCTGCAGTGTTGTTCTTTGACTGTGTACGTCTACCCCGAAGAGAGTTCATGCATTAAAATACACGTGTCCTAATTTACTTCGGAGATAATTTTGTGTATTTTAAACTCTGCTGAAGTTCGAGATAAAATGTTTTTTGAATTGTATTTGTTATCAACATTCAAAACAAATAAATTTAGGGGAAATTCACAAATCTTTTTACAAGTTTTTTAATCTTGGTAGATACTCGGTCAACAATCAGTTGATTTGTTATGTAAGAAATATACGAGTATGATGACTGACAATCAACTTTAAGCCTAGTTACATAGCACTAAGGGTTATGCTCACTAATATTTAAAGGCACTCATAGGGTGAGGTGTTGCCAATTATCAGAAGTTAGGTATTGTCGAGCGGTTCTATGTTCATAACGTGGGCATGTACTCGTAGTTAGGTTCTATGAGACAGACAGGCGTGGATAATCGGGCGAGAGGAATAGAACCATTACTTTCAACACACGTAGATTATAAATAATCTTGGATGATGTCCGTACATTAGTGTTACAATGATCCGTTAAACTATGATCTCCAATGAATATTACAATATTACACGTAATGCGCATACGCGATACAATAAGATTCTATGACCACCACTGTAATTCCAACTATTGTACTCCGCTTCCTATGTATCAACTTTAACTTCAACCCCCCTTGTGGCTCTTGTCGAGATTCTCAAAGTATCGTTTCTCGCGCTTATGGTTCGTAGTTGCGCTAGAGTGGTAAACGTCAGCAGCTCAGCAGCTGTCACTGTCAGTTACGTTTTTACTACTCTAAATAAAGATTAGCTCAGAGCGCCGACATATTTAATAATAAACTTCTCACATTATTTACATTCGATCTAGCGTAGACTTTTCATTAATTTTCAATTAATAACAGTGAATTAAAATCAACCATTGAATAATTGATTTATTGTAATTAAGGATTCCAAATGAAATGTTTTAAATTCAATTTGATTCATGAGTTAATGTTTGCTGCAACCGTATTATTTTAGCAGTGAGATAGTTTGCATTAATACATGGAATGTAGGAAACTTTTTATGCAGGTAATAACCATAAAGGTAATAACCATTCCGCAGTGCCTGAAGACAAAAGTCTTCGATCAGTGCGTCCTACCTGTACTAACTCACGGAGCCGAAACGTGGACACTAACAGTGAGGCTGGTCCATCGATTTAAAGTCACTCAGCGGGCTATGGAGCGAGCTACGAGTATGCTCGGGGTTTCTTTGAAAGATAAAATCAGGAATGAGATTATCCGACAAAGAACTAAAGTATCCGACATAGCTCAGAGGATTAGCAAGCTGAAGTGGCAAGGGGCTGGCCATATCTGTAGGAGAACCGACAACCGTTGGGGTAGACGGGTTCTAGAGTGGAGACCACGGATCGGCAAACGTAGAGTAGGGCGCCATGCGGCCAGGTGGAGCGACGACCTGCGTAAGGCGACTGGTAGCAAGTGGATGCGTGAGGCAGAAGATCGTGCCTTGTGGCGTTCGTTAGGAGAGGCCTATGTCCAGCAGTGGACAAACATTAGATAGGCTGATGATGATGATGATGAACCATAAAGTGCATGAGATAAAAAATAACAACCAATGATCCAACAAAGACATTTTTCGCATATACAAGAGCGAAGAATAATTATTATATAGGATCTGTCAACAAACTATGGTCTATGGTTGAAATTAAGGTCCCGTCAAAAATGCTCTAAGCTACTTAAGGAAATGGTAGTGAAACCAAATTGAATAGATGCCACATAGGTAGGTAATAATACTAATTAATATAGGTAAATAGCATGGCAAGCCTCGAACAAAGCCACTATCAGGCACACGACCAAACTTAAAGTTTTAATGAAAGTCGGAAGTGCAGCATTAGAAGCAACCGCTCTAAACAGCGCGACCCAGCGACCTTATTCTCTGGCGATATACTATTTCTCCACGTTGATCGCTCAGAAGGCAAATGTCATGACGTACAAAGAGATAAAAGCACTGGCGGAAAACCGTCAAGCCTGGAAATGAGTCCAATCGATGCTTTTAATTACAAAATGAATTAATGTTGATCTCATGGTTTTTCTCAAAAGTCTTTAGGCCGAGATACAATATGGAATGTTTTAAAAAGGTATCTACAAACACCTCTCCGAGCTGGCAAAGCATCTTCAACACCGCTAGCAATGCCAGCCATGCCATACTATGTTCAGCCAGTGGCTTACTTTCCATCATGATGATTGCCTTTTAACAAAAATCTTGAATACTTTTCTAACAAACTCTATGCGATTATTTGATGCAAACATTCACATCATATTACTGTACGAGACCCTAACATCTAAATATATCGACAGACATGACTGGGACCGAAACAAAGTCGATTGTTCTAGAATTAACGCGCAGGTACATGTGAGAATTTATTGGAGTACGACGAAAGTTAGGAGAGCTGGGATGTAACTGTAGATTTTAGTGTTGCTGGGATAAAGTTACTCGAAAATTTAATTGAACATTTTGATTGTGGTTTGAATGAGTTCTATAACAACTAACAAATTAAACAATCGGAGCTCCCTAACTACATTTTCCCTGTGTCGACGATGGCATAATATACTAGCACAAATAAATAAAATAACTAATAGTATTGCAATGCTCTCTGCTCCATGTCAAAATAATATTGTATTCTCGTCCGATTTACATATGAATGCAAAATTTCAGTTCAATCGGAAAATGGAAAGTGGAGCGATTTAAGTTGCAAGGTTTGATTACATACATACAGACACTGGGACAAGTAAAACTAAACAAACTTTCAAAAACGTATACAAAAAGGCGAAAGTAAATTAAGAAATTGATAAAAGGCAATATACCTACGACCTACGAGTATATACTCATAATCTGTTTGCTTTATTATCAGCGTGAACAATAATAATTTATCTATCCCATTATTCCCATTACTATCAACAACTAGACTCAAAAACTTTAGAACGTGATGAACTTTAGATCGAGGATAGGTATTTGCCCAGCAGTGGAATGGTATAGGGTAAAAATAACAAAAACAGTAAAAACTATTTTCAAGGTCTGTAACAGAAAGCAGACAAAATCAAACTTCTAGCTACACAACTCTTATAAGATCTTATTCCGTTATTCCGAGGTCACAGCCAGTTTTTCCCGAAGTTCGTCGAATGCTCCGAATCATTAGCAATCTTCGTAAAAGTGTTCGCTCGATAGTTTTTACTGCGTGACCTAGCCTTTGTGCCGGGTCCGTTTACGAAGATAGTTTTTTATCTGAACTGTGTAAGTTATTCGCTTAGTCTTGTTTCTAGATTTGTGGAACTTTTTTCTGGGTTAGATATCTACATTTTTGTATTTTATATTTGTAAATCCATACTTTTCTACTAATCTAAATATATGAAAATGAATCTCTATTTCCCTCGGTCATCGATTCACGCGTGAACGGATGGAACTATTTCGCATTTCCTTTTTTTTGTCGTGTTAATTATTGTCAGAAAAAGAAAGAAACGTTATGGAAGTCCAGCGGAACATTAGACAATTTAAGGCAATTCAAGTTTAATATGCATAGTTAGATAGGAAAATGTTTATCGGGTCAGCTAGTGATACCATAAATGTGAAAGTTTATATGTTTCAAGTTTGTTACATACCTATGTAATTATTTCTAAGCCGATTTGAAAGAAAGTTAGTACGTTTTTTATCCTGAAAAGGAGAACAGGGATAGAAAAGAATAAGGATAGCTCATACCCAGGATTGGCACAGAAGAACTTTTTATCAACAACATCATCACAGCGCGTTTGAAATCGCAGGATGCAGCTATTATAGTATTAACATATTAAAGAAGTGAACGAGTAGAATATAATAATAAAATAAGTAAACAACATTGTATTTGCCAAGTGGCTAGCTCAATTGTCAGAGTTGTAGGCCATCTGAAGGCCTCTGAGATGGCTTGGTGGTAGTAATTTTAGGACAAAAAGTTTTAAAAACTCTCGTCATTTTCATTAAAAATAACGACGAACACTACCGATCAATAGGTCGGGAGTGTTCGAACAAACAAAAAAAACAAAAAAAAAAACAAAATCAAATCGGTTCATTCGTTCGAGAGCTACGATGCCCCAGACAGACTAACACAGACACGTCAAAGGTCAACGTTATGACACCTCGTTGTTTTTGCGTCGGGGGCTAAAAACAACCCGGACGCAGTAATAGGATATAGTAATAGACTACGATACTAGCTGAGTGGTGCCGTTAGCGGCCGACCCTACGTTGGTAATGGCAGGCTAAGTGAATGTTGTGCAGCGCGTGGTCTGCTAACAGACTCTATGCAATTGCAGTGCAATTCGAGTGCATTTGCCGACTTCAGTCCAATTGTGACGGTTCAGCGTGTGTTAGGCGAATTTGCGGGAGGACTGTCGAGACAGTGGCAATTACAGAACCAAAATAACGTTGTAGGATTTATTTATTTATTTTATTTTATTTTATTTTATTTATTTATTTAGGTTCACCAACACTACGTACACTAACACATTCAAATAAATATGTTAATAACAAACAAAACTTATACAAAATGTCGCAGTTTTTAAAGGTGAAGACAGCATGCGATTAAGAAAAATACATAAAACATAATTAATTATTAAAAGTAAAAAAAAATAAATAATGGTAAAATATTATAGTCAAGAACAAAAATACATAGCAGAAATTAAAATGTCAAAAATTGATTACATTATAACAAATTGATTTGGATTAAAATTATTGCCGCAAATACTTGTAAGGTGTTCTCTTGTTATGTTCAAATATCTGGGACGTTATTCTTGGGCGCTTGAGATCTTCGTCGCAGTCTCACTCTCATAGCGCTTCCTAATAAGAGTGACAGTGACAGATAGTATCTCACTTGCCAGAATAGGGTGTAGAGATATCGGTTTGGGTTATATTAAGGCTTTACTCGAGAAAAGCGTTGAAGACTGTGCGTACACACATTGTAGTGGTAGGGCTCTTTTGCAGAGCCCGCCTGGGGAAGTATCGTTTGTATTGTATGCAAAAAGGTTTACTAATGGAAGAATTACCATGAATTTGTTTATTTTTGGCTAATGTCAGAATTAAAGTGGAGCTCAAGGTTACCTTTACTATGAACTGCAGAAGTGTTGAACTACCTTGGCAAGTGTGGTCAAACGCATGCCTAATCCGATGTAAAAAAACAATATGGTAATATTTTGTGCCCTAATTTTATTTAGTGTCTTTCGTTTTTATTGTTTTAGCGTGACAATATTTTGGTTCGTGATTGAAGATCTATTCAAACGAGAGTTCGTGACGCCACTCCAATTTTTGAGCGCCTGATACTTTGACCGCCTTTGACGTCCTAATTGCCCATGATCACTCGAACGAATACCTAAACAATAATCGCATTATTCTTATAAACTCACAAAATCGTGATCAAATGTCTCTTATTGAGAAAGAAGTCTCTTAATTCCTTATGACGTTCGCGATCAATTTGCATTCGCCTTCTTCCAGTAAAAACAAAAAAAAAACATGAAAGCGCCGCCTGTTAAACTTGTACGTATAACATTCGCCTCGTACGAGTAATAACTCGCTTAACTTAGTATATATCTTTCGTGTGCAAACGGCCTTACTCGAGAAAGGCGACAAACCTGTGGCAAGATCTCAGCTTCCATCGGCTTTGTTCTGCGTTCGTTTACAAGCAATACAAGTGTACTTGTCAGCCCGACTTTAAACAAATTGAGTTAAGTAGTGTTTGCTGAATTATGTTTGTAACTTGGCATCGTCGCGTCGCTATGTCAACCAACTAAAGGATTCATAGAAAAGAATGGAAAACTTGTGAAATTGTCTCCGGTTTTTAATTTGCTTGTTGAAATTTTATAAATGAATAACTGAAAATAAATTGTTGATTGCACAACTTTTCTCGTAAATACCTTAACTACAAGGATACGGCTTCTATTTTAAACAAAAGTACGATAGCGTCACCCAATCAAAGACTGACCTCACCAGGCAATCAACAATGTAGGTCTGTAGGTATTACACTAGCATACATAGGGTTGTTGATTGTACGCTAAAGCAATCTGTGAAAAAAACACAATTTGTGGCGGCGATGGCAATCGTGTATCATCTCGCTTGCTCGTATGGAGCGAGCAATTTGGCACAAGCGGGATGGCGTGCAATGACCATTGCTACCTCGCTTCCACAATTAGGCCCATGAATTTTCAATGGGATTCACTTCCTACTCGTACTTGCACTAATATTTTTTCTGTGTTATTGCTTAGAATTTGAATAAAGAGCTATCAAAAGAGGAGCACTCATCCTAGACTCTAGTTCAATTATTCCAAGCTTAGTTGTTAGTAACTAGATCTGAATAAATCTAGAAATTTCTCCAGCATTTCCTTGATTCTTTGAAAGTTGCCGGAATAGTAAGCGAGTGAAATAGCTGCATACATCCGTCGCCGCAGCTCGAGTGTATAACTTCAAATTTTCATGCGGAGCGCTGTTCAAGGGGCAAAGAAACTTCGGGTAATTTTGGTATAGTGCCATGTCCCATGAGATGGCACGTTCGTAAACGATGAAAATTAACTAGATATTAATGGTAGGATCTGATACAAAAATACTGGCTCCATATGCCTGTATAGTGAGAGTAATTTTCGAAATTTTGCCTTTTTGAACTTCAAATTCTGATTCATGGTATTTTAGAATCCAATTTTTTTTATAATTTGTCCATTTATAACATCATACAATGTGTATACTATACAGGCTACAAAATCAATCCAGTAACGTGCATTTTTCGCTAGGCGTAAATAATGAAAAAAAGTTTCGCTTAGACACCGGCGGAGAAAGAAAATTTCACAAGTGTCATGTCTCTTGGCCGGTACTGTATTGTACACTACGAGTACGAATTTCCCATTGTATCTCGAGGAAGTGTGGTAAGGGCGGAACCAGATGTTATTAGTTGAGATGTTTCGCGAATATCTTACCAAATATACCTACTTGTTTTCAATTTGTAAGAAATATGAAACAGCTTATTATGTAAACTTATAGACTATTGTGTTTTATATCAGTCTGGTCTTTTGTTATGATGTTATGGTATTTTCTGTTTTTTTTTTTTATTGTGTATGTATTTATTTGTTATCGTACAATTTTCCGAAGTTAATGTATCTTAAGTTTTAATCCAAGGTATCTCTATCTATACGCTACTTCCATACAAAATTTCATACAAATCCTTTTGGCCGTTTTGTATAAGTTGCCGATTGAAAGAGAAACATCCGAACCTTTAAAAAAAATATATTTTAATATTTAAAAAAAATCAAATGGATTTGGTTTGTTTCAATCAAAGGCCTGCTACACTGATGAAGTCATGAATGCAACGGTCAGAGGATTTTGTGTGGCAAAATCAGGGCCTGATTCAGGGTGGGGCCAATAGTGGAGTTAACATTATCTTTTTATAAACAAACCACGGGCAAATAAAAAAAAAATATAATTACAAAAAAATCTGAACCTAACCTTTTCTCTAATTTAATACAAATCTAATGTAAAATGAATTGTGCAATGTGCAATAATTGTGCACGGTGCTTTTATTAGTCAGAATCTTTCAGAAGTCACAAGATTTGCGAATTTTATACTTTTCAAATCTCTTTTTTTACAAGAGGTTCAAGAATCTCATATCATAGAAAAAGGTTAAAACATTATTGTTGATTTTATTTTATTTTAATAACTAGATTTGCAAACACTAAATGACGACTTCATTAGACTAGAGTAGCAAGACTAGCCAATACTAAACTAGTGCCCCTATGCCTCATCCTGAATACGTCTACTACGGTTTGGCAGTCATATCAAGATTTAACAAATTATTGAGTTATAAATAATATAATTACACTGCGGGCCTCTGGGTTGGGAAATGGTATTTAAGTCCACAGTGGATAATATTAAAGTGAGTGCGGGATAAGTGTCGAAAGAGATAATGTTATTGTAATGCGGATTAATTTTAAAGTAGTCGGATGCTCGTAAGCGTGGATATAATGAGGCTATTTATTTTGTACGGGTTTTACATTATGAAGAGAAAAACAGAAAAGTTACTGAACAAGTTTGACTTTCATTATTAAATTTTCATAATGAATCACTTTAATATAATCAACAAAAAAAAAAAAACAATAAGCGAACTGATAACGGGCTCTCCTTTGAAGTCGATTAAAACATAACTTTTAAAATGTCGTAGCAATTTTAATGATTGTAGTTTGCAATTCGCAAGCTGACATATTAAAATGCTATAGGTATTAATTAAATACCTTTCTGAATACATTTTAAAACATCTTTTAAAGCAATCATATGAAACTAAATCTTACTTGAGTCTAACTTATTTAAATGTAATTTTAGTCGCTTAAAGTGGAAACAAAACAAGTTATACCAAAGCTCTAGATTTCCCCTTTGTCCACACTTCATTTGTCAGAGCGATTCAAAACTTTCCTGTTGCCTTTTCCTATCATATTTCAAAGCGTGTGCTACGAACTCTACATTTCATCGCTTGAACGAACTCTCACATCTCTACCGTTTACCGGTGACTGTAGAGCTCCGTTTGTGCAAGGAATATTGTAGAGCTGATATTCATGCCATTAAACTAATGATGTAGATAAAGGTTGGCGACGTGTCGTGATAAGTTCGGTGTAAATTCGTGTTAATTTCGTGCTATCAAGCAGACTTGTTTGCTAACGGCGCGGCGGCGGCGAGATATTAACAAGCTAGGTTTTTGGTGCTTTACGACTTAACTCAAATGTTCTTATTTTGTTTGGTGCCACAGTAAAATTCACTTTCACACCTATTTTTTTAATATTTTATTGAATCAGGCGTTACTTCGCGGAAGTTCATATTCAAATACATAACTGCAAAAAATACACTAGAGGTAAAAGAAATAAATAAATTAAATAATAAAAGAGTTATTTTTTTAAATATTTTTTTTTATTCAGTTTGCGTTTGACCGAAATCTCGCCTGATGGTAAGCAACAATGCAATAAACTAGCTGCATCTTGATATTTTACGGGAACTGTCACTGTAATGAAATAAAATGTAAAAGTTGTGTTAAGTAAACTAGGCATTATCTATCTATTGCACATCCAAATCTGTAGAGCTGTTTTAATACGTGAAGACGTAATAAGCAAACTTACTAAGTTTTGCATTTGTTTTATAAGAGTTAAAAATTTAACTTCTTTATTTACCTTTTACTAACAAATAAAGGCAGTCTGGTGATGATACGTAGCTCTAAGTAAGCTTGTAACAAAGACGTTAAATTAATCAAACAATAAAAAGTAAACACCCAGAATAGTTTCTGATTGTATATACAGCTAGATCAAACTACAAACGCGAAGTAAAAGCGAGCCACCCCAGGCGCGGCAGCTATAGCGCCTGAACGACAGAACTTTTCCAATATACGCCGAGAGATGGGGGTTCCGGATAATTTACGGTTATTTACGGATACGATCTGAAACTTGTATTTCAAGTAGGTGAGGCGATTCTTTACGAAACTTACTCATATATGGATGGTCACATGGTCAGCTAGCTGGCTTAGGCTTAGCTTAAGAAAAAGGCTTTAGCGACTAGCTGCAAAACCGCTAGTGACGTTTTTGAAATGTTAGGTTACGGTACGTTACGGTACGTTTCTTTCCATTTTGTGGATTTATAAATATAGCAGTTGTACGTTTCTTCAGCTAGAAAATATAAAATAAATATAATGAAAATCGCGCCCCATCGCGCGATGGGACACCTGCTTTATACAGCTATACATTAATAGTAAATCTTTATTGTTTAGATCAAGAAATTACAACACATATACAAAACACTTATTGGTAATATAGATAATTTGTGCAAAGAGTAAAGTAAATACACTACAGCCTTCTGAATTATTAAGGCTTGGCACTAAGTTACTTTAGATAGCTTGATACTAGGCGAGTTACCACCTGCGACTGCATTATCAGTTACAATTACACAAACTGTGTTTAAACATAATTCATAATCTATTAAATAAAGTCGTCAAAATAACCAGAGTTCCGGCCCGGCGTCCCATCCCTGCCACTCATGTACCACGTGGCCCGCTGTTATGCAATTCGCCATTCTGGGTCACTACCCCGACTGTTCTCGTAAATTCGTATTACCACTACGGTTTGATTCGCAACTGAGTATTGGACGAACTTGTATTTATATTTAAGTAGTGGAAATTATGTTTAAATTCGAAGTCGTAATTCAAAAATAATGAAGTGTGGGTTAAGTAGCGTTAATGAGTTCGTGATTAAGCTACGCTGAGACTTTTATTCTGGCGAGTAGGATATTATCTCGGTCACTGTCGCTCTTATTAGAAATGTCATGAGAGTGAGGCTGATGGAGACAATCTCGAGCCCAATAATAGGGTTCTTAGTCGTCGAATAGGTGACAGCGAAGAAATTTACTGAGTGTCATCCACACAAGCTTCTGGGATAGGATGATGTCAAATTAAAAGTCTAAATTCTTTGTCTTCTTATTTTTAACCGACTTCAAAAAAGGAGGAGGTTCTTAATTCGACTGTATGTTTTTTTTTTATAGTAACCATTAAATAATGTTGACTGACCTTTACCTCTCTCAGTAGGAACTGTTTGGTGGGGTAATATTAATTGTAGTTACTGTGGAAATCGAAATGCAAACCTAAGATCAGGCTAAAAAAGAACTATATAATATTGATATGTATAAGTTGCATGCTAAGTGCTTTTTAATCACAATTTTGTAATTATGTTTGTCTAATTACTTAATGTGTCTGCACAGTCCAGAACTGAAAACAGTACGAGTATGTAATGGTTTACATATTTTGTCAAATATTTATTTTATTCACATTATTCCAAGTCATAAAATACATTTCAAAATGTCCAACATTTAATTTCTCAGTACCATTTCGGTTGAAACGCGACTCTGTTAGAGCCCACTTCACTGGACGTCCAATTAGGAAGACTTTTGAGTACGTATATTCAAAAGTCCTTTTAATATTTGTTACAGTATATTAAATACAAAATAATGTCCTGGAAAGTCATGTCTTACTTCCTACTATATTAGTATTATAAATGCAAAAGATTATGTGTGTGTAAATATTTTGTTACGACGTATTTTCGTAGCTTTAAAACAAAATTTGACAAAAATTTTAGTTGAGCTTTTGCCTTGGTTTTTAACATATAGGCTACCAACATCACCGTTTTTCATCACCGCGGGGCGCAGCTAGTATTTGTTATAAAGTACTGCTTATGTTTCGGAAGTCTGGTCGTGCGATCTGGGTCGGAACAACGTCCAACGTCATGTTCTAGTCTCGCCAGCCACAAAACAGATAGGTAGAAGTCAATCCCACCAAAAACATAAATGTAAAAAAGGAGAGCCAAGTTCAATACAAAAATTACGCTTGGCTGTGGGCTTCGCCGCAAAAAGAATGGAGATCTAAATGAGTGCCTGAACCTGCATTCCACATCGCTCGCGTTAACCTTATAACACAGAACATTAAACGCTGATGCAGCCATTTCTGCACAAAAGCTGCAAAATTTTCAAGTTACACTTTAAGGAATTGCACAAAACCCGTTACATTGGCAAGTAAATAAAAAATAACTATTCACTCGCTCCGTTCCGTGTTGGAAAGTGCTAAGGAAATCGCGCGCTCTACTCAGCTCTCTTCTGCTGGCGTTTTCTTTTACTGGCACACATATAAAGCGTTTCATCTTATTATTTTAAATTTTAAAATAGGAAGGTGTTTTGGAATAAGATATCCGACCATTTTACAAGCGCCGAGGCACTATTTTTTTCGAGTATGACTATATAACAATTTGACAAAGATCTCTGTAAAAATATGAGATCTGATACAATTGCTACTGTCTGTCTTTAACCAATAACAGAATACATAACAGCAACAGGATCACTAGTATTGTACAAATATGACAACAACATTTAACATCGACAGATCTAAAGTTAGGAAACAAAATTCGATTAAATTAAAAATCAATTTTAAATATTTTAAAATTCATGAGTTAATATTTATGTATCAAATAAATTTAATAAGAGAAAATAATGTATAATGCAAAAAAAAAAAACAATCCGACTCACGACATCTCTTAAAGAAATTCCATGCACTACCTACAACCAGAGCGGCGATCAAACACGTACTCGCTCCCCTTTACCTAGAATATCGAATAGAATCGAGCATAGCTCTATTAATATCGATACACGCGTGGAGATAGCCAAGAGCATTATCGAATATACTAAAGCTCTCGATAACCGGAAGTTACAATAGCTCGACAGTGCCTACTGCGAGTTATTATTCTATTGATTTACATTGCACTTTCCAAGTTTCCGGTTGTATGAAGAGTTAGTACCACCAGATTTGTCTTAGCTATCTGGAACTATTGGAGCCGGAAGCAGATTTACAATTCTAAGTGGTACTGGGAATTTGTCTTGGCTGATGGAGTGGAATACACGAAATTGATACTGTGTACTCGACGATCTGGGCCTTATTCTGTCCGGTCTTTTAAACTTATACTGCGCCGTGGTAATAGGTTGATTACACGAAACAGAGTAAATGCGAGACAGTAAATGGGCATATTCGGCCGAACAAACAAACCATGGTTCTACGAGTAGTGACTGTCTCGCCTCGACGAAATGTTTTCACAAACCGAGTACCTACTCGGCCGAGAGCGCTGTATTGACACTGTACTTGTTACGTGTAATCAACCATAAGATATCTGCGTGAAACCTATAAGGAATAGTGTTCTATATGCCAACTTGAAATTAGGAAACAGAAGACATCTTCGCGTTAGAAAACTGCGTTAGCGTTCAAAGCCGTCACACGTTTACAGCAAAACTTTTAAGGTGCATCTGTGAATAAGGCCCTGGATTCATTTCCTAGTAGCTTTGCTTTTAGTTGGGTTCTAAATAACCATTATCATCCTATTTTTTTTTTAATTGGATGTTTTGTTACTGCCATTTATTTTGTGACTTGAAACGAAATAATAAAAATTGAGATAGATTAGAACATAGCTTTATTGCCCACTAAAAACCAGAACAAAATAAGAAGTAAAATCATATTAGGTATTAAAAAGACGCCCTTGTCGCCTAACGCAATTTCTCCCAGAATTTATTTTAGCAGTAGATAACTATAATTAAGAGATTCAATAAGAAAAGCAATTAGATGGGGAAAGTACTGCTTTTCATGTCATGTCTAACTGGTGAACTAAATCTGGACTAATAATTTTGAATTGTATTCTCAACATCGTCTTTGAAAACATTGTTATATCATGTCATAGTTTTTTTTAATTTGTTAATGCAGTATTAATATAATACCTATAATTTAAATATGTTTTAACAATAACTGCCTTAAAGCCCCTAAAAACCTTAAAACCAATAAAAATAAGTCTTCAAACTAATAATGCTTATAATGCACAAAACAAACTAAACAGCACATCAATGCAGATCACATCGCGCCATTTAGAATTAGAAGCATTATAAACAGACTAAAATACATGGTAGTAAAACATTCATATTCATTGCCCACAGCCCACATCTACCTATATAATGGTTTAGATCTAGACAGATGACTCTATTGTTGCTAGATAGCAGGCCCGACCTCCGTAAGAACCGAATCTGAGGTCGAATCGAGAACGATTTTTCAGCTGAGAAGGCGAGACAAAAACTCTTACTTGCTTTCTATGAACGAATAAACTTTAGGACTCGACACGTTATACTTTTGATTTTACTTCCTCCAGTCAGTCAGAAATTAAGACAAAAATTGAACGCTAATACGAGTACGTACGCGGTTGTATGCGGTTAAAGTTTAGATACTTTTCAATACGATACAACAAAATAATATTATATACTTTCGGTTTTGTTGTAGAAATACAATGGTAGCTTGTATTTGAGTCTTATAATGATTAATAGTATAATTTTGTAGGTAAGCTTATTTATATTTAGCACATTCAATTCCGAAAAAAATACACTCAACTCTATTCGCCAGTTAATGAGATCAATAAAGTAATTGGCCATTTCCACGCCACGTCCATCAGTTTCACGTCACATCACGATTACAGTCGCAGAGCTAGTCAGCTGGAAACAAAGTCTCGCAGTTAATTCATCCAAGGCACCTAAGTGTAGCCAACCCTTTGAGAGTGACCCTCCGGCCAGATTTAGATAGCAACTTTCTCAAAGGAATAAAGACGACTAACTTCGCCGCTCGCGAAAAGTAATGAAGAAAATTCCCTCTAAGTAAATTGTTTGTGCCCCTTTCTGATCGGGAAACTGAATTGGCACAATGGTAGCTTTGATAAACGCCATTTTACACAAAACTTTTCGAATTTATTACCGCTTTGGTGATTGTAATGAATGATTTTGTTTGTTACGGCAATTTGGTTCCGATATGAATTTGAAATTGGTTGGTACTTGGAATTTTGGAACACTCGTGGTTTTCATATATAATCAATGGAGAGATGAATAGATAGATAAAATCAAAATGTTGCAATCATACTAATAATAAAATTTCATATATTATGAAATGAGGAAGTTTGTATAATTATGTTTATTTTGTTTCAGTTTAAAGCTGTAACTATTGAACGGATTAAGATAAGAAATGATGATATATCTAACCCGGAATTAACCAAGTCTAACTGCAGAACACAGCCAAGTGAGCTTAGAAAAACAAAAATGGAAAATAAAATATGGTTTGACGAGTTTTAGTTACCCAAAAAGTCAGATAAAAAATGTACTGCAAAGTTTATGCAAAAAAATAGTTTACCACAATTTTTCTCGACCGCATTATCACTCTGTTAGGAAATACTGTTAACTTCTTGTCCAGTTCCTAAATACTCGAACCCACTTCCCGAAACAACGAAATTGCAATGGAACTGCCAAAGTAACCCTACTCTACTCTGGAACCCCGCCGTCAAACTACCGTATTGAAAGAACGTTTCCTTGGCATATCAGTTGGAAACAGAATGACTACGTTTGTTCGTTAACTGTAGCTACATGGATGTGAATTTTTTTTAGGATTCGGTAGCATAACGAAAGTCTAATAGGTGCATTGCGCCTGCCGTTGTTAGTGTCTGTTTGAAGGATTTTATTTAGATACCAAAAGGTTTATTGAGATAGTATTCCATGCTCGTATAGATAATTTTATGGTACCCTTTACAAAATAAAATATCGCTTAAAGTAAGCTATGAAATCTTTATCACTTTTTCTCACTTACTGAAAAGAAAAGAAACACCGGTAACGACTGTAAACTTCTGTCAGCTTAGTTAACACTGCAGATTGAGAGGTGCAAAAGTATCGATGCCATTGTGATATTTTCTACGATTTGTTTTTTAAACAATATCTTAAAAGATATAAAAACCACAGTCCACCCATTTCACCCACTTTGGCTATTCTGGGCGAAAGATTCCGCGTCCTCATTCCTTAGTTCGCCCATTTCAGTGTAGTGGCTGAAACCGGACACCGCCGGCCGCTTAGCGAAGGCTATTGCCGGCAAATATCGCCGAGACGTAGAGGAAAACGTTTCATATTCCACTCGCCCTTACTAACTTTGTAAAGAAATGTAAACGCAGTGCTGAGCGATTCCGCGCTGGGAACTCGACATGTACCTAACTGCAGTTCTCCAGTAAAAGACTTTGAACGTATAACCCGGTCACAATATCTGTGCACCTCGCTGGAATGCGTATAGCCTTATATAGTCGCACTGTCGCACCGGGGAGTGCGCGGAGAGGTGACAGGGGAAGCGGGAGAGGCTCCGACTGCGACAGTCAAGACAGCGAGGTGCACAGATATTGTGACCGGGTTGTAACTGAATTTTCCACTTGTATTAGCAACTCTTTTGATTTGTTCCCATGAAGTGTTTCTTTGTAACTGTAGAAGTTTGACGTGATTTGTTGTTTTCCGTTTGCATATTTTAAACTACGTGCATTATTTCTGCAAAAGCTATTGCGGTCAGTCACAAATATTTTACACAAATTGACTTTCCCACAATCATCGATTAATTCATAGAAAACGCGATGTAATCGGTAAACCAACGGAGATATTTCCCAAAATAATTGTACATTCAAAATTAATAAATGGTTTTGGAAACATTGAAATCAAATATCATATTTCCGCAAAATATTGCTTAAAATGTTTTATGTTTATGTGTTTTTCAATGTATTTTACGTTTAAACATAGTGCATATTCTCTTTCATTCAATTCTGCACATTAAAATTCAGAAATAACGAACTGTAGAACTGACTCCCTCACAAGCAATTTTTTATACTTACTAAACCATCTTCTCCTACTCGTACCATTATCGCCTTATTTGTATCGCAAAAGAAGGCAGTTATTTATAAGCGTCAAGTTGTCGAGTCCGCCATAAATGCATAGTGCATAAGTGAAAATTCTATGGAGCGTGAACGTTGAGCCTTTATACGAGCGCCGCCGATACGAAGACTTCGCATATTTATGAGAGCCGCGGCGGAGCCCGAGATGTGGGCGAAGGCGAATGGTCTTATACTTTATTTTAGGAATAAAAGGAGTAGGCTAAGCGTAACTTTTGATGGAGATATTTGAGGGCAGCTGAAGCTCATACAAATGGGGAATTTTCTTGTAATCTACACTATAAGAGGAAAGATTTGTATTTTTAAATGTTTCTTATGAATACGAGTAAACGCAAAAACGACCGGACCGATTTTAAAAATTGTTTCACCAATATAAAGCCACGAGTACATCCTTATCGAATAACTTAGCGAGTATTTCATACCCGTGTGAAGCCGGGGAAGGTCGCTAGTTAATAGTAAAAGTTTTATTATTTTTTTATTTCCTGTTCCTTAAAAGATCCTGGTAGTCTTAACGTCTCATAAATATAAAGCTTATTGCAAAATATTCGAAGAAAATAATCATATTTTTTGGCGATTAAGAGCTATTCTTCTCCTGCCTACGTTGCTATAACACACCCAGCGCATAAACGTAAACGTTCTTTCAAAGTCTAAGTCCACGGTTAGTATCGAGATTGTGTATCACGGGTGCTTGGCTTTCAATTTTTAGCGATGTTCATTCATGTTTTAGGCATTATGAGCCACATTTTTAAGTCAAAAGTTAAAACAAGATTTGAAAATGCTAACGGGACTAAAGAGTTGATTTTAGATACCTAAATATCTTTTCTTATTCATTTTCCAAAAACAAAAATATTCCGCATTAATGTTGTAAGATGATTCATTAGACCGTGTAATAAATACGTTTTATCACACATTTTCAGCATTCAATTCGTAAACATAATAAAGTATTTTGATCTCAATTTTCGTTTTTGCAGCAATTTCTAGGCTAGTAATCCTAATATGATTTCCAGGCCTTCGCTGATTGCAGACTTCGTGTCACCTCTCGTCACCCGACTGTCACCTTTATATCACCTTTATTAAGGGTTAAATAGGCGTGACACGGGTCAAAGTGAGCGGTCAGCTGGAAAATAAAGCTAATGGCAATGTTATAAATGAAGGCAATTTATGTTTCACGCTAGCTGCGCCCCGCGGTTTTGTCGGCAGAGGGAAAAACTTTGGTGAATCGCTGTAATGAATCTAAAGCGGATCGGTGCTGGGTGCAGTAAAGGTGATAGTTGAGGTAATGAACACAGAGTGAAGTCACTTTTTTCCAGCTGCGAGATGGGTCGACCAGTGCGGGTCTAACCAGAACATAACTATCTTTAGACAAAGGCAGATTTAATAGAAAGAAAGTACGTAAATTAAAAAAAATAATTAATCAAAGCTTTTATTGCATTGCCATCGGAGTTGCACACGTACACCAAATTTCAGCCTAACAGGACAATGATAGGACATCAGGAAGTGGTTCAAAATTGACTTGCAAGATTTCACCCGAACAAACATAGTTACATACATCCATTGTAAGTTAAATTGTTGTCATTGCCATAACTTTTAAAAAGGCTGGATGATAAAAAAGAACCTCAAAAAGTGTAGGGGAGAAGTGGCATGAAAGAGCCAGTTTTCTAAACCAAGCGAAAGAATGAACTTTTAATGAAAGAAATGATGATTTTTTTTTCTCTAATTATTATTTATTTATTAAAGTAGGTAATTTTATATGAAAAAACCTTAAACTCAACACAGAAATCAGTGAAATATTCATTTTAAAAAAATGTGTCTTTCGGCTCTTTCATAACATTTAGGTATTGAAAGAGCCACTAAATGTTATGAAAGAGTCAGTCTGCATTATAATATGTACCTATATCTTAATTTTTTAAATCTTGATTTATATTTTTTGGTGCAGTCAGGTCAACAGTTAGTCTAATAACAAACAAACCATCAAGCATATTGAATTTTCAATAATTAGAAACGATAATAATAAAAGTTGACCTGCAAAATTGGGTCGTGATTGTTCCCTTTATAATGGCGTTCTAATAATATTGCCCTAATTGATACACTGGTATGCTCATTAATAATATATTGTCAATTATGTTAATTACATCACTTAAGTGATGATTAATGATTTAGTTTCCATGCCTTGAAAATTATAGAGCTTCTCTATATAGATAGATAGATAAACTCTTTATTGTTCACACCAGAAATTACAAACAAAAGGATGATAAATCTTAAAACTAGTGCAACAACTGGCGGCCTTATCGCTAAGAGCAATCTCTTCTAGGCAACTTTAGGATGGAGAGGATATTATATAATATGAATAGAAAAACGGGGTGTGCAATATTGGAGAAAACTGTTAAAACTCTAGTTACACTAGTGATCTTATGACCGGTTTAACATGATGATTATAATAATAAACATTATTCATTACTTTATTTCAGACTCAAGGGTACTAAATATATAGAATATAAGGAAAAAATAATGAAATTCATAGTAAGTGCTAATAAATTTTCATTCTCTTGGTAATAATAATTCAGACTTGAGAATGGACGCTTAAGTGTTTATATTCTGAATTTCTGTCTAGCTAGAGTATGACATACTAGTTGTGGCCTGTGGTTTCACTCGCGATATGATGAAAAATAACCTATGTGTTTATCCAGGGTATAGGCTATCCCTGTTCCTAATTTTATCTAAATCAGTTTCGAAGAAAGTAGTTACGAATTTACGAAGATACGAGCAACAAACACTCACACACATACAACTTGTCACACTTATATCTCCAGTAGGATTTTAGACGGAACAGATATGTGGGACAGGAACAATCAACGCACCATACAAGATACTGACAGCCGTGCCAATAGAGCAAAATACAACAAAGTTCTCGAGCAGGCCACACGCTAGGAAGATAACCAATGTACTTCAATTTTAATTTTAATTCACCATTTTCTTAGTAATATTTGTTCAACAACAAAGTGTGCTACCCGCAGCTTTTCCCACACTGAAATTAAATCAGCAGAAGTTCCAAGAAATACTCGTAGAGGGCGCGCTGCCGTACAGTAAGTTTTATCTGGTGTAAACTAGCAAGATTAAGTTTCTGCGAGTGGAGGGGGGGGGGGGGGGGGTTGACCCCGTTTGGGGAGGACACAGATTACATAATAGACACTATAAGGTCTGGCGTACACTGTGGCATGGAGACTAGATGAACTTTGAATTGGATGATTTAGTTTCTGATCCGTAAAAGGTTTTCTATATTGCGCGAATTTAATAAAACAGTTACTCAGTCTGAGCTCGAAATTTATTTTGCTGATATTTTATGATAGCAAATTGCAGCTATTCAATAAAGTTTTGAATGAAGATCTTTAGAAAAAGTTACGAGTTTTTGGACAACGATCGTACTTTATATTTCTGATATTAGTTTGCTCTGAATATAATATATATTATTATACTATCCACTTAGCACTGGTACTTTAATATAACTTAGTACCTACGTAACATTTTCACTCCCCAATTTATATTCTCATAAATTTGTGAGACACTTTTTCACTTGTCTCTCTCATCAAAGCATTCGCACACAAAAGCTCTTCTCGCACAAAATCACGCCGTCCCAGAAATTATGTCCCATTTAATACATTGTGTGCTGATCCTAAACACAAGCGGGACTGCGGAAGGGATAGAAAGGTCATTCCTTGATACCTACTGAGTTAAATACCTATGTTGTCGCATACCTTTATTAAGCTTCTGGTTATGATTGTTGGGTAGGTTGCTTCAGAGGTGTTATAATACCAGATGTAGGTAAACATCCTAATAAACTTTTCCTAAATCTCTCAAACGATTGATTTGATTTGACTGACGCAATGACTGATGAATGACTGCAATTACGACTGCGTGTAGCGAGGTCTATAAAGCAATCCCAAATGGATTTAAGACACACTCAGCTCATTTCAAAGGTCAGAGTTATTTTAGGTTAAAACCCTAAAACCATCTAAAAAAATCCTTAAACCTTTAAGTAAAACCTTTGATTAGGTTTAAAACCCTTTGACATCGAAACGTCTTTCGTCTTCGTCTTGAGCAAAACAATGACGCTTCTACACATTAGGATTTAGTCTATTCTGTGACGGCGCGGGACGAGATCAGCCCAATTTCACAGACGCCCCACATGGACAACTGTGTTGCTTCGCTCCTTCGCTCAGTAATTGGGAAAACGCAATTTTGCCCGATGTGCAAATTGCTCTAGTTAAGCGCTGCGATTTTTGCCCGAACCGCTTTTTGTGCTCGCTTTTTTGGTCCGCTTATTAAAATAAACATGTTGTGATGATTGTGATTAAAGTTGGCATTTAATTTGAGTCTTTTTGACGGGTTTTGAAAGCGGAATAACTAGGCGATTTATTTCATTAGAGTTGATTGGTTTTTAACCGACTTCAAAAAAGGAGGAGGTTATCAATTCGTCTGTATGTTTTTTTTTTTATTTTATTTTTTTTATGTTTGTTACCTCATAACTTTTGACTGGGTGAATGGATTTTGATAATTCTTTTTTTATTAGAAAGCTGACGCTTCCCATTTGGTCCCATTTCAATTTAGTCCAGTTCTGATAATGGTATCCATGAGAAAACCATATGTCTTAAATTTGCATTAAGTACGTGCGTGACAAATAGATGAATAACTCAATAGTCGGTCTTTTGAAGTCGGTTTTTGTTTTTTGTTTTGTAAAAATAATGTTCTTGTTAACAAAATAGATACTATGCTCTATTTTCAATTTCATCATTATACAATTTCCCTTGATACATTAGAAAATGACATCTCATATCTACAAGATAATATTAGTGTAATGTCCAATTTTGATAATTGATTAAATTCAACAACATTCATCTAGACCAAGAATATCTTCAAAAGCGGGACAAAATGCCACAAAACAGACTAAACATCCCAACAACCCGTACGGTCCATGTCGTCGAACGGTTCAGCGGAAAATTTTCAATATCCATAATCAATCTTGACAAATTGAGTATACATTGTATACAATTTGAATAATAACAATCAATTCTATTCCAATCTATGGCAGCAATCTTATCATTAGTCCCCACCTACTCGTATTAACGCCGCAAACTTTGGTTACCAAATTACTCACAGACCAAGCTTTTGTGTCAAAGCTTTAATTAATCTCAATCCTTTGTTAATTCAACGCACTGATTGTTTTGAACGGTAACTTGTCTGACGACAGTTCGGATTTATTAGTTTTACTAACGAAGCAATGGCCTGGAATTTCATTTGGTGTTGGTGATGTAGAAGTTTGCAAGTAGCGAGTGCGATTTGTTCGGTCTAGCTATGAATGTTAGGTTTTGTTAGCTATTCTGTTTCTTCGTATAATCTTATTAATTTATTATATTATAGTGTTAGTAGATTTGTTTAAGTTTAAGAAATTAGCTTAGATCTCAAATTGGTACCCCATACTAGAATTATTCTTTTTCAGAAGACTTTTCTAGTGTTTATTTTTAATTGTTTTCTTGTGGTTTATGTTGTCAATTTAATACTTATAGTTATCAAACTAAGTGCAGATATTCTAATTTAATGAACATTTAACCATCTTACTTATATTTAGCCAATAACAAACAGTTGGATTATTATCTAATAAGGTTTAGAGACAAGTCAAACTAGATTTGTGATGTTACAAGAATTTAAAACATTTTTGTTTCTATTAGCATGCTTTTTTGTGATTTAGGACGTTTTATGACGGATAAATGTTTCAATCACGGGATAATAACTTGATACACAGTGTGTGAATGATCACTCCCAAAACAATAAGTAAACCTTACTTCTCACATAAAACAAATTTATACAAACCAATAAAACTGATTCGGGCCCCGCCCCCTTAATTCATACAGGGCCCGGATTCATAGGGGCCCTGATTCAGAGGCCCCTCGAGAACACTTTCCTTACAAATGGTCGCTAATACATTACAACTATGAAAGTCGAACGTTAAAATATCTTTGTCACTGTCAGAGCCAGGATTTAGGGCCTCGAGAATGATTTGTGGAAGATATTAGGTTGGGTTTCTTAACTGTTTGGTTGCCTTGGTAACAAAGGCTGCTTAGTAGTTGTTCGAGACTAAGACTTGGAGATAATTACTGCCAGTTCCTTGAAGAATATATTTGAAGAATTTACGGCATTGAGAATGATTTGGTTGGTTATAAAAGTCAGAATTTAATGAGCTCAGACAATGTTATAATTTTTATAAAATATTTTTTGACGTGTCACTAAGTGGGTGATTATAGCCACGAATATTTTCAGGCTTCTTGTATAAAATACGACCAAAGTATTTACGATATAACTTTATATAAAAAATTTAGAAGTAGGTAGGTATGTATGTTAATTATGGATATAATAATAGCTTGCAAATCTCGTAGAATTTTTGAATGGAGCTTTGTAAATAATTAGCAAAATATGAAAGCTAATAAATACGTTTGCATTTTAGAATTCTGCTGTTCACAATCTTGCTCTTTCCTTGATGATATCATTATGGAATAGAATGCTTGCATCTTATGATAGTGAAGACAGTAAACTGAGAACTGAAGGAATCTTTTCAATGTATTCCTTATAATTTTCTTTTTTTACAAAGTACCTGTATTCTAGTAAAGAAGTAACAGGCTCTACGAAAATGTTCGTAAATGGTATCTTTAAGACGCAATACAGCTAAAAGCAGCTGATTACTCGTAATTTGTCTGCCACGTAGACACGTGTTACCGGCGTTACATTTTCTCTTAAAGAATCGAGGCGTAAACATTGAAGTCTCCGCATTCTCTTCGTGCGTCGAGCCGCCGAGGAGAATGTCTATAGAGACACATCTACAAATTGTATGTATCTATACGTACAAAACTCCACTTTATATGTATATATACAGTAGAGTTTTTGTTTAGTGCCAATCAGCAAGTATAATTTCAAAATAAAAATCCAACTGAAATCTGAATTTTAAACAGTTACAATTTTTAGTTTTGATAAAAATTAACATCATTTCATATTTCGAAATCGTTGAAAATCATTTGTTTGTGTGAATAGAATTATATTTATGAAGTTGCTACCGCTTTTAAGCTATAAAGGTCAACACCAATTTTGACCACCAGAACTTGAAAAATATGCAGTTTTACATTTAAATTACGCGTTAAGCTGTTATTAATTGCTCAAAACTGTTGGAAGGTTTCTCTGTGCACGATGTACTCTATGGTAGCTATTTATTTACACGAGAGGTTTTCTCTATCCTCGGCCACCTCGCTCGTTGCTTCCGGAACCACTTTACTCATATTTCCTGTGCAGTTATTACGTAACAGCGGGGGTGATTTATGTGCTCGCTATCCATTGTCTATTGCTATCAGTTTACGAATTGAAAAAGTTGTTAAGTAAAACTGTTAAGATGTCGAAAGGTGACACGCTTCCAAAATAGAACACAATTAAAGTGTAAACATTTTAAAAACGCTCACAAACTAATTTAAACTCTAAGTCTTAATGACTTTGTTCAATTCAGCTTGCAGCACTAGCAAATTAATTGTTCAGATTTCTAAAAAGTTGTGCCATGATTTAGCCTTTTTTGTTTGCTTATTTTTCAGTTTGGTAGCATGCATTTTATTATTACGAATGACTTCGTGAATGGTTCGAATTATCTTTTCAGTCCAGTGAGCGTAGAGCCGAAGTTAAATGTGAATCAAAAACGAAAACTATTTTATTTATTTTGCCACAAGCTTAGATACTTTTCTTCAAATGATCAGTAAAGTACAATAAAGTATTTTTGAGTTGAAGAAAAATAAACTAACAACTATATTTTATCACAATACGTAATACGCACCGCTTTAAAATACAATGTAACACGGCGTTTTACGATTTAATTCCATACATTTTCACTGAAGTACGTGCTTAGGGACTTATTGTGGTCTGTAGTATGTATGTAGGTTTGTATGTGAGCTGTATGATGTTTTATTGTGTGTAACAACGTTTACGAGAAACGAGAGATGTGGTTTAAGAAAATGTGTTAAGATAAATGCTTGTCGCTTGAAATGATTATGTAAGCCTTAAATCAGGGAGCTTAGAGAGATTTCGAAATGTTTAATGGAATGTTGAATGTTAATGTACTTTAGAAGTCTTGAGAGGATCTAAAGTCTAGAGTATTGTGGTTTGTAAGCTTATTTATTGAGATGGAGTAGGTAGCGACTGATTAATGTTGAAGGCTGGAATTTTGTTGGTGCAAAAAGAGATTTGGGCCTCTCTGCTCTGTTTGGTGGTGAGATCAGATACAGAATCTTCGATCGAGGATGAAAAGCTGTATTGCTACAAGTTCCGTACATAATTCAGGCAAGCTTTTTATTAACATCATATAATGCGTTTTTGCAATCCAAAGCAAAGTCTTGTAAAAGCTAGTTTACATTTATAAATTAATGTCAAGTACAAAGAGACTGCAGTAAAAAAGATCTAACTTTTTACAAAAAACCTTTTAAAAGCCAGTTAAAATTATTCCGCCATCACTCGCACAAACTGTCACAACTATTAACACTTCAAAGAGCTCAAAAGCGCAAAAGGGAAAAAATGCTTTGAACAACGCAAAAAAAGCATTTTTAAACATCACGGCTGAACTAATTACTGTACGTTAGAGTTATGAATTCACGAGCGGAAAACAAAAGCTATTATGAGTGAAGCGGAAATTTTAATTAGTTTTGTGCACCTTGAAACGGGAACCTAGGTTTTAGTAGAACATAATATTTCACTATGTAGACTGCTAATGTTGGCTTTATTTGTAAGATTACCTAAAGGAGTCAAACTGCTTTGCTTCCACTGTCCGTTTGTCTTTCATTGGAATGTATTTCACGAACCGTAATAGGTTGTTTATAACTAACGAGTACAATGGCGAGACAGTAAAATAAATGGGCATACTCGGCTGAGCCAACAAATTTTAGTTCTAGTGACTGACTTTCCACTGTACTCGTTATAAATAATCAACCTTTTCAAGTTGAAATTTTAACAAGGTGTATTTTTAATGAACAACATAAAAAATTAAATAGTACCTAAAAAAAAAAATTGTTAAAGTATTGGAAGTATTTACCTTTTACCGTAGTAGTATTAAACACACACATATAAGGTATGGAACCTTACGTGTGTGAGTCTGAGTGGCACTTGGCCAGCTTTATTTAAATAACGTGAAACCAAACTCAAACTTAAATCAATATCTCAACACTACATACTATGCTAACACGATCACTGTACGCTGGACTTTGACAAATGTTCTCCGTAATTTCTAACATCTCCGAAGCAGCCAGCGCTATCTGACCTCCCACCCTTCCATTTCACTAACAAGCTTGTTTCGAATAGAGGTAGATGTAGAGGTCAAGTGTGGCTGGCTGATGTGTAACATCGGTTCGGCGAATGTGCTAAGTCAGGGGCTACTTATCTGAACCATTACTCGCGGTAAGTGAAAGGCATTTGCATCCCGCCGTCTCTTGTTACGGTTATGGATCGGTAGATGACTTCATATCTTTAGGAGATAATGTGCTAACTCTAGAATGTTCTAACTTGTCTTGTTTATGGACTCATGTAACTGACGTAAGGAGGTAAGGAGGTGCGTGGTTTGCAGCTACCCTCACAATTTCGCTGAAATAATTTTCGCGCTGGAATTTTCAACAGGTTTTATTTTCACGTCTTTTTGGAGGTATTCATTTTAATCTGGGACTTGGAGTTAAACTATTCGCATCAATTTCGTAACACGATATAATTTTTATTTTAAATTTTACTTGAAATTTCTATAATAAACTGTATTTAACAGATTTTTAATATTTATCATATTTTTCTGACATAATAAACAGAAAAAAACTCCGCTAATTAATTGAAGTCCCAACAAATTAGTTTAGTGTAACAAGAACTTCAAAAGACTACGAAGGTCAATAAATCCGTCCCGAGCAGCTCTTCATTACCTGTCCAATATAACTTACACATAACATTTCAGGGACCTTCTCAGAATTTTTCGCAAGAAAACCTTCACCTATCACGTCGACTCAATAAAGAGGCGGCTTAGCCAAATACTCTAAATGCCGAGAAATGTCACTTCACGAGAAAACCTACTAACGTCTTGACGCTGCGAGGAAGCGTTTTGTGAAAAGATATAGAAACGTTTATGTAAGAGATTTTTTTCTTGAAATAAATTCTGGTGCATAAAAATGTGTTAACCAAGTTTTGATCATTGATCTAGTATAATGAAACGAAAATAAATGTAATAAATCTTCTTATATATAAAAATGAATCGCTGTTCGTTTGTCTGGCTATACGAGTAATAGCTCGAGAATGATTAGACCGATTTCGCTAACTTTGATCTTAAAATAATTGTAAAAGTTCAGGGAAGGTTTAAAAGTGAAAAAAATATCAGCGTGTGAAGCCGCCGGGTGCAGCTAGTATAACAATTAAAATCAGATGTGTATGATAAAGCTTTTTCAGCACATTTTGCAACATCTCGTTTTTTACAGTGGTTTCTGAAAAGTGCTCATATTATGGAAGCGTTCATTTTGGTCCAGTAAATATTTCGGAAAATGCGCATTCTGAACAATATTTGTCAAGTTACATTGTCAGAAATAATCCGAAGCGAATGGTTTAAATATTTCTGATTTCTGTAGCAACAGAAATGTTGTTAATTTTAGGCGATGAGCTTCGGCCAATCACGCTACAATTCTTTCAAAAAAACTTCAGTATTTTACCAAAGAAATTGTAGATTATATTTCATCCAAACAATGGGACCTTTTTATCCTAATTTGCCAAGTTTTCTCCCTTCAAGTTAACGGGGACAAGGCCAGTCGAAAATTAATCTTTTGCTTAAGTTTAAGCTTAGAACGGTGCTTAATCACTCACTTTTAGGTATTTCTACAATATTCAGACAGAGTTAAACGGGATCATAATTGCGAAGGCAAAGTGAAAATTAATTTAGTTTTATTAGAAATTAAGATTAAAATTAAGCATGATTAAGTAAGTACCTAACTCTTAAAACACGAATATTGTGAGGACATCTAAATTTAAAGCCGTCTTGAAATATTCGGGGTATTTGGTTATTACCTGCTCAGTGGTATTCGCCATTGTTATTTTGCTTATCCTCCATCATTTAATTATACCTATTAGATTTTCTGGATTTCGTTGATATTCGACGTGAAAATAAGGAATAATTCTGTAGAAGTGTAAATTTCACTGGTTTAATTTCAAAAATAATTCTTCGAAAAATGGTCAAACGCAGGCTTATTTGCAATAAAAAAGTCCAGAAGCAAGGTTTTTGTGCGAGGTTTTTCTTTACGGAAAAACCTCGCACACTCCAGAAAATGGATCCGTCAAGCAAAAATCTAACATTCAATTCGGAATATAGGCCGGTCGATTCGCGTCCCTAACGACTTTCGATTCATTTGGTCGCGAAATTGACTTGGCACGGCCCTTTGGATTTTACTTTAATATTTACCATTTTCATTAAGCTCGCTTGCTTTTAGCTTCTAGAACCGACCATATTCAGCCGTGTTAAGGTTGATTTTTCAGCTGAGGTGAGAATGCATCGTAAATTTTGCGTAGATGAAATTTATTTCGTCATCTGAGTCGTGCGATGGTTCCATTTGGGATGATCACGTTCTCTCCTCTTATTCGATTCATTAAAGGAATCGAGGGATTGATTGTGTTGTGTTTATGTTTGTGTTTTTATTTTATGCGCTTGGTTTATTGTTTTCCGAAGGTAAGTGTTCTTCGTGAAATTGGATGACGTCATCAACGGTCGTAAAAACTGTTTGGAAATGAAGCCGAGGTTGACGCGCTATTGGGCGAATTTTGAATATAATAGGCCCAAGTTTGAAGGCATTTTAAGACAGATCTAAACTAACTAAAAATATATCTGTCTTTATCATTGCAAGCCATTGGACAAGGATGCCAATAGTTTTAGAAAAATTAGATCTGTCTTAAAAAACCTTCAAACTTGGGCCTATTGTTTCTAGATACAAGCGTTAAATTATGATCATTTGAAATGATCGTAATTGAATAAAATAATGCCAACCTTCGATTTATCAAAAGTTTTTACCAAAACCACTTTCAAATAGTTATGGTATCTAATTACAAAAAGCACATTTTATTGTATCAAATAGGATAATATCATGAAATCAACCCTTTAAGTTTGAAATTGAACCACATTCATACCACAGAAGAAGTTAAGCAATAATTTCTCACCCGTTACGAACTCGAAGATTTCGGTTTTCGCTTTTAAATTAATAGGATCGAGTTTCGATTAAACAAACGAAATGATCGCATCGAGTCGTTATATTTCACTTAAACTTTTGGGGATGGGAAATTGTTTTTGTTTACAGAATTATATGGGACAGGTAAGTCAAATTATGAAATGGAAAGTCCAATACTGATAAGGGAAAGTAGAAAATATAAACAAAACGGAATTTATAAAATATGTTGTTAAATAAATAAAGCTGTTTTGTGAATTACTGGGTGTAAATGGTCCGTTTCCTCACCATAATTATACATAGTTTTAGCGTTTGAGTTAAATTCTGAGAAACCTTTTATTATTTGTTTCATCTTTGTGTATACGATGTTCGATATACAATTGTACATAATTATGTATACCGTTCTATGCGTTCCGCAGCTACTTCTTTCTAGGATGCTTTGTTACTAATATTTTTGGATATTATTTCACTGTATAGTTTATTTTACGTACGATGTTAGCCACTATCATACGTTGTCATTATCTGTTGAACAATTTATTTAGATCCAACTTTTGAATGAAATAAGCTTGATTTCTCCTTATGAATGCCTTTCACAAGTTCAAGTACCTATCACCGTAATGACACACCGAAAGTGAATACACCGAAGTCAAACGCTAAGTAATCACTTTTTAAAGCTTCCCTCGGGCAGATTTCTTCTATGATTTTGGTGAATTCAACTTGAGTGAGCTTTCTAAATTTCAATGTCAATATTTTCTTGAACCTTCATTTCGGGTCTTTCGTTTGAGTTCGGCTAATTTCTATAAGTATAACCAGTTCGAATAAACAAGTCAACAAACTGAGGTAAACTTTGCGGTTGACGCTGCCTTAGAAGCTAATTTTGTTGCAAGTAATTTTGGCCTGTCAAAGCAATTTTGTAGAAATGCAAAGTTTGTAGTAAACAATTTTCTTCGTAGATTAAACTCGATGGTTGGGTGGCGACTTTTAATAATGTTCGAACTGCAGTATCTGGAAGCGAAATACTTATTTTTAGCCAGGAACCCAAAAAACTTAGAGGTGGGGCATGATCACTGATCAGGCATTACTAGACGCCTATATTCAGCAATAAACTGATAATAAGCTAATGATGATTATTATACTGGTCTTATATTAAATATCAATTAATCTATTAACTCCTAGTGTTTCAATTTACACAAATTTAATTTCTCAGTAACTTTTGTATATTATAGGATTGTATATATGTTCAATTGAGCGTTGTTAATGGCCGCATGCGAGCTCTCATTAAAACTAATGAGTACGTTTGACGCGTACGTCATTCGAGCGCACTTTGAGAGATTAACGAGCCGCGTAGAGCAGTAGCGCTGGATGGTCGTTTCATTTCCTGGAAGTATAAAATGGGCCGTCGGCTTAATGCGTCCGCGTTAGAAGCATCGCAACAAAGTTGAAAGGCGCAATTGGTAATGAAATGTGGAGCTCATGATGAGCTGAAGATGATGATGATTAAATGTTGAATGTGGAGTTATTGTCGTGTTACTGTATGTAGGACTGTGTTGTTTATTCTCGAAGTGTCAATTAGCAAGTAATTCATGAGTTGAAAACAAAAAATTGTTACAAAAATTTATCAACGGTTGCAGGGTCAGCATAGTTGTGTGTTGTTTCGTAACAATTACTATACTGTGATGTTTATTGTCGCAGCAATAATTTACTTTCAAAATCGTCGCTGTAAAATATAAAATCGCTTTTACATAAAAGACTATCCAGATTTACTCGAATCGAATGCTCGGTAGTTAATTCGTAACCTGGCCTTTTTGCTTCCGAGTATTGCCAAGACTTGCTAGACCAACCACCATGTTTTTTGTTGTCAGTAAATGTGTTCGTCACCCCACAGCCGACGCCGGGTGAGGGCTAAGTGCAGACATGGTAATTAACCGAGGTTTTCTAACTTTTCAAAGGTGTAAAACCTAGGGTGGCTGAAATCTTGACGTGTGGACGTAAAAAGAAAATTCAATGTGTAAGGATTCATCTTGTACCTACAGGAAAGCAGAGTGAATATTCTTTTAATAATGTTTTTGCGGGGTTAAGTGTCTTGACATTTAAGGATATGGACGTAATAAACTTAAATGGAATTCCAGATCGGGAGTAAAGTTACAAGTAAATAATAATCCCAAAATTTGAGAGCAATGGAAGTCTACGATTGCTCCTAATACAATCAAATGGGATCTAAGTTACACTGTGGATGATAACGAATAGGAAAGTTTGTGTCAAAACTCTTTAAAGTTTCATTAAATTCAATCTTAACCTTAATGAAAAATGCCATCAAATTAGCTGCATCATTATTTTCCAAATAAAATAAATGACTACAATAATCAAACTATAACTAAATGGATATTAATAGTACAGACATCGCGGCGGCGATCCATCTCTCTTCATTTCACCCAGACCTCTAATACTCGTACCTCTCTATAAATATTATAGTATAGATTGAGATGATGTATCGAAGTTAGTTATTAAAAGTTTGGTAAGTTATTTTACTTTTATATTAAGTAACAATAGCTCGTGTTGCTTAAACAATGATTTTTAAATGATTAGCGGGAGTTTTTGCTAGAAATAGATTTATTCTGAAAAGATCTTCAATGTTGATTAAAGTGCAATCCGGTTCGTTTTTGCCTGGGCGATCCCTGTTAGCGATAAGTATTACATCAATGGCTGGCGAGGAACACATGAGCGCTATTGTCAAGTTACTGGATTTTCTCCTGGCAATAAATACACACCCATCAGTGTATTCTGACAGCTGTTTCTTTTCCAGACTTGTCAAAATGTCACTTAAAATCCTGTGAGCTGCGGTCAAACGTGCCCGTCAATGATTAAAAAACCTTAGTGACCTTTCGTAGACCTCTGAAAAGTTCAAGTCTCTTTCAAAGTACTAAATTACGTATTCAAATGAACGTAGGTAGTACGTTTTATATATTCCAGCTTTGAGGTTAAAATACGAATGTTTACCTCCTAAAGCTACCTGTCTACCTGCTAAAATGATAATGTGTCTAGTACAAAATGAAAGCAAAAAAGCTGTATGCCGTGACTGACAAAATCTAGAATTTCCTTCCCAGACAGGCTGGAAGTATTGTACATAAAAACTGAACCCAAGATCACTGCAGAGAGACAACATTGAAAGACAAAATACGAAACAGCAGCTCGAATCCGTTTGTATGGGAGATAAAATTCCGGTCTGTCCCCGAGGTGAACATCTGGGAATGGACCGAAATAAACTTTTTATCTGTCTCAACAGTTTGAAGATATTATAGTCGGAGTAGAGACAGATTAGAATAAACCAATTAAATTGTAATTTGGCCACACAAAAGAAACGCATCGAGAATAACAATACCAGAATATTTTGGATTTTATTTCGCTATGTAAGCTAGATGAAAGCCAAGGCCCAGGCATTATGATTTTGTCCATCTGTCCATCCATCCTCTGCGCCAAAATCACCAATTTGTAGGAGCGCTAAAGCAAAACGTCTACTCCTTACGTATTTTATTTCTCAAAGTAAACAGCGTCACAGTTGGCGTAATAGTGTGTAAGGAGTAATTTGGGAATGTATCGTGTTACTGTGTGTTTACTGTTTACCTAACCTAAGAAGCGTATCGGGTTTTGACTACTTACCTACTCGTAATGTGAAGTCTATGTTGTAATTTGTACCTTTTAATAAAGAGGGTATGGATGAAAATGCGCTGCAGAAATTGTTTAAACTAAAACTGCATCCTTTTACTAACAATTGTGCAATGGAATATACGGTGCTAGAGGGGCGAGTCATTTCAGCTTGCAAAGAAGCTATTAGAAGCTATTACTGTGCGGGTTATTACACAATGATTATAAGGCTTTGTAAACGTATTTTTAAATATAGAAAGGAAAGTATATTGTTCTATTGTGCCCAGTAAACAAACTAACAAGCTAATTTTCGATTTTTTAAGGAGAACTTTATGTCTATATTATTATTTTTGCTGATATTGTATGTCTATACCAGTATATATAATGTACCTACATATGTATTGTATAAATATCACGTATCTATGTTTTAGTACACACATTCTAAATTGAACAACTTACTAAATGCAAAATGTATTGAAAAAATCAAAAACTTTATTTGCTTTTAAATAGCCAAGTCTTAATAATGTAATAAGAAACCCCTTCCTTTTTCTACGAGGTAAAATATTAAAATGACTCCAGTAACCTTTACCTGAAACCTACAGTATTCCCACCACGTCCCTAGACTGCGAGGCACAAAGAGATCTTCCGATAGAGTCCGGATCGAAAAAGCTGCGACAAAGAACTCGTAGATTTATGAAATACCGATATTCTTGGCTTTTTGCTATGAAATAGCGGTGCCAAAAGCAGTTTTACTGTAACTGGAGTTTTTTGGTCATTTTTGCTTGGACGCTATGAAATATATTTTCTTAAAAAATAACACTTTGCCTGAATACGAAATTCAAAATTATTCAAGAAAAAGGGTTTGAGAAACTTTTGGAAAGTAAAAAAAGTAAGTAAGTTCTTAATTAGATCTTTTAACTTTTTTAGTTACAAAATGCAAATTCAAATCAGTGTAATTACACTTTTTTAATTGTCATTACAATAATTAAATGAGGAAATCATTATAAATTTTAATGATAACTAAATTCATACGTTATTTCACAACAAAAAAAAATTGTTCATTACATTTTAAACCCTACGAGACACTAAATGTAACAAACACACCATAACATTTATTTAAATTCAAACGTAATATCCCAATATTTTATTTAAAAGTTAGTTTTAAAATAATAACTCTCGGCGCGGGTAGTTGTAAAATAAATCTTGAAAAGGGCATTGTGCTGCGAATTTTAAAACAGCGTCGAGTGCTATCGAAACTTTTCAACGTTCATTCGGCCGTCTATCTGTAGTGGCCGGCTGGGAGAATAGAAACAACGTATACGCATTTTTGGTTTTCTAAAACAAAAAAAAAAAAACACTTTTAGGGAAAAACATCAATACTATTAGATACAATAAGATTATTGGTACTTGTACATTGTATTAAAAGCTGAATATTCAGGTCATATTGTGATGAAATTATAATCATTGGACCCGAGAAGAGAAGTTTTAAAATTAGGTAAGCACAGCTCTCCTCTCCTATATTTCTTAGACGTGTTTGTAATGCTAACCCTGTATTTTGCAAAACTTCTTTGTTTGAGAACGGACCATTTTAGTATGAGGTGATTTTTAACCCCCGACGCAAAAGAGGGGTGTTATAATTACAATTTAATATGATTTTTTAAGACAAACACACTCTATCACAAACCTGACAGAGATTTATTTAGATTCTTAATATATAATTATAATATAAAAGTCTTCATCAGTTTTAACTTAAAGCCCACTATTTTTTGATCGAGAATTTTACAGCAGATACCTTTTTTTAGGTTATCCCAGAAGAAAGGCTTTAGAGCAATGAGAGCAGCGTTTAGGCGTCGACTGGCGCGCGCGATACCACTCGATCGCCATTCAAACAAATACAGCCTGTCTTTTGTTTGTTTCATTTCCTGAATGTTCACCCAACGTAGTTTTGGATTATTGTTTGCGTTTTTAGATTGGGATTGTAAAAATGTATCTTTTTGTGGAAAAGTAGCCTAAGAATAAAGTAGCCTGATAAAGTTCATAAACTCAATCTAGGAAAATTGGGTCATTTAGAAGGGGTAGGTGCGCAATTGCAATTTCAGGGTTATCCCTTTCGCGGAACTTGTTCCTAAAAGGAGTTCAATGAGTCTTTTATATAGAATAACCTTTTCAGTTTCAGTAGTTTTTACACGCCGATATAATCATATGCCGTGCTATAACAGAAGATTATAAAGCTCTAAAGCTACTTAAGTACCAGTTTATACCATGCACTCTTTGAAACACAATCTAATTGGAAAACATAATAAAAAGCGACGTCATTTAAAACCCACGAGTTACATTTATCAAGACACGGAGTCCTATTTGCATTTATAGTGGTTATTTCGTAACTTACACTTTTTTCGTATTCGGGCGTGATGTCGACGCGACACAAAATTATGGGGAATGCGAGTTATACATACAAACTTTCCTTGTACAAGTTTGCATGGAGTTGCGGGAAGACAATCTAGGAGCAAGTAATTCACAGTGAAGAAATGAATAATGCAAACCAAGTTTTGAGAAAAAGGCGTAGTGTGACAGTAAGTAAGTACTGGCCAATTTTGTAAAAAAAAATCACAATTAGTTAATGAACAAGGGAAACATATTTTTGAGAAAATGACATAGTGTGCCTAATAATGGATAAGTTTGTATGTTTGTAATAATTGGCAAGCGAATGTCACAGTTATTAGGCTTCCAGGAAGGTCTCTGATAATAGAACTGGTCCAGAGCAAGCGTAGCGTTACTTGTGTTCTTCTTGTTATATGGTGCGAGTGAGTAAGTTAGTACGGGCTGAATGGCTAGCCCTGGTGTCAGAGTTACACCTTGCGGAAAGAAACCAGACGGCTTGGCAGCCTGCGTATAACGGTATGAAAAAAGGTTATACCCAAAGTAGAAAGATGATGACTGAGCTCTTTAGAATATATTCGCTGAAGCTAATCTGCACAAACAGGCTGATTATTCGGATTCTACAAAAATATCTTTGTAGATAGATCTAAGACTTTCTTTAATAAAATCACACTTCGTTTAATATGTTTTGTAAACCTGGTTAATATAATACTCGTGTAGAAATTATAAAACCATAAATAATTAAATATAACAAGAATGAACCTTTCTAAGAAATCATTTAAATTACAAACTTTACGGTAGCAAATAATCACAGCTAAAACATTTCATTCGGCCTCAAACGCTTAACCTTATTTTTAATGATCAAACGAACTTACCAAGTGAAGTTCGATCACAATTATGTGAACGGCTTCATTCGACGCGATTTTGTTTTTGTTTACATATTGTAGTTGTGTCTCACGTACTGGCCCTCAACACGGATTGTTTAGAGATTTTATTCCCCGCTTTCAAAGTTTTTTATTCTGGTAACACTAGAGATCGTCCATAGTCGTTAAGTTCGTTACTATCGTACCCCCACCTCACTTCAGAGCCCAGAGGGGAGCCATCGGCCGGTCGAACTTCATTCTGTTTAGAGCAATAGTTTTACTAACTACTTATTTTGTGACCGGTAATGGAAAAAATTACCCATAAATTGATTATGATTACCAATTATCAATTTCACATTTCATTATTAGGGTTAGGGCATTTATATACATTGTATATAAGTACTAAGTAGGTTACTTAGCTAAGCTATTTATGGGAGGGTGTATATATTAATCGCGTCGAATGAAGCCGTTCACATAATTGTGATCGAACTTCACTTGGTAAGTTCGTTTGATCATTAATTATGTTTCACGGCTTCATTCGACGCGATTTTGTTTTTGTTTACATATTGTAGGATGTTCAGAGAAAATTAGTGAAATGTGAAACAAATTTTTCACAAAATACAAATACATAATTATGTATATCCTTTTATATGATGTTTATAACCGAATCGATCCCGCCACAGACTGTTGGCATGTTGTGAACATTTAGCTTAAAATGTTCTGAGCATCCATCCCAGCATGTCAGTTTTGAAATAAATTTCGAACCGTTAGATTTTTTATACTACGCTAACAAAATATGATAACTTATTTGAGAGCTGGATCTGTATCTATGCTGCTTCTTCTACCTATATAGGTACATAAAATCATAATGTATGATGATACAATATTCCCAGAAGACATTCCCAGTGTAGGTGCTGGACGATACTGCGACATGTCGCCAGCACGAGAAAACTCCAACTAATGAAGAACTAATAAGATAAATATTATTTTATTGGATTTAGTGGTGGAGTCCGTCTATCGTTAGATACGGTTAGGTTTACAGTCTATTTAAAAAAGTTATTAATACTAATATTGAAAAACTTAATAAAATTAATAATCAAAAGCCTCTCCCACTAATAGCATTAAAAAATAATTGTAATTCTGGCTGATAACTGTGACTATGTGTCATATCAGAAAATGTAATCCAAGATTTAGTACATAATAATCAGTTATTGTATTGTATTAGTGACATTATTTCTGTAAAATCAACGAAATGGGTCCTTGGCTAACCAACTACGTTGTTTGAGTCATATAAACCAATGTATGGGTGTGCAGAGTTCGTGTGATAAGACATCAGCAAGGACATTCAAGCTGGTAGAAATTGAAGTTAAAACTTACAATGTCAAAAAAAAAAATAAATAAATCACAAAAAAAAAGAAATATAATGCTTACATGCACTAGGATAAATTCTTATTGTCTTTTAGCATTATTCATAATATTTTGCGAGTATATCACATTACTGAAAAAACTCAAGGGATCTTTAATCTAAAAATAATGAATTGCTTAATGTTTAAGCCAAGTTTTTGTACATATAATTGTTTAATTATTGAAGTTAACTTGATTTTATTTGACTGAATAAATGACGATATCAGCATTTGACAGTGACACTAATGATCCATCAATGAGTTTTAAGTTAAGTAAACATTGTGTAGGTACTTTGATTTTTTCAAACAAAATCCAACATTTATTTTTCTTGAATTCTTAAGCCTTAATTATATTACTAGCTCGCATTACTAATATCGATTTCTGGTCGTCATCATGGCGATACTTTATCATAACTTACATATCTTCTTGGAGTCTCTATTTAAGTAAATTAAATTTCAGCTACGATAAAAATAAAAACAAAAAACATTTTTGCAATTAGGATGAGGCACCCGGTCTACAAGAATTTGCGCAAATTCTACTCCTTTTGACATTCTAATAATATTGTTTTCTTTGACATTTAATTTATTGTGTATTAATTTATTCGTAAAAACTGTATTTGACATTCATAAGTGTGCATTGATGTACCCATATTTGAATAAATTATTTTGAATTTTGAATTTTTTGAATTCCTCTCAGTAGCCGCAACTGTCACACGGCGGTGGCAGTGATGGTTCTATTTTCTACTGCTAACAAACTGTGCTCCTCCAACCTGGTGGCGCGGGCGTCTACCAATGTTCAAAGTTAACTCTCCTAATATAAAGCCGTCGCCTAGTGAGAGCGGCTGTCACACCAAATTATGAAGTGAATCGATTAATCGGACCAAGTGTATTTGCATTTTTGTAACTCTGCTTATCTCTGTTTTACTTAATGTGTATCAGCAATGAATAATTGAAAATGTGACATTTACCATTTACTTAAGAAACCCATCGTGATAGACGTTTCTCGTCGTATAAGAATACATAGAGTAGCATACAGCGTAAAAAAAACTAACCATGTGACAAAATATGTGTCCTTGTATGATCTGAACTCAGGAATAAATTTTTTATATAATATACATAATATATTTTTTCTTGTGTTACCCTTCTTTAACTTAATAAAGTATGGTGTAAGACTGAAGTGTCAGTGACACATTACTTTACTTTTGAAAAATTTGTATCCAGCAGTTTCCTAACTTGAAAATAATAGTAACATATAGCTCGGTGCTCGGTGGTATTTTGAATCATACGGACAATCCTCCTAAAGATATTGATAACGAAATTATCAAAAATAATGTGTTAAAATAATGATCAATAGGTATATCAATTTATGTGGCAAACGCACACAGTTATGGTTTTGTAGAAACTGTTTGTTCATATAATAACTAATAACTAGAGGTATAAATGTACCTAAAAATAAAATAAATTAAGGAGTAAAAATAACAATTGCTGACTTGGAGAAGTATAGCACAATGTAAACTGTTTGCCCAACTTTTGCATAGTACCTATAATGCGGTGTAAGACACCCATATCGTATTTAGCAGAAAAAAACGTGTCAAAACTTCGTTAATTTTCATAGCGACACACATCGTAGAATACTGCATCCTACAAAAGTTACATAAAACGTAGTGTAATTCAGACTTATTTATTTATTGATTTTTGTTACTTTTAAGTCCTATGGATGTGATAATCCTAAATAAACGTATACTTATTGATATGAATTTTTATTTAATAATTGTGTGTCGCATCCCGTAGAACACTGTACTGCATCAACTAGTGAGGTTATGCATAGTATAAAACAACATAAACACGGCGCGTCTCGTAGGATACTGTTCTGCAGCAACTTAAAGAAGTATATTGCACAGTAATACTGTATAGCATAAACTAGAATGTTCGTTCTAGAATTATAATGCACAGTAAACACGTCGTATCTCGTAGAATACTGTATTGCCTCAAATTAAAGAAGTGTATTACACAGTAATAATACCTACTAGGTATATGTATAGCATAAACTAGAATGTTATTCTAGAATTATAATGTAAGAACATGTTCGTAATGTGAAAAATACTTTAAAAACAAGAGCAAAGCAAAAGCTTTGCAAGGCTTAGCATAGTAGAATGTGTTGTATAAGCACATAATAATTATATTTATACTCTTGTCATGTCCCTGCATCTACTAGCTGTTTATAACATAATTTTTAGACAATATATTAGCCCGAGTGTAGCGTAAGCTATGATTAAGCAAAAATAACGTTAATATTTCATAAAGGTTTAAATAGCCCAACTTGAAGTCAAAATTACAGAAGTACAGCCACAACAGTAAATAAAAATAAAGTAAGTAAGTGTAATAAGTATATTTAAGGTGGTTTGAGCACATAATATACACTTCCTGTAATAATTAGCATACACTGCACAAAATATAACTAGTCAGTTTTCCGTTTGGATATGCAACTTGTAACACTTTGCAACTAACCAAGGCTAAGCTAAGCTGTAGCTTAGTAAAAAACTCAGGGTTCTTGATGTGAAAGTATCAGCACAGACGTAACGGTGACGCATTTCTTTACCCAAGGCAAGAAAATGCGAACTACCCTACTTTTCAGAAAGTTTCGTTTAGTCAGAGGTTTTTGCGTATGATGCATGTTAACATGTGTGACAGTATCTGCTCCGATGCTCCGATGCGACAGTATCAGCTCCGATGAGATGGTATCTGCTCCAATGCGACGGTATCTGCTCCGATGCGACGATATCTGCTCCGATGCTCTGCTCCGATGTTGCAGCGACGCATTTTTTCACAAGCAAGAAGACGCGGACCAGCCCTTCTTTTCTTAAAGCAGGCATAGTCACACTGTGTAAACACACACGCGTCACTTCTTCGTCATTTTGATGCGACGGGATCAGGTCCGATGCGACGGTATCCGCAAGACCCATGTAAAAGGGGGTACAGTGCAGAGTGAGGCTGCGACCCAAAGGGTACACTTAAGCCATTGTGTAAAGACCCAATGTAGAAAGGGTGCAGTACAGAGGTTGTCATTTTTATGCGACAGTATCCGCAAGACCCATGTAAAACGGGAACAGTACGGTGGACAGTATCCGCAAGACCCATGTAAAACGGGAACAGTACGGTGCAGATTGAGGCTGCGATCCAATGTAGAAAGGGCTCGCTGTCAGATGAGACTTCGATGATTTCTCGACGCGCCAATCCTTTATTTCTTCGTCGCTTTTTTCCGCTACCCGCTACCCGCTTTCGGTTTCTCCATTGCAACTTTTTTTTTTTTTTTTTAGTTTTCGTGCGAAGGCCTCGGCACGGAAACACGGAATGAAGTTCGACCGGCCGATGGCTCCCCTCTGGGCTCTGAAGTGAGGTGGGGGTACGATAGTAACGAACTTAACGACTATGGACGATCTCTAGTGTTACCAGAATAAAAAACTTTGAAAGCGGGGAATAAAATCTCTAAACAATCCGTGTTGAGGGCCAGTACGTGAGACACAACTACAATATGTAAACAAAAACAAAATCGCGTCGAATGAAGCCGTGAAACATAATTAGTTATTTACACTGTTATAAAAGTTTTCCAACTAATTATTATTGTTGAAACCCCGACCACAGGATCCCAAGGTACTATCAAAACAGGCTCAGCTTGTTTATCCACACAAAAAATATTTACACGTACATAAACTTTGGCCGTTTCACCAAATTGACTTTAAAAATAAACATACCAACTCGTTACGTTAATGCATGCGAAAATGAGTTTCGCAAAGTTAAATAAAGAGTACACGTAAACAACGATCGACAGGATTAGTAGCACGCTGGAAATTATCATGTGAACTGTACTTTTTTCACGTGGAGGAAAAATATTTTTTGTAGCCGTTATTAAAAAGAATCAAATTCAATTAAAATTGGAATTAAAATAAAAACTTTGAATGAAAAGTAAGAATTTGAATTAAATTCAAAGTTGCTCGGAGAACATTTCTTGACAGCTAGTCAATTCTCAGCAATAGTTTTTCAGGAACCGATCGAGAGCGGGTACTTGAGCAGGGTAGGAATATGATAGGCAAGTTTCCTAGTTTTTTTTCAGGGATGAAGCTCAAAATTGCATTTTGCTTGCGTCAGTCATGCGTTTATTTATTACATTTCATTCACGAGTCAAAAATCTTAAATCTAAAATATTTAAATTGTCTTAAACTCGTTTTAGTAAAAGCTGAAATAAATAAATAAATAAATAACGTGTACCTTACTATAAGAGTGCCATATTTAATCCTGGCACTATACACCTATATTAATATCGCCGGGAACGATCACAGTCTCGTTAGCAAATTAAAATCCAGCTCACCGGCAAATATTTATTTAAATACTCCGATGACACTCCGATAGGGTATCGAGTAAAGTTGGAGCATTTCATTAACATTTTGATTAACGAATTTGTAATTTATCGTCGTGATTGATGCGGTGATCAAATAAATTAATCGTTACTTAGTGCCTACTTGGTACTGAGGTAGAAGTTTGATTAGGTACGGGACTGGTGTTGACTTTTACTTGTTCTTTGGGATAAAATGAGGGTATTTCTATTTTTGGAGAAATGGAAATTAGAAGTTATGACGGGCGGAATTCGTATAATGTAGCCTTTGCTAAAGGTCAAACATACAAATCTGGTATGATTTGGCCTGATTAGTAGTCATAGTTTTTTATTAGTTGTTTGATAAATCAAAATCAGTGAACTTTTACAACAGACTTTATTTCTTTTTAACAATCAGTACACAGCTTAAGAATGTGGTTTCACTCTGAAACGCCAAGCTCGAATGATCTTCCAACTAAATTTTCACTGATTATCTTTTTTTAACAAGTTAGTTAAAGGTCGTGCTATTTCACCAAAGTTTTTAACAAATTTACGGAAATAACCTGCAAGTCCGATTTCACTAAGATCCATCGCAAAGCAGTCACGATATGACTGTAATAAATCATATAATCTATCTACAGTTTCTACGTTAACGTTTTCACCCACTTTTATTTCTGCACGATCTAAAGGTTTTAATGTGGAAACATCTTTAGTGATTCTATTGACATGGCAAACAGTTTTTTCAACAAAAGGTAAAACCCTAGCCAACAACGTCTGCGGTGCTATAAGTAAAGTTTCAGGCTTTAAATTCGTTACCACTAGATGTCCTCTACCTTTATTAATACGATAAGCCCCTTGGTGCGTATGATATTCTTTTCCCGGTTCCGCACAGCTATAACCTTCCATATAAACGTCGCCACAATAATTAGAGTCTTCAGTACAGACTTCAACTAGTCCTACTTTATGTACCTCAGTAAGACCTACAGTTGATAGCTTTATAGATTGTGTGTCTCGTTCAGACGTAACTTTGGATGGGCAGTTAAAGAAAACTAGCCTACTAGAATCCTTCAAAACAGTTACAAAAGGAAGCTCTGTAAAATCTTGCCCTATCAGTAACGGAGTACGCAAATACTGATCGTTAACTACAAGAACCTCGACGCAAGCTTCGACGTCGTCTAATTGTAACGTTACAGAGCTCTTATATATCGGGACCACGGAAAAGTTACCGAAACCTTTTATCGCAGGTAAGTCATTAGTGGATTTAGGTAAGTTCAGTTTTTGAGCATCGGATTCACGAAGCAAAGTACATTCGCTTCCAAAATCGATGAAAGCGAGATGACTATGACCGTTCACGTTAACCTTTTTGTAAAATTTATCGTTTGTACCGCAGTTAGTAGAAATTGTCAGTGCTTTACGTACTTCTTGTTTTGATTTTATATCATTATCCTGTCGAGGAAAAACCAAGGGATTTAGCTGACAAGTGGCCGAATTATGACCAACCCTAAAACATTTCTGACACTTAATAATAGGTTGTGGACATTTCTGATAGCTATGTCCCCTAGAACGACAATTGAAACACGTGATGATATTTTCATTAACATTGGACACAGAGGTAGATGGACTATTAAACTGGGTCCCATCACTACGCTTCCTAGTAAACGTATCAACATTAGGTCGTTGCGAATTGAGATAAAACAGGAGATCCTCAGGTTCTTTACAGTTTAATGCCTGCGCGCCATTCCGAATAGCCTTATCGTAAATACCATGAATAACACAATCTACTGCCTTTTTCCCACTTAAATCACACCGGTTTAGAAGTGTTAGTTTGTCATAAAAATACTCCCGTAGACTTTCATTATTTCGTGAAGTGCGCGCAAGCATTTCCTCGAGAAGCCTACCATAGTTTTGCTCATACGGAAAAGCTTTTCGAAGCTTCTTCTGCCATTCGTCCCAACTGAAATTGACGGAAGGCAAGGCTTCGAACCACTTTTTCGCGAGTCCTACAAGTTTTTGCAATGCAAAGTGTACGGTTAGTCTTTCGTCCCAGTTGTAAATACACGCACACTCATTAACCTTCCTGATCCAACTATCTACACTTTGGACTTTACTAGAAGGATCGAATTCTGGAATTACGTTAATATGATTGTTGTGTAAAGTTCTGCTATTATCACTTCTTTGAACAGTTTTTAAAAGGTTTAGTACCTCGTCTGCCGAGAAACTCGCTGTCGTTGTAGTCGGCAGCATCTCTTCAGGTTGCGGTGATGGTGAAACAGGTAGCGTAGAAGGCTCAGGAAAAACCGCTACGGGCTCCGGCCCACTTGTCCCGATCTCCTCCACCATCCATGTTGACTGAGGGGCACTTTTACGTGCTCTGCGAAGGAGTCTCCCTGATGATGATGGTGATCGCATTCTGACGTGTTCTCTTTTGCGTCGCGTCCGGTCGCGACTGGCTCGTTCCATTTTCTCGATAACCAAAAATAAAAAAAATGTATTAGTCTCTTCGTTAAAAAAAATACCGTTAAACAATGATTTCCTATAGACTTCAAAAATCTTAATATATATAAATCTCGTGTCACAATGTTTGTCCTCAATGGACTCCTAAACCACTTAACCGATTATAATAAAATTCGCACACCATGTGCAGTTCGATCCAACTTGAGAGATAGGATAGTTTAAATCTCAAATTATAGTCGCAATTTTAATTTATTTCAAATTATATATATACTGATAATTTTTACTATAAATTGACAAGTTAGCATCAACATACTACGGTTGCTATAGTTACGCAATGGCTTTTGACAGGACAACGTCTGTCGAGTCAGCTAGTATTCTTATAATTTAGACTATATTTACTCAAAACTATGATTAAACACCCCTCTTTTTGCGTCGGGGGTTATAAATAAAGTGGTTGGTGGGAGAACATACATAGTCCATTTGCAGTATATATGGTCAGTCATCGTCAAACGTACATAGTTTGATCGTGGCGCACATGGCCAGAGTCGTCACAGGACGTACATAGTCCATTTGCAGTATATACGGTCAGTCATCATCAAACGTACATAGTTTGATCGTGGCGCACATGGCCAGAGTCGTCACAGGACGTACATAGTCCATTTGCAGTATATATGGTCAGTCATCATCAAACGTACATAGTTTAATCATGGCGCACATGGCCAGAGTCATCACAGGACATACATAGTCCATTCGGGGCTCACATGGCCAAAATCGTTATTGGACATACATAGTCCGATCGGGGCTCACATGGCCAAAATCGTAATTGGACATACATAGTCCAGTCAGGGCATACGTAGCCAAAATAGTCATTAAGTCATTAAATCATTCTGCAGTTGGTCACAAGAAAGACAAAGATACAAATAGTAGGCATAACCTACATTCTTCCCATACAACGGAGAACAAGATATTGTTTATAATAATTAACCACTTGATAAATAGTGTGGTGATTGTAACTCAAGCTCCGCATTATACTCAACCAGTTTCGGGAATTACTAAACGAATATTCCAGTCTTATTCCCACTAACAATAACATGTGTGAAACTAAAACCGCTGTTATGCTTATTCATCACTTGAGAACCGCGAAAACAAAGAAGCCCATTGAGTCAATAAAATGAATTGAGAGGTGTTAAGTTTTTATGTTATTGATATTTATTAATGTAAATAAAGTTATCATGACTTTGTAATAAACGGTTCTTTATTAAAATACAAAAATTTATGTACATATAATGTGGATAGTGGAATAAATTTATATTTTTAAATTTAACCTTAGCTTTAAAATACCCTGAATAAAAATTGCATATTCTATTTAAAGAATCAAATAGCTGAATTCAATACAATTCCCATCATATAACATTTATTAGAACCTTCGATACAAAAGTTATTATAAATCTCGATTTTAGTAGAACGCGGCGCAAATGCGCAAAATTTGCGCGAGGCGCCCCGCCACTTCTGGCAAGCGGCTTGAGAGGATACTATTCTATTACTAACATTAATTGTACGATTAGGTATGACAAAATATTAGAATAAAAAAAAATAAAAATATGCAGTTAAATGATCGCTTAGTAGCACTGTCAGGGGTAGCTCTCACCAAGTACTACCAGCAAGCAATCAGATTAACATTGTCATGGAGTAGCCAGACCACACGTTAACCCAACTATCCGCATTACTTATTTTATTTCATAATAATTATAATCATGCTACACGTTGACACAAATAATAGCTATCAAATTTTATGATTTACATACCTTTTTGTGGGTTTTGAAGGTCACGTACCACTTCTGAATTTTGATAAATCAAAATCAGTGAACTTTTACAACAGACTTTATTTCTTTTTAACAATCAGTACACAGCTTAAGAATGTGGTTTCACTCTGAAACGCCAAGCTCGAATGATCTTCCAACTAAATTTTCACTGCGCGACGACTAGCCCCCTCCATCGTATGTGCTTGACCGCCCGAAAACACGCGGGAAACCATCTCGTTGGCTAAAGGCTGTTTTTCGGTCGGTCAATCATACACCGGGTAGTCTTGCCATTACAATAAGATAATTAAAATGTTCCACGGACTAAAAATCATAACAGTTGTTTGTTCCCGTAAAAGTCCCATCTTGCTCAGGTGAGTGCGAGCTGTTGGGACGTGAGATTTGCGATTGTACTCGTACGACTTGTACGTGCGACAGTTAACGTAATCAGGCAGCGAATGCGTGCTATGTGGACTAGCACTTTAAGTTTTTAGAAATAATACGAGTATGTACATTTCTGACGTTTTGAATTTTTTCAGTCACTTAAATTCTACCAGCAGCGTATGCGCATAGAGACACACGAGTAGTGTTATTCACACAAAAGGCAACGCTTTTCACACAAGATGTTTTATCTCTTAGTAAACTGAAAATTGTATAGCCATTATGAAAAGGTCTAAGACTCATTCTGCCCTCATAAAACCCAAGAGCGTTTTCTTAAAAAAAATGGTTGTCTGTAAAGTCGGTTTACGGACGATAGTTCATCGTGACAACGTCATAACAAAACATTGATGAAATGTTTGCATACTTTTCTCGCTCTGAACGTGACGTCACAATGAGCGTAACGGGACACGTAACGGGACACTTTTTCGTGCGTGCACCCGGCGTTCATCGATTAAGACGTTATCACGTCAAAAATATAGATAAATTGAGTTCTGTCTTTTTTACGCATCAGATGCATAATTTTTTCAGCTATCAGATACATGAAAAAACAGGTTTTTTTTAGATACCGCTCTTTTACTAATGAGGGCATCATCATATATACTTATAAGCTCTAATATGACTAAATCAACATGTTCTGCCAAGTTATACCGACTAAGTGTCATTAATAAGAGTACATAGTGTAACAATTTATAGCACGCCAACTTCCGCCTCAAGGTCTCATAAATCACCTGTTCTCAAGTTAACCTTATTAACCAACGTGTTAGTTGCGCCGCCCGGCGTTGCTTGCTATTACGGATCGTAGTTAGGCGGGACGTAGCTAACAATGCGCAGTAGATCATGTAGGGGATTTGAATGAAGTAAATATTTTATGTTATTATTTATTTTTATTTTAGGTTAAGTTTATTGTTCTGCAGGTTTAAGCTATAGGAAAATATTTATGGGACAGTCTGGGAGAGAACCCACGATTGAATGGTAAATTGAAATTAGTGCGGTGTCTCCTCTAGTACGTAGTGCAGAACATGGTTTTGCTTACCAGTGAGAAGTTTGCAACTAACTCTAGCAAGCATATAATGAACCAAAATTAGTCATCAAACATATAAATTAACCAATTTAGGCTGTTTGTGAAGTTAGCTAATGCCACACTCATAGCTCCCCACTAGGATACCCTGTGTCGGGGATGCCATGGAACGGACAAAGAGAAGGACGGCAAAGACCCAGACCCAGAACAGATATTTCTAAATTCATCATTCAAATATCTGCCCGGTCGGGAATTGAACCCGGGAAGTCTGGCTTATAAGGTAGATAATATACTACCGCTGAGCCAAACGGGTAAGCAAGACGCTTTCATTTAGTTTTGAGACACCCTACTGTTTTCCTACACCGTGTCTCACCCGCACGTGTTTGTAATCACCATTTTAATAACCACGTTTCGGTATTGGGCGCTCAAATACGATTATGTGGCGCTGCCGTTATTCCGCGGTTATGGCGAATATTACCAGTACAGGTTTCTCAATATTATGTACGGGAAATGAAAATTTATTTTAGTCAAATATTTTGGGGATATTAGATTTGTTTAGAGTTGGACTGATTTATATTTGATGGTTTGAATGCGACTTAATGATTCTAGTGTGCATAAAAATTTAATAAAAAATTATTAAATGACAAATTTTTTTAACGAGTTTTTGTTGCATTTTCTTTGGATTTACACAAATAAAATATTTAAGTAGGTATACCAAATTTCAGCTAAATCGTAGATCAAGAAATGGTTCAAAATGTGGTTTCAATATTTGACCTGCACAAACATACATACAAACACAGCAATTAAAAGTTTGTAAAAGAAGATTAAAACAAGATAATCTTCTCTTTTTCAAGTCGGTTAGTAAATTGGTTCAGGTAACGCAAATAACTGTAACTTTTCAGTCACGGAAACTGACGTATTGCAGTATTGGTTGCGTCGTTTATCTTCTTCACACTCGTATGTAATTCAGACTCACATTGCATGAAGTAGATGTTCAAACACGGGGAACTCGTTTAACTTTCTTTGAGACATAGTATAAAATGTTATAGCTTGCTATTGCGACTGAGTTCTAATTTTCATACTGCATATAAATTTTCCGAGATAGGCTAATAAGGATTGATTGATAATCCAAGATTTTTCAGAGAAGGTAATAATTTATTTGTACAACAAATTTCAAAAATTAAAAAAAAAAAAATCTGCTGCTCCGTACAAAAAGTTCATTGACCTTTGAAAAAATGTACCTTGGCTCAAATATTTTTTTAATACATTTTAGTCTAGCTAGCAAGTTGATTCGATCAGATACTGGATGAAAAATTCATATTTTACTCATTCTTCAAGTTTGTATGTTTGTAATTCAATCGCGCAAAAATAGCTAAACGGATTTGAATGTAATTTGTAATGGAGATAGCTTACACTTTGGATTAGCATAGAAGCTAATCTTATACCTACCAAAAATATTAACGGTTTTCTACAAAATTGCTGTTGAAACCGCGGGCGAAGCTCAATAAAATATTTATATTTCGAGAAAAACGTATCAAAAACGCATGTAAAAAGTGCCGTGTTTCAAAATCGCGTTACCTAGGAAATTTGTCGTAAAAACGTGTTTTACGGGGTCGAGTGAACTCTTTTACTACGTGTTCTCGAACGATGTAGGCCTATTGTTGTTCGGTTTGCGTACTGAACTTAAAAACATTGAGGGAATTGATACTGGAAAGCTATATTGAACCGATGGTATTGAGTATTTTCTTCTCTTAAAAGAATAACTATGTTACTCACAAATTTAACTTGACTTAAACATTCGAGTCTTAACTTAAATTTTGACAAGCTAAGTACTTATTATATTTGACAACAACAATCGTCGAATTTATTGACTGGGTGGTTAAAGATAGATAATTTTTTGTTTTTTCATCGCCTTGTTTGTAATAGGAATTGCTTTCTTGTGAAGTTGGAGGAACAGAAGTGTTAGTGACAAACTCACATCAAAAACTACAGGTGAAAGAATCGACTTGACACGAGCTGCCTTATTCTTCCCGATTCAATCGATCAACATAATTCCTGTTACCTCCATCGATCGACATCTCCATAGTACCGTAGAAAAATTCACTTTATCCAATTCCGGAGGAATCCTACGAGACGATATAAAATTGTTGCTCCCACGGTGGCCTTTATAAATCCGCTTATCTCCCCCCCCCCCTCCTGATTTATGATGGGGGAAATGTGCTTTGATGCTTCAGAGACAGCTACAAGTAGAGTGAGTAGTTTTTCAATTAGTGATTTGAAACCAATACGCATAAGTAAAGCGTATGCTAAGCCAAAAAGGATTCATAGTACTTACATAAGTACTACTCGCCAATAAAATTTGCGGTTCCATACATTTTGTCGATCGCCATTGACATTTTTCTATGGAACAGCTGATTTTTTTCGCGATTGCAGAGTTGTTTCCATAGTAAAAGTTGATCACAATTATAAGGAATATTAATAAGCGCTTTTCGGCTCGGCTTATCGCTTTTCGTTTTACGTAAGTTTATCATAATTGTGGTCTAATTTTAAGTCTTTTAAACCGACTTTAAAAAGGGACGGAAGAAGTTCTCAATTCGATTACATGTTTTTTTGTATGTCTGTTACGCAATTATATTCTTATCTAAACCTAAAAATGTCAAGAGAACGATCTTAAAATCCTTTCAAACCCCTAATAAAGTGCAGGCTTTTCCATCGTCAACACTTTGTTTAAGTCGGTTTGATCCTACAACAAATTGAATTATGATGTAATTCAAATAAGGCAAGAGAATGTTCACTTTATCCCAAACAATATGAAAAAAATAAATGGCTAAAATAAGAGAAACAATTCAGTCGAGGGTTCTGTGATAGGATTTCTTTTAATTAATTTTATTTTTGACGCTTTATTTGATTGCTTATTTTTTTTCTACTTGTCCTATCATTTCAGGCACTGTCAATAGAAAAAAAAAAGAAAAAAATAACATTTTTCACAGGCAAACTCTTTTTCCGTGCCAAATTGTTTTACATAAAGTTAATTTTATACGTTTTTCGATATTTTCTGTGATTTGCTACATACCCTAATGAACAAAACGAACGCCAATCCGCGGCCGAAGTCTATCACAATAAGAGTTCCCTTTTTACAATTTTTGCTCAGAACCCTAAAAAGCGTCTCGCTGCGGTGACTCTCTAAACGGAGACGAATACTTTGCATAATGAGGACCTGTACACGATTAGGTTTTAACGATGATGACTCTACCAGACCAGAATAAAACAATGAAAAAGTGACTCTAAGTCCGAGCATAACGACTCAAAGTTGAAAAAGTTGAAGAGGTAGATTTCATCTGGTCTAATTTATATTCACGTCGCGTCTATAGGCGTCATGCTCAGTAGACAAAATAATGTATTCCGCGTAGATCCTCCGCTGTAGATTAAAAAAATAACCTGAAGTTTCCTCGGCAATAGCAGTTTTCTCTATTATCCTTTTAATTTTTACTCTACTTTTTTCATGTTTGCTGGTTTTTCCGCTTTATAATTGGTCTTTGCTATGGAAATCTCGAACAAAGGATGGGAAGCGCCGTAATTTACCCGGATTTCGAACTCGTTATCGTGATCTCAACTTTTGTCGAGTTTTTTTTTGTTGTTTTTTTTTTTTTTGTAAGCACGATTGTCTTGTTTGGCGTGACGTTGAAATCTTTTGAGCAATCACAGTTTTTGTTCAAGCAGGCGCTTGTTTAGAGTATTTTAGGAGGAAAAAAATTCAAAATTTATTGGAGTTTCTAAGATCAGAACTTTGGAAAAGCTCTGTTGAAGGAGATCTTCTATCTTTTTTGTATCTGACTAAGGCCTTTAACTAAGCATACGAAAAGAAGGAAAAATAAGGCATTAATAAAAGCTAAATGTAGCAAACCCCATCTTAATGCCTCAAAAGCAAGCAAGCCATTCAATTTTACTGTATTTTTATGAGAGCCATAGCTAAAAGTAAAACACTGCTGACTCATAACGGATGGTAAGTGTAAAAACAGTAGAACAACTTTAATTAATGTAATTTTAATTCTTTCCTATTTTTGGTGTAGGCGACTACAATAATTTGACGCTCGAGACCAGAAAAGAAAGAAAGTAGGTAGTCAGATGTATGTTTTACTACGAAATAAAGAAATTCACTTGAATTTACGTAAAAAAAAAGATATAACGAGACGTGCCCAAATCACTCTAATTTCTTAACTAAAATTCATCACACGTCACTACAACGTGGAACACGTAGATCTGCGGCCAATAACAGGTGCAGTTAAGCTGTGATAGATTGTTGGTTGAGACTCGGTAAGCAAAGCACTGTTGGCTATGCAGCAGTCAGTGTATACCTGCCTAAATTAGCCTTAGGTTGAGACGACATAGCTAGAAAAGAAACTCCATTAATACTAAAAATTCTAGTGTCGGCTAGATAAGAACACAATTACTTAGTAACTTATAGAGCTAAGTGTAATATCCTTTCTGAATTGCAGAAACTAAATATTTTATCGACTTAAATACATAATTACCTTACTTTCTACTACACAAGAAGAGTAATAGATACGAGTAGATAGATAAACTCTTTACTGTTCACACCAGAAATTACAAACGAAAGGATAATAATAGTTAAAAAAACTGGCGGCATTGTCGCTACAAACGATCTCTTCCAGGAGTAATCTTACTGCCAAGTATTGTACTGCGTCACCACTGCATCCCATGGTCCTGAGGGACGTGTCACCTCGCGATTGGGACGCCATTAACTAGATTCCGTCTTATCCTCTGGCGGAAGCCGCTGTTTCTTTTAACTACTACCCTTGAGGTGGGACCACACTGCCGGATAAAGTGAGCGAGATCATATAGGCTTATAGGTTATAGCTGGCTTTTGTGTCAGTTTCTGTGTCACCGGAAGGCAAGGGACCTTAGGCCTCGCTTCGAAACGTGACGCGTTGATATTGTAAAAAGAATGTTGGTAAATATTTTTTTATGAATGAACACTATTGAACAATGAATTGAAGCCGAGGTAGCACAGTGGGAGAACAGCCGCTTCGTATTCTTGAGGTGGCGGGTTCAAACCCCGACTCGTACCAATGAGTTCTTTGGGACTTATGTACGAATTTACAAACCACTGGCTTTTCGGTGAAGGAAAACATCGTGAGGAAACCTGCATATGTCCGGAGAAGAAATTCAATGGCGTATGTGAATCCACCAACCCGCACTTGGCCAGCGTGGTGGAATACGGCCTAATCACCCTTCGAGGGTAGACCTGTATCCCAGCAGTGGGAGGATTAAAAGGTTGCATATGACTATTGAACACGACTCTAAATTGTATGAGTCGCCGTTATTTGGCGATACCGCTCTCTTAAAAACTCAAATCGCTGACCTTCCATTTTCAAATTCCTGTGTATCAAATATGGGTTTTCCAAATTTTAGAGATCCGTTTTACAAAGAGCAATTAAACAACGAGACATCAGGTTTAACATCAGGCTACCGATTTGCTCATCTCGTCACTCAATTAAAAAAAAAAACATCATCATCATAGCTTTCAGCCAGTAACCAGATACACGGGCCCCTATTCTTTTACGCCATTCATCTTGACCCTGTGCTAATCTCGACCACGTTCGACCCGCGATCCTTACAATAACACCCAATGAGCTTGGTGGGCATTCGACGCTTCGTACACCAACACGTGATAAAAAACACCTTACATGATCGTTATAAACATCCAGCCGTCCATTACCCCAGTCTGATCCCACCTTTAGACAAGCCACTAATGTGAACAATCTTTTACAACGGATCCGGAAATAGAGGAAAAAGTTAACTTCCTCTTTACTTCCTCATGTAAAGTCAATGGATTCTGTTCTCGGCCATCAAATTATGATAACTCGATGTTGATAGAGGAAATGAGATAATAGATAATAACATGATAAGGATATTGGGGACATATTGTTTTTGGGAATTGGAATTAAGCATCTTTATAAAAACCAATGGGCCCAAGTTAGGCTTTATTTGACGAATCTTAACTAAATAAAAATATATCTGTCTTTGTTATTGCAACTTATTAGACGAGGACATTAATACTTTTAGAAAAATTTGATTGGTCTACTAAAGCCTTCAAACTTGGGCCTATAATAAAATACCAGGTCAGTACCATCAGTTTTAGGTCATGATTGTAACATATTACAAACGAGGATTAGAAATCATGCAATAATTGTGATTGTATAGTAAGTAGATATGCGTTATTTCGATCTGTTCCCCAGTTTTGTATCCTCAGGGGAACCGATCGGAGAAACATGTTCGATACAGCAGACAGATCGAACTTTCTTGTTTGATCTGTCTGCATGAGAGGAGAAATTGGCAGTAAAGTTTACACCACGAATACCTCCGTGTTCGAGCATCAATTTGCCTATAATTACGCAACAATACAGGTAAAAATGAAGCACGCAGCGCAGGCCTAGAGGAAACCCATTCACTCTAACCTATATTATACTAGCTGACTCAACAGACGTTGTCCTGTCAAAAGCCATTGCGTCAATTCTATGTCAAATGTCAAATGTCAAAAGTTACATTAAAAAAGTTTACATTGTCCAAAGCGCTTAAGTATTTTTAAATTTTCTAATTTTTCATGTTTTTTTACTATAAATTGAGATGTGAGCTATCCTATCTCCTAAGTTAGATCAAACTGCACACGGTGTGCAAATTTGATTGAAATCGGTTAAGTAGTTTGGAGTATATTTTATAGCGGACAAACAACGTGACACGTAATTTATATATATTAAGATAATAAAGTCAAAATAAGAACACACTAAGTACACTACACTACACTTGAAAAGTTATCGCCCATAACAACAAAACTACAATAGTAAAGTGAACAGAAAGTTTTCAGTCAACTTAAAAACACAAACATCTTTTCCCATGCCAAAGTGCATGCGGATTGCAGCCAAGACAACCTTATTTGCATTTAGTGCCGCGACAAGATGGGACGAGGGTCTGGAGAGATTTTTCTCGGAACAATGTTGCTAAGATTTTTTTCTTCTAGAAGTATGAGGTAACAAAATCAAAGCTTGAAAGAAAAGTTAACGATCCTGGTTTTTGTTTCTTTGTTCGCACTGCAAGTACCTACCTACGTGTTATATTGTTTATGCTTAGGTAATAGTTACTTTGTTGTTAATCTAAGCTTATAAGAAGATGACTTCTGTAGAAGTGCGTATTCAATAGGAAAATTTATGAAAAAAAGCAAGTCCCATTTACGCCCGACAGGCGCGCTATCGCTGTGTATGTATCGAATACGTACTCGTACCTACGTATTTTCCCACAGACATCTAGATATAAGAGCTATTCGCATAACAACTTACTTGAGTCAGAAGTTAGTATCTCACCGGAGTAGGTATACTCGTAATCGTAACTTTAAACTTCATCGCAGACCTTTTGCTCAAGTTTAGAGCGCAATTTTTCCTTATAGACCATCCTAACATCTCCCCAAGAGCTCCAAGACACGGCCTGGCATAAAGATTAAAAGTACAACAATGTCTGTTACATGTTTTGCTTCAGTTAACTAAAGAAAACGCTAACTTCCTACTTTAGTTCCGCGATTGCAGGGAACTTTTTATTTGACTTTTATCCGAGGCGAGAAGAGTTATGATTTCGGAGCGACTCTCGTGACCCGTGTTGGAGGTTGGGGTGTCATTCTGTGAGAGTGAAGAAATGTTTTTACTTGAACGTTGTTATAGATTATTATGTAGCAGTCTGTGAACGTGTGGATCTCACTTTTATTTAGTTGCGTTATCATCTCTGGGTAACTGGGTCACCGTAAAATTGTACACAACATGATTTTATTCAGAAATCTTCAACGAAAAGAAAACGCAAAGCATTTTGTGCGGAGGTATCAATTTCATTTCAGTTTGAGAAAAACCTGAACAAGTTTTTACTATCTATATACCTATATAAAAATGAAACCCGTTTTCCTTGGTCACGGCCTCACGCGTGAATGGCTGGACCGATTTCACTAATTTTTTTTTTGTTGTATTTGTTATTATTAGGGGAAGGTTCTTACGGAAAAAAATATTAAGAAAATCTCTCAGAAATATTGAAAAACCCTAAAAACAGCCCTTTTATTTTTCCCATACGTTTTCTAACTAAAACGAGCTTTATTGCTATTGTATAAAGTTCATATTGAATTGCAAGCACTCACTGTTGTTTAAGCAATGTAGGTATGTTCCTAACGTCCAAGAGTCAATTTGCACTTTATTACCTCTGTACAAAGTTCAAATTCAATCATATCTATCAAAACAGTGTGCGTTTTATACTGATAATTTTTACTATAGATTGACAAGTTAGCATCAACAAACTACGGTTGCTATAGTTACGCAATAGCATGAGAATAGAGGTTATAGCAAAGAGTTCCTATAATTATTCTCAACACCTTTGGTCACGCCATCACGCGTGAACGACTGGACCGATTTCAATTTACTCTACGTTTATCCCAAAGTCTACCCGTGCGAAGCCGGGACGGGCCGCTAGTACATTTATATAACAGCTTATAGTAAAGTATCTTTAGAATAAAGACAGTAATTTTATCTTGGAATAAAAATATAGTGAGTTAGCAAGTAAATTCCTAAGATAGTAAGATAACACGAAAGCTTGAGACGCTTTATAGTAATTTAGAAAAGCCAGTAAAAATAACAGGCCTTTTCAAATAACGCCCGAATAAATATCTGAAGTAATGATCTTTATGGTTCCGAGTAAGGTTTCCTATTAACAGTAAACTATTTTAACGATGTTACAAACTCCGAAACTCTTTGGAAAATTTTATTTAAATTTTACAAGGAACAAGAAATGCTCGCTCTCTTTTGTGAAACACTTGTTTGAATAACTTTTTAAACGATATTGGACTTCATTTTATAAGGTACACCACTTACAAAACCAAATTAATTTGATAGGACTAAAATTACAATTATGGCAAGGCGTAAGGACTGGTAGCAGTAGATACGCTTTTCTACAAATTTGGATAAAACTTTGGTAGAAAGATATAATATAATTTAAAAACACCGTGGCTACATTTTTTAAAAGCGTAAGCGTAGCTTTTTTATAGTTGACCGTAACTGAACAGACAACAAACAATTCGAAAATCAAATCTTGAAAACATAAACTAAATATTTCTTCATCATAATCATGATGTGTAATGTAAAATACCGGGGAAGTGTAAGGTCGGAAGATGATAGAAATCATGGCTCAGTAGCATCAGGAGTGGACAAGCATAAATATGGTCGAAGAACTGTTCAGACTCGCGCTGGACTAAGTGAATCATTTAAAAGCTTCCATTAATAGATAGGCACTAAGAAGTAAGCTTACTTAGTACCACCAAAAGTAATAGCCTCACTTCAAAGAAAGCCTCATAAAATTAGTTTTATAAAACTCCAAACTAATTAATAAAGTTAGGAAACCTAGACAGGTACTCACAACTTGAACGAGATAAAATTGAAGCAACTTCGGCAGATAATGAGAGTTGGGAGCAGTCTTTGGTTAAATAGTTAAGTGTGGTTACGCCGACGGACTCGAACAAAGTTTATTAAGAGAAAATTAACTGTGCTTTGCATTGAGGTTTTGGGCTGTTAAAAATTCTATTGTTTTTGCGAATACCATTATAAGTAAAGAAGAAACTTTACCTATAATTTAAGACCAATTAATGTTTTAAAAGAATGTTTGAAGGATTTTCTAAATCAGTTAATATTTTGTTGATCTACTTAGCGTTACTATCATCGATGCATTTTCTTTTGCGTGACTGCCAAAAGCCTGAAAGTTTGGTATTAATCCTAAGAAATTTGTCACTATTGACTGTTTTTTTTGTTCTTTGGCCAATTTAGACTACATAATTAGGTATATTACCTACTTAGGCCCACTTGCAGAAGATACAGAGTTAAATTCCTAAACCCAGAGTTAATTAACTCAGAGTTAAAATGTTATAAATATAACCCTAATATTGTGTTGCGCCATTAAAAATTAACACAGAGTTTGCTAACCCTTGGCTAACCCGACAATTCTATATTTTACGCTGGCAATTTTAAAAAACAATCTTCGCCATATTGTTGAGTAATAACCCGACAAAATATGGATTACCGAACGAGTGAACGACAACATATACCCATCTCTTTTGCTCTAGTGCACTTGGCGTAAGACTATTGCATGTGTTTTAACGTCTAAATGACATTATGTATAGATCGCTTGATATTTACATTATTCATTCAATTCAAAATCAAAACTTCATAAACTTCAATCTGATAACCGTGCGTGTTAATTAAAGTTTTTTTGTGAAAAGGTACTTGGTACTTATAATGCACAATAACTTGAGAACTGAGGACTTCAGTATTGTCTCGTATACTTGACTACTGCACTTTATCATAGGAAGGTAAAGAAAATAAAACTATAAGTAGGTATTAGATCTTACCTGTGTGTGCACTGTAACCTATGTTTAATTTTATTCAATAAAAACATTACACTTTCTTTTTGGAGTCGAAATCTTCTGTGAAATGCTTTATCTCTTTGTGAGTTGTAATGATCAGTCCGTTCTGCAATTCTTCTATCATAAAAATCTGAACTAACATATTCAATAAACTTCTTCATCGTCATCAGAAAACAATAATTCATTTAGCATTGTTTATTCACAGTAACACAAAACGGTTTACCTATTTTTAAAGTTTAATCTCAGATCGTATTATCTCGTCAAACTCAACTTCACAATGAATTTTGCCATTATTGATAGAGGGTTAGTGACTTAACCCTCTAATTTTGGTGGGTTAAATATTTACAGGTTTAACTCAAGGTTAGCTCCTAACTCTTGGTTGCGCAAGACGATTTATCAGTTTAACCCGAGATGAGCAGTTAACTCTGGGTTAAAAAGATAACCCAAGCTTCTGCAAGTGGCCCTTAGACAACTTCTCGCTGACACAAAATACCACATGCGAAAACAAGACAGACAATTTCAAGCAGTCATTAAATGTAATATAACTGGTCGTAGTTGATTAAGAACGCTTGTGTTAATTTCTAATACATTTAATTCTATGCGGTATAAGAACAGTGTCGATGACGTGAAGACAAGCAGTGATGCCAATCTTATCTTAATATATATAAATCTCGTGTCACAATGTTTGTCCTCAATGGACTCCTAAACCACTTAACCGATTATAATAAAATTCGCACACCATGTGCAGTTCGATCCAACTTGAGAGATAGGATAGTTTAAATCTCAAATTATAGTCGCAATTTTAATTTATTGCAAATTATATATATATACTGATAATTTTTACTATAAATTGACAAGTTAGCATCAACATACTACGGTTGCTATAGTTACGCAATGGCTTTTGACAAGACAACGTCTGTCGAGTCAGCTAGTAATTATATAAAACTATCTCATAGTGTGGCTATTACTAGCTCTGAATATACAACACTTAGTGCAGGGGTTACAAGTGAGACCCTGTATCAATGGTAAATTGTATCAGCCCCACTAATAGCAAAATTGCCGAAATTTCAATGTAGGCTTACTATTCCAAAAATGTGTCAAATAAAACAGCCCGCTCCCCGAGATCCTACGCAGGTGGGTCAGGCCCTATAAATCCGACCGTAGTAAAGTAAAGCCGCTGATATCTCGATCGGTTGCGAATACCCAGCTTTTGTTTCCTTTATTTATATTTTTCTTGTGTTTTATTGATATTGTTGTTGGTAGAAATAGAATTAGGAACGCGGCAATTGGTAGGGCTGTCAAAAAGTTACTGACTTGATAGTAGGACAAAGAAAAGAAAGAAATCGTGTTAGGTCACGGCAATAGTAAAATTTTCTATGGGCTTGATGGGTATGACGCCTATTATTAATAACTTCAGTAAAACCAGTAAAAAACATTATTCCAGACTAGGTATATTTATAACGAATACAGCAGAGGCTAAAAAGTACCTTATCTACAATATGTTATTCCACATAGTACGGTTCTCACATATTATAGTATCAGTGTTTTACTTGACAACAATTTAAATATTTATTCAAATACACAATTATTTAAATACCTTCCCAAATTGAAATAAAACAAAATTGAAACTGTGATCTACCATAGAATTAAATCCAAACAAGCGCCTAAACACAAGTTAGATCAACTAAATGTAAGTATGTAAGTATATCCCATCAGAATCCTTACAATTGTATATAGGTATCCAAGCAAGCCTCTTCGTAAACTAACAACTCGAGATAATCCTAAAAGCCTAACATTCCCGGAATATTTGTCGGGAAGTTTACACACAAGTTGTAGTTCCCATGCCTTGCTTCAGTCGCGGCGGAAACTCAAAGGATCCAAAAGGTCAGTTGCGAACTCGTAAACTGCGACGCGATGTGAGAAAGTCCAGTTTTGGGAGATGGTGTAATACATAGACGGGTGAGGACGAGTTTTGTAATACTTAGAACGCTGAGTAACCACGACAAAAATAAAAATTCTGGCTAAGGTGTTCGGTCGCTCTTTTTTATCGTGACCTGGTGTTACAGGTATCCATAGGCGACAGTGATCAGTTACCATCAGCTGGCCTCTTTGATTGTTTGCTACCTACAGCACAAAAAATAATAAATGGGGATCTAGTTGCTTTAGAAATTTACTTCAAAACCATTCAATGGTTTACTTTATTGAAAAACAAGAAAAATAATTACAGATTACACAAGAGGTGACCTTATTGCAAACGGTATTTTACAGAGAATATTCGAATAAGTAAGCTACTTAAGTAGTTGTAAGCTGTGTTTTCTTCAGTACAAAGACAAAGAGCGGCTTTTGGCTTTCTAATCGTAATAGTGTTATAACAGTTTTTTTGTATGTACATTTAATGACGAGACGAGTAAATCGCTCGTCTGATGTAAAACGTCACGTTTGCCCATAACAGGTCTGCGCCACGCAGAATTTTGAACTTGCAGAATTCAAGCCCCTGCGTGGCACAGCACTGCGCTCGTCACCCTGAGATATAAGACGTTAATCTCCTATTTGCCCTGTAATTTCACTGGAAACAATGCCCTTCCAACCGGAACACAGTAATGTTTGCACATTACTGCTTGGCGGTGGAATAACTGGCAAAGGTTGTCCTTCCCCAGGCGGGCTCTGCAAATAGCCCTACCACTACTAAAAGTTGCCCTCTTTTTAGTTTTACTACAAACGAGAAGCACTTAACTTTGATCTAATTTGATGCAGACGGCACCGCACTCCTTTAGCTTAAATCTGATAGCTGATACTTTATATTCATAAGTAAAAGATAAGAGAGAAAGAAATCAGATTCATTATTCACTTCAGAGTGAATCCTTATTGGTCTGTGTGCTTCATCATCGACCACATCGTCGTTTACCATCAGGTGAGTTTGTAGTCAAACGCCGACTTAACATATTCGTGTTAAAATAAACTTACGCATGAATCAATAACTTAGGGTTCCGTAGCTTGCGCCAGCCCCCAAACTTGTTTTCAATTCATCAAAGGGCGACGGGCGGCAAGTTTCCTCCGAAGTGCCGGCCCCGCTCAGGAATGTCGAACTCCAAACTCTCACATTTAGGACTCGTCAAAGGCTATGGTAATTCATCGTTAACAGGATTTGGTATTCTAATGAGGACATGACAAACTTCCTTTTGTATCCACAGGCTTAGTGGTCAGCCCGGTCTTAGTCGCTCGTGATCGTCTAAGACAACGCTTAACAATAAAATTGTCAATGAGAAATAATTTGCTAATATATACTCGTAATATTGTATTTTTGGAGCTGGACATTGCACAAAAAGATGAGTTTCGGGTATGTACAGCATCGTACAATTTATAAAATGTTACTACTTAATCCTAAGAACGAGTGCAATATTTCCAAAGACGATATCCTAGATAGAGAAAAATGGAGAAGAAGAGTAAAGCAGCATACATAGCTGAGAAGAAAGAGACCAAAGACCAAAGAGTGAAACATCAAAATTATATTATTGTTTTAGCATTTAACAATCAATGTACTTAGGTGGTGTGATATGGATAATGTTACGATGGTGGACCACATTGGATACAGCTTAGTTAGGGCCTTTCCTTTCTCCCTACCATAGTTACAACAATAGACAGTGACAAAGGTATGGTATATAGTACGAGTATGTATAGTGTGAACAATATTATAGTAGGTATGTTGCCAAAGTAATCTAGAGTATTTATTGCCAATTTTGCTGAGTTATAGAGAAAATCATGCTACATGAGATGAGTATCAAATAACTATATGAAGGCTGTATTTACAATAATTGGCGTTAAAATAAGTCTTCTCTAAACTGCTCTCAACAATTTTGTTACACAACTTCCCAAACACACTTTTGTCGCAATCAAAAAAATTCACTCGACGCGAAATTTTTATAAAGTAATCAAATATCAATTTCGCAACTTTATTTTGTAAAGAATCCTATCAAAAAGCCCTTAAAGTTGCGAAGCACCGAAAATAGCTGTTCACTTACAAAGAAAGGAAGTTTCCACATCTTTGCCAAGTTAAAGTGAAATAAGGTAACTTGGCTGAAATAACATAGAACGAAATAGGGGTTAAAATGCGTCCGGTAAGAAAAACAGCGCAGTCGTTTGGTGCGTGAATGACGTAACAGGCATTTTGTTCGCTTTGAATTAGGTACCAGTGGCTCGCAGTGAACTGAACTACTCACGACCACCACGACTCCATGGTCTATTCTTGTACTATGCACGATACTATATTATTATCTTAACAAACCACTATTACAATTAAACAAAATTAAATAAGGTTATGCGAAATTTCACGAAACGAGAGATTTTGTCGCAAAAAAAGTTACATACTTACTACCACTGAGAGTTCCAGTAGATTCTGAGACCCTTTTGCTCGGTCAATAGTTTTCGATCAAAAATGATTCAATGATTGGTTAAATCAGAGAGATTTTTTTTTTAAGTAAATGCAATTTTAAAATGCTGTTGTCGTTTTTAAAGGACACTAGCTGTGCCCTGCGGTTTTGACCGCTATTTTGCAGCAATTGCTATTTTTTTTGGGAAAAATAATAGAACATGTATTATTCCAGGTTATAAGCCGATTATTTCCGTGTATCCGTGCGTCAAATTGAAATCCATTTTGCGTGATTGAGTAACAAACATCAAAACATACAAACACATCCCTACTAATATTATAAATGTGAATGCAAGTTTGTTTGTTACGCTTTCACGCTACAACTACTTAACCGATCATCATGAAACATATTTTTGGTGGTATTAGAAGTAACATAGGATATTTTTCATTAAAAAAATTTAATATTTTTTTACGAAAGATAGAAACAATGTTTGTCAGACAATCTCAAAATCTAGATACTTCAACGCCATCTAGCATTCCAGTAATGAAGTTACATTGATAATCCCAGCCAAGCAATAAAATTTAGTTTTCAAATTGATTCATTTCTATTGTAATGATCTGTGATACTTATTTCATGGCTTCAATGCGAGCGAAGCCACGTGTAAAAGCTAGTTAACAAAATAAGAAGGATATTTTTCTGTGTTCAAAGATGTCTGCTAAACAAGAACATTATTTTTACGAAACAAAAACCGACTTCAAAAGACCGACTATTGAGTTATTCAGAATCAGAATCAGAATCAGAATATTTTTATTGTTTAAATTGTGTACATAAGGTGTTGTTATTACAATTTGCAGTTTCAACAATTTGCCCATTTCGGGCGTACAATAATTAGCTTAAAGTATAATAAAAATGAAAAAAAAAGAAGAACTATAACCACAATTACATATCTTGTTAGGAATTTAAACCAACACTATTTTGCAAAATATTCTAAATATTCATCTATTTGTCGCGCACGTACTTAATGCAAATTTAAGACTTATATGGTTTTCTCATGGATACCATGATCAGAACTGGACTAAATTGGAAATGGGAACAAATGGGAAGCGTCAGCTTTCTAATAAAAAAAGAATCATCAAAATCGATTCACCCAGTCAAAAGTTATGAGGTAACAAATATAAAAAAAAAAAAAAAAAAAAAAAACATACAGACGAATTGATAACCTCCTCCTTTTTTGAAGTCGGTTAAAAACGGTGCTATATCGTAAACGGAATATAGAATTTGATGAGTTTGACGAGTTCAACTCGATCGGATTTTGTAAGGATAAACTGGAATTCGGTAAACCATCATTGGAGCCAAAATTAGCGCCTCAGGCAACTTTCGGTTTATAGCTGGAAGGGCAGGTAAGTGAGGGGACGGATCTGATTCACGGGGTGCGAGCAGCGAGTAGACCGGGTACTTTGAAATTTTTATCACAAAATTGCTTATTTTTTTTCTCTTTTATTTACCTATTATTTATTTACATCTTCAATTTAAAATAAGTTAAATTAATTTAAATTGCTTATTTGAATTTTTCTTTTTTTAATTATTGATATAATCAGGCGAGGTGACGGCCACCGCGTCTTATGTCTTTTGTCTGCTTGTTTGCTAGTTATCATTTCAGAGAACAGCTGAATCAATTTTGATTTTTGGCAAAAAATAGTGGGTCAGTATAACTGACAAACTTTTATTCAGAGAGCCATAATAAAGTAGTTACATTTTCGCTGAATTACCCGAGTAAGAGGAACATTCTGGTAACTGCTAAATACATAGACGACATCATTAAAATACCTTTAACTAAGAATTCCTTACTAAACGATTTTCTTATTGATCTGCCCAAAATCTAGAAGTGCCTACAAACCTCCTTTATATTTTGTAACATACGTAATATAAATATTATTAAAAACAGAACATTAATTAACATTAAAACAACTTTAACTCCTTATGATGCTACAAAAACGTAATGTTTTTGACGTTTTACTTCGTATTTTACAATGACAAATTACAAAAAAGCCTTTGTTACAATCAGAAATTTAATCTGGCACATTTCAGAACCATAAAGAAGTTTATTCCACGCAATATAATCTAAATTAAATAAACGCTCATTCAACGATTCGATGGAGCTTAGCAAAAAAATATGCCCTAGGGTGCAGCTGTGGGATCGGCTGAAAATACCCGTTTAATAACGTTTCAGCCCATAACTCATTACTCGTTTAGTTATGGAGCTATCACACTGGATACTTGCAAGCATGTTTCAAATAATAGGACGATCGCGCTTGCACTAGTACGTAGGTTATCTAAGTTTAGGATGTTCAATTTTATAATTGGAACGATCTGTATGATGCTTGTTTATAAAAAGTCTTAAAGAACTGAAGGACAAGCATTTGTAAAATGTAACTTCACAAGCCACCTTTTACTTTGATAGGCAATGACAAATGCATCCTGACATTTAAATTGTAAAAAAGTATTATATTGTTTTTTAATACTTTTAATAATAATTTTAACTGATGAAGAACTAAAGCAGCGAAGAACACTTTGTAAGGTATATTCCCAAAGATGCACATACAGAGCATACGGCTAATCGCCTTAGGAAGCACATTCACAAAATCGCCCGATCGCCAGTGTGCTAATGTCCTTATAAGTGTATAACGCGTCGCGGCTATTGTCTGGACATTGTGCCCTTGGGAAGTATGTGTGAATGATTACTATTGTTAGACGGGGTTGGGTTTAGAACGGTTTACATTTGTTATATGAATTGAAGTAACAATTGTTCTGTAACATTTTTGAAAGGTAGTTCTGATTCTACCGATTTTTATTCCAGATTTTTATCTTAAACTGAAAAAGTGCATAGGTACGTGTATTTTTGTCATTTATCACTATTAAGTTGATTGTAGCCATGAAGGTTCGTAGACATCTATTACGACACAAGGAATAATCCATAGTGTAGATGGTACACGTCAGAGCTACAAGAATATCTGAGCGGTAAAAGCTGAATTTGAACTAAGATTTCTGTAAAAAAACAAGAAATCAAAGGATTTGATTCGAATTCATTTGTGTACATTATTTTATTAAATTTGTGAGTACCTACCATAAAATAAACCAAATGTTTCAGAACTACGTTAGTTTCATAATAAACAGGAATACCAAAAACTAATTTTCTAATGTAAAAAATTATTTGTTTACTACGACTAGTTCCGATCACATTCCATTTTCTTTATCAGGAGATAATAGGTATAAGTAATCTCCTGTTTAGTCGTAGTAAACGACTTAATTTTAACATAACTAATGTAGTAACATATTAACGCGAGTTTTCCCGTTTAAATTATAACAAAACATGTTAAAACCACGTTAGTTTCCATACTATAATAAATTTTCTCTAACATCTCCAAAGTCTTTTAAAGCGCCGTCTTCCGTTAACCACTCCAGAGTTACAACGTTAAGTCCAACATTAACTTGACTTCATCTGTCCCGCGACAGCACTTCGTACGCAAATCGTGTCGGCGATAACAATTAAAACGCACGGTCACATTAGCGGTTCCGCTCTTTTCCCTTTACGCCCTTTTACGATTACTAACGTTTAAATTACTGCTGCGATGGTGCAATATCAGTTATTTACTGGTTTTTGCTGATATATACTTAGTGATTTACGCATCTATGTATTATTTAGTTATAAAATAAGATACTTCCTTAGTACTTACTGCTAAAAGTAATCACTACGCATAACTGTGCTCTATCGTAGACAGCATCATTGCTTATCATCAGGCAAGAAAGCGGTCGAATGCAAGCCTAGGTAAAATTGAATAAAAATATAAATAAAAAAGCTCTGACATTTTCTCGCTTATGTGAAATATCACGTGCGAAAACAAGACAACGATTCTAAAAAAATATAAATTTAAGCTAATTCTGTTTTGCCTCAATTTGTCGCCATCCATTTTATACAAACTAACATTGTCCTCCTCCTCAAATCGTACTCCTCATGTCTGAGGGTCGTGACCACCACCTCCAGATAGTTTCTCTCTCACGATGTTGCGCCAACGTTTCCTGTCTTCAGCAATGTGTAGAGCATCGTAGACCGAGGTGTCGAGAGTGGTGCGAATCTGATCAGACCACCGTATCGGGCTGCGGCCACGTGACCTCTTGCCGTCGACTTTCCCTGTCACCATCAACTTCTCCAGGTTGTCGCCTTGTTTCCTAGCTATGTGACCGAAATACTCTAGGACACGCTTGAGACAGATGGTTGAGAGTCTACACACAAACTAACATTGTACCTAAATATAAATATTCTTAAATTATAAAAACGTTAGGCGCTTTGCTTTTCCTTCATTACGAATCCAGCAAAAAACAAAATTCAAACTTCCGCCTCGAATCCCGTCTAAGTTCCAAATATAAAGCACTCATTAATAAAACTAAAGCTAAACTGGAGCAAGAAGTATAAATATGAAGACGGCACCTTAACTTCGCGCAGCTAAACTCGTGTTTAAGCTGATCAAATTTTAAAAGTGTTCACGGTAGCGCCTTTACACAGTACAGGTCGACGAACAGTATGAAAATTAACGACATTTTAAATTAAAAAAAAAATTTTTTCATCTTTATCCTTGCTATAGAGTATAATGTTGATAGTGTACCTACCCGTTTTTTTTTGTAGTAAATTTGACAGCTCTAACAATAATGTCATCTTTTTTTTATCACAACGAAATGAAAATCGATACATAAACTGTTAGTTGTGTTAGATTAATTTAGTTAGATAGTGGTAAAACAGATTTAACACCACCAACCAATATAAATACTAGACAGGACCAAAATACCTTCCTTTGAGTAAGTAACTGGAATCATGTACCTACATGTGCACGCTGAACCTTGGCTGCACTTTGACTGAGAATAAAATTTGAGGTTACGAATAAAGTTCTCTAAAACTATTTGCCGACAGTAAAACCATCAATTGTGAGTGTGTGATTGAGCTGAGTTTAACTCCTAAAGAATAAAATTGTTATAGAATCATATTATACGAATAAGTAAAAGAGACTGGTTTCATTGTGTTTTGTTCTTTATTATTTGGTTTAAGTCATGTTAACTCATAATATGTAAATCGACAGGAATAAACAAAATTCCCAACGAGTAACAGTGTGGCTAGTTTAGTGTGACTGATTGGGATCCCACAGATAGCTGAAGATTGGTCATTTTGAAGCAAATATAATAAACGTCCATACTGGGTTTACGGTCTAACATCTTAAGTGAGAATTTTTAACTAAGCACAGGAATAAGGGGATACGGTTAAATTAAGTTTGCAGGGAGATTTGAAAGTTTGCGTCGCGGATTAAGGTCAGGTTCCTTCAGGCGCCAATCTGTTTTGTTCTGAGCTTAGCTTTAAGTAACACAAGGCCATGCACAACTTCACTAATTAGCCTTAGTGTTTATTAGCTAGTAGCTGGAGCCCTATTCTTGTGAATAAGATATTATCTAGGTCACTGTCGCTCACATTAGAAATAATACCAGCTTGAGGCGTTGGAGTCCATTGAGAAACGTGCCAAGAAGCTAATTGGTAAAGACTCCCTTGTTCGGACCAAACTCCAAACTCTCGAACATCGGCGCAAAGTTGCTAGTCTGTCGGTCTTTTACCGGATACATTTCGGAGAGTGTGCTTCAGATCTGCATGATCTAATTCCCTCTAGCCCTTTCTACTATCGGTCTACCAAGGACACTAAAAAGCGTCATCGTTTTATCGTTGATATACCAAAAACTCGTACGAAACGCTTTGATTCCACCTTTATTGTGCGAACCGCTAGGGTGTGGAACGCTTTGCCTGAGTGGGTGTTTCCCGATAGATATAATCTAGGTGTCTTCAAGTCGCGAGTGAATCGGTTTCTTCTAGGCAAGCATGCTTCATCGTAGACCGTATCGTTGCTTACCATCTGGCAAGAAGGCGGTCAAATGCAAGCCTATTAATGAATAAAAAAAAAATAATAATGAGAGTGCGAGTGACGGAGATAATCTCGAGCGCCAAGGATAGGGTCTGTGATGCCGGTAGCTTTCTATCTCGCAGGCTTAGGACTCGAGCGGCTCGGCCTTAAACATTGCAAATACAAAGTAAAAATGACGACTTTGTTTACTAACATTCTTCTTCTACTTAAACCGCTTAAACTTAAACTTGAGAATGTAATAAAAAAAACGCGGATTGAACAAACATTTATAAAATTACTAAGATTGATAATATTATGTAAGTATATGAAGACGCAGGAAGCCCTGCTCTTGAAAAAATATCTTCTAAATGAAAGCTTAATTAAATTGCTAAAACAATTTATAGGGGTTAGCCGCAGAAATGTGGTGCGCTGGCGCCTTTTTCTTCCTTATTTAGTATTTTATAAGATGGCCGCCCTGCTTCCATGGACACAGCGCTCCGCTAGAGTGGCAGAGAAAACCAACTCTTGTCTTTGACAGTAACAATGTTAACTTTTGTCCAAGCGCCGTCATATACATGCTATTGCTACAAACTGTATGGTTGTACGTTGTGGTTAAAGTATCTTTGTAAACCTATTACAAAGTGAAATTGATCATTTAAAATTAATACAGTTTAGTCATTGGTTAAGCACTAAAGGCCACGAAACGCGAGGCAAAGGGGCGGCACAATAAACACTTTAGAGGCCATTAAACTAGTTTTATGGACTCGCTCGAATACATATTTTCCGTGTTTAACAACTTGTATTATAGGTAAATGTTTTCGAGCCGTTTTTACCGTAAGAGTCAAATTAACTACGTGTTACTTAAAAAACCAACAAGCTGAAACTCAAACAGATTGTTTTAATAATTATTTTTAGTCACTTAAATCAATAGTTTTAGATTCTTAATAGTGTACGGAATATTATTTTTTTTACATCAGACTACACAAGGGTACAACCATAATCTCACCTGATGACATAAGCGATGTGGTCGAAGGTGTAGCACGCTTGAATACACTAAACTTAATGAGTACAGTGGCGAGACAGTGCCTCAACCGAGTACCTACTCTGTTTGTTTAAACAGTTTGACGAGGCAAGATACTCTCTTGAACCATGATTTGTTTGCTCGGCCGAGTGTGCCTATTTACTGTCTCGCCACTGTACTTGTTACGTGTAATCAACTCATTACCTAATAAGTCCCTTTTCACTTTTAAAACAACTCGGGGTTATCTGATCCGAAAGACAGACGCAGATTAAAAACTGTTTATAGAGGTAGGTAGATTATTATGATGATTTATTCAAAAGAATGAAAAATTAAAGACATTCCTTTCGCAAAGACAAATTCTTTGGGGACCGAGTTTGAATAATTCAATTTATTCTATTAAGGTTCGTATTAATTCCACGTGCTCTTTGAATTTGAGGGCATCGACTTCAGACATACGGAAACGTAGCTTTTCAAAGAGGAGAGCTTCCCAGAAAGGAAAGCTTTTCGCGTAGGACATTTTAGTACTCTTTATTTTATGAGCCTTAACATGTTCAACCATAGTTTATAGCGGCTATAAAAATTGGCAATTGTAATATTGAGATACATTTTCAAAGTACGTTTTATACCTATAAGTCGGTACTTTTCGTAAGTCTTTTTGTTATTACAATTCTAAGTAGGTTTTTTTGGTAAAAGTACCTAAATAAAAAACGTTCTGTAAAACTTTGTGCCATTTAGTCATTAGAAAGGGGACAAATCACGGTAAGAGTTCCGTCATCACCTTATCGTGAAGTCAGGAAACTTGAAGGCTGTTCGTACACGAGGCGATTAAAGTATGGAAATCTCTGAAAACCAAGTCTCGCTATAACTCACGTTTTTGCACTTGTTGAGTAGGTTCTTTCCTAAAATTGACAAAATGTCGGCAAAGTGTGTCTTTAAACCATACGCCGAAAGCCGCAATACTCTCTCCACTCTTTTGTTGTTTTCTTTCTTGTTGACCCAAGACTCGTGTCGCCTGTTGTGTAAACAGCCTAAGTTTGAACTTATTTACTCGACAAGAAAGCTTAATGAGCCAGCAACTCGACTTGCTCCAGAATTCTTTATAAAGAAAAACTATTTTTACAGGAGACTCGTGGAGATTTCTTTTGAGAGGCAATTTGCTTTTTCTTTGAGACAACTTAGTATGAAATTTAGAGAAAAAAATTGCTGAAAATTGAAATAATGTTTTGGTTTTTGATGAGTCATGATGCTTATGAACACGTGCTGTTGGAAGACCCAAAAAACTGGCCAGATGAGCTTTATTCCCACACAGACAGTCTAGACCACAAATCCTCTCAACCATGATAAGTAGAAGAGCCTAACAGTGGGAAAGTCTCAACTTAAAATAATAATAACTATTACATTAAAAATTATAAAAACCCTAATGTTGAAAAAACTGAACAGATTTTGATGAAACATGTCTAAGAACCACCGCTAGAAAACCAAATTTAAATCACATCGAAATCAATTATTAGCCTGTTTAAATGCTACAGTGCCACAGACACACACTCACACATACACACATACCGGTCAAATTTATAACACCCCTCCTTTTGCGTCGGCGGTTAAAAAATAAAACGGTAAGGGTTGTCTCGACTCACCTTCAAAAGTTCTGCAGAAAAGATGAAATGTGGTGTGGAATAATGCAATTTTCATTGTTGTTTGATTGCTAGACTGTATCCCCGAGAAAAAGGTACAATTTATGTGTATTTAGTAAAACCTCAGCAAATAAAGCAAAGCTAACATAACAAGAGCAAAGTGAAATGAACAAGCCTTTGTTTATTGTTTCAGAACAAAAGTAAGCTATCTCTAGAATAATCTGTCTATCAGTGGTGTATTTACCAGCAGGCTGAGTAGGCTGGAGCCTAGGGCGGCAGATTTCAGGGGCGGCAAATTCTGTGGCAAGTTTTTTTAATTTCGGACATGATTTCTGAAAGAAAGTATTATTGTGAGCAGGGACGGGGGACGGGGCTAGTGTATCGAATTGTTAGGTCGGTAGGGGCGGCAAAATGTTGAATAGCCTACGGGCGGCAAATGTGTAAATCCGCCACTGCTGTCTATACTTTTACTGATATGATTTTTAACTGCGTTTTTTATTGCGACCAAAAAATATAATTAAACCAAGAATTATAATTCTTACTGCAATACAAGGTTATAAGGAAAGGGTATGCTAAGTTGAATAGGGCTCATAGTACTCATCATTTTGAATTAAAATACTTTTACTATGGAAACAACCCTGAAATCGCGAAAAAATAATCAGGTGCTTGATACATTTTGTCAAGTGTCATTGACATTTTTCCATATATACTCGTAGCAACTGATTATTTTTTCGCGATTTCAGTGTTGGTCCCATAATAAAAGTTGTTCATAATAATGACCACTATGAGCCCATTTGGGCTTAGTATCCCCTTTCTGTATAACCCTTTATAAATTCTTCTGCAACACATTAACTTGCCATAACTAAATGCCGCAAATTCTTTCTAATCTAAACTCCACTTAAAATAATTAGAGTAACATTTTTAAGCCATCAAAGCATCGTTACTGCGGCGTAGTAACTGCTACGTAATCTGGCGGGCTCAGGTGCGCAGGGCTGGCACGTCTCAGTTGATGCGCCCTGTCAGGGCTCCATGATATGACATGCTGAACGTGACTAGCGTGCTTAGCGGGCCCGGGAATATTTCAAGGTAATATATTATGGAAACTAAGGGAGTTTTATTTTGAATGATGTTGCTTGAAATGATCTATAAAAAAATCTCTTTCGATACAATTAATGTTGAGATAGGTACAACTTATATCTCAGGGTGACGAGCGCAGTGCTGTGCCGCGCAGGGTCTTGAATTCTGCGAGTTCAAAATTCTGGGTGGCGCAGACCTGTTATGGGCAAACGTGACGTTTAACATCAGGGGAGCGATTTGCTCGTGTCGTCACTCAATAACATAAAAAAGGTAAATTATTAATGGCTCGCATCAGAAATTACAAAAGTTTTATTTATGTTTGTGTTGGGTATGGTCTGGGTGTTAGTTGTCCTGGCTTTTGTGTGTGTTCCATGGCATCCCCGACACAGGGCATCCTAGTGGGGAGCCATGTGTGAAACGTTTATTATTATTATGAATCTGAGAATTATGAAACAAATTAGAATCTCCAAATGAAGTTTATTTTTTAATCTCATCTCCCAAGAGTTTAACTTTGCCTTTTTTAATCGTAATCTGTTTAAACCGATCTGCGTTTTATGGGAGGAAAATGAGATAATTGTAGACCGAGGTAATTAAGTAGTTTCTCTTCGAAGCAGTAATTGTTACAAGTGGTACACCAGGGGCGGTGGCTGGGCTTTTTTACTTTATTGACTGAAGTGGTGGGTGAGAGTGGCAGCGGATAGCGGGATATAGAAGAGTATGTAATTGAATACTAATACAGATACGGTTAGGAATCATCGTTTTTCACAGCTTTTTTATCCTAGTGCTAGATATAGACCTCTCTGACTGTGTTATCTGCCTTAGTTTTGCACCAATCACATGAAGTTATGAGTTAAGTTTTGAGTTTAAGTTTTTTTTTTTAAATTATGACCCGCGATTTAACAATATCGTCATCGGGTATGGTTGCGGAGAAACAATAAAATATTGAGGTTTGAAAAAAATTGGGAATGTATTTGTCATCGTGTATCAGTAAAATTGTATAATATAATACTTACTTTAAACTTTAAGTTACTATAAGACTATACTAATTATTCCATAGCAAAAATCTTGCCTTCTGAACGATGAACCATTGCACGATGAATCGTGAAGGCAGTAAAACTGGCCGGGACGTCGTGAGACCAGCGTACCTTTGATTTTTCAGGTTTGACTTTAGTCTATCTGTGAGTGTGTTCTAAGCCACTTTCAACACCGGGATACTTAGTAGGGATTTACGTGATCCGTGTGTGCGTTTTATCAAAGGAAAACCCGCTGGTTTTTAAGCGTACCTCACTCAAAGCAATAAATTTAATTAAGCATGTAATTTGTGTAAAAACTCGGCTGAGATTTAAGAAATGAATTTATTGAATTAAGTTTTTCGAGGCCTTGCAAAGAGGTTGGATGGAACCTAATAAAGAGTTAGTGCTTTTAAATTCGTATTTTTGTAAATTGATTGGCTTTTGGTCTTTCATTGGCATTATTTTTGGATAGGTATTTCAATTCATTAATAATTTTGCACTTCTCATTTTCATTTATGATCTTTATAGAAATAGCAATACTGAACAAAAGTCATAAATGTTTAAGTAACTGCGTTCTGCTGTCCTGTGTTAATTCAAAATATTTCAAACTACTTCACCAAACTTTATCTTTATCTGTTGAGCCGTTACTCGTAAAGCTTAAAGAAATAACAAATATACACACACCTTCTTTAACAATCTTTCGCATTCGTGTATCAATGTGAGGTTGTATTTAGTTCAGGGACCCTATTCTTGGCGCTTGAGATTATCTCCTTCCCTCTCACTGTCATGACATATCTAATGGAAGCAAAAGTGACCGAGATAATATCTCACTCGCAAGAATAGGGAACCAGCGCTGAAAAATAAACTAGCAGTCCCAACTAGATCCATCTTTTTTCCGATGTAAGTACTCGTACAAGTATTTTCTCTTATTGCTTTTCCAGACAAAGTTCGCAAGAAAAATAACGCTGAAGTTACATATCGCAACTCGGGCGACCAAGTTAATTTATTTTCGATCGAGCATCCCACATCTTACAACTCTTTGTCGCAATAAATGTTGTAAACTTTCCTGAAAAGTCGGAAGAATTTTTAGCGGTGCAGTTTCCGAGACAAAGTTCTTAATTGTATGGTTATTTTATTTACAGTTCTTGCGAATCAAATTTTTGTTTTCGACTTTTCATTTGGAACCGTGTTCGGTTTGTGTTCAATATGGTGAATTACTTTGGAATGGAACAGAAATGTATAAAACATTTTAGACACTGCAGTAGAGGAGCACTGCAAATTTCAGCAATATCAGGCAAGTTTGACCAGGCTTTGTTTTCCCACCTAAAGTCTGAATCTTTGTTCCGCGAAGTAATCCAAAAAGTCTCGATTGACTCTCTGGCATTCTGTAGGTTTTATTAAAGGTTATAAAGAAAGAGTGTTAAACTGAAAAGGACTCATGGTACTCATCGCTTTGCTCTTTCTTTATTGTATTTCACCTGAGATACAAGTGATGAAATTAAAAAACGTAAATATTAGATAAAAAATGATGTTAAAGTTGAGCAAGTATCTAATACCATTGAAATAGAAATAGAAATAGATTTATTTTCCTTAAAGATATTACATTTAACCTTAAGAACTAACTAAAACTAGCCTTATCTAAAAAACTAGTAAAATAAAATAATACACATTAAAACAAAAAGTAAGAGTGCTGTGCTGGTGAGTCTTGCACTAGGCGAACCTGTATCGCAAGACCCACGACAGTTGCGTTTAACAAGTTTTAGTATTTGTAGTAGTATTGAACATGTTCTAGAACATTTTAATCAGCGTACGCAGGAAATCCTGAGACCAAATCACATAAATGAATATCTCAAACCGTGTTACTATAATCACTTTCCAATATCCATGTCACGCTTAAAAGTTTATTGTTTTGAACAATTCCTTTAGCAAGAGTATCATCCCGCTTTACCTAACAAATAACTCCGTATATTCAAACGCTAAACTCAAGTCATCCGTTCAATATTTCCCCGCTAAATAAACCTCAAACAAGTGGGCACTTACTCTTTATTATGCTATCTATTATTTACCTCATGTTAAAGGACAGTCACCACTCATCAGTTCTGATAATCCCGAGCCATATCTACCTGTTTTCCGGTGACCTACTTCGAGGGGTCCCGTGGAATTTACTACCCTCTTTGTGTGGAACAAAGCAGGGGTTGATGATATTCAATGATAAATTCTTTGCTCTTTGTTTATAACGGAGGTGTGAATGGCAATTGAGTTTTGTTAGGGAATTTCTTTTCAGCCCTTTATTTTAAGATTCATTAGGTTCGGTTGAGAAACACCGCAAATATTTCGACAATTTGGGTATAATGTCGGGCTACTTTAACTGATTCTGTCTTTATTTGGTCAGGTATTGTGTGCCGGCAGTCTATCTAGTACTGGCTTTTTTGACATCTTTATTTTATCTACATAATCCTATTAAGCTAAATTGAAAACATTGCCAGACCTTTTTTGCTTTGATATCTAAGTTTTTTTCGGTTTAACCTCAGTTGCTTCTCGGTTTGATTAGCGATTTGAATACTATAGTCGATCCTGCCAGATGTGGCTAACGTTCCATTTATCTTGTTCGGCCACAACTCTTTACCATACGTTACTTTTAAATGATCAAAAATCTAGGGCTTTTATTTGCAAAAAGTAACTCAAACATTCACAGAGTCTCATAAAGTCGATCAGTCAAATTATGAGAGGACGAGTACCTATGTGTAAAAAAGAAACGATTTCTACCACAATTAATTGATTTTCACTTAATATTTTCAGCGATTTTATCTCGTTGCCGAAACTTGTAACTAACCTTGACAGCTTGCCATTTGGAAACTATTCAATGAATAGACGTTCAATGTATTTTTGGTTCAATGTGTCATCTCATTGATGACTAACTTAATATTCTGTACATCGCTTTATCGCTTATGACTTGAGCCACGTTCGAAATGGTTCCTTAATCGATTGCCGATGGTTATTTTACATAAGCTCTGCTATATTCCTTGTCGGAGTTGAGCTATGGATTAGGTTTATAACTAGTCCTATTGAAACGAGGCAACGCTGGTTTCCTGATAGCTATCAATGATGCAGCTGAATTCCAGAACTCCACTATAGGTCACTTTTTGAAGTATGACTTTAAAATTAAGATTATCATTAAAATTTTATTTATGTATAGGATTTAAAAATAGTACTTTTTTGGTACATTTTAGCATCGTGATACACATTCAAAAGAATAGATCATTACCATTTAATTTTCTTTTATTAGCTTGCAATAAAAGTACCTATGTAACGTTCTGCTCTGTATTATTTTACTGTACGTGGACCAATATGTAACCACAATATGATAACAAGAGATCATTTCCAAAGCTATAAAAAGAAAGGATAACACTCATTTTGTGGCTTGAACTATCAGAATAGTTCAAACCTTTACGACAGCATGTCTCTAACAACCATGCGCTTAATCATAAACCTATAAAGCCACGCACATGACCCTCGAAGGGCGATCCCGCACATAATGGCGGCATTACATTGTGATCAAATTAATCAACGCAACTAACCGCGATGTCCTGCAGCCGTTTAGTGCGGCAATAAAACAGATATTACAGCCCGGGCGATACGGTCCTGGAGTGCTACTACGGGCCGCAACTCGAAAGAAGCCCTGGGACCCTATTCTAGGGCGCTCAAGATTATCTCGGTCACTCTCATTGACATGACATTTCTAATCAGAGCGCCGATGTTTATTTATTTATTTATTTATTTATATAGCACAGCCACATCACACACATTGACACATATTTCTAAGAGTATTGACAAGGTACAATTCTGATGTGTACGACAAGTACGGCGTACATAACATTCACCGTGGGTGCTCGATGAGCAAAAAAACAAATTTTAATATATGTAGTTTAAAGAATAATAAAACAAATAAGAAAGAAAAAATACAAAATTCTTGAATTTTTAAAAATTACAAGTAAAAAGAAAAATTTAAACTTAAATTAAACATTTGTCTTCTGGAGGTCTTTGTAAGTATGGACTGAAATGGGTTAGAACTTTGCGCTGCTTTGTTATCTCACTCACTAGAATAGGGTCATTGATGGACCAAAATCTGAATAATTATGCTCACCTTCCGTTTGGTTTACTAAATCGATAAGGCACACTGCATTTTAGCTACGTAGCGAACAAACGAAATTGTTCTTTGCGCTACTTTACAACTTTCAAGTTTTAATCACTTATTTCTTTTACGCATTTTCTTCATTTTCTATTTATTTTCTCCTTTTTTAGCGAGTAATCTTATAGTTTAAACTTTTACAACTCGCAATTTTAACGCTAACTCAGCGTTATTCTTGCGAAACTTAATCTTAGTAATTGATTAATTTTATATTAATGTAAAGAAGCATTGATCACATAATTATTTTAGCGCTGAATATTGTGAATAATCATCGAATTCCTAAAAAACTACAGAATTTTAAGACGCTAAACACTGCTAGTCAAATACAACACTCAAGCTCTATCAAGAAACTACAAGTTAACCAGTAGTAGCACCCCAGCGGGCCTTCGCTCGCTTAATGCTAATCTCCTTAATTTATCCGAACCGGAGATTCTCGGGATTAAGTGATTTAAGTTTGAGACTGCCGTCTTTGGGAGTTTCCTAGGGCAAGATTATGATTTTGAAAATCATTCATGTATTATTTTTGTTTTCATTCTCTAGCTTTTTACGCTGTAAACTATGATAACTGTTGGTATAGATATCGAATTAAATTAAATGAACTCAATATCCTACGAAAATTAAGGGAGGTTCAGATTCAGATATATTTATTGAACAACTGACATTGTAATTTATAAGCTATGAAATTATCAGTTTACCCTCATCGGGCATTCAATAGGCGAAAATTAGGATGAATAAAAACCTGCCCTAATTGATTTTACCTGTCCCAGCAGTAGGACTACTAATAACTGTTAATAGCCCTGCATGGGGTAGCGCTAGCTAGTAACTACCAGAATGCCGATTTAGGACTGGTTGCTCAAAAACCTGTCGTTTGTTTTGTACGCTCAAGTGCATACGGTAAAAGTAAATTTAAGTAACATTTCCAACTTTTACTTTTTTTTTTCAGTTTTATTAATTGTGTCGAAAATAAAAAAAAACTAAAAAAACACGCTTTTTATAAAAAACCGAACTAAAAAAACAGAAAATAAAATTTTATAAATTTAAATTAAGAATAGGGTTGAAAATTTCAATAAATATAAATTAATAATAGTGTAAATAAATAAATATATGTATTTTATTTTGAAAAAGCGTGGGGTGCATGGGTCAATAGATATTATATATTTTGTAGATACATTTTGTATTGACAGACATGAGTAGAGTGATTAGCATTTTGATAATATCTTAGAAAGCACCCCACGCTTTTTTAAAAATAAAATACATATATTTATTTATTTACACTATTATTAATTTATATTTATTGAAATTTTCAACCCTATTCTTAATTTAAATTTATAAAATTTTATTTTCTATTTTTTTAGTTCGGTTTTTTATAAAAAGCGTGTTTTTTTAGTTTTTTTTTAACTATTATTTATTTTTCGCTTTTTAGTTCGATTTGCGAACTATTAACCATTATTAATATGTACAAATGTGTTGGTGTTATCCGATTTTGGCCGTCTGCTCAAGCAAATTAAAAATAAAATTGATGCGTAACAAAAAATATTGAGCAAAAAGATTTGTAGCCGCGTGGTTTCGATCCTCAGACCTCATAAAATAAAATTGATGTGTAACAAAAAATATTGAGCAAAAAGATTTCTAGCGCGTGGTTTCGATCCCGGGACCTCTGGGTTATGAGCCCAGCACGCTTCCACTGCGCCACTCTGTTCTCTGACACGAATGACGAAATTACCATTTGTAAGTTAAACGGTATTAAAAGTTAAAGAAACTTTATAGAAAAAGCGTGTTAAAAAAATTAATAGTTAAAAAAACTAAAAAACACGATTTGTTTAGTGTATTGTCATCGGTCCTCGATATATCTACAAAGTTTGAAAGAAATCTGACCGTTTAAAGTGGGTCAAAAACGCGCTCAAAGGAGTCGGTTACATACAAACATACAAACATACAAACATACAAACATACAAACATACAAACATACAAACATACAAACATACAAACATACAAACATACAAACATACAAACATACAGGTGAAGCTAATAAAAGCGTGTTAAAAAGGACAAAATCTGTGTAAACAAGACTAGAGGTACATCCTATAGAGCCATACTGTGGAGACCAGCTAGAAAGATCTACAACCCGGTCACAATATCTGTGCACCTGACCTCGTGACGTCATATGTCTAAACTTAACAATAAATATTAAAAATCAAAACAACAACAAAGCGAAAATATCAAAATTATCGGGACGTGTATCGGCAACGAAGATGCTAACCGTACTGTCGCACCGGGGAGTGCGCGGAGAGGTGACAGGGGAAGCGGGAGAGGCGCCGCATTCCAGCGAGGTGCACAGATATTGTGACCGTGTTCTATCTACTTTTGTTCAAAAACACAGCTCAATTACCATACCATTAGTTTTAACTCTTACCTTAGACTAAAACAAACCCCGACAATTACCTCCATGCATCAGCCCAAAATTCATAAACTTTTACGAGGCACGTCTCTGCCTTATGACGCCGTCACTTCGTCATGGTCGGGTGTTCCGTCAACATTCGGCTCGTAAATCGGAGTGTAAGCTAATAATGTAGACAGTAAACGCGTGTAAAGGCTGAACCACCTCCGATGTCGTTACATGTTATTAGCAGCTCGCGGGGTGTAAGAGAAAAGTTGTAGCGGATATTAAAAAAAAAATTACAATGATTTAAAGTCAGTACATAAGTAAAAATAAAAATAAAGTCACTGTGTCAAAGATGTACACGAGTCAAAGATTTTAAAGCCATTGTGACCAATATCACTTAAACCAATATCCTTTGGGCTATATTTCTAAAGCACCTATAACTGGCTAGACCATTGTTAGCCTAAACAAACATGGCGGCGCGGCGTCGTTGTTGTTGGCGTTTTAAAAGGCAGCATCGCATCGTTCGTTGGGCTGGTCATAATTGGACACTTCATAATAAAGGCAAGTCATTTTGATATTATGCTAAATCATTGGCAAGGGCTAAGTATCACACTTTACACTAATTATAATATTAATATACAAATTTATGAGGGAGCGAGTGCATATTTGCTATTTTTTACGTTGAAATCTCAGTGGATTTGAATGAAACGAATGGACATTGGACATACCATTGTAGGTACTAGCCAAATACCGATTATATTGTTATTAAATAGGTTTTTATAGTATACAGGGCTATAAGGAAAAGCTCGGCGAACCGAAAAGGGCTCATAGTAGGTACTCATCATTGTGAACAGCTTTTAATATAGGGCAAAAATGGTAGTCGCGAAAAACAAAAATCAGCTGTTCCATAGGAAAATGTGAAAACACTCGACAAAATAAATGTATGGAATAGCTGATATTTTTATGCGTATTTTTTATAATCTTGTAAAGTAGTACTTTTTATCCCAGTAAAATTAACCGTTTCTGTAAGACAGCGGTTGTAATCGCGGGCCGCAGCTAGTTAAAATATTTGTCTTTGTATTTATCCGCCACCTCTCTACACTACGCCTAAATATTAGCTCAGGATTGCTTATCGTTAGTGTGCCTGCGGCTTAGGAGCCAAATAAGCTAGTTCAGCGATTTTACTCCCATAAGCACTTTAAAACCATGTCGAAATCACCAATATTCACACTACACTGAAAACTACAACCAGCGTTAAGTTTCTGACTACGACAAGGTACTATAAAGTGTAGTTATGAGAATGTATTGTTTGGTTTGGGTTAGCAACCTTCATAAAGTGAAGATTACCATTACCGCGGTTAGGAATGGAAAGCCTCAGCTGGTATTACCAGGTTATTGGAAATGATAGGGTATTTCTGCTTAGGCTGTGTTTGGGTAGGTCTTTAGGTTTGAACGTTAACCCTCCACAAAGTACTAGAACTAGTACATTGTTACAAGCACTAAAAACGAGACCTAAATCCAGGCGTTATCGTAAACTGTCGGGTCTCACATTCATAAAGGTCAATGGAAAATGTCACAATGTGATAGGTAAAGCCTTTCAAAGAAGTTTTCTACCCGCAGGCTTAAAGTTGATTTGAAAAAATATGAGCAAAATGCTACAGTGCGACATTACTTAAAATACTGCAAAAGAAAGCGCATTTGCAGTTTAAAGCACTACGTTTATCGTTCTTTAAAATTAAAACTAAAATAAGACGAAGCGGAAACTCTACTTTGACTTCGTTCATTTCTGATCCGCGTCGCTATTTATTTACATTCTAGTAGTTCCGAGAAAGTAAAAACAAGATTCCGAGAAAGTCGAAAACCAGAGGTAAAACCTCATGATTTGAATCATTTAGTCACGCAAAAACAGTCTGTATCCACGTGTAAGAATTCTAGAACTTCTCTTAAGTAAACCTAAATAAAATAAAATCGCAGCTTCATTCCACCGAAAAGTCAGAAAACAGCCCAGAAAACGTATCATTTCCAGAAAAAACGTCTCCATTTCTGAATAAGAAAAAAATATTACGCAAATAAAGTCTCACAAATTATTCCTACCCAAAACTAACATCATCTATAACCCTAGAAATACATAATAACATGGAACGAAAGAAATCGCAACGAGATATAAGGCAAGATTATAAAAACATGCTGTAAAAATACATCCCTGATGATCATAAATATTCATCTAACGACCACACTCGCGATAATCAACCTTATAGATCTGCCACACAAGGTTGAAGGTCCTGGAGTCACAGTGAGGTAAAAATAGGCCAAGTAAGTATACCATAGCTTAAGGCTGGAGAGTAATGGTGTGTAAGTAAAGCCATCTCGGCAATAACCTTCAAAATTTGACGTCTCTTTATTGATATGAAAATGAGCAGGGAAACTTACTTCCCTTATCGTACTGCGCATTTCAGAATGTTATATCAGCAAAATGTAATGTGACACTACGAAGTGAAGACCTAGTAGGAGGTTCAGGAAACAGCGAGGAAAAGAGACAAGGACTGCTCACAATGAATAACTAAAGATGAATACTGTGAGAGAAGCCTTTTCTTTCTGATGGTAGTGCCATCAATTTTTTTAATGTCGATGGCTAATTTAGTTTGACTAAACATCACAACAACAGAAGAGAGGCCAATACCCAGCAGTGGGAGAGGGAAGACTGTAGATGATGACGATGAAACATCACAAACTCTGTGTAAAATTAATCCTCCTAATAAAGAAATAATTTTAGGATTTATCTGATCACCTATTTTTTTACACTTTAATAGATTTACAGCTTTGGCTCTGTTTGGCACTTGCTATTGTCTTAGTCACTGTTTATCTCGAATAAAGTCATAAGAGTAAAAGAGACCAAGACTCTTAACTGACACTGAACTCATTAATTTATTACATAAGACGTCAAAAACAGCGATGGTTATGTCTGAAACACTTTGTGCCCTTTGTTTAAAGCAATTTGGTATTCGCTGTAAATGTAAATTTAATGAAATAAAAGCCCAACTCAATTTCTTGCAAAATGGCATCAAACCTATACTTTCCCACTATGACTGAATAAATGACATTCCATCCACACCTCTGAACCCATTCTATTAGCATGACAAAAAGACAGCGCTAGGCAGCGTCGTTACTTCGCCGAGTAGTAAATATACAGAGAAACATAGGTAATCCAAAGCTACTTCGAACCACACAAAATAAATATATCGAAATATATCGATAAAAGGAGGCTATATCGATAGGTTAATCATTTACTATTATTTTTATTTGTAGAAAGACTCACGCCGTATTCTTTTTCCCTTTAGTAACGCTGTTGCGCATGCCATAATTGTTAGCCTCGCAGGCCACATTTCCATTCCATTCTGGTTGCTAAGACTACCGTGGTCCTGAGCGAGACAGAAACATGGCTCATGAAGCATGCTCGATCAGACAAGACATTCCTGTCTTTTTCCTGGCTTTATACAAGACTACACTTGACACAAATACAAAGTTATTTCTCTATACATTTTCTACTTGATGGTTACTCCGTTACCATATCGTTATACCGTTATTATTGCCGTTATTATCGGTTCACGGCGCGGAGGGGGCAGTTATTTTACTTAGCGGTTATTTTATGGGGTGCTAAATCGGGTGTGACTGCTTTTATTGTTAGCAGTTTAAATGAAGGGTTGCGGTAGGGGATGAAGTTTGTATGGCTCTAATTTACGGGAAATGGTCAAGTTGTTTGTAAAGTTAAAATGAGGATAATTTCATAATGAACAGTGAAAAATTTTGTGAGATCATTATCTAAAGGTTTTTTTTATTGCTGTCAATTTCGCGAAACTCTCTTCGACTTCAGAGTGAGTCCGAGAGTCATAAGGCCTCATAATGCAACTCCATGGTGAGTACCATGGAATTGCATATTTCTGATATGATCCTAAGTATTTATGTATTAGTCTACCACAAATCATATAACCGGTAGACAACTCATACCTATTTACTTCTCACTAAAATATAACTTGTCATTGATCATCTAGCCAACCAAAACGTCGACATTTCCTAGCGTTACGGTATTCGCACACCTGAAGCTAAGTCTAATGGAAACTAAACTTTACACGGAGCGCAAACACTTAACCTGATCAGTGCCTGGAAGCCTGGAAGCATCTTGGATAATGCATCCTCGATATTCGAAGGTAGTTAGATAAGGCAGTATTTCCACTAGAGATCCAAACGCTCAGATTACCCAAGCGTGACTTATCATTTTTCCTGAAGCGAATTAACAGCTGACCTCTTTGATTTATGGTTGAAATCACAAAAACACTACAGAATTGTTTAAATTGTCGATATATTTTGCGGTACGAGTTGACAAACAAATTAATTAACAGGAAATGATCGATATACATTTTGAAGTGAATTTAAAATAAAAAATGGTGATAAAAAAAATATTCGAGTCATTCTACATACCTAATTAACTATCAAAATGTCTCTAGGTGGCCAGTACAAGCTCTGTTACAGTTAAGGTCGAATAATCTTTATTCTCAGCAGATTTTTCACCGTAGCGACGTTTTGCTAGCTCATGGAAACATGAAGTTACGTAGGTAGCTAATAGATTATTGAGAAACCTCGTTAGTTGGTGGATAAGGCACCGGCGGTTTAATATTCCGTCGCGCTGCAGACAATATACCAGTCTGCTCTCAGATTATGATGGATATTAGATTTCTAAACGGGGATATAGACTGGGATATTCTGTTTATTAATCTCACTGACATTTTAAAAGCGAAAGTTTGTATGGTTATTATCATTAAACTCTGAAACGGCTTATTGATTTACAAGAAATTTGGGATGTAGGTCTTGCATGGTCTGGATGAACACATAGGCTACTTTTTATTCCGAAAAACTCATGTTAGCTTTTTAATTGCGAGTGAAACCGCGGAGCGCAGCTCGTTATGAAGTAAGATCAATGCATTGTCATCTGAGTTACTCAGGTTTGACAATTATTGTAAACTCAGTCGGATAGATGGGTTCCAATGAGTAACGCCAAATGGCTCACACTTTTACTGTCGAAAAGTAGTTCAAGATTCAATCACAACATTTGGCCCATACTAAAAAGACAAGTAAAATAAAAGCTTGTAAAAGGTATAATGACCACAGACAATTTTTATGTAGTAATCAGGAATTCACAGTACCCATCGCGTATTTAGATATACGAGTAACTGAAAAGGGTATGGAATGAATGGGTAGTTACCCATTCATTTAATTAGCTAAGTTCCAAAGAAATGACGACTCTTTGCTCATAATAGAATTGTCCTTTGTACCTACAAGTTACACACAATTGCTCCCTTCCCAGTGCGCTAATATTTACAAGACAAACTTAAATTAAGCTTTTGTAATGACAGTTGTTTCGCCTCCACGTCTCTTTGCTATGTGCGAAGAATGTCAAGCAATAAGTTCGGCAACTCGACAACAGTTGTCCCGAAATTATAAAAGTTGTAAAACTTGAGTGAAATTATTTCTTAGTTCGGAGCTCAACATGGGAAGTTTTATAATATTCTAGCCAAATGTTGTTCGAGCTCGTGCGGTTGGTTGCGAACTGGGGAACGCATTCTTAACTTTATCATAGCACAGAGAAAAACTAAGAAAATGTGTTGAAAATGCTTGCGTAAGAATAGAGAATACAATTTTACTATGTTTTGGTTTTTATCAGTTAATAACAAATTTAGGTTACTTAGAAAAGGACGGTTTACGTATGTATGTCGTAAATGTTTGAATTAATATAAGGTTATCAAAATAAAATAACGTTATTATGAATCTACGAATGTAGTATTATGATTTTAATTATTATAATCGTCACGCCTACGCATTTCATTAAATACGAACACATAATTAATGCTACCTATTAGTACTTTTCAATTGGAATCTAATATAAGTATGTACTATGTAGGCTTCTGATCAAAAAATATTGTGACTACCTAACCGCCACTTAGTGAAAATTTACATTCATTTCATTACTTAAACATTGGTTCTTGTTTCACCCTCTCGAATACTTTCAACACGAAAAAATGTAGCAGCACAACTTTCTCGTGTCCGAAAATTACTGAAACCTCCTAAATGCTGTTGTTTCCACTTTTTTAAACAACGCCAAAATATACTTGGCTTCTTATTTGACGGTTTTACAAAAGTCGGTTTTTCTCTTTTAAGGAAAAATGTAAAATTATTTTCATCGCGGTTTATGAGCCGTTACCCTCAAAATAATGGAAAGGTACCGAGGAAAGTTTGATCGCAAAGTGTTGAGAAACATGGCTAGGTGCGGATTAAGTAAGGCTGGAAAGAAGTGGAGTCTTGTAATTTAGAAACTCTGTTTGAAATATTAGAATTTTTAATAATCTTTAATATTTTGTTGCGAATATTTGTAAAGATGCTTAGGCTAGACTTTTAACGAGTTTGTATTTTAATCGTACATCAAGTAATGAATCAAACGAGGTACATGTTACTTAAATGGTTTTATAAAATTCAAGAAAGTCTTTGTTGTGAATTGCTAAATATAGAAGCGTAAATAAATGTTGAGTTTAACGTACACTTGATTTTGGTTTCAAAGTAGACTTCGTTTAATAGATCTCTGTTGAATATTATTTAGTTACACCATTTTCAGATGATATTAGTTTAGTTAGTATGTCTTTGATGTGAAATTCGACAACTCTACATCGCTTACGCTTTCACTCCGGCTTATAAAACACTATGTACGAGTACCTAGAGACTATGTACTACCCATGTAGTAAGTAAGTAATCATCTTAAGTAGTTACCACCAATTCGCATCTTTCGCAAATTGATCACTTACAGAATCAGATAACATTCAAACCATTCTCAAAAGGACCACAACCCGGATCGTTCGCGCCCGTTTCCCATCCCTATCCAGAAATATATACGAAACCGATACATTCCAATTTCGCACATTCTATTTTATTTATACGGAAGCGCCTCCCTAATTTACGTATTCGGCCGACGTTTCGAAATTGAGCTTTCGAAAAAGTTAGAGGATACATTGTTTACCTCGAACTTCTCTTACCTTACCTTAGGGCCAGGAAGGGATAGAGACGGATGTGGATGCAGACTACGCATGCTTGGGAAATTATCCTGGGATTCTATAAGTAAGCGTTTCTGAACAATATGCACGCAGATTTGTTTTTTGGTTGTTTATCTTCGTAACGGTTTAGGATATTTGGATTAAATAAATTGTAAGCTAGATAAAAATGTGTACGTCATTTAGAATAAGTAACAAAATCACAAGAGTCAGTTCGTAATTAATGATTGTATATGAATTATTATATCTTGGCTCACACTAGATTGAGAAAGGATCAAAGCTGATGGTATAGCAAAAAAGAGGTATGTAGTTTATGTACTCGTACCTAGCAGTTGGATAAGAAAAGCTGTAGATGATGATTATGTTGTTTTATACGCTTGGTCTTCAGTTTGCAAAGCCTGCTTATCATGGGTCTGGTTACACAACACACATAAAACAGGTGATGAAATGGAAGGTCTCCTACGTGCTTGCCGGGACATTTTTTAGTGGTGTACTATTTTTTTTTCAATCAATCCCAGTTTTTTTGTGATTAAGTTTCTGTTCTTAAATAATATTGCACTGGTTAATCTAGTAGTATATTGTAAGTGTTCCAGTTCAATTGTTATGTTAATCAATTGTTGTATTTATTTAAGTTATATAATCAATTGTTCAATTGCTATATCGCAATTGCTGTTTTCAATAAAAAGCACCCTAATCCAGTGGGGGTATGGGATAACCTGTAAATGCTGATCACTCAAGATAAAAACGATAGCAGGATAATGCAAATTGGTACATGCCTAGCTTTTGGTTGTATAAAATTTATTATTCTCCTGACTAACTAATTGGGTAGGTTAGCATAAACCTATTGCAATTAAATTTAAAAGTAAAGCAACAATCCGTTTGCTGTGTGGGCTGTTCACAATCTGAGATACTCTCAGACACTGCGACTCTCGCTGTCTCGAGAGCGCTCTTGTTGAACCACTCATTCGCCTTTACTTCGATTCTATCGAGCGAGTGTCCCAACCGGCTATAGCTAGCCCACAAATGTGCCCTGAGGAACGGAGCATAGTGATAATTACCAAAAAGTACGATGGTTAGCACCAATTTTTACGGTGACAACTATCATAATATATTATGGTTCTGACCCTAAAAACTGGGGCAAGTACTAGTTTTTACGGTAATAACCATGATAGTTGTCACCGTAAAAACCGGTGCTAATCATCGTACTTTTGGTGATTTCAGGGTGATATCATCAGAATTTTGATGGTCACTTTTCTCAGTGTAAAAATGTGTTTATAGTCGTGCTACGAGTAGCCCATATTATATTTTCTCCTGAATCGTTTCTCCCAATCAGACTCAATTCATCGACAATTAGTCACCGGAGTCTAATGGGCTTGATAGGTTATATTTAGGTAATTACAAACCTAGCAATTATGCAGCGGTGGTGAGCTGGATTAATAGGTTCATTACTTAGTTATCAATTAAGTTCATCATCGTACACTGTACCTATTATAAGTTAGAAATAGTGGACATTTGAAATAATTGGCTGTAATTTACAGACAGACAGACTGGAGTCTTGCCTTAAGAGTTCTTCCCCGAAGGAGGTTCAGGGCCCTAAAAACGTTCCAAAATAAATATATTATAAATTGGTGCTATTATTTAATTAGCGAGACATTTTACAGAAGTTCAACCACTCACCGGCCAATTGGGTATCGCTGTGCAAAATTAACTTGTTTCTTAAGTATTTAAGTTTGTTATTTGAAATTTAGCTCTATGAAGCACAACACAGTACTTACCTTTCAATGAAAGTTTCAGTTCGAATGTGAATCAACTTTATCAGACAGGAATATACTTAGACTTAGTAATCTAGCTAGAACTACTTTACTGCTACTTACAACAATCTTATCCACAAATGAGTCCGCCACAAAAACAAGTAACGAACTGGCCCATCCATCTTGCAAGCAACTCGAGTAATTCCGCTACAATAAAAGCCAAATTACTTCACAAGTTTTTCCACTAGCCCTTTCTTTACGACCCGCAAATATATCATCAATCTGCCGCAAGGTCGGGTAATCAGACTCTCAGATTAGGATGACAGAGTGGAAACTCCAAACAAGGTGAAATTAAAACGAGTCATAATTTGTTACGGAACCATAAAAAGGAATAGACAATGGACAAATATTTATTTAAGACAAAAATAATAATAACAAACATACCAAAAATTAAAAGAAGAAACAACACAATTTTTGCCTTAAACCAGTCTCAACTCAGCATAATGCCGGTCATAAACAACCGGCGCTGGTCTTCCGTTGAGACTGGCGGGTGACGTGACGCACGTTATACAAAACACGAGTACAAATAAAATAAAAAAGAAAACACAACAAACAAATTAATGATTAAATAAAAATTAAAAAGTGGTGATTTATAACAAATTAAAAACAAAACATAATATAAAAATGAAATAACAAAGCAAAACACAAATAACAAAAAATATTGGCCTGCTACATACATACAAATAAATAAATAAATTGAGGTAAGTAATATTATTGAAATAAAATATTAAATTGCACTGGTGTCATTTCTTTGAAACTCTTCCCCCTTTTGATAAATGCGCCTACAACTGCTTATTATATTTTATCACATCGATTTAGGTACACTTTAGCGTAGATAGGCATACATAACAGACGATATTTTATACTCGTACCTACGACGAAACAAAGTGCAATGGCAGCAGTAACACTTGAAGTAATGAAAAGCCTTACCGCTAAACTATTAGTTTTGACTGCAAAGCAAACTGTCACGCTCAGATAAATTAATAACTACTCAAAGATATCGTTATAAATGGTATTAACGAGGATTAACCTAACAAACCTCTATTAATATTTCGCCTTATTAAAATGACTGAGATATTGTATACTTGAGTAGTCTTGAACATTATTCTGACGAACACACAAAAATAAAAAGTTAAACTTCTCTAAGTTTCTAATCTGTGTCATAGTAGTACATAGAGATTTACTGTGCTATTTATGTGTTACACGCAAGGGCTTGGCCGTAACCTACTGAAGATCGGGTTTACGGGCAGTTCACTAAAAAACTTTGAGATGTTGCATTTATTGTGAAAGTGGCGTAAACGCAGCGTGATATACACAAAACTTTGTGAGTAGAATTGGTTAGATAGGGAAATTTAGACCGCCCCTACGAACAGTATCGAAACTACAAATGGTGTTTTTTTACAGGAGAGCAATTTAAACTTAAAATTTGGCCAAAATTAATAAGTTATAATGTGTATACATTTTATTCGATTTAAAACATGTTTTTTTGATTTTTGTTTTCCTAAAAGTTTATTAAATATTTGTATAATTGTAACAATGAAAAAAAAAACGTAATTTTGCAGCTTTGATACTGTTCGTAGTGGCAGTCGATTTGTAGACGACTATTTTAAAGTGTCTTTACATTAGAGTCACGTGTAAAATTGTGTTCTGTAAAGTGTCCTTTATGACAAGCCCTTATTTCACTTAAAATAAGTTCTTTCAACTGCTTTTTTGGAGGCCTATTGGCGACCTACAACTCGGGATAGCTAGCTCATAAAATTTTAGTCGGTGGCTGACACATGGCTGTGCAAAAGCATTGTGCAAAACGACAGAGCTACGACAAAGTAAGATATAGAAAGAAAAGGAAAAATGATCTACTAGTTCATCGCTATTGACGTCTGAGTGAACTATTTAATTGAAACTAACCGAAGAACCAGTTTTCCAAACAAAACAAGCAGTAGCGTTAGTTCGAATTGAAATCAGCTCTCTATTATTTGCCGCGACCACAAATATTCCCATCGGCCTAAAAGCACCTCAAACTAAATCTAACCGGAATATACCGGTATCTTCTATACCGGTATCTTCAGTGAGAAATTCAATCAATCGCCTTAAAAGCCCTTGCCCTTGAAAGGGTCTCCGCCTAATGGCTCGAATTGCTCTGTGTTCGGTTTCTACCTGTTTCTAGTGTAGTATCAGTAGAGAAACTACAGTAAAATTTTATGAAAACTCGTAAATAAAGCGATTAATTCACAACATTTACAGCTTGTGAAATGCAAGGAAGTGAAAATTGTCAAGCATACCTATTATGACAGTACGATATTTCAATAGCGGTAAGACAACAAACAAGATTATTATATTAGCTGGTTTATTTTCTGAGATCACCTTCTCTCTATTAACATTTATGGGGCATTTTATAATACCTATACGAAATAAAATTAAGTTTTTAGTTAATAATTGAAATAGTTAAATGATTCAGTACTAAAATACAAACTTGGACAGATAGCTGGAATACGACTCAGAAGAACAAACGGACCGAATGATCATAAAATAAGGTACTCTGTGGTTTTACAAAACTGAGAAAAGAATCTGTGGCACCCATAACGGTGAAACCGCTTTACTGACTACTTCTCTACTGTTTGTTCCTTATTATGTAGCGGTGAGATAGGATTGTGCGGTATTGTCTTTGATCACTAGCCTTTATACAAATTTCATTTCCCTACCTATATTTCATATGGGTTTTGGTGCAACGAATCGTATGTTCTATTTTCTACGAGACTTTATTTTCATCTTGTACCAAACAAATATAGCTTCATTTTGAAATAAATAATTCAAAACTATTGAATTTTATTATCATCATCGTTATCATTGTGCAACAATACAACCAAGAAGAAATTTTCATGATAAAGACTTATTTTATGTTAGTCTACAATAGTTCTTGGAAACTTTGTCAAAAATAAGATTGTTTTCACCAATTTCAGACACTATTTCATTTAACTTTTTAATTTTATGAAACATTATAAAATAATTAGAAAACAAATAGATATTAGATAGAATAGAATAAGTACATTTTATACCTGTACCCATACCCATGAATACTCATGAATTGACTATTCCAAAAATCGATTAGATGCAAATACACAATATTTATTTCTAACAGAACTTTTGAATTATACCCCATGTTTCGTGAATAAAATATTTGAACAGACTATTTGTTTTAAGAAATAGATTTTGATTCGATCCTAAAAAGATTATCCCGCAAAGTCCGATAAGTTGATAAGTTCCATTTGATCTTGAACTGATCCCAATAACAATCCTGAGCTTCCGTCTCGACTTCGACGATAAGTCTTACATTCTCAGCGATTAGAGCCCTGCCTCAGTCTCTCAGAGACTCTTCAACGTTTGAGACTATCTTGAACGGAATTAATACTCTGGATAGTATGAAGAAATTTTTTTTTCCTAAATTTTTGACTCTTCACAAATAGTACGATGTGTTAGTGTACCTATGTTGAAATTGTTTGTAATTGTTTTTTTTACAGATTAGTAATTTTGGGTTCAAACTTATTTGGTTTCATTAGGATTTTCTTGCTATCTTACAAAAAGCATTAGGGTTAAATATATTTTGTGGTTCATGTTAAAAAACTATTTTTACAACAAGTATTATCGTAACCGGTTGTCAATCATTAATGTAAACTGATAATTATGCTCTTCACAACAACATTGGATCATATTACAATAGTAATAAAACAAATAAGTCAATTGAAAATGCCATAATTGAATTCGCTGCAACCTTAATGGTCATGTCCCATATCGATGATCCAGTTTCCCATTTATGACCTCGCTTGATGTCGTGTTTTTCAAAGAGCCGTCCGACTCGTCCATAATTCAATACTACGCCACCTCGATCATCGTTCGACAGCGCTGCGCCAAAGCGCTTTATTACCTGTTAAACGATTTTTCGCGGTTCATAAATTAATTCCACCGTTTTTAATGGTGACAATCGTTCGAAAACGGCACGAAAATGCAATTTATATCAACTTTCGGTGAAAATAATCGCTTTAATTAGTAATTTGAAAATTAGACCGATAAATGTTCGCTATTATATAAATCGTCGGATAATTTGAAGTATTTTCGTGAACAGATTATCGGCAGGTTCGCAATGGGTTGGTAATTGAAGCGGGTGAAATATGATATGATTTCTAGTATTGGTTTACTAATGCTCATGTTTAATTTTACTGAAAATTTGCACTGATGGTTCATGTTTATTCCGATAGTGTATATTCCAAAACAACAAATTGAACTGGCATTTATGCTGACCAACTAATATTTTCATATGAATAGGCAAATGACATAATTATGACATCAAAAGTAATTTGAACCTTGTTAGTTTAATAGAAAAAATATTTTGATCAAATCACCTTTTATTAAATCAAATTCATCAAAATCGGTTTAGCTGTTTGAGAGCTGCAAGATAACCCCACATACATAGGTACCGGTATACATACAAAAACGTTAAATTTATAACTTTTTATAATTGCGTCGAGGCCTGGGTCTTAAAAGGAAAAAAATCCATCCGATAAGATTTTTCCCTAATGCCGGAAACCAATAATCACGGCTTCCTCGGCCGTCGCCCTGAATTGTGCACTTCCCGTAGGTAATTACTGCAGCCTCCGCTATTTATCGCACGACGTGTAATTCGCTACTGAATTTATTTTTCACTTCTTCAGGTGTCCGGTGGAGAGTTTCGAGTAGAGGAAACTGGGTATTAAGGTTTGAGAGCCTGATCTCTAGACTGGTAAAATCACACTAATTAAACCATTCTTTTGAAATTTGATGGACTGTCGTCACAGTTGGCTTTAAAAAACATTCTGATTCTGATGATAAACAGCTTCCTATTATGCTACTGTTAAGAAGAATTTGATTTTAAGAACGTTATTACAATAGAAAATATTTTCACTTATGTTATTAAATAAGCTAGAATTAAATACATACGTTACATTGTATGAATGTAGACTGTAGAGTGTTGGTCGTCGTATTTAACTTACAATTCACATCATGCCAATTACACGCTTCGTGCATTTGTTGTCATAATATTGCTAATTAGGTTGCTTACTTATTTTAGTTTTTGCCTCGGGTTTGTGATCGCTATAACCAAGAATTCGAGTAAAATTTCCATGTATCAAAAACTCATTCCACATCGCATCTTGGTACAACCTAACAAATTTAGTATGCAAGCAAGTGCAATATACTACCCAAGAAATATAACTGCAGTGCATTTGCCGGAGAGCTCGAGAGCGGAAATTAAAATCGAGTTGTTAATTAAGCTATCCATTGCGTCCAATAGTCCGTGAAAGTACGAACCACGTTTTTACACCTCATTTCTCACTAACGGCTCTTTGTTTTAATAATTTTATTATCTGCTACGTTAATGGTATTTTATGGTTCTTGAACGTGATATACGTTATAATTTGATTAAATTAAGGAGACGTGGTTATGTAGGGTAGGAACCTGGTTCATTCTGTTTCGTACCAACGTGAACTGTTTCGTGGATTCATGTAACGTTCTATAATGATGAGTGTATCAAAAGGCAACTTCGTAGAATTCGTGAATTTCGTAGTAGTAAAGCGAAACTATATGGAGTTAGGTACAGAACGCGCCAAAACGTTAGCCGAATCAAACCAGCAACTTCCCAAAACATGCATTTCCGGCTAGCAGTGAAATAGTCTGACTAAATAATATTTCATCATTTCATTTATTATTTTTTAAGCTCTTTAGTTTTGTATAAATAAGCTTTACTTAACTTTATTCAATTTCATTATTATAACATTATTATTCTAATCTGTCTGCCGAATTGCCATTACTTAATTAGTAGTAGAGAGGACTCGAAATAATGAACATTTAATTGGAAAAGTAAAGACGATTAGGATTCTTAATTGTTTTGTAAGTAAGATCTAATGGCAATAATAGAAGTTTGTGTGTCATAATTTCAAATTCATGAAAGCAGTTTTTGTATTTTTCGTTTATTATGCTTATTAAAATTTGATTAATTAACTAATTAGAATTAGTAGCTACATCCAAAAAATACAATTTAATACATAAAACTTTATCAGCTCTACAAAAGAAAAGTAAATTCAAACACGGAAAAAACATGAAGAGATTAATGATGAAGAGGCACAAAAGACGGTCTTATTGCTAAGAATATTAATATATTTAAAGTTGGAGTCACTCTCTAGTCGCACGCAGTGATAGCAGTGATTGGTCACACTCTGCTATTAATTCTTCAGTCTTCTTCTTTTGTCATAGTCTCTATAATCTCGTTGAAATGGGCTGGGCATAGACTAGATAGAAACAGAAACTGTGCATTGTTTTAGAATAAGACTCCTGCCACCCAAGCCAAGATGCAATTATTTAATCAATATGCTATAGAAAACTAAAACAATGTTTGGGAATGACATTTCTGTATTATAATATAATTAGAATCTATAAATAGATTATAAAAAAAACTAAAAAAACACGCTTTTTATAAAAAACCGAACTAAAAAAATAGAAAATAAAATTTTATAAATTTAAATTAAGAATAGGGTTGAAAATTTCAATAAATATAAATTAATAGATAATAGTGTAAATAAATAAATATATGTATTTTATTTTTTTAAAAGCGTGGGGTGCTTTCTAAGATATTATCAAAATGCTAATCACTCTACTCATGTCTGTCAATACAAAATGTATCTACAAAATATATAATATCTATTGACCCATGCACCCCACGCTTTTTAAAAATAAAATACATATATTTATTTATTTACACTATTATTAATTTATATTTATTGAAATTTTCAACCCTATTCTTAATTTAAATTTATAAAATTTTATTTTCTATTTTTTTAGTTCGGTTTTTTTCTAAGCAGTCGTATAAAAAATTAATAGTTAAAAAAACTAAAAAACACGATTTGTTTAGTGTATTGTCATCGGTCCTCGATATATCTACAAAGTTTGAAAGAAATCTGACCGTTTAAAGTGGGTCAAAAACGCGCTCAAAGGAGTCGGTTACATACAAACATACAAACATACAGGTGAAGCTAATAAAAGCGTGTTAAAAATGTCATTCCCATACATTTTCTTAGTTTTCTATAGCGTTTCAAATATAGAATTGCAACTTGGCTATATAGTACGAGCTGATTTTCACAGCCTCTGATCTCGTTCCGCTCATCCACAAACAACACAATGGTTAGTGGTTCGCCGTACAGTCCATAAACCAGTTATAGTCTGACAATGACAAAGTCCAAAATGGACTTTCCCACCATTCACATATGAATTCAAATGCCAATTGCCAGTTTCCACAAACGTAATCGTCCAATTTGCTTGACCGCGCCACTAAATCGGTTCATTACGTATAATCAGATTGCAAAGACCGAAAATTCATTCTTATTGGCCATTACTATTCTAGTGCGGTGACGTCGACGGAATGGCGGTAAGATAGGGATTTGCATAAGGTTGGTACCTACTGAGGAACTGTTGGGCCAATGTTGGCAGTGGTTGGCAAATGGTTAGCCAAGATTCAATATATATGTAATTAAATAAATAACGTTACACACTCATAGCTCCACACTAGGATACCCTGTGTCGGGGATGCCATGGAACACACACAAAGACTAGTACAACTAACACCCAGACCCAGAGCAGATATTTAAATTTATCATTCAAACATCAGCCCGGCCGGGAATCGAACCCTGGACCTCTGACTTATAAGGCGGTTATACTAATCACTGAGCTAAACAGGTCGTCAAAAAATTGAAGTAATCAAAATAATTATATTAACGTACGAGTAACTTATTTTCCTTGTCAGTTACTATTTGACAATGTTTTAAGCTACCCGATAGGTTTCCGATCTTACAATAAATAGCTAAAAGCAGCAAAAGAGGTTATTGAATTTAATTCGTTTTTAGTCGGAGCATCGGAACTGTCTTTAAGAAAATAAATTTCAAGACACATGCTATGAAAAATGATCCCATCTTAAAGCATCCGCTCTTCTCTCTGGTCTGTGCGTTTTGATCCCAACTCTTGGATAGAAATTAGATAGTGAACTGGAACTCGGTCCGTTTTGGAAATCTGTCACAGAGCACGTTCGTGGGAATAGTATTAATTTGCACGGGAAGTTTTACTTGTACCAAACTGTAGCTGTGCCCCGCGGTGAGCTTCGGTGTCATTAACAATTTATAAGGTACCTAATAAATATTGTTTTTATGTTTTCATATTTGGAATTTCAAGTCTCTAGGACCAGCAGTTTAAGCTGTTCCTTGATATATATCATTTAGGACTTTGAATTTTTTAGATATGGATGAGAATATTGAAATCTGTTTTTATAACAACCTGAAAAGAAATAGATGGGGGCTTACTTACATTTGTAAATACGATATTTATTTATTTTTTTTGTACTGAAAACGCACGTTAATAAAAACGTATAAAATAGTGGCTAGCTGGTGTCAGAGTTTTTAGGCCGCCTAAAGCCCTCTGACATGACTTGAGGACAAACAACCAGATCCGACCCACTGTGGCGCTAAGTATAGTAGTTGCAATGTAAACTAACTTGGTTATGACGCATTTTGTTGTAATGAACACGAGAATGCTCACGTAAAAATTAAGTCGTTTACTACGACTAGTTTCGATCACATTCGATGACCTTCATTTCATGTCGTTGATTGGTTACGAGCACTTAGTCGAGTTATGCTACGAACTCTTCGCTAAACGAAGCTATTCGAAAAAATGAACTAGAAAACTGCTTGTATACCGACTATCTACTACATATGAAACATTTGTTCCTCAAACACATCCACGTCAATCTTCTACAAACAATCTGTGCTAATGATATTCCGCTTCCAAGCCGTGACGTGGCAAGGTGTAACATGACGTCACTTGAGTCGTACTGTCGCTTGTTAGCTGAAATAGATAGCACCAATTTAGCAACTGGTTGTACCACTAGTAGCACAAAAAATGTGATCGGTTTTTCATAATTGGAAGGCTAGGGATATGATCACAGAACACCTGCTCTTGTGAGCCCAAACTGGATCGCCCTGGCTTTTTTGTCTTCCTCTGTCAACTAGAGAAAAAGCGAAACAATAGCCAACTCAATTAAGTTCAGGCTTGCACTAAAAGTTTACGTTACCGTTTCAGGAATGAGAACTGACTGTCAAATAAAGTTGCTGGAACATAGTGTGATAAATTGCATTCTCTAAATAAATGCGACATTCGCAGTTCGCAACCCAAATAGGTACCAAAAACCATAGCATAGACGCTAGCGCCCTCAGTTACCGAAAACAAGTAACGTTCAACAAAGTTAAATCCGCGCCAATCGCAGTTTTGACAGCACATAATTCTTCTTATTCTTTGTATGACAGCAACGACCGCGGGTCGCAAGTTACTTAATACAGCGGGTCTATTTTTGTCGGGCGCTGCACACTCGATTAGGCCATCGATTATTAGGTGGGTCGTGCCGATTGGCCTGAGGCGCGCTGTGGATCGGCTACAATGTTTTAGGTTTTCAAGTAGGTTGTTTTTTTTAGCAACAATATGAAATGAATATTTTGTTCCATTTACCATGTTAGTGTTCCTAAGTTGTTGTGAATATAAATTTACTTTCGGATTTGGATTATTCAAATCCAGAAAAAAAAAGAAAACTTTATTCAGTTTTCACTTTCAGTAATTACTTAGATAAATGAAGGTTTATCTTAAGGTAATTGATAGAAAATAAATGTCCGGTGGCTGTAAGCAATCATCCAATAACAAGAAAACAACATATTGTACCTAGTTTATAAGTAACCGACCCTAATTATTTTCTAATGGTCTGAGCAGTACTTACCATCAAACAGCCCATCTCTAAATATATGAAATAAAATACTTCAAGACCTAAATCTGTCCCCATACCTAATTTATTCATGCTCCTTAAGCTTAATGACATCTTAAAATCATCTCGCTCCACTAAAATACGTATCTACGATATACCTAAATTGGGAAACGAACCGATCCTAATCGACCTTTCCAAATTGTCCGATCAGAGGTGACTTTCAACCGGCTTGAACTGCCCTGAACCGGCATCAGCCTGAATATTGCAGATGATACTGCATTGGGAATAGAATCTCTCCAAGGTTGGTTACAATTTGGTTTGTGTGAGAAATATTGATGGCTGTGGAAATTGATGTTGCAGTGCCGTTGCAATAAAGCAAGAGAGTATTTTGAGGAGACTGAACATAAAATCAAAGTTCCGTAACAATGTAAGTAGAAACGTTAATTTTGGTTTCCTTTATGTATGTTCAGTATTATCATCGAAATAAGTGTAGTAAAAAACTATAATATAAATACTAGGTTTAATTTCATTAAATGCAATTATTTTCTAGAGTTGCGCTTAATAATTTTACAAGTAAAAATCTCTTAATGAACATTTAGGTTTTGTGCTAAGATTTAATCGGTGCTAAAGACTCAAACAACCTCTTTCTTTTTGTTGGTTTTTTTTGTTAAAACTTCTTTCAAAGTACTAAAAAGATGTTCCATGTGCGAGTAAGTACTTACCTACGTCCCCGTGTCTCGGCGTGCGAGTATCTCTGTCAAATGAAGACGGTCTCCCTCCGCGATAAGTCCAATTTGTGTACGTCACGTACTGCGGAGGGTAACATTTTACAAAAACGACGAAAAATTCTAGAAAAACTCGCGAAATTGCGGTCTTTAAAATTCGCCGTGATTCGTTTGTTGTTTCAGCAATTTTCTTGCGACTTTTTTTACGCCTTGAAGTAATACTTTTTTTAGTTATGCGTGAAATCTGAAATTTAGGTTTTGAAAGTACTTGTTCCCGAAGACACTCCATGCCCGCTATCTGAAGTTTCTAGTATGAGAATTTAAAAATTATAAAGGTACCTAGCTAAGATTTGATGAATTATATTAAGTCTACGTAGACGATGAGTTTACGTAGACTTAATATTTAACGTTACGTTTACGTTTAACGTTATTTGAAATATTGACGATCAGCTATTATATTCCTGTTTGCTAGGACATAACGTATAGTAAATTTCCTTTAGTAGGCAATTAAAGTAATCAAGCTTAAAATTGAAGTCAGCTACAACCATATAAAGACCACTTTATCAATTCAGTCTTAAAACAGTCGCTAATTGAATTACATCTAACATTCAATTCAATGATCTCTGATATTCCTTAGTTCAGTAGACCGTGTCCTATCGGCTTTTGTAAACTTGGTCCGAATTCAGCGCTTTAACTCAGCAATAGCGTTTAGTATTCAGCGCTGCAAGCGATCGTTGAAGCGCCGAACGCTCCAGATTATTCAAGAATATTCTATTAGCGATATAAAGTTCATATTTAAAGGGAGCAAATAGGTAAGTCGGGGTGATCTTTTGATTATTATATTACCGTCTTCAAGGTTATAAAGTTTTTATTCAGGCTTTGTGTTCCAGATTTGACCAAATGCTTGCTTACAAGCACTTTAAAGGTGAACCACTGAGCTATTCCTGTAAAAGATAAAATCATTCGCTGTTTCAACTCAGATTTTTTAGTCCACGCGTATTTTTTCAAATCTGTTTTTTTTTTTCAAATTTTTCCAATAGAATTATGATCGATGTCAGCAGTTGTGACGGGCATTTATTCATCGACATGAAATAAAATTGGCTTTATTTCTACTAACATTCTACATTGGTTTTGCTGAACGATCTACTGGATTGAATACACGTAACGTGCACAGTGGCGAGACAGTGCCCTCGGCCGAGTAATCGGTTTGTGTAAACATTTTGATGAGGCGAGACAGTCACTAGAAACATGATTTGTTTGCTCGGCCGAGTGTGCCCAATTACTGTCTCGCCACTGTACTCGTTACGTGTAATCAACCCATACCGGATCTCTGTCAGCGAAATAAAAGCCGGTCATACAAAAAAAGTACCCACAGTATACACAGTTGGGAATCAACACACAACATACATGTATATACTAGCGAAGTAATTCAAAGACTCAGTGGAGCACGGTTGAGGTGGCAAACTAATTCATACAATATAATTATTAAACATTCTTCATACATACAAATCACTTGTTAATTGGCAAAGCCTCACTACTCGTATACTCACAGCTAGTCACGACTGCTGAATACATCGTTTTGACTAGCTCTATGGAGTTAAGAACCAGTTAATAAGCTACACATTTTTCAAAGATTAATTTCTCAGACTTTTAACCTTATGGACTGTATTTATCCACTGTTACAGTTTTTGCCATAGCCAAACTAAACCGTTAGAGAATTGTAGTCTGGTTGTAATTACCTCAGGACTACGTTTGTTGGAGTCGAAAAATAAAGAAAAGTATTAGAATAAAACAGTTTAATGGTTAAGCTAGATACCATTCACAATTTTTTTAACAATCAAATAATGTAATTATGTACATTATTTGATGTCCGTATATATTACAAATTAAACTTTAATTTAACCAGAAAAAAATGATTTACCTGTAAAAGTTACAATGGGGTTTGTTCCTTTTAGTAATTACCAAAAAACTTAGTCACTGTCCGGAACTGTACAAATAGGTCGTGTCGCTCCATATGTGGCAATTTCAAGGCAAGATAATTAATGAAGAACGTATAACTTGGGCCCGTAACTCAGACGTCGAGTTATGCCGCGTAACGCCTTAATATCAAGGCTGAGGGCTCAGATTAACCTTCAGACAAAGATAAAGCACTGCGCTGTAAAAAAAAATGTAGCAAACAAGCGACGGGCTACCCTATGGTAAGACACCACTGCCTATGGACTATAAACTGAGAAAATAAAGCCGCTAAAAGAATGATGATCTCACCCGAATTACGGAACATACGGATATCACCAAAAAGTAATCTGGTGCTAATCATCGTGCTTTTTGGTGATATCAGTATGCTCCGTATTTGGTGAATTCATCATTCTTTTAGCGGAATTCAGATGCGCATTTTTCTCAGTAACCCAAGGTATCATCAGTGGGTTGGCTACCTCTGAGAACTTACCTCTAAGAAGTCTTCTATACTTTTACGCGTACGAACACACGCTTTGCAATGCCGTGAGTAGGAGAGTATTGATATGACAATGTGTGCGTCTTGTGTAAAGTAAAGGAGTCTTAAGTAAAGTAGAGGAGTTCTTGGCTTCACCCAAATCTAACGCAGCGTTCCATCTTTTCACTGGGCTTATTCAAGGTTAAGGGATATGGAGGAGGGAATTTAATAGAGTTGTCTAAGTACATGAAAAATTAATACAAGGCTCTAGTAGTACTCCTTTTGATGATGATTGTACGTGGAACTAAAATTCTGCGTTTAATACAACTAAGTCTGTCTAACTATTTGTTTTAGAGATACCAAACTTTCGCTTTATGGGTTTTTTTTTACCATTGTTGGTTCCGTACCAACCCTAAAAACATGAGTGACCTAAGTAATTTACTGGTACTGTAAATATGTTACACTTTTTACTATCAAAAACCAAATCAGAACTGTGTCAGAGATGGATAATTGGAAATGCGTGCCCATTGACATACGAAATATGTGATAAAATGATGTACCAGTTAATTTAAAAATTGAACAGTTTATAACCTAATTCTAATAAAACCTGTACAGAATTTTCTTCGTTTCAAATCACACTATACCGCCCTATATATTACTTAAGTAAAAAAAATATATCAATGTACATATTAATAAACTTACAAACTAGGATTAAAACCTCCACGCAAACTTGTTCCTAAACCACATCATCAATTTAAGACTCTAGCTGTCACAACATCGAAGGAATACCTACAAGGAAGCAAGCCAGTTATGCGTCAAACTGATACACTAAGCATTGCTAAGCCTAGATTGACGTGCAACTGATGTACACTAAGCAACACTAAGTCTCCATTCACGTCGAAATGCTGAGTCTTGATTGACGCGCTAAACGAGGGTCGTGTGGACTCCACGCACTTTACATTGTGAAGTGTGTTTGGATTGGATATCGTTTATCATTGCATTGCGGTCCAAGTATTGGTTGAGACTTGATATTATGTTGTGTGTTTTTTGTTCTGTTAATAATTTAGCAGCAATAAAAGTGTTTTTTCTATACTAATATTATAAAGAGGAAAGATTTGTATGTTTGTGTTGAATAAACACAAAAACTACTAGACCGATTTCAAAAATTCTTTCACCATTAGATTGCTACATTATCCCTGAGTAACATAGGCTATATTTTATACCCGTGCAAAGCCGGGGCAGGTCGCTAGTCTTAAATAATTCGTTGTTAGGGGTACGAAAAAGAACAGGGACTACTTATTACTATGACTTCGCTATTCGTCCGTCTGTTACCAGGGTGTGTCTCGTGGACCGTGATAGTCAGACAATTTAAATTTTCACAAACAATGTATTTTTGTTGCGGCTATAATAACGAATCCTAAAAAACAGAAAAAAATAAGTATTTAAGAGGGCCCCCATTTACAACAAACGTGATTTTTTCGCTGTTTTATAATGGTACGGAACCCTTCGTGCGCGAGTCCGGCTCGCACTTGGCGAGTTTTATACAATTATATAACATAAATATGAGTAAAATCAATTGAGGGGTCGTTAATATTAAGAGTCGCAAAGCCTCAATTCACCGCAAACAACTAGTAAAGCGTAGCATGCGCTCCGTAAATTTAAGAGTTAAAACCATTTATCATTAATTCAGTTTGCAAACTTGACTAATAACCTGGACTTTCTATGACAAATTTTAAAAGAGAACCTCACGCACGTATTATGATATTATACGAGTCATAAATCAAAAAAATACGTGCGTTATTAAAAATCCCCACAGCCGGGGGTGTAATATATTATTAATATGCAAATGGGACGCATACATCAATCCCCGTGATGGCTGCTTGAACTTACAGAAAGAAAACAGTATACGGATGCTGTGAAAACTTTTCAACACGTCCCTCTCGCTTTATGCTCTCTTATCTCTCTTACACACGTTTTAGATACTGTGAGTTTCCGTTTACTCTTTTCTCGCGTTTTTCCTTACTCATACAAACTTTGTGAGTTGTGGATTGAAAACTTTTTAATCCAGTAAAGTAAGTAAATTCGTATACGCTTAATGCCTAGGGGCAGATTTTTCTCGGCATGGCTTAACGACTATATTATTGTTATGTTGTACCGAATTGATGATGAGGACTACTACCGTACTTACACGTACGAGAACATCGATCTCCGTGAAATGGTAGACGTATGTTTTGTTATTATAAAATGTAAATATTTTTTAGACAGTCCTAATACAACAAAACTAAACAATAACACTTTATTAACACCACAAAAGACACGAACAATACTGGAAATCTTTAGAGATAGCCACAATAGCCAGTTTTATCGCTAAAAGCGATCTCTTCCACACAATAAACAGACATGACTGTATCTAAATTTTTGGGTGATTTTTGGTTATTATCGTGGGTATCACAGGTGGGCGAGTAATCATTTGATGTAGTTTAATCACCTGATTATAATTAATGACAATGTGGCATGCTTGATTAGCCAAACGGTTCGCCGCACTTTGTCGCGTGAACTACGATAGTGTGTGGTATGATACATGAATTAACGTATTAAGCAAATTAGAGAGCATTATTTAAAGCTTGAGTTTCTTGTTAATCGCATTATTAATTAGCTTTATTGCCTCAATACAACAATATAAAACAATAACATCTAATTGTCACCACAAAAAGCTTATTCGAGATAGAAAGAAAAACGGATTTACTGCTGAGAGGAAACCCTTGTTTTTTTTTACAATTGAATGACAAGACAAGTCAATTTCTCGCCTGATATTAAACGTCACATTTGCATTTCACAGGTTAGTGCTAACTAAAATTTTGAACTCAAGAACCTGCGCAGCACAGCTCAGTCTTTAGTAAAAAATCGCAAAATCAATGTCCTTACTGCGGCTAAGTTCTACTGCGTTCATATCACGCACAATGAGTTTTTGTTTCAGTCGACAGATGGTTCAGCATTCTTTGTGCGAGCGAGGTAGACTGAAAATTTTATCATCGCGGACTCAATACCTAAAGCGGGGAATAATGAAGATTGTTGTATTCATTTCTGTTTGCATCGATACTGACAATTTCCTGGTTGTTTGTTTGTGTAGTTGTATAAATGAATATTATTATGAAGTTAAAGAATTTCTTTATTTTTTTTTATTAATTTGGGGCTTCTGTAAAAAACTTGACATCTCTTTTTTAAAGAATAGGTTTTCAGAAAAATGACTGACACCGTTTGACGTTTGACCACAGCTTATCTGAGTGGCCTCAGCCTCGAATGAAACTGGCTCTCGAGTTGACTGTCAGGCCGTAAGTGTTGTGCTTACTGTTGTGCTTGATAAGAGCGACAGTGACCGAAATTACCCGCCAGAATAGGGCCCCTTGTAACAGTTTACTCAGATGAGTCAGAGATAATGATGAGATACTCAGATCAGATGATCTGGCACTAACTTACTTGCAACTAAAAAAATACCGCGCTGTTTCTCAACATTTTCATTCATTAATAAGAGGATTTTAAAATCAAGTGTCAACACTATACATATAGTGTCAGAATGTTTTAACTTAAATCTGAGCTTGATCATACAAATGTTTGCAGCTGTTGCTTATAATTTATCGATAAACAAACAAACTTCTCCATTTATAAATTATGATCACGCTAAAAGTTTCAAATTTCAAAATCATCATTATAAATCCATACCCATAAAAGAAAATACCTTAAACCGCCACATAAAAACGCAAAGTATCATTATAAGCTAATTTATACGGGGATTATAAAAACGAACGAGATTGGGGCAATTTTGTTCCTACCCACTTAATTTCCCTAAAGCTCAGGAGTATCTGCTACATTTTCGGGTAAACATTGCCCAAGTATTTTAACATCAATTACAAGTTGTAGGTTACGGGGTTTATGGCTGATCTGTTGCTAAACGCGGGTTAATAGAGGGGTTTTTACTGAGTCTTTTAAATGTTCTTTCAGAACTAAGTCGTTGTAACTTTTTAACAACTTGTCAAGTGCTGCAAATCGTTTGTAGAGTAATTTTACGAGACCTTTTTATCTCTGAATTTAATTAGTTAGCAATAGTTTTCAAAAATTGAAAATAACTATCAATTTTTGACAGCATTGTTCTTGTCGGTGCATTAATTACCAGGTTTAGGGAGTGACTTCTACTTTTTGTTTTTTGATTATTTAGGACAAATGAGCAATTAGCGGTATTATTGCTATATTTTAGAAACTATCTCGGTATTCATCTTCTCTTTAACATTCACATATGATTTTTACTAATGTAGCATGGCTATAAAAAAATAAATAAATAAATAAATAATTGATTGATTTGCGAGAATAAAGTACGATGCTTTCAATTTTCCATTTAACCAAAAGATTATATTATTTTAGTCAACGTTTTCTACTTTATCTCAGATTAAAATAACTACAAAAACAACTCACAAATTGCAGTATACTTCAAGTTTAAACTTACTAGCTCGTTAGTATGACAAAAGTTTTAAAAACCCTCAGTACAGAGCGAAGTACTGAAGTGTGAAGACAAAAAAAGTCAAACTCCACTCACATGCTTTTACCCGAAACTGAAGAGAAGTCCTGTTTGCAGAACCATTAAGGCTTTCAACTTTCAATATTTGCATATTTTTGTAGAAAACGTGCACTGTACAGGTGTGAAAGCAGTAACACAATTGCATTCTAATTGAAAAACAAAAATAAAATAGATTTTTCAGGGAGTATTTATTTTGGTAACTTAATCTGTTCGTGTACGCCTCAAAAACTTTTTGTTTTCTGAATTAATATAGGTACTCGTAGGTATTCCAATACGAAACATTTTGGTAGTGTGTTGTAAAATTTCAATGGAATGGCATTTGTTATTCTGATTTATTACCCAATCTAAATATTGATTGACAACAAATACAATAATAGTTCAATTCAGCAACGACAAGTTCACTCATTAGTTCTTGCGATACTCTTCATACTGCTAGCACAGCCGCGCCGTAGCTTCAAACTTCACGCCTTTTAACACATCTTGGATATGAATAAATGATTTTTGGATTCCCTCCTCTGTCTATTGTTTCCTCGCCGCGTATTGTTGGAGTGTTTGCTTGGGGTTGCGGAATAGATGGAAAGGTTTTAAGTCATCATTACTGTCATACATAACAGGCAGGATGGCTGTGTGTTCTGGTAGATATGAGAATTGTAATACATTATTAGCAAAGGTCTTAATGAATATTAAAATGGCTGCTTTTATGATTGAAAAGTACGTGATTTCTGTGATATTAAATTAGTGGCGTTATTGCCAGTTTTGGGAGTATTTTAACTGGCAGTTAACGCTACTTATTAAGCTTACATCTGTATTATAAAATTAAATAAATATTGTTTAGTAAAAAATAAAATAACAGATAACATTAACACTTTAACTGCTGAAAACACATACCTTGTGTTTTCCTTTGTGCAACGCAAATACGGCTACAAACACCAGGCGCGTAAAACACAACGCATTTGATTATTAGCCGCAGTTAAAGCAAACGTATGTGATTATTAGCAGCAGTTAAAGTGTTAATAAAGTATGCTCATGAGAAACTAAAAGTAGTTTGTATGTGTGACACACTGTGTGTCGTTAAATTACTACTATGCACTACCACTGAACAGGAAACTACCAGATGATGTATGAGTACAAGAGTTCAGAGCCGACTATTTTTCGTAGAGTGTGCCAACTCCAGGTCATCGTAGTAGAAAAGAAAGGAAAAAGCACTAAATGTAAGAACATTTCTTAGTATCAGAAGCCACAACTCACTTCAGGTCACTAGGTCAACGTAATTAGTTAAGCGAATTAAGCTATTTATATCAAGGTAGCCTTTTCAGGGAGTGACAATTATTATCTATCATAATATCACCTCTCCGGGCTGGCAACGCATCATCAACGCTGCTAGTGTTGTAGGTGACGATTTACTTACCATCAGGCTGACAGTTTGTTTGCAGCTCTTTAATAAAAAAGAAAAAAAAAACTAATCTGTAAGCCAGACTACCAGCTCTATAGGTCTTTGAAAACTGAACAATCAATCTAGATCATAGACTTAATTGAAATTGAGTCCGAAAAGGATCAAAACGCCATCAATTATACCTTCAAAATTCACGTCGATTCACGTAAAAATGAAGGCTAGCCGCTGAAAAAACCGCATTATGGTAATTTGACTAGACGACTAGCTACACGATTTTGTACCTTATTGAACCGAAAATAATGATCATAAAAGATGTTTTGTTTATGTATGTCGCTTGTACGTTGCCTAAAGCCAAGTTTGGCGCGGTATCTGTATGAA